>CM076851.1:58826742-59426742 GCA_039519185.1 Astragalus membranaceus | reverse complement strand
AACTCAGACTCTCAAAACCGTGAACACAACTATGGTGGAGATGATAGTCAGCCGAGTTCTTCTTCCTCTGGTCCATGTTTGGAAACCATTCCCTCTGAAGTTTCCCCACGGGATATCCTTGTTTCCGTTTCAGGCGGCATTACAGTGCGACCTACTAGCTCTACTATCCGCGAAGGCTTTAACGCCTTCAAACAAACCTTCAACGCTTCGGTTTGTCCCGGCATACCAATCACCCAAGATTGGTTCACCATTGACGCCAAGGTGTCAGAAACCAGGGGTTGGGCAAAACCCACCGAAGACTACCATGCCTGGTTCGACAAGATCCATCCTGTCGAGAAAGATGATTAAAAAGTGTGGGGCCTTCGTGACATGGTCGCTCTCTCTACCTTCGCCATTCCCCATAATTTTGACGTTCTTTTGCCTCTCTTGGGCTTCTGGTCTTCTAACTTCAATGCCTTTATATTCCCTTGGGGCATGGTCGCCCCCCACCATTATGGACGTGGCCGCCATCACTGGCCTACCCGCATTTGGCCGAAACGTCCATCCTGCAAGATTACCCAGGAAGGTGAACTTAGGCCATCTCCATGCTGGAGGGGTTTATTCAAAATTTCTAATTGCAAATTCTAAGTCTGACGCCAATATTTCCGACGAGGAACACACTGCTTTCCTCATGTACTTCCTTTGTAGATTCTTCTATGGCATTGCCTCTGTCGGTGTCGTCGAAGAATTGCAGCCCTTCGTCGCCTTGATGGCCAGTGGGGAAGTTTACGCTTGGGCCCCTTATTTTCTTGGCGAGCTCTACCGAGGAATCCAAGTCATGCTCGACCAGATTAGGGACTACGATCGAGTTTCCAAGATTCAAGGTCCTATGTGGTTTCTTCAGTTGTGGGCCACTCTCTATTTCCTTCATATTCTATCGGTTGGACTGACTATCCCCAAGTCACTGACCACTAAGTGCTTGGGCCCTCAACTCTCTACCACCTCCTGCCATCGGTTGACTGCAGTTCAAATTATGAAGGAGTTTCTGAAGACACAAGTTACTGAGATGACGTAGTGTCCTGTCTTGGACAAGAGGTGTGGTCCTACCTGGATCTTTGCTCCTCAAAGAAAAGAAGATCAGCTTTCTCTCTCATAGCGCAGCACTGTTCGTGATTATTGGCGATCCGCTCTGGTATCCAGGGATTTGCCAATTGGCTATCTGGCTACCTCACGTTACAGCAAGGCCCTCACAGAGTATTATTACCCCAACTTTGTCTGTAAACAGTTCGGGTTGATGCAGCATGTCCCTCTGCCTTACCGACCTCTGGATGATCCTCGCCGTCGGGAAGGTTTGACGAATGGCCAGGTGTGTAAAATGGTCACTGACAATTACTACAAGGTCACCGAGAGTGTGTGGGCATACTACGAGGTGTGTCCGGGGTGGCTTCGTGTTAAAGACCTAGTCTTCCCTCAGGCGCTTGGTGATTATCTTTCCAAGTACCCCGGTCGTCATCATGCAGCTCCAGCCCCCTTTCAGCACCGACCAGTAGCAGCAGCGTTCCTGCTATCGTTGATAAAACACCTAGGCCTCCCACTTCCATTCGGCGGCCATCCACTCGATCCCAACCAGCCGCAGGTATGTCTTCGTATCTCCGTGGTACACTCGTTATTTCCTCCCCCTGCTTTTCCTCTTATCTCATCCTCGTCCTCCTTCTAACTGTAGGGTCTTCTACTTATCGTAATGTGGAAGAAGATGATGATGATGCTCCCATTACCTTCAGGCGATCGTCTACTCTGTGTGCCCCAACAAACGCTCCTTCGCAGCCAGCAGCCAAAAGGGCTGCTGTGGTGGAAGAAGACACCCCTCGTCCCTCTAAGAAATTCAAGGTACGGTGTTTTCCGCTCTCCTTCTCCTTATTTGCTGGCGCCTTAGATCTCTCTCATAGTTATTTTTGCCTGCAGACGACCGATCCCCCAGTTCCGGATGCACCTTTGATTACAGTTCATTCTCCTTCTCTTCCTCCTCAACCAGATCCCAAGCCAGTGACTGGGGCGGAGGTGGCTCAACACTTCGCCTCCTAGAGTCAACCTCAAGTAGTTCCCCATTTGGGAGAAGAATTACAGAAACTGGAGGATACCATCTAGGGACGAATTGTTACTGATCCTACCGAGCTCTCAGATCTGAGGTCTCTTGCTTTTAGGCTATCCTCCTCGGATGATATGTCAACGCAGAGGAGGGAGACCCTAAGGGACATAGCCTATCGGCTTCCAGAGATTTCTCGGGCCTATTCGGCATCTTACACTGCTCAGGACGCTGCCCAATAAGCATTGGATCACCTGAATGCCCTACAGGCAGAGAAGAATATGTACCTCTAAACCTACGGTGAGAAAGAAGCGGAACGCCGATGGATGTTAGCCGAGGAGGAGATGACCAGACGCCGAATTGAGGAGATTGAGTCCCTTCTAACAGGGCTCCAGTTAGAATTGCAGCTTTTACGTCCTCAGCGGGAAGAGGCGACCAAGAAACTAGCCATGGTCACAGCAGATCAACCTCGCTTATAAAATCAGAGCAAGCCCTTAGATCAACGCATCAAGGAGTTAGAGTCTCAAAAAGGGGTCTTCCTCTATGACAAGGAGCGCAGTCAAAACGAAGTGCTATCTGCAATAGCTTCATGGGAAAGCCTTCGTCTCCGTCTGGCAAACTCATCTACCGTCGCCCCTGATTCAGCCGCCCTCTCTTCTAGTCAAGAGGTACCCGAATCCATGGAGGGGGAAGGCTCTGCAGCAGCGAGGAGGTAGCCTGTCCTCGTATTTGATTTTCTTTTCCACTAGGCCGCCGGTGTGTGGCGAGCCACCATGACAATTTCCTTTATATAGTTACCAATTTTCTTTCCCTTGCATACTTTCCCATAGAGTAGGATAATATGCTTTGAGATATTGGCCATTGATTTTTGTTTCGAACTCTTCGCCGTCGAACGTAATCAAACGGTATGCCACACCGTCGTATAACTTACAATGTAGGGCACGTCCCAATTTGGGGACCACTTGCCAAACTGAGGATCTTTCCTCCCAAGTGGCAGAATAGTCTTCCACACGAGATCACACTCAACAAACTTCTTTGGCTTGACGTGTTTGTTGTAGGCTCGGGCCATTTTGGCTTTGTTTATCTCAATTCTGCTGAGGGCGGCCAGCCAGTCATCGTCCACCAAGTCCAACTCCATTAACATGGCTTGTTGGTATTCATCTATACCAAGGGCATGCTGCCGAGCCACCCTTAATGATGCCACACTGATTTCCAATGGTAACACGGCATCCTGCCCATAGACTAAACGATAGGGAGTTACCCCCGTGGCTGTGGACTTAGAATTTCTCATAGCCGAAAGGACCTCATTAAGGGTCTCGTGCCACCGTCGAGGCTTGTCCTCTATGTTTTTCTTAATGAGCTCGATGATGATCTTGTTGGTAGCCTCTGCTTGCCCATTGGCTTGAGAATAATAAGGAGACGAATGTCTCATCTTGATGCCATATTCTTGTGCAAAGGCCACCACTTGTTCCCCGGTGAACATTGTGCTTTGATCGGCCGTGATGGTTTTAGGAATGCCAAATCTGTATGGTTTGGTTTTCTATGAACCTAATCACCGCAGCCTGATTGACACTTGCTAAAGGCGCAACATCCACCCATTTAGTGAAGTAATCGGTGGCCACAATAATAAAGTTATGGCCCTTTGAGCTTGGAGGGTATATCTTGCCAATTAAATCCATGGCCCACTGATAGGCCGCAAGTGCACGGTCTTGTCGCGTAATAAATTGAGTTATCGATCCATAGGGAGAGCCTAAGTGATTACCAATTTAATTTTCCAAAGTTCATTAGCTAGAAGGAATGGTTTTTAGTAGTTGTAAAATTTAGAAATAAAAACAAACAATCTCAGGTTTATAGTTTTATCACAACAATGAGGAACCAAAATAATTTCTTTAGACTGTTCAACAAATTATAAGAGTAATATATTTCAAAGACAAGGCAGCGAATATAACTAATGTCTCCTTTCGGAGTACAAGAGCGTGTTTTGAACTAACAATCAAGCCTATTCTCATGGTTGATTGTCACCAAAACCCATTAAGAATTACACCTTTATAATGTCTCAAGAGTTTCAAAACTATTCTCATGTGTTGATTCCCTTGTCTAATTTCATAGATCCAACATCAATACTTCACCTTTCGGTTCTTCGTTTGATGTTTAAAACAAGATTTGAAGGGCAATAAAATTAGATTGAAATATAAAACAATTTGGAGTGGAGAATAGTCTTGGGAATTATTAGGGACCTATCATTGGATTACTCCCAATAACCCAAGACTTTGTATCTACTTACTCATATTAAATATGAGAGAAGAAGAAGAAGAAGAAGAAAAGACATGAAATTAAATAGCGAGAAATAAAAGAAAGCGGTAAATTGCAAAATCATAAATAGCGGAATTGTAAATGACAAGAAAATAAATGTGCAAGAAAGTAAATAGCAAGGAAAGTAAATGACTTGGAAGATAAAAGGGCAAGAAAGTAAATAGCAAGGAAAATAAATGACTTGGAAAATAAAGGGCAAGAAAATAAATGACTTGGAAAATAAAGGGGCAAGAAGGTAAATGACTTGGAAAATAAATGGGCAATAAAGTAAATGACTTGGAAAATAAAGGGGCAAGAAAGTAAATGTCTTGGAAAATAAAGGGCAAGAAAATAAATGACTTGGAAAATAAAGGTGCCAGAAAGTAAATGACTTGGAAAATAAAGGGGCAAGAAAGTAAATGACTTGGAAAATAAAGGGGGCAAGAAAGTAAATGTGCAAGAAAAATAAAAGACTTAGAAAATAAATTGCAAGAATTTAAATAGCAAGAAAGTAAAAGAACATGAAGAACATGAAGAACATGAAGAACAATCTTTAGAGAATTTTTTATATGAACTTTGTCACAAAATTCAAGTGTTTTACAAGTGAGGTTCAAGGTCCTATTTATAGGAAAATATGAGGGAGGGGCAAAATAGTAAATTACAAGTTTTGGCAAAGATATGACCATCAACAAGTGGGCAAGGCAAAGCCATCAACAAGTGGGCAAAAATATCCATCAACAAGTGGAGAAAGCATAGCCGTCAACAACTTGACAAAGGGCTTAGGTTGAGGGCAAAATGGTCAAAAAGAAGAAAAAAATCAAGTTGGCAAAGGTGGCCATCAAAAAGTGGCCGTAGCCAAATTTTCCAGCATTTTGGCGCCCATGGCGCCCATGCCTACGCCAGTTTCTGTGTTGCGCCTGTGTTGCGTTTTTGGCGCCCATGGCGCCCATGCCTGCGCCAGTTCCTGTGTTGCGTTTTTGGCGCCCATGGGTCCCTGTCTTGCGCCAGTTTTGCTCCTGTGTTGCGTTTTTGGCGCCCATGGCGCCCATGGGTTCCTGTCTTGCGCCAGTTTGGCCAGTTTTCTCCTGTTTTGGGTTTTTTTGGGGCCCTTGGCGCCCTGGGGTCCCTGTCTTGCGACAGTTTTGGGTTTTTGGGGCCCTTGGCGCCCATGAGGGTGTCTAGTGCCTTAAAAATTGCTCCTTCTCAAATATTTCCTTTTTTCTTCATTTTAGCTCATATTTTCTCTTTTGCTCCAAAATAAAACCTGAAAATAAAAAGCAAACATTTGTAGTAAAATAGCTCAAAGATATAAAATATAATTAAAATACCTAAAAAACACTTAATGAAAATAACTATTAAAAATACTCTAAAAATAGACTTATCAAACTCCCCCACGCTTGAACCTTTGCTTGTCCTCAAGCAAAAACAGTGTAAATCCTTAGGCCAATTCTGAAGGAAAATTATTTTCACATCGAATCATTAAGCGAACTGTGGGGAAATTCTAACACTTTGGTTTGAGAACTACTATCCGGGCTTCTTGTGGAATTGGGAGACAAATTTAAAGTATCAATACATTAGAGAGGATATCAATGTCATCATAGAATCGGTTCCCCAGCATTCTTAAGTTTGGGTCCTCCATTCACTAAGACCGGGTCTCAAAGGAGGGTCTTTATACGTTGGGTATTCAAGCATTTTTCTTTTCTTTTTGATTTTATATGCTAACCATTCATTTTGACATTTAAAATGCACCAATTTTTGCATTTTGAATTGGTTTTGCAATTTATTTTTTTTTGAATACCCCAACTTAGACGTTTTTCTCCAGTAACCGCGCATCCGGTGAATGTCACCAAGAGAACCAGGTTACTAGTTTCTCTTCAGTCCTTCTAATTGTATTAACAACTGAAAACAGTCTCACTAGTGTGTGTGTGTGTGTGTGTGAAAAAGCCCTAGAAGTAGAAATCGAACCATGATACAATTTTGTTGTTCCCAACCAGTCCACCTAGATGATTGCTAATGAAAAATTGAAAAATTATTTTTTTCCAGAAAAGGCTTATCTAAAACATGCTTAGGGTTCACAAAGTTTCATCATGGAGGGAGCAGATACAACTCAAAGTAAAAAGATAAAAATCAGCAAAGCAATAAAGACATACCCTAATAAAAGCAATAAAATACCCCCCATGCTTGGACTAGGCATTGTCCTCAATGATTTTTCAAATAAAACAACACAAAAGGGGTTAGGATAGCTCACCGGATCACAGCTGCCCGGGCGAGGGACCCTGGTTGATGTTGAAATGATGTATTTAGGGTTTGGAGCATATCTGTCACGTGCTCCAATTTTTCTAACCGTGAGCTTTTTTTTGTTTTTTTTTTGTTTTCAACGAATCGAAAAAATACATTAAGCCGTGGGTTGCCTCCCACGCAGCGCTCTTTTAACGTCACTAGCTTGACGATTGGTTTTTTGTAAAGTTATTCCTGGGTCCCATTGCTTGAAGCATAAAGACCAAGTTACACATGAAAAATGAAAACAAATTCCTGGATCCCATGGCTTGTAAAATAGAAGTTGTATAAGCAATAAGATCTTATTTTCAATTCCCCCCAGATCAAATGTTATTTTCACAAAGGAATGTGAAAAATAAGATAAAGAAGATGGTTTGTATGGTGGTGGGGGGGGGGGTGTTTGGTTCTTTTCTTTCTTTTTCTGGTTCCTTCTCTTTTTCTTTCTCTTCTTGCTCACATGGTGAATTATGTTTTTTACTCACAATTTTTTCTTGGTTTGCTCTTGGTTCCTCTAATTGTTTTTCGCTTCTAAGGGTGACGGCATATATTTGGCCATTTAGATTTTGTTCAGGCTGTCCAGGAAATACCCCCGAAGATTTAGAGGATGAAGCCACCTGTGTTGCCACTTGAGTTATTTGATTTTCAAGCATCTTACTGTGAGTGGCAATAGAGTCGATTTTTGATTCTAATTTGATAAGTGTGCCATTCAAATAACCAGTTTGATTTTTAAATTCTTCATTTTGTTTTGTTTGAGATGACACAAATTTTTCCATCAAAAATTCCAAGTTCGACTTTTGCGGGTTGTTTTGTGGGTTGTTAAAAACCCTTTGATTTTGAAAACCAGGAGGTGGTCTAGGTGCTGGATTGGGTGGCGGATTTTTATAAGAAAAATTTGGATGATTTCTCCACCCAAGATTATAAGTATTTGAAAATGGATCTTCTATTTGAGCATAGTTAACATGCTCATTTCCAGTACTAGATGCCTCAAGCTTGCATTCAGCTCCAATATGGCCAACAACCCCACATAATTCACATGGTGGAGTAGTAAGAGAAAAAGTTTGTGAAACGGCACTTACATTTAATTTTTCAAATATTTGAAAAAGTGCGTCCACTTTTGAGGCAAGATGATCAACAGCAGATATTTCATACTTACCTGGCTCTTTTGATGATGCTGGTTTATCTGTTATGGCTCGCTCACTTGCCCATTGACAATGGTTTTGAGCCATATCTTCAATGAGTGCATAAGCTTCAGTAAAATTTTTGTTCATTAAAGCTCCACCTGCAGCTGCATCAACAGTCATTCTTGTTGCATATTGTAATCCATTATAAAAAGTATGAACAACGAGCCATTTCTCTAGTCCATGATGGGGGCATAGCCTTAACATTTCTTTGAAACGTTCCCAAGTATCTGTTTGCTGGTGTTTTTAGCAAACAATCACTGGTTTTATTAGAAATGTTTGTGAGATTAAACCAGAAATCTCTGAAGCAATTGCCTTTAAACACCACAGTTTGTCAACAAATATATTTTAAAAGGGAGACAATTCACCATGAAAGTGGAAATCAAAGTAAAAGAAGTGATAAAATGGAACGCAGAAATGTAAAATAACTTGTATTGAAAACAATAAATTGCATTGAATGTAAAGAGAATGGTGTACAAATTCACATACGTTGTACAAGAATTCTTTTGCTCTGTTTTCGCTGTGACTTGGAAGTTAGAGTTTCAGAATTGTGTGTTTGGTATAATAATTTGCCACACTGATTTCTACGTAGAAACCCTTATTTATACAGAAAATAATGACTGAAATGTAAACTGCTATGGACACGTGGCCACGTCTCATTAACCAATGATGGACTTCGTGCCACGTTCGACGCCACATATTGCCCACGTTGAATTAACCGTAGTCTTGAAATTCGACACAACTGTCTGCTAATAACTGCTTGACGAAATCTTGAATACACTGTCTTGTCGAAAACTCTTCTCTGTCGAAATGGTGAAGACCTCTTCTGTCGAAAACATGCTGAGATGACATAAATGTCACTTATTCTTTCTGAAGGCATTATGAATGTTCTTTAATGAAAAGTCAAACCCTATTAAATAACCACTCAAAAGCCTTGTCGAAATTCTAGGCTAACAACCACTCAAAAGCCTTGTCGAAATTCTAGGCTAACAGTATCATAAAGAGATTCCCCGTTGTTTTGAGAAAATCGAGTAATTTGACTTCTCATTTGAGCTGTTTTACTCAGGGGAAAGAACCTAGCAAGAAAAGCTTGTTTTAATTGGCCCCAGTTGGTAATGGATTCCGAAGGCAAATAATGTAGCCATGCTTTTGCTCTATCCCTTAATGAAAAAGGGAAGAGTTTTAGTCTTATGGCATCTTGAGGTACCCCGTTTAATTTGAGAGTCCCACAGTATTCCAGAAAAATTGAAATATGAAGATTTGGGTCCTCCGTGGGAGAACCAGAAAATTGGTTTTGTTGAACCATTGAAAGCAGAGATGATTTGAGTTCAAAATTATTTGCTTCCACATTTGGATGTACAATGACACCCGATGGCTTTGCCGAAGGTGTTGCGTACTCTTTGAGAGCACGATTTTCATTAGCCGCCATTTGGTTATCGGGAATTTCTCTCCTCCTTCTATGTAAGAACCTTTCGATTTCGGGAATTTGTTGAACAGTTTCTCCGAAACTTCTGGTTCTTCGCATTCGAGGGACAAGAGAAGAAAAAGTAAAAATAAAGAAAATAAAACTTCAGTCTAACCGGTTTCGAAAAACTTAATTAATATCACTGCCTCCCCGGCAACGGCGCCAAAAACTTGATAGGCCGCAAGTGCACGGTCTTGTCGCGTAATAAATTGAGTTATCGATCCATAGGGAGAGCCTAAGTGATTACCAATTTAATTTTCCAAAGTTCATTAGCTAGAAGGAATGGTTTTTAGGAGTTGTAAAATTTAGAAATAAAAACAAACAATCTCAGGTTTATAGTTTTATCACAACAATGAGGAACCAAAATAATTTCTTTAGACTGTTCAACAAATTATAAGAGTAATATATTTCAAAGACAAGGCAGCGAATATAACTAATGTCTCCTTTCGGAGTACAAGAGCGTGTTTTGAACTAACAATCAAGCCTATTCTCATGGTTGATTGTGACCAAAACCCATTAAGCATAACACCTTTATAATGTCTCGAGAGTTTCAAAACTATTCTCATGTGTTGATTCCCTTGTCTAATTTCATAGATCCAACATCAATACTTCACCTTTCGGTTCTTCGTTTGATGTTTAAAATAAGATTTGAAGGGCAATAAAATTAGATTGAAATATAAAACAATTTGGAGTGGAGAATAGTCTTGGGAATTATTAGGGACCTATCATTGGATTACTCCCAATAACCCAAGACTTTGTATCTACTTACTCATATTAAATTTGAGAGAAGAAGAAGAAGAAGAAGAAGAAGAAGAAGAAGAAGAAGAAGAAGAAGAAGAAGAAGAAGAAGAAGAAGAAGAAGAAGAAGAAGAAGAAGAAGAAGAAGAAGAAGAAGAAGAAGAAGAAGAAGAAGAAGAAGAAGAAGAAGAAGAAGAAGAAGAAGAAGAAGAAGAAGAAGAAGAAGAAGAAGAAGAAGAAAAGACATGAAATTAAATAGCGAGAAATAAAAGAAAGCGGTAAATTGCAAAATCATAAATAGCGGAATTGTAAATGACAAGAAAATAAAAGTGCAAGAAAGTAAATAGCAAGGAAAGTAAATGACTTGGAAGATAAAAGGGCAAGAAAGTAAATAGCAAGGAAAATAAATGACTTGGAAAATAAAGGGCAAGAAAATAAATGACTTGGAAAATAAAGGGGCAAGAAAGTAAATGACTTGGAAAATAAAGGGGCAAGAAGGTAAATGACTTGGAAAATAAAGGGGCAAGAAAGTAAATGACTTGGAAAATAAAGGGGCAAGAAAGTAAATGACTTGGAAAATAAAGGGGCAAGAAAGTAAATGTCTTGGAAAATAAAGGGCAAGAAAATAAATGACTTGGAAAACAAAGGGGCAAGAAAGTAAATGACTTGGAAAATAAAGGGGCAAGAAAGTAAATGACTTGGAAAATAAAGGGGGCAAGAAAGTAAATGTGCAAGAAAAATAAAAGACTTAGAAAATAAATTGCAAGAATTTAAATAGCAAGAAAGTAAAAGAACATGAAGAACATGAAGAACAATCTTTAGAGAATTTTTGAGATGAACTTTGTCACAAAATTCAAGTGTTTTACAAGTGAGGATCAAGGTCCTATTTATAGGAAAATATGAGGGAGGGGCAAAATAGTACATTACAAGTTTTGGCAAAGATATGACCATCAACAAGTGGGCAAGGCAAAGCCATCAACAAGTGGGCAAAAATATCCATCAACAAGTGGAGAAAGAATAGCCGTCAACAAGTTGACAAAGGGCGTAGGTTGAGGGCAAAATGGTCAAAAAGAAGAAAAAAATCAAGTTGGCAAAGGTGGCCATCAAAAAGTGGCGGTAGCCAAATTTTCCAGCATTTTGGCGCCCATGGCGCCCATGCCTGCGCCAGTTTCTGTAACACCCCGATAAATTCTAACATATAGAATCACCGAAATGCACTAAATGGCATACATCAGAGTAACTTCCTTTTATTGAAATATTGAACACATCTAAAACTTTAGATAATACATAATAACTGGTTCTCTGAACCCCATAAACTTTCTGAAAATGCTTAAGTTCCAAAACTTAAGACTTGTACATATCCTGGTGTTCAATACTCAAAACATAAAGTAGCGGAAACGATTTTACAATTTGACAATGAAAGTTATACAATCGGAACATAGAAACAATAAACGGAACAAAGGTCTAAAACATTAAACTAGGTCTTCAATGACTCCAAGAGTCACACCAGCTAACCATGCTTTACCGCCTTTGCTTTCCCCTGTTTCTCTGTAAAAACCACAAATATGAAGGGTGAGATAAACATTATCTCAGTGAGTCCTATCGAGACCCCTTACAACTCTAGCGGTTCATTATGCCTTGTTTTGAACTCGTGGTCCTAAAAAGCAACCACGTGGAAATACATTCAGTTCCTGTAACCTTCATGCTCATGGCCCTCCTAAGCGACACATGAAGCATGCAATCTTTGTTCCATGTTTTTTTTTTTTTAGCATAACACCTCAGTCTACCTATTTTATAGGCATCTCTTGACCTTTTGGTGAACCCATCCCGCTATTTCTAGCAGGGGAAACATTCTTGAGTCTAGGTTTTGGGGCTCATGACTTCCCCTCCCCTAGTATGCTAACCTCTTAGGGTCGTCACCCTTTTTCCTCTTGTATTCATTATACATTTTCAGTCTGTGTACCCGCATTGGGCTGTTAGTCATTCCAGTCAAGTACCATGTACCATATCAGTCAATTTCAGTGTATAATATCAGTCAAGTATCGTGTGTTATTATCATTCTTTGACATTTGCACTCTCGCGTTCTCTAAGAGCGGTTTTCCATTTTATTCATAACACACAATCTTTCTATCGAACATGTTCAATCTCATACCATTGTTACCTTTACATTGTTGTGGGACCTTGGGGAATGGATTGGAAGAGGATTGGAATCATTTGGAATGGATAAAAAGGTACTTTGAAATTTTAAGGTCAGAAGGTCTCACACGACCCGTGCGTATAGGCGCACGACCCGTGTGTGGTTGCACAGTTTGCAGAAGATTTCCAGAAAGATACGCACGACCCATGCGACTTGGCGCACGATCCGTGCGTGATCCACTAAAATTTTATAAAGTTCCAGAGACATACGCACGACCCGTGTGACTAGGCGCACGATCCGTGCGTGTTTTAAAAACCCAGTTCCTGTCGTATCAGAGGGAGGCGCACGACCCGTGCTCGTAGGCACACGATCCGTGCGTCTCTATCAGTTTTCCAGAAAATAGTATTTTCATGAGTAATCCATTCCGTTCCGATTCCAAAATCCCTTCCGATCGAGACCCAAACTCAATCACACATTAAAATAATATATCACAGCGTTCCAACACAATCAATCACACAATATATGATTTAAGTCACGATTCTTTGGAGAAAACGGTTTTTAATAAGTTTCCTTTCGATAACAAAAACGTCTGACCATGGTTTTCGAAAATAAAACTCAGAACGCAAAAACATTCCCTAAGCGAGTTATAGAACTCACCTATCGTGATGAAAATCACGCAAACACCGAGACTCCGAGAACTCAACCACTCCGACAACCACGAACTCTCTTCGAACACGCTCCAACAACGAACTTAGCCACTCCAAATCGCTTGGACAGCAGCTAATTCCGAATCCTAGCTACCCAAATGACTTCAAACTGAATGGTGGCTTGAATATGGACCTTGGTACTGATTGTATGCCTACAACAAGGACATGCAAGGTAGGTAACTCAGATTTTTCTCAAGTTGAGCTGGCTTGCTCTCAAATGGTGATTTGATGGAGAAGGGAGTGTGGCTGATGAAGTTTGCATCATTGGATAGAAGAAAGGAAATGGAAAAGATCGGTGGTGTTATCCTTCACATGCATCAAGGAATCATGGAGATCCTACCTCTTCTTCTTCCCTCCTCTCTCGAGCTCTCTCCCTCTCTCTCTCAAGCTCTCTCCTTTCTATTCTTTCTTTTTGGCTGAAGATTGAAAATGATGTGGTGTTGTGGTGTGTTCAGCTGGCCTTCACTAAAAGGGTTGCAAGGACCAATATACCCCTACTCTCTAATATTCTCTTAACACCACACTAATTCCCATGACTCACTAACTTAACATAATATTGTAATTATGCATAACTATTATTTATTAATTTGCCACATCACATAATTATTGCCAACTAATCCACTTAATCTCGTGCTAATTTAACTAATCTAATTAGCTAATTAGGGGATGTTACAGTTTCTGTGTTGCGCCTGTGTTGCGTTTTTGGCGCCCATGGCGCCCATGCCTGCGCCAGTTCCTGTGTTGCGTTTTTGGCGCCCATGAGTCCCTGTCTTGCACCAGTTTCGCCAGTTTTGCTCCTGTGTTGCGTTTTTGGCGCCCATGGGTCCGCGGGCACTCTCTGGATTGGTCCATGCAGCTGGCAAGCCTCACATCCCTTTGCAAACTGGAAGCAATCGGCCGTGATCATCGGCCAATAGTATCCATGTCTGTATATCAGTCATTTCATGATGGGGCCAGACCTATGTGCACCACAAATTCCTGCATGGATCTGTGCCATCACCATATACGCATCCTTTCTTTTGAGGCATCGTAACAACACCCCATTGGCGCTTCTTTTATATAGGTCGTCCCCTATCAGAATATACTTCAACGCCCTTTGCTTAGTCTTGAAGTTAGTGTCGGCCGTTGGATTACGGAGGTACTGTGTCAATACTCCAATCCAAAAATCGGCAGGGTCCTCCTCGGCCGAAGTACGGGTATTTTGTTGCAATACCTCGACCACCAACTCTTTGTAACCCGAGGCTTGTTGGGCTAAGTCGTTAGTCTCTTGGTTTTCGCTTCTGGGGACATACATGATGACTGCATCGGCGAACAACTTTAACAAGTTATGCGCCGAGGCTCGCATTTGTTTAAGTTTCGTGTTATAACACTTGTATTCCCCAGTGATTTGCTTGATCACCAGTTGTGAATCCCCCTTGATTTCCACGTATTGAGCCTTCATGGCGGCCAGGATATCAAGTCCCATGTCAAGGCTTCATACTTGGCCTGATTATTTAGGCCCAGATAGTTAATATACTCGGCTGGGGTATCGTGTATTTCCACGCAAGGGTGCTGAGCCAGGAAATCGACAAAGGCTTGTCCTTTGACAGCTCATAGCGGCATGTATGTCAAGGCAAACGCATTTAACTTAATGGCCCACTTGACAAGTCTTCCTTGTAAGACAGGCCTATTAAGAAGATATCTGATAATATCCACTTTGCACACAACCAAAACTTCCAATTTAGTACATGTATTAAACAATGACAAACAAAGCTTCTCAATGGGAGAATATCTAGTCTCAGCGTCATTGAGGATCCTGCTGAGATAATATATAGCGCGCTCGGCGCCACTATCATCATCTTGGGCCAATAAGCAGTCGATGGCTTGACCTTCGGACGCTATATATAGCTTTAGAGGTTTCCCTGGCTGCGGCGGTAATAAGACGGGAGGGTTAGTCAAGGCATCCTTGATCTGGTCGAAGGCCTCCTGTTGTTTGGCTCCCCATATCATTTCCTCAATGTTCTTTATCCTCAACAAGGGTGAGAAAGCTTTCATATTTCCAGTCGAGTTAGAGATAAATCTTCTTAGGAAGTTGATCTAGCCTAATAAACTCTACAGCTCCTGTTTCTCGGGGGGTCTTGCCTCAAGGATTGCTCGAGCTTTCTTCTTGTCCACTACAGTGCCTTGGTTGTGTACCAAGAAGCCTATAAAATTTCCTGCATACACGCCAAAAGCACACTTAGCAGGGTTCATTTTGAGATTGTGGAGTTTCATCCATTTTAGAGCTTGTTCAAGCTCTACTACGTGGGCTTCGAAACTCTTGGACTTAACCACCACATCATCAATGTATACCTCCATGCTTTTACCAATGAGGTCATGGAAAATAGCATTCATGGCTCTTTTGTACGTGGCTCCTGCATTTTTGAGGCCAAAAGGCATTACCAACCACTCATAGATCCCTAAGGCGCCAGGGCACCTAAAGGCAGTCGTATGGGTGTCAGCTTCAGCCACATATATCTGGTTATACCCATAATAGTCGTCTATAAAGGTCAATATGGTAATGTTAGCCGCGACGTCGACAAGCATATCGGCCATAGGCATACCATACTCATCTTTGGGAGTGGCCAAGTTCAGATCTCTATAGTCAATACAAACTCTTACCTGGCCATTCTTTTTGATAACAAGGACTATATTAGACATCCATTCTACGTACCTAGCAGTTCTTATGAATCCTACCTTGAGCAATCTTTCGACATCTGCTTTGATTTGTGGCATTAGCAGCGGATAGAACCTTCTCGGTGGCTGTTTATAGGGCTTGCAACCTTCTTTGATGGGAAACCTATGCTCTACCAAGGCTCTATCAAGTCCTGGCATCTCTTGGTAATCCCACGCAAAGCACGGTAGTCCTTTATTAGAGCCACCATTTGATCTCACTGTTGAGGTTGTAGTTTACCACTGATCTTGGTCATCCTTGGCTCCTTTCACTTCCCAGATTCACCTCCACCAGAGGGTCTTGCGCTTCAAAAGTGGGCATATTCCTTTGTATGGAATGTTCCTCAAGTTCGTGCTCCTCGTCTATTGCACCAAACATAGCCTCTTCAATGCTGGAATCAATCTGGAATAGGTGCAACCGATCCAGCAGGCTCTGTACTTCTGGGGGCAGACTAATCATCATCCTTATTGCTAGGCCGTGGGTCAGCCAACATCTTGAATTCAAAGCCTTTTTTGGTCTAGTCACATGACTCTATGCCACCTTTCTCATAATCTCCTGGGATGGAAATAGGATGCAAATGAGGGGAGTAGAAGACGGCCTCAAACATCTTTACCTCTGCAAGGAAAGGATTAGGGTCTGCTTCTACTATTTCCACTTGATACCCTATCCATATCATTAACTTCTGATGTAGGGTAGAGGGTACACATTCACTGGTGTGGATCCAATCTCTTCCCAGGATCACAGCATATGAGCGCTTTCCTTCTATAACAAATAAGGCCGAGCGAGTTACCTTGCTCCCAACTATTACATCGGCTACGAACAATCCCAAAGCGTGGGATGGGTGGCCCATGAAACTGGTCATGGTCATAGTGATTGGGTTGAGGTTCTCGGCGTTCTTCCCCAGCTTCTTCATAGTGGCTAATGGCATAATATTCAGCACAGCACCGTCATCTGCGAAGACACGATTAAACAGTTTCCCATTCAGATGGGCTTTGATATATAATGGCTTTAAGTGTCTAGTCATGTTTGTTGCGGGTTTTTCAAACAGCATTCCTTCTGTAATTGCTCCCTCAGGCTCTGTCAAGGCAGCCCATTCGGCCTCCTCAGCGAAGACATCTCCCTCGAGAGCCCTTGGTTGATCTTTATTGCCCCAGAATTCTGGTGGAAGAAGGCTCACCATCTCTATGTCAGCATAACATTCCTCATCGGCCTCGTCCATGATGTCGTCAAGGATTGACCACGTCAAGGAGTCTCCGTCAAAGTTCAATTGGCCAAAAGGATTCTCTTCATCTTCCCCCAAGAGGTCGTCCTCGGCCACCTCTTCTTCAGTCATAGCCCCTTCAACTTGAAGTGCATTAACTGGATAAGGTGGTTTGGGGTTGTTAGGCCCATACAAGCATTCTATCACTGCCTCAGTCAGTGGACTATGAGGTGCATCCATCATCCTTATTACGGCATTGGGTGCTTCTGTCGTTTCAGTGGGTGCACTAGGACCATTTACGTCGGGGGTTTGCTGCTCTAGAGCTATTTCCTCGACCAATTTTGGGAAGGCCTATTCCAAAGCCGTAGCCAATGTGGCAACGGGGATGGTCTGGGCATTCCTTCCTCTGGCCGAGGTGAGCATCTGAAGCGTCTCCCTCATTCTATTATAAGCCATCGCCCTTTGTTGCCTCCTCTTCTGTGAACAAGATTTGGAGGCAACCCTAGGGGGCGATGTTTCCACTGCTGCCTGCGTCATCCATTGGCCTTGTGGCACTTTTGATGGTGGTTTTACCGGTCTGACAGCCCTTAATTCACGGTCGTTCAGTACAGTAATATCCACTGATGTCGAGTCTTGGGCCTCGGTGACTTTCGCTACCCTTCTTTCCTCTTTGGGATGAGATTCTTTGCCTAGGTTTGGCATGGTGGCTTGCCCAATGGGATCATCGGCAGGCCTACCATGCCCCCCAGGTGAGACATGCTGGAGTCTTTCTCTCATATATATCTGGGTGCGCTCCTCACAGGGTTACTCCCAGGGTTAAGCTTAGATAGATGTAGCTCTCTGAGATTCTGAACAAGCTTTCCTGGCTTTGGGAGTTTCTTTTGGGTTCCTTGAGGTTGGCTCGGTCCTCCCAGTTGCAACTTTTCTTGCAACAGCGCCATGCGATCTGCCATCGTAGATCCTCTAGGGGGTGACCCCAATCGGTCGAAGACAGATCGATCGAAGACAGATACCTTCTTTTCTGGGGGAGCCTCCTGCTTGGGAACCCATATGTACTTCTTATTTCCTTCCCTCGGTCGCTCCCTGAGAAAGAGACAATGCCGATGTTCATATTGGGGAAAGGATCAGTATCAATACTCATCTCCTGTGTCCCCTTGTCGGTCATTCTGAACCTCCCCTTCTTTATGGCCTCTTGAATGGCTCGGCGGAAGATAATGCAATTCGAAGTAGCATGATTGAATGAATTGTACCACTTGCAGTACCTCTTCCCTTTTATTTCTTCAGGAGGGGGTATCTTATGGCCGTCGAGGAGCTTAATCTATTTATCTTTGAGGAGATAATCAAATATTTGATCGGCCTTAGAGATGTTAAAGGAGTACTCAACCTTGTTCTCTGTCTCGTCCTTCTCCTTTCCCTTGGCAGGTTTAAAAGCAGGACAGAGGTATGTTTTACCTTTGACTATCTCGACCACCAAGATGTCTGCCGCGTAATCGGCTGATTCATCATAATCCGAGTCCTCGGCCGCATCAACTACTGATACCAACTGAGGCCCTCGAACCCTAGTAGCTCTCTTCCTTTCTCTCTCTTGTATGAATTGTTCAATCTGTATTGCCCTGGAAACCAAGCCACTGAGGTCACTACAAGCTTCTCCTTCAATTGCGAGTGCATTCCAGAGATGGCCATGGAAGTAAGCTGTGATTCTGGAAAGGGTACTGAGCATTTTCAGGCCATCTTTCTGAGTCTTTCAATGAAGTCTGTCATAGCTTCATCCACCTTCTGCCGTAAATTCATGAGATCGGCAGCCGTAACTTCAGATTGTGGCCAATAAAATCTGTCATGGAAGCACCTCTCCATGTCTGCCCAGGTCTGTATAGAATCAGGTGGGAGAGAAGAATACCATGAGAAGGTAGTCCCTGTCAAAGACAAAGGGAACAGCTGCAACTTATGGAACTCATTCTGGTTTCCTTCCCCCATTGGGCCGTGAATCGGTCGACGTGCTCCATAGTAGACTTACCATCATCCCCGGAAAATGTGGCAAAGCCAGGGTTTTAAATCCTCTGGGCAAGGGCACCAATCTGTCCACCCACTCGGGGTAAGGCTTCCTGTATACTAGCCTGTCGAGCGGTTTCAACTGAACACCGAAGAACTTCTTGATGGTGTCGGCTATCAAATTAGGATCGAGGAGTTGGGACCCCGATGGTCTTTCGGGTGGAGGCGTTGGTCGCCACCATGTATCTGGGGGACCCTGCGCCCCTGGCTGTGGTGGTACCTGAGGTGGAGCATCTGTCCATGGCTGCCCAGGCACTACTTTAGCCAGGTTAACAAGGCCAGTTCTTGGTACAGATGCTTGCATGCCTCGGTGAGGTGGAAGTTGATTCCATGGCTGCTCGGCCGGGGTAACACCCATCTGTGTCTGTATATAGGAACCTGTCGGGTAGGTACTGAGTGCTTCGGGGTACAGCTGACTAGAAGGTAGGCTTGTCGAGCCAGGTGGACTCGGGGCCCATGGCTGCTGACTCGGGCAATACCCACTGATCCTGCCATTCCCTGATTCCGGGGAGAAGGCTTGCCCCCATGCGTAGGACGGGTAGTTAGCCGCAGGAGAACATCCATTGGATGGTCCTTGCGGAAAACCCACTGAGCCTACTGCCTCGGGCGGCCTTCTGGCCAATTGCACTTGTCCTTGTTGAAGAGAAGTCGTATTAGTGACATTCGCCAAAAACTTCCCCCCAGTGTTGACAGTGGCAAAAGTACCAGGCAGAGGAATTATAGGAAAGGACATACCTGATGAGAGAACGTCGGCTGAGGCCTAGTCAAGCTCCCACTCGGTGAACATTGATGCATGCCTCCCATAGAAGTATAAGAGGATGCCTGCGGAGGTCCAACATGGTTGGCGTATGGCAGGGACTGATGCGTGCCTCCTAGAGAAGTAGGATGTCCTCCCTGTGCAATAGTATTATTCCCCGAAGCACAGAGGAATCAAAAACCTTCCCAAACCTCTAGCTGAATCCACGACTAGGACCTAAGAGTTTGACGAAGAACAATAAATTGGAACGCCCGGTGGGACTAGAGCAGGTGAACAGACCATTGCGTTTGATTCGCCTGGACTGGATTATCATTGGCGTATGCACTTACGCTCTGGTAACCGTATTAGTCCCCGAAGCACCTACGGTTACTAGTCGTGGATTCAGCAGTAACCATTGCAATAGTATTATTCCCCGAAGTACGTACTGGCTCCATTGTCTTGCCTTTGGCAGCAATTGCCTTCTTTGATGCAGAAGGTGACTCCATGCTTAAGCTCTTACCAGAGCGTAAGTGCATACGCCAATGATAATCCAGTCCAGACGAATCAAACGCAATGGCCTGTTCACCCCTTCTAGTCCCACCGGGCGTGCCAATTTGTTGTCCTGTGTCAAACTCTTAGGTCCCAGTCGTGGGTTCGACCAGAGGTTTGAACAAGTGTTTGATTCCTTTGTTCTTCAAGCGATTGCGCCAAGAAGGGAACTCTACTCCTTGACTGTTGGGTGAGGGGGACTGCGAGGTTTGGATTACTACTGGCTAATGCATGAAAATAAAGATAAAGTGCGATAAAAGCAGATAGATAAAATAAACGTAGAGTTTTTGATTGATTGATGTGTGTCTATTCTGTACAATTGCTCTACTATTTATATACATAGGCCATCGCCGCCACTAACACAGCCAACATTTGCCTACCGTTGGATCAATCTAAGATCAACGATATCATCGTTCCTAAGCCCTAAGGAGGCGGAGTAAACACCCATTTGCCTCTGACCTAGTTATAACTTATTCAAAAAAAAAACGTTTAGTACATTTTTTACAAACCGATACATAGAATATCCAATTTAATATTACAAACCAAGATATTATTTCCAAATAATATTAAAAAATTGGTTAACATGACAACTTACAAATATTTATTCTTATATAAGAAATTCATGTCTATAAAATACTTTATTCATTCGGGATAATTTAGGATATAATCGAGCTTTTGTCAGAATCTTTTACCACAAAACCATTATTGATGGGTTAGGACATCTTGCTTGTTATACTATTGACTAGCGAAAACTATTGTGAGGCACTCAAATGAAAGGGTGATGGTTAAGAGTGTATGAGTAATTATACTAGACTTGCTATTAAATACTCTTCGTTCCTACTATTTGTTCATCTATCTTCCACTATATTCAGTGGCTTTTCTCTTAATTACACTAATGACCAATAGTTATCAATACAATTATACCAAATATTTCAATGATATATAATAATCGTAATCTTGTCAAAAAAAAGAAATAATCGTAATTGTAATACATGCAAATTAAATCAGTTTGCTCGAAATTACGGGTTTTACATCTAACACCCTACAATTTTGTCATGAATAATTGTGAGGTATTAACATACATGATACTAGGTAACGAACATTCATACATAAAAGTTGGGCTTAGGTATATTATATTACATAAATAAAATGTTGTACAATTATCCCAAAAATGGGTACATAAATCTAAGGTTTCGCATTGGTGTAGTTAAATATCAAAAACGACAATTTCAAAATACAAAAATTAATCAAAACAAAAAAAAGAATAAAATCTACTAAAAGGAACTCCTCTTGCGATTAAGCCTTCTTGTATTGTGTATATGAAACAAATAAGCAAACATGAGACTAAAATCCTAGTAAACTTGTCCAAACAAGTTATCTCAGTTTATTAACCACACTTGCAATTCTAAGTTACCGCCCCCTCACCACTAGAAGTAAACAAATGGATACTTATATCAAACAAAAATGAATTTGCAAGACCACAAAGCATATTACCACTTAATTTTTACCGATATAAAACTGGTGTCACCTAAGTTAATATTTAAGATAAAACTTTCATTAAAAAAAAGTTATCTCCATTTGTGGTTTCCATGTATCCCTATTTTGAAATTTTGGTCTCTTTATTTTTAATTTGGTGACTTTGATTGAATTGCAAACTTTAGGTATCACTGTTGTGCGGTTTTGATTCCTTCATCAACATCTTATTCAATATAGACATGAAAATGCTCATAGGGAATTTCTATTTTTAACCAAAGAAACACGGCACTGAGACCAAATTATGTGTCATATAATACTCACACAACATATAGACACAAGTTTTGTTGATTAAAAATTGTACGAAAGTAGGTACAAAGGTCGCACAATTGACTAATTGGATGATGTAATTTGTCCAATTAGAACCTTAAACCAAAATCGCACACTCACAAAACTGTGATTAGTCCTTAAAATTGTATAAGTTAACTTAATTATCTGATTTTATTATATTGTCTATTAGTTTTTAGACACTGTAAATAATTGGTTAAAATATTTTGGAAAGTCTTAAAATTATAAATTTATGCTAATCAAATTAATGTTATTATATTAAAAAAAAAATTACAAAGGTTTAATCATTAATCAATAAAATTCAAAATTTAAAATTTATTAGATTGAATAATTTCCTATTCTTATAATCCATTTGCTTTTTTTTAAACTTTACTATATTTCTAAAAATTGTTCATATTTCTTTTTAAGTTGTATTCCTTATTTATGTACTATATTGGAAATTCAATCCTAAATTGTTTACGTGGCACCAAAACCTTGATAAATTAGCTTTCATTAGGATTAATACATAGTAACCAATTGAGTATGCTCAAATGTTTATGATTAGTCATCTAAGTCAGGTTAGTTATAACTAAAACTAACTCAATCACTTTGTATATAAACTCTATTATGTTGTTGATTAATGTAACTAATTCATTGAATTTGGTCACCTTCAACTTACGTAGTGGTTGATGTAGCTGAAGATTCTGACTATGTTGAGTCACCCGATTATATGGAAGACTTCTTGGTGGCCGAGATAGTTAAAGGGAAAGCCTACCTATGTCCTGCTCTTAAGCCTGCCAAGGGAAAGGAGAAGGATGCGGTTGAGAACAAGGTTGAATATTCCTTTAATATATCTAAGGCCAACTAGATCTTTGATTATCTACTGAAAGACAAGCAAATCAAACTCCTCGACGGCCACAAGATACCTCCTCCCGAGGAAATAAAGGGGAAGAAATATTGCAAGTGGCACAACTCATTCAGTCATGCCACTTCCAATTGTATTATCTTCCGTCGAGCCATTCAGGAAGCTATTCGGAAGGGAAGGTTCAAGATGGATGACAAGGGGGCGTCAGAGATGACTGTTGACACTGACTCTTTCCCCAGCACGAACATCAATATGGTCTCCTTCTCAGGGAGCGACCGAGGGAAAGGAAAAAAGAAGTATGTATGGGTCCCCGAAACAGGAGGTTCTCCAGAGAGGAAAGTGTCAGTCTTTGACCGACAGGGGTCCTCTCCCAAGGGATCTACGGTGGCTGAGCGTATGTCCCTCTTGCAAGAAAAACTACAAGTGGAAGGGCCAGGTCAGCGCAGAGAACCTCAGAAGAAACTTCCAAAGCCAGGTAAGCCTGTCCACGATCTCAAGGAGCTGCATCTGTCTAAACCTAACCCTGGGAGACAAGCACCTCGACCCAAAGTTCTAAGGGAAAGACTCCAACACCTCCTGCCTGGGGGCACGGTCGGGCTGCTGATGAGTCCATCGGGCAAGCCACCACACCACATCCAGTAGGAAATCCTCACCTTAGGGAGGAAATGAGGGTAGCACAAGTCACTACGGCACAAGACTCAACATCATGAGTGGATATCACAGTACTGAACGATCGTGAATTAAGAGCCATTAGAACTAGGAAACCAACCTCAGAGGTGCCACAAGATCAGTGGATGACATAGACAGTAGCAGAAACATCGTCCCCCAGGGTGGCCTCCAAATCACACTCACAAAAGAGGAGGCTGCAGAGGTCAAGGGCTTTTCATAGAATGAGGGAGACACTCTAGATGCTCACCTCGGCCAGAGGAGGGGATACACAGGCCATCCCTGTAGCTTCTGTAGCTACGGCGTTGGAGCAGGCTTTCCCAAAATTGGCCGAGGACAAAGCTCCGGAGCAGCAAAACCTCTAAGGCTGATGGCCCTAGTGTACCCACTGATAAAGAGGAGAAGCCTAACACCATGATACGAGTGGTGGATGCAGTTAGTAGCCCTCTCACCGAGGCAGTGATAGAATGTTTATATGGCCCTCACAGTCCCAGGCAACCTCAGCCAGTCAGTGCTCCCCCCGTTGAGGGAACCGTGACTGAAGAAGAAATTGCAGAAGATGACCTCTTGGGGGAAGAAGAAGAGTACCCCTTCGGTCCATTGGACTTTGATGGTAATTCCCTAACGGGATCAATACTGGATGATATAATGGACGGAGAGGACGGGGAATTCTATGCTACCATAGAGATGGTGGGTCTCCTACCACCAGAGTTTTGTGGAAATAAGGACCAACCAAGAGCCCTCGAGGGTGATGTCTTTGCTGAGGAGGCCAAATGGGCTGCCTTAACAGAGCCCGAGGGACCACTTACCGAAGGAATGTTGTTTGAGAAACCTACGGCAGACATGACCAGACACCTAAAGTCCCTCTATATCAAAGCCCACTTGAATGGGAAATTGTATAACTGGGTCTTTGTAGACGGTGGAGCTCTATTGAATGTCATGTCATTGGCGACAGTGAAGAAGTTGGGAAAGAATGCTGAGGATCTCATCCCTACCACCATGACTATGACTAGTTTCATGGGCCACCCGTCTCACGCCTTAGGGGTGTTGGTGGTCGACGTGACGATTGGGTCTAAGGTAACTCGCTCAGCTTTCTTCGTCATCGAGAGGAAACCTTCATATGCTGTAATTCTGGGGTGAGATTAGATCCATACCAGTGAATGTGTTCCCTCCACTCTACATTAAAAACTAATGATATGGATGGGTGATAAGGTGGAGATAGTAGAGGCTGATCCCAATCTGTTCCCTGCCGAGGTGAAGATGTTTGAGGCTGTTTTCTACTCCCCTCATTTGCGCCCCATATCCATTCTAGGGAAATATGAGGAGGGGGTATAGAGTCATGTGAATGGACCAAGAAAGGCTTTGAATTCAAAATGTTGGCCGACCTACGGCCTAGCAATGAGAATAATGATTAATCTCTCATTATAAGTACAAAGCCTGCTGGATCGGCTGCACCTATTCCAAATCGAGTCCAGCATTGAAGAGGCTATGTTCGGTGCAATGTGTGAAGAAGATGAACTCCCAGAGCATTCATGTCAAAGGACTTCAGATGACCCCGAGGACGGGATGTTGGCCGAACCTCCCTACATAGAATCCATCCAGAGAAGGGTACCTACATTTGAAGCTCAAGACCCTCTAGTGGAGGTTAATTTAGGGAGTGAAAGTGAACCAAGAGTGACTAAGGTCAGTGGCAAGCTGCAACCTCAGTAGCGAGATCAGATGGTGGCTTTGATAAAGGGGTATCGCGACTACTTTGCATGGGACTACCATGAGATGTCATGCCTTGGTAGAGCTTTGGTAGAACATAGGTTGCCCATCAAGGAAGGTTGTAAACCCCACAAGCAGCCACCAAGGAGGTTCAATCCCCAGTTGATGCCCAAGATCAAGGCTGAGGTAGAAAGATTGCTGAAAGTAGGGTTCATAAGAACTATCAGGTACGTAGAATGGCTGTCTAATATAGTCCACGTGATCAAAAAGAATGGCTAGGTATGAGTCTGTATTGATTACAGAGATCTGAACTTGGCCACTCCAAAAGATGAGTATGGTATGTCTGTGGCCGATATGCTAGTCGATGTCGCGGCTAACAATGCCATCTTGACTTTTATGGACGACTATTCTGGCTACAACCAGATACACGTGGCCGAGGCTGACGCCCATAAGACTGCTGATAGGCCGCAAGTGCACGGTCTTGTCGCGTAATAAAAGAGTTATCGATCCACAGGGAGAGCCTAGGTAATTACCAATTTAATTTTCCAAATTTAATTAACTGAAAAGAAAGTCTTTTTAGAAAGAAGGAATGTTTTTGTTGATGTTTTAAAGATAAAAAGAGACTTGGGGTATTAGTTTCATCGAAATGATAAGGTTTCCGTTATTAATCCTTTCGACTATTTTCCAGTTTAAAGAACGATATATTTCTTAAGACAAGGCGACGGTTGTAGCAAGAGTTTCCTTTCGGAATACAAACGCGTGTTCTAAACTAATTATCAATCCTATTTTCATGGTTGATTATTATTAGAACCCATTAAGCAAAGACCTTTTCGTGTCTCAATAAAACCAAAACTATTTTCATGTGTTGATTTTATTGTCTAATTTCATAGATCCAACAATCACACTTCCCCTTTCGGTACATCGTGTGGTGTTTTGAAATAATAATGAAAAGTGATGAAATTAGATTTAAAAATACAAAGTGATTAAAGTGGAAAATAGCCTCGGGAATTAATTAGTAGGAAGCCATCATTTGATTGTTGCCAAAAACCCCAAGGCTAAGAAAGTCTACTCACTCATGATCATTGTAGATAAAAGAGGAGAAGAGGAAGATTTTGTAAATTGCAAGAATTGTAAAGAAAGCGATAAGTGCGAAATGTGTAAATGAGTTAGGAATTAGATGTTAGAATGGCAAGAAAATAAATGTTAGGAATTGAGAAAATTGCAAAATTATAAATAGCGGAATTGTAAATGACAAGAAAGTAAATTGCTTAAAAAGTAAATTGCAAGGAATTTAAATGACTTGGAAAATAGAAGAGCAAGAAAGTAAAAGGGCAAGAAAATAAAGGGGCAAGAAAAGTAAAGAGCAAGAATTAAAAGGGCAAGAAAATAAATGGGCAAGAAAAGTAAAGAGCAAGAATTGAAAGAGCAAGAAAATAAATGGGTAAGAAAAGTAAAGAGCAAGAATTAAAAGGGCAAGAAAATAAATGGGCAAAAAAAGTAAAAAGCAAGAATTAAAAGAGCAAGAAAATAAATGGGCAAGAAAAGTAAATAGCAAGAATCAAAAGAGCAAGAAAATAAATGGGCAAGAAAATAAAGAGCAAGAATTAAAAGAGCAAGAAAATAAATGGGCAAGAAAATAAAAAGCAAGAATTAAAAGGGCAAGAAAGTAAAATAGCAAGAATTAAAAGGGCAAGAAAGTAAAAGAGCAAGAATCATAAAGAACATGAAGAGTAAATTGAAGTCATGAATCTTAGAGAGTTTATTGAGAGTGATTTTTCTCACAAAATTCAAATTTACTTACAAGTGAGGATCAATGTCCTACTTATAGGAAAATATGAGGGAAGGGGCAAAATGGTCATTTCAAGTTTTGGCAAAGATAGCCATCAACAAGTGGACAAAGCAAGTTGGCAAGGATAGCCATCAACAAGTGGACAAAGCACTTTGAGTGGAGGGGCAAAATGGTCAAAAAGAAGAGAAAAATCAAGTTGGCAAAGATGGCCACAAACAAGTGGCCGCAGCCAAAATTGACTGCTTTTTGGCGCCCTTGGCGCCCTGTCCCGCGCCAGTCCTGCGCCAGTGTTGCTCCTTGGCGCCCTTGGCGCCCTGTGCTGCGCCAGTTTTGCTCCTTGGCGCCCTTGGCGCCCTTAGCGCCCTGTGCTGCGCCAGTTTTGCTCCATGGCGCCCTTGGGGCCCTGTGCTGCGCCAGTTTTGCTGCTTGGCGCCCTTGGGGCCCTGGGCGCCCTGTGCTGCGCCAGTTTTGCTCCTTGGCGCCCTTGGGGCCCGGTGCTGCGCCGGTTTTGCTCCTTGGCGCCCTTGGGGCCCTGTGCTGCGCCAGTTTTGCTCCTTGGCGCCCTGTGCTGCGCCAGTTTTGCTCCTTAGCGCCCTTGGGGCCCTGTGCTGCGCCAGTTTGCGTTGTGCTGTCTCAAAAATTGTTCCTCCTCAAATATTTTCTTTTTTCTTCATTTTAGCTCATATTTTCTCTTTTGCTTCAAAATAAAACCTGAAAATAAAAAGTAAACATTTGTAGTAAAATAGCTTAAAAATATAATTAAAATACCAAATAAACCTAATAAAAATAACTATTAAAAAGACTCTAAAAATAGACTTATCAAACTCCCCAATGCTTGAACCTTTGCTTGTCCTCAAGCAAAAACAGTGTAAATCTTTAGGCCAATTCTGAAGGAAAATTATTTTCACTTCGAAACCTTAAGTGAACTGTGGGGCAATTCTAACACTTTGGTTTGAGAAATACTATCTGGGCTTCTTGTGGAATTGGGAGACAATTTTTAAAATATCAATACTCTAGAGAGGATATCAATGTCATTATAGAACCGGTTCCCCAGCATTCTTAAGCTTGGGTCCTCCATTTACTAAGACCGGGTCTCAAAGGAGGGTCTTTATACGTTGGGTATTCAAGCATTTTTCTTTTCTTTTTGATTTTATATGCTAACCATTCATTTTGACATTTAAAATGCACCAATTTTTGCATTTTGAATTGGTTTTGCATATTTTTTTTCTTTGCTTGATACCCCAACTCAGACGTTTTTCTCCAGTAACCGCGCATCCAGTGAATGTCACCAAGAGAACCAGGTTACTAGTTTCTCTTCAGTCCTTCTAATTGTATTAACAACTGAAAACCGTCTCAATAGTGTGTGTGTGTGTGTGTGTGTGTGTGTGTGTGAAAAAGCCCTAAAAGTAGAAATCGAACCATGATACAATTTTGTTGTTCCCAACCAGTCCACCTAGATGATTGCTAATGAAAAATTATTTTTGTCCAGAAAAGGCTTATCTAAAACATGCTTAGGGTTCACAAAGTTTCATCATGGGGGGAGCAGATACAACTCAAAGTACAAAAAGATAAAAAGTCAGCAAAGCAATAAAGACATACCCAATAAAAGCAATAAAATACCCTCCATGCTTGGACTAGGCATTGTCCTCAATGATTTTTCAAATAAAACAACACAAAAGGGGTTAGGATAGCTCACCGGATCACAGCTGCCCGGGCGGGGGACCCTGGTTGATGTTGAAATGATGCATTTAGGGTTTGGAGCATATCTGTCACGTGCTCCAATTTTTGTAACCGTGAGCTTTTTTTTTTCAATGAATCGAAAAAATACATTAAGCCGTGGGTTGCCTCCCACGCATCACTCTTTTAACGTCACTAGATTGACGATCAAAATTTCAATTGGGATCATGTAGAACTAAACTAGTTCCTTTCTCAATTGGGTCACCAATTAAATAATTTTTCAACCTTTGACCATTGACTTTAAACGATCTGGTTTTCTCGCTCCAGATCTCTACAGATCCGAAGGGGTAAACCTTACGGATTTCAAAAGGACCGGACCATCTTAATTTTAATTTTCCTGGGAAAATTTTTAGCCTTGAATTAAATAATAACACCAGATCACCCTCCTTGAATTCTCTGCGAATGATACGCTTATCATGCCAATTTTTTGTTCTTTCCTTGTAATGTTTGGCATTCTTATAAGCTACCAGAATATATTGGTTTCCAAAAGAAGATGGAAATGGTCCCATGAAATCGACACCCCAGACGTCAAAAATTTCAACCTCTAAGATATTATTTAAGGGCATTTCATTTCTTTTCGAAATATTTCCGGTGCGTTGACACTGGTCGCATTTATAAACGAATTGATGCGTGTCTTTAAAAAGGGACGGCCAATAAAAACCAGATTGTAGAATTTTTGTAGCAGTTTTGAAGAACTGGCATGGCCGCCATAGGAAGAAGAATGACAATGGTATAGAATGTTACTTACCTCTTCTTCCGGAATGCATCTTCTGAACACCCCGTCTGCTCCTCTTTTAAAAAGCAGTGGCTCGTCCCAGTAATATTGTTTAGGGTTAAATATGTTTTTAGTCCCTACAAAATCGGCTCCTTCTAAGTTTAGTCCCTACATTAACGAAATAGGCGTTTTGGTCCTCATCTTATTTTGCCGTTTTCAATTTTAGTCCCTCATTACTTTTAATAGCGCTTCAAAACTTTTAATAGCGCTTTTTTGACGATTTATAAGCGCTATTAAAAGTTTTGAAGCGCTATTAAAAGTCATGAGGGACAAAAATTGAAAACGAAAAAATAAGATGAGGACCAAAGCGCCTATTTCGTTAATGTAGGGACTAAACTTAGAAGGAGCCGATTTTGTAGGGACTAAAAACATATTTTACCCTATTGTTTAAGATCATGGAAGAATTTCTTCTTCTGCTGATAATTCAAATCTGGGGGGAGTACTCTTGCTGCAAGGTAGTTTACAAAATCTGCATACCATGGTGCTTCAGTTTTGACCAATGAGAAGAGTTGATCATCCAAAAATGTATCATTAAGTGGTAACTCTTCTTCTGTTATTCCTTGTAGGCGGGACAAATGATCAGCCACAACATTTTCAACGCCTTTTTTATCCCTTATTTCAAGATCAAATTCTTGTAGGAGTAAAACCCATCAGATCAATCTCGGCTTAGCATCTTTTTTGTTTAACAAATATTTTATGGCCGAGTGATCAGTATAAATGATGATTTTTGAACCTACTAAATATGATCGAAACTTATCAACGGCAAAAACTACCGCCAATAATTCTTTTTCAGTTGTGGCGTAATTCATTTGTGCCTCGTCTAAGGTCCTGCTTGCATAGTATATGGCATGCAATTGTTTTTCCTTTCTTTGCCCCTGGACTGCCCCAACTGCATAGTCGCTTGCATCGCACATTATCTCGAACGGAAGATTCCAGTCCGGTGGCTGTATGATGGGGCAGTAACCAAAGCCTTTTTCAACCTGTCAAAAGCTTCAAGACAAAGATCATTAAAAATAAATGTTGCATCCTTGAGGAGTAGACTTGTCATAGGTTTTGAAATTTTTGAGAAGTCTTTTATGAACCGGCGGTAGAAACCCGCATGGCCTAAAAAGCTTCTCACCTCTTTTACTGAGGTGGGAGGTAGCATTTTTTCAATCACCTCAATTTTTGCACGATCTACCTCAATACCTCTATTAGAAATTAAGTGTCCTCGGACAATTCCTTCATTAACCATGAAATGACACTTTTCCCAGTTTAGAACTAGGTTCACCTTCTCACACCTCTCTAAGACTTTTTCCAGATTGGCTAAACAGTTTTCAAAATTTGAGCCATGGACGGAAAAATCATCCATAAACACTTCCATTATGTTTTCAACAAAGTCTGAGAATATGGACATCATACACCTTTGAAAGGTAGCAGGAGCATTACATAGACCAAAGGGCATCCTTCTATAGGCATAAGTGCCAAAAGGACATGTGAAAGTTGTTTTTTCTTGGTCGCTAGGGTGGATGGGAATTTGGAAAAATCCCGAATAACCATCCAAATAGCAGAAATGTGAGTGTTGTGCTAACCTTTCTAGCATTTGATCAATGAACGGGAGAGGGAAGTGATCTTTCCGGGTAGCTTTGTTAAGCTTTCTGTAATCAATACACATTCTCCATCCCGTAATTGTCCTTGTGGAAATGCATTCATCCTTTTCATTTTTAACAACTGTTAAGCCTCCCTTCTTAGGTACTACTTGAACAGGACTAACCCACTTACTATCAGAAATAGGATATATTATCCCAGCATCAAGGAGTTTTAAAACTTCCTTTTTAACAACCTCTTTCATGTTTGGGTTTAATCTTCTTTGATGCTCGATAGAAGGTTTATAGTCCTCTTCCAGTAGTATTCTGTGTATGCATATTGATGGATTTATTCCTTTAATGTCCTCAATAGTATACCCTATGGCTTTGGGATACTTTTTAAGAACATTAAGCAATTTTTCAGTCTCATTTTGTTTTAGATCTGCATTTACAATTACTGGAAAAGTAGAATTAGGGCCAAGAAACTCATACCTGAGAGATGCTGGTAAGGGCTTCAGTTCTATTTTTGGTGCTTCTTTTGGGAGAGGTCGAGGTTTTCCCTCACCCAAAGTTTCAGTACCCAATTTCTGTGATGGCGGATTCTCATCTAAAAGTTTTATGTAGAATTGGGTTTCCTCTGCTGCATTTGTATTTGTGTTGCCTAAAAGGCAATCTTCCAGACTATCTTGTGAAGATGATGCTAAAGAGCAGTCTCGCACGCAATAGTCTACAATATCAATCCTGCAGCATGATTCCTTTACAGACAGACTCCTCATGAAGTTTGAAACTTCAAACTCAACCTTTTCATCCCCCACATTAAAAACCAACTTACCGTTTTTAACGTCAGTTATTGCCCCTGCAGTAGCTAAAAAAGGCCTCCCTAGAAGAATAGGAATTTGGGAGTCTTCTTCAATTTCCATCACAACAAAATCCACCGGTATAAAAGTTTGCCCTACCTTGATAGGGACATCCTCTAAGATTCCAGTGGGGTATTTAACGGAACGATCTGCCAACTGTATTGTTATTTTTGTGGGTTTAAGTTCACCTATCCCTAGTCTTTTGCAAAGAGAAAGAGGCATCAAACTTACGCTGGCTTCTAGATCGCACATTGCTCTGTTTATAGTTTCACTTCCAATTACACAAGGTATGGAAAAACTACCTGGATCTTTGAGCTTTTGTGGCAGCTTGTTCTGGATAATTGCACTACATTCTTCTGTTAATGCAATCGTCTCATAGTCGTCTATTTTTCTTTTCTTGGATAAAATTTCTTTCAAAAATTTAGAATAAGACGGCATTTGAGACAATGCATCAGTGAAAGGAACGTTGATGTAAAGCTTTTTAAGCAAGTCGACAAACCTTTTGAATTGCTCGTCAAGTTTGTTTTTTGCAAATCTTTGGGGAAAAGGAATGGGTGGTTTGTATGGTGGTGGGGGGATGTATGGTTCTTCTCTTTCTTTTTCTGGTTCTTTCTCTTCCTGCTCACATGGTAAATTATGTTTTTCACTCACAATTTTTTCTTGGTTTGCTCTTGGTTCCTCTAATTGTTTTCCGCTTCTAAGGGTGACGGCATTTATTTGGCCATTTGGATTTTGTTCTGGTTGCCCAGGAAATACCCCCGAAGACTTAGAGGATGAAGCCACCTGTGTTGCCACTTGAGTTATTTGATTTTCAAGCATTTTATTATGAGTGGCAATAGAGTCGACTTTTGATACTAATTTGATAAGTGTGTCATTCAAATAACCAGTTTGATTTTTAAATTCTTCGTTTTGTTTTGTTTGAGATGACACAAATTTTTCCATCAAAAATTCCAAGTTCGACTTTTGCGGGTTGTTTTGTGGGTTGTTAAAAACCCTTTGATTTTGAAAACCAGGAGGTGGTCTAGGTGCTGGATTGGGTGGAGGATTTTTATAAGAAAAATTTGGATGATTTCTCCACCCAGGATTATAAGTATTTGAAAACGGATCTTCTTTTTGAGCATAGTTAACATGCTCATTTCCAGTACTAGATGCCTCAAGCTGGCATTCAGCTCCAATATGGCCAACAACCCCACATAATTCACATGGTGGAGTAGTAGGAGAAAAAGTTTGTGAGACGGCACTTACATTTAATTTTTCAAATTTTTGAAAAAGTGCGTCCACTTTTGAAGCAAGATGATCAACAGCAGATATTTCATACTTACCTGGCTCTTTTGATGATGTTGGTTTATCTGTTATGGCTCGCTCACTTGCCCATTGACAATGGTTTTGAGCCATATCTTCAATGAGTGCATAAGCTTCAGTAAAAATTTTGTTCATCAAAGCTCCACCTGCACCTGCATCAATAGTCATTCTTGTTGCATATTGTAATCCATTATAAAATGTGTGAACAACGAGCCTTTTCTCTAGTCCATGATGGGGGCATAGCCCTTAACATTTCTTTGAAACATTCCCATGCATCATGAAGAGATTCCCCGTCGTTTTGAGAAAATCGAGTAATTTGACTTCTCATTTGAGCTGTTTTACTTGGGGGAAAGAACCTAGTAAGAAAAGCTTGTTTTAATTGGCCCCAGCTAGTAATGGATTCCGAAGGCAAAGAATGTAGCCATGCTCTTGCTCTATCCCTTAATGAAAAAGGGAAGAGCTTTAGTCTTATGGCATCTTGAGGTACCCCGTTTAATTTGAGAGTTCCACGGTATTCCAAAAAAATTGAAATATGAAGATTTGGGTCCTCCGTGGGAGAACCAGAAATTTGGTTTTGTTGAACCATTGAAAGCAGAGATGATTTGAGTTCAAAATTATTTTCTTCCACATTTGGATGTACAATGACAGCCGATGGCTCTGCTGAAGGTGTTGTGTACTCTTTGAGAGCACGATTTTCATTAGCCGCCATTTGGTTATCGGGAATTTCTCTCCTCCTTCTATGTAAGAACCTTTCGATTTCGGGAATTTGTTGAACAGTTTCTCCGAAACTTCTGGTTCTTCGCATTCGAGGGACAAGAGAAGAAAAAGTAAAAATAAAGAAAAAAAACTTCAGTCTAACCGGTTCGAAAAACTTAATTAATATCACTGCATCCCCGGCAACGGCGCCAAAAACTTGATAGGCCGCAAGTGCACGGTCTTGTCGCCTAATAAAAGAGTTATCGATCCATAGGGAGAGCCTAGGTGATTACCAATTTAATATTCCAAAGTTGATTAACTGAAAAGAAAGTCTTTTTAGAAAGAAGGAATGTTTTTGTTGATGTTTTAAAGATAAAAAGAGACTTGGGGTATTAGTTTCATCGAAATGATAAGGTTTCCGTTATTAATCTTTTCGACTATTTTCCAGTTTAAAGAACGATATATTTCTTAAGACAAGGCGACGGTTATAGCAAGAGTTTCCTTTCGGAATACAAACGCGTGTTCTAAACTAATTATCAAGCCTATTTTCATGGTTGATTATTATTAGAACCCATTAAGCAAAGACCTTTTCGTGTCTCAATAAAACCAAAACTATTTTCATGTGTTGATTTTATTGTCTAATTTCATAGATCCAACAATCACACTTCCCCTTTTGGTACGTTGTGTGGTGTTTTGAAATAATAATGAAAAGTGATGAAATTAGATTTAAAAATACAAAGTGATTAAGGTGGAAAATAGCCTCGAGAATTAATTAGTAGGAAGCCATCATTTGATTGTTGCCAAAAACCCCAAGGCTAAGAAAGTCTACTCACTCATGATCATTGTAGACAAAAGAGGAGAAGAGGAAGATTTTGTAAATTGCAAGAATTGTAAAGAATGCGATAAGTGCGAAATGTGTAAATGAGTTAGGAATTAGATGTTAGAATGGCAAGAAAATAAATGTTAGGAATTGAGAAAATTGCAAAATTATAAATAGCAGAATTGTAAATGACAAGAAAGTAAATTGCTTAAAAAGTAAATTGCAAGGAATTTAAATGACTTGGAAAATAGAAGGGCAAGAAAGTAAAAGGGAAAGAAAATAAAAGGGCAAGAAAAGTAAAGAGCAAGAATTAAAAAGGCAAGAAAATAAATGGGCAAGAAAATAAATGGGCAAGAAAAGTAAAGAGCAAGAATTAAAAGGGCAAGAAAATAAATGGGCAAGAAAAGTAAAGAGCAAGAATTAAAAGAGCAAGAAAATAAATGGGCAATAAAATAAAGAGCAAGAATTAATAGAGTAAGAATATAAATGGGCAAGAAAATAAAGAGCAAGAATTAAAATGGCAAGAAAGTAAAATAGCAAGAATTAAAAGGGCAAGAAAGTAAAAGAGCAAGAATCATAAAGAACATGAAGAGTAAATTGAAGTCATGAATCTTAGAGAGTTTATTGAGAGTGATTTTCTCACAAAATTCAAGTTTGCTTACAAGTGAGGATCAATGTCCTATTTATAGGAAAATATGAGGGAAGGGGCAAAATGGTCATTTCAAGTTTTGGCAAAGATAGCCATCAACAAGTGGACAAAGCAAGTTGGCAAGGATAGCCATCAACAAGTGGACAAAGCACTTTGAGTGGAGGGGCAAAATGGTCAAAAAGAGGTGAAAAATCAAGTTGGCAAAGATTGCCACAAACAAGTGGCCGCAGCCAAAATTGACTGCTTTTTGGCGCCCTTGGCGCCCTGTCCTGCGCCAGTCCTGCGCCAGTGTTGCTCCTTGGCGCCCTTGGCGCCCTGTGCTGCGCCAGTTTTGCTCCTTGGCTCCCTGTGCTGCGCCAGTTTTGCTCCTTGGCGCCCTTGGAGCCCTGTGCTGCGCCAGTTTTGCTCCTTGGCGCCCTTGGGGCCCTGGGCGCCCTGTGCTGCGCCAGTTTTGCTCCTTGGCGCCCTTGGGGCCATGTGCTGCGCCAGTTTTGCGCCCTGGCGCCCTTGGCGCCCTGTGCTCCACCAGTTTTGTTCCTTGGCGCCCTTGGGGCCCTGTGCTGCGCCAGTTTGCGTTGTGCTGTCTCAAAAATTGTTCCTCCTCAAATATTTCCTTTTTTCTTCATTTTAGCTCATATTTTCTCTTTTGCTTCAAAATAAAACCTGAAAATAAAAAGTAAACATTTGTAGTAAAATAGCTCAAAAATATAATTAAAATACCAAATAAACCTAATAAAAATAACTATTAAAAAGACTCTAAAAGTAGACTTATCAACTGCCTTTAGGTGCCCCGGTGCCTTAGGTATCTATGAGTGGTTGGTAATGTCATTCGGCCTCAAAAACACAGGAGCCACGTACCAATGGGCAATGAATGTCATTTTCCATGACATCATTGGTAAAAGCATAGAAGTGTATATTGACGATGTGGTAGTCAAATCCAAGAGCTTCGAGGCCCACCTTGTTGAGTTTGAACAAGCTCTAAAGCAGATGAGACTCCACAGTCTCAAAATGAACCCTACTAAATGTGTTTTTGGTGTATCTGCAAGGAATTTTCTAGGTTTCTTGGTACACAACCAAGGCATTGAGGTAGACAAGAACAAAGCTTGGCCTATCCTGGAGGCGAGACCTCCCAGAACGAAGAAGGAGCTGTAGAGTTTGCTAGGCAAGAACAACTTCCTGTGGAGATTTATCGCCAACTCTGCTGAAAAGATTAAAGCTTTCTCACCCTTGTTGAGGATAAAAAAACACAGAGGAGTTGGTTTGGGGAACTAAGCAACACGAGGCCATTGATCAGATCAATGCTGCCTTGACTAACCCCCCTGTACTAGTCCCTCCGCGGCCATGGAGGCCATTGAAGCTATACATTGCGGTCGAGGACCAAGCTATCGGCTGCTTGTTAGCCCAAGATGATGACAATGGCATTGAGCGTGTTATATATTTTCTTAGTAGAATTCTCAATGATGCTGAAATTAGATATTCTCCTATTGAGAAGCTTTGTCTATCATTATTCACTGTCTGTACTAAAGTTGAATATTACCTTTTACCTAAGGAAGTTTTGGTTGTGTGGAAGGTGGATATTATTAGATACCTTCTTAATAGGCCTATCTTGCAAGGGAGACTTGTAAAGTGGGCCATTAAGTTGAACGTGTTTGCCTTGACTTATGTGCCTCTGAGGGCCGTCAAGGGACAGACTTTGGCCAATTTCTTGGCTAGGCACCCATGCGTAGAGGTGCATAATTCACCAACCGAGCCTATCAACTATTTGGTAATCAGACTTTGGCCAATTTCTTGGCTAGGCACCCATGCGTAGTGATGGCACAAGTCCACACAGGTCTAGCCCCATCATGAAGTGGCTCATCTATAGGCATGGGTACCATTGGCTGATGATCACGGTCAATTGTTTCCAGTTTGTGAAGGGTTGTGAGGCTTGCCAACTGCATGGACCAATCCAGAGAGTGCCTGCGGACGAGCTTCACTCCATCGTTACACCATGGTCGTTCAGAGGGTGGGCCATGGATTTGATCGGCAAGATATACCCTCCGAGCTCAAAGGGTCATAATTTTATTATTGTAGCCACCGATTACTTCAATAAATGGGCGGAAGTCGTGCCTTTAGGGAGTGCCAATCAGGCTGCGATGATCAAACTCATAGAGAGTCAAATCATATACAGATTTGGTATCCCTGAAACCATCACGGCCGATCAAGGCACAATGTTCACAGGAGAACAAGTAAGGGCCTTTGCCCAGGAATATGGCATTAAGATGAGGCACTCGTCTCCTTATTATGCTCAAGCCAACGGACAGGCCGAGGCTACCAACAAAATCATCATCGAGCTCATCAAGAAAAACATAGAGGATAAGCCTCGACGGTGGTACGAAACCCTCAACGAGGTCCTATGGGCCATGATGAATTCGAAGTCTATGGCCACGAAGGCAACTCCGTATCGTTTAGTATACGGTCAAGATGCCGTATTACCACTTGAAATAAGTGTGGCATCATTAAGAGTGGCTCGACAGCACTCTCTCAGCGTGGATGAGTACCAACAGGCCATGCTGATGGAGTTGGACTCGGTGGATGACGACAGGCTGGCTGCCTTCAGTAGGATAGAAATGAACAAGGCCAAAACGACACGAGCCTACAACAAACATGTCAAGCCAAAGAAGTTTGTTGAAGGTGACCTCGTCTGGAAGACTATTTTGCCACTTGGGAGGAAAGACCCCCAGTATGGCAAGTGGTCCCTGAATTGGGACGGGCCCTACATTGTAAGTGAAATATTTGATGGTGGGGCATACCGTTTGATTACGCTAGACGGAGAAGAGTTTGAAACGAAAATCAATGGCAAATATCTTAAAGCGTATTATCCTACTCTATGGGAAAATAAGCAAAGAAAGGAAAATTGGTAATTGAAATATAAAATGTCAAGATGGCATGCCACACACCGGCGGCCTAGTGAGAAAGCAAAAAGGTGGAGCATACTATCCCTAGTCTTTTGCTACTGAAGTCTCCCCTTCTACTGATTCGGGCACCTCTTGGCTCAGTGGCAGAGGATTCGACCACTGGGGAAGCAATAAAAGGACCTACCAAAACGGGATTGCAATCTACCCCACGAAGAAACTGCAGACATCGCTCTGGCCACGCTCCAGGTCGTAAACAAAAACCCCTTTTTCTGAGATTCCAATTCTTTAATGCGTTGATCCAAGGGCTTGCTTAGATTGTACAGGCGGCTCTTCTCTTAAGAAACCATGGTGATCTTGCTCGCCGCCCCCTCTTGCTGAGGGCGCAGGGTTTGCAGCTCCTGGTGCAGTTCGACCAGAGATGTCTCGATCTCCCCAATACGGCGCCTGGTTGCCTCTTCCTCGATGAGTGTCAGTCTGCGCTCTGCTTCCTTCTCGGCGTAAGCTGCGAGGTGCATCTTCTTCTCGGCCTGCAGGATATTCACGCGATCCAGTGCTTGTTGAGCATTGTTCTGGGAGATCTCTGGGAACTGATAGGTTATGTCCTTAAAGGTGCTCCTCCACTGCTTTGAAAAGTCCTCAAAAGATGCTAGCCTGAAGGCCAAGGACCGCAACTCCGAGAGTTGGGTAGGATCGGTGACTATGCCTCCTTGAAGGGCCTCTTCCAATTTCTGCAGCTCATCTGAGAGTTGGGTAGGATCGGAGAGGTTATCTGGGACAGGTTTTGAGAGGCGAAATACTGAGCCAATTCTGCCTCAGTCACCTGATTAGATCTGGCTGTGGGGGAGGAATCGGAGGTGAACGCATTGGTGAGGGGGAGTTTGGAGTAGGAATAAGAGGCTCATCTGAAACTGAGGGATCTGCCACCTGCAATCAAGAACGAAGATGAGAAGAGTGAAGAATCAGAAAAAGAGAGAAGGGAGATAGGAAACACCATACCTTAGATTTCTTGGAAGGGCGAGGAGTGTCTTCTGCCACCACAACAGCCCTCTTTGCAGCTGGCTACGAAGAAGTCCCCGTTGGGGCTCTCCCAGTAGATGGTCGCCGAAAGGTAATGGGGCCATCTTCATCCTCATCCACATCACGGCCGCCAGAAGTTCCTACAACTGTAAGAGAGGACAAGGGTAAAAAAGAAGACCAGCATGGAAAGCAGGCAACAGAGGCACCACGAGAAATAAAAAATTACCAATGACCGGCTGAGACCTAGTGGATGGCCGCCGAGTAGGGGCTGCGGACTTAGGTGTTTTCTTGGCAGCGGAAGGAGCTGTGCTGGTGCTAGCCAATGCTACGGAAGAGGTTGGAATTGTGTAAGGTTGACCGAGGTACCTGGATAGATATTCGTTGAGCGCCCGAGGGAAGACTAGGTCTTTAATGCCAAGCCACCAATTGGTAAAGGCACTGGTCTCCCCTTGGACATACCTCGTAGTGTGCCCATACACTTTCAGTGATCTTGTAGTAGTTGACGGTGACCATCTTGCACACATCAGCGTCCGTCAGGCCCTTACGACGGCGCGGGCTATTCATGGCTTGGTAGGGCAGAGGTACAAGCTGCATTAACCCAAACTGCTTGCAGACGAAGTTGAGGTAATAGTATCCTGCGAGAGCCTTGCTGTAATAAGAGGTAGCGATGTAACCAATCGGCAAGTCCCTGGCCACCAGAGCAGTCTGCCAATGGTCGCGGACAATGTTGAGGTCAGTGAGAGAGAGCTGGGACTAGTTTCTCTGGGGTGCAAAAATCCAGGAAGGACCATACCTCTTGTCCAAAACTAGACACCACGTCATTTCGACCGAGTTCATTTGCAGGAGCGCCTTCATGAACTGGGCCGAGATCAGCCGATGACAGGGGGTAGATGAGAGTTGAGGGCCCAAGGATCTATTGGTTGGGGAAAGTAAAGGGTTGGCCACAACTGAAGAAACCACATGGAGCCTTGAATCTTGGATACCCGGCCATACTCCTTAATCTAGTCGAGCATGATCTGGATGCCTCGGTAGAGTCCACCGAGGAAATAGGGAGACCATGCGTAAACCTTGCCATTGGTCATCATGGAAACAAAAGTTGCAATTCTTGGATGATGCCTATAGAGGCGGTGCCATAAAAGAACTTACAGAAGAAGTACATAAGAAAAGTCGTATGCTCTTCATCTGTGATCTCTGCATCAGTCCTCGAGTTCTCAGTAAGAAACTTGGAGTAGACGCTTCCAGCGTGGACATGACCGAGGTTCACCTTTTCTGGCAATCGAGAGGGGTGAACACTCTTGCCAAACGCAGGCAGGCCGGTGATGGGAGACACATCAAGAACAGTGGGGGTCACCATGCCCCATGGAAAGATGAAGGCAATGAAGTCTGGAGACCAGAAGCCCAAGAGGGGCAGTAGAATGTCAAAGTTATGGGGAATGGCAAAGGCAGAGAGGGCGATTATGCCACGAAGGACCCACTTTCTCCAAGAATCCTGCTTGACATGGTGAATCTTCTCGAACCAGGCACGATAGTCGTCGGTGGGCTTGGCCCAACCTCTGGTTTCCGCACTCTGGCATCGACGGTGAACCAATCTTGGATGATTGGTAGGTCAGGATGAGCCGAGGCGTTGAAAATTTGTTTGAAAGCGCCAAAGTCTTCACGAACTTCAGAAGTGGTGGTCGCACTGTGACGCCACCGGAGACAGCAACGAGAAGGTCATCTGGGGTAACCTTGAGAGGGGGCTCGCCGATGATGGACCAGAAGACGAAGAATTTTTTGGCTGGCGTCGCCACCATAACTGTGGTCTTGATTCTGGGAGTCGGAGTTTGGAGACGTGCTGAAAAGAGACGGTGGTAGCAAAGAAAGGAAAAGGGGGCCTGGATTGCAAAAGGGGGAAGCAGTAGAGATCATGAAACGTTTTCAAGAAGTGCAAGTAACCGTGTGTAGCAATGATGAGGGCTATTTATAGCTTTGGGGGAACTGCTTGCGAAGCATTGGGAACCATTGGGCCGCTCTATCGATTCGCGTGAGGCGAACCACCAAGTGTCACATAGTGGCAGTTAAGTCTCTTCAACCGTCACATTAATTCATATCAAGGGTTTTTTATACCATCAGCCACGTCCTCGCGGCCATACAACAGCATCAAAAGAGGGGCAATTGTTGACACTCAAAAATAATTAAGCCATGGGCCGAGAGCTGGGAGGAAAAAGGGGGAAAGGACTAGGACGCCGGGGCAGGCCACTAGACAAATCCCAGAAGATATTTGCTGAAGGAGTGAACTCAAGGGAAAGCCTCGAGGCAAATCATGATATAAACTCCCCGAGGAAGGGGTATGCTTGAGGGATAGTGAACGAGGCCGAGGGAGAGTAAGTCTCAACCTATAGAGTACCACGACCATGATGGCTCGATTGCCCAGGTTTGTGGCTGCAGGCTGAGGACAAGGGTCAGCCGAGGAACTGAATGGCCGAAGTAGGGCAAGCTTTCTTGGAAGGCAAGAGAGAGGAAGCACGTGAGCAGAATGTGGGAGTAATTGAAGATCAAACGAAGGAGCGAAGCCATGAGGAGTGGAGCGAAGGAGTTTTCGCCCCACTAACCGTGCTAGTGGGATCGTGGGTAGTTACTCCGGCTTCTTAGGGCTCAGGAGTAATATTAGACGTTGATCCACGATTGATCCAACGGTAGGTAAATGTTGGCTCGCATAGTGGCCGATGAGGGCCTATGTATATATAAATATATATACGAAGAGAAATAATTGTACATGACACACATTCATCAATACAAAATCTATTTTTCTCAGATTTATCTTCTTTTATCGCACTTTACTTTTATCTTTATGCATTAGGCCAGTAGATAATCCAACTCACGCGTCCCTTTTCACTCAACCTGACCCTTTCTAGAGGAGTCAGGAAACCCACAGTTGAGGAGCAGAGTTCCCTCCTGGACGCAATTGCTTGAAGAACAGAGGAATCAAAGACTGTTCAAACCTCTGGCCGATCCCTCGGCTAGGACCTAAGAGTTTGACGACAACAAACTCATTATCTCCCTATACTCATTATCTCCCTATATAGATAAATGTGCATTATTTATTGGATATAAAAAAATTTCATAATAAATAGGTGCATGAGCGAAAAAAAATATTAAAGGTTTAATTGAAAACATAAAACAACTACAAATTGATTTTGATAAAACAATTTATCAAACAGTAGAATTGATGGAGAAAGTTGTCTCCCTATTTTAACATTCATTCGCGTGATTCTCCACTAATTGTCCCTTTACTCAAAGAAAGAACAAGTATTATTGCAGCTTCATTGTAGAGACTCTTGCATCCAGTAGTAGCAACCGAACCCTAAAACACTGAATCACTTATCCATGGCGTCTGATTCGAGCAATCTTGCCGCCACCAACACACTCCAGGCCATACGCTACAAACACGGTTCTCTTCAGCTTCTTGATCAGGTCCTCGTATCCCACCTTCACTTCATATCTTCGACTTCTTATTTTATTCAAGAATTTAAATTTAATTTTTACTTGCTGATTATGATACTTGTTGTTGTGCAGAGAAAGCTCCCTCTAGAAACCATTTACTTGGAAATTCGTGATTCAGCTGATGGCTGGTAAGATATTGTAGTTGAAATTATAGGAATAAACTTTGTTTGAAGTCTAGGACTTGGATTTGATTATTGCATTTTTAACTTGTGTAGTTGTGAATAGGTTTTAGGGGTTTTCACTCCGCCTTCTATTCACTAGATAATAATGTTTTCGCTGACTTTAGGCTTTTTTAGAGAGAGAATTATAAAGAAAAATGAAATAAGACAAGAGAGATAGACACAAAGACATCATATCTTTCTGGTCCTAAAGTCAGCAAATCTTCCCTGTAGATTGTCTTGATACTATCAAGGTTTTAAATTGCAGTCAATGTTATTTTTTGGTTGTGGCAGCATGACAGGATGTAGTTTGCATTTTTGGACCCCAGTTATGGAAGCTACTGTAGAGGTGGAAAGAAACGAAAGCTTGTTGAATCTGGATTTTTGCTATGTTCCTAGTATTTTACGTTGGTGTATAGCGATATCTAAATGTTATTGGCCTTCTCAGGAATGCAATACGGGACATGGTGGTCCGGGGAGCGCCTGCTATTGCTATTGCAGCAGCACTCGCTCTTGCTGTGGAGGTGTCCAATTTAGGTGATTTTGATGGGTCTCCTGAGGATGCTGCTTACTTCCTGCAGCAGAAATTGGAATATCTTGTCTCCAGGTATTTTTCAATTACCTGCATTACCAAAACATCAATCTAGTTATTTTGGATGATTTAAGTTATGAAATCATGTTTTCTTTTTACAAATGAAATTATGTTATTGCCTGGTAAGAATAGCATTTTGGCACCTTGAAGTGTCTCCTTAATCCGTTATGGTTGTTGTGACGAAGTTCCTTTCAATCATATATAGTTTTAGCTTGATTCTTTTCTTCTTGCTTCAGTCGACCAACTGCAGTGAACCTATCAGATGCCGCTACTAAACTAATAGAAGTCGTATCCAAGGCTGTTGGTATCACTTCAGAAACCAGGAGTATTTTTCAGGTATTTCTAAGATTCATGATATATTTTTAATGAAGGAAAAATCTTGCGCAAAAAAAGGATGCAACATTTTGTACCCAAAATCTCTTATTTTGGATTCGGCCATTTGAATCCTCAGTTCCTCACTCTATTGGATTATTTTTTTAGGCGTATGTAGAGGCTGCTGAAATTATGCTCGAGGATGATGTTACCTCGAACAGAGCAATTGGTTCATATGGAGCTAGTTTTATTCAAAACCTAACAAAGAAACAGAAACTTTCTGTTTTAACCCATTGCAACACTGGAAGGTGCCTGCTACAGTATTATTACTTATGATTATAATATACATTATAAACATAAATATCTGATGATGTTTTCATTTGTTTGATATTGTGAGGTGTTTTTAGTTGTACTCACTGGCAACTGTATTTGATTCATTACTCAGTTTAGCCACAGCTGGATATGGTACTGCTCTTGGTGTAATCCGTGCACTTCACAGTGAAGGAGTTTTAGAAAGGGCTTATTGCACAGAAACACGGCCATTTAATCAAGTGAGTGCATTTTTTCCAATTATATTTTATTTTACTTGGTGCTCTTTTGAGAGAAGATGCATTATTTTGAGTTACCTTTCAAACTTCATAGATTCAAAAGTTTGAAAGGATTACTGAACAAGAGCACTCAAATTATAGATATATACTTCAATTCAGATCTTGCTGATAGTTACATCTTAACTTGTTATTCCTATTTCAGCTTATGTTGCCTGCCAAGTCATTCATTTTCATTTAAAAAGGAAACGGAGAGACAATTCTCCGAATTCGTTAACTAAATTTTATTTATTCATGCAATATCCAATATAGAATTGTTTACTGAAGCCTGGAGTAGTTTAGAGAACACATCTATAACCCTTATTAATGTAGGTTTTTGATTGCATGTATCATCAGAATCACTTTCCATTAACTGCATCCCATGAAATTAACAAGTTAAAATGTTTTGGATTTTGTGCTTACTAATCATAATGCTTAATCGCAGGGATCCAGGCTTACTGCCTTCGAATTGGTACATGACAAAATTCCAGCGACTCTTATAGCAGATTCTGCTGCGGCGGCATTAATGAAAGCGGGACGTGTGGATGCTGTTGTTGTTGGAGCAGATCGTGTTGCCTCAAATGGTACTTTGAGATACAACGAAAGTAAACCAAAATTTCTGTCTTCTAAATCATAAACGCAATAATCAGATTTATTTTCTTTTAATTGACATTGCAGGTGACACAGCTAACAAAATTGGAACCTATAGTGTTGCTTTATGTGCCAAGTTTCACAATGTGCCTTTTTATGTGGCTGCACCCTTGACTTCCGTTGATCTATCACTTTTCTCTGGACAACAAATTGTTATTGAGGAGAGATCTCCCAAGGAATTGTTGAATTCACGTGGAGGACTTGGAGAGCAGGTTGCTGCCTCAGGAATATCTGTCTGGAATCCGGCTTTTGATGTTACACCTGCTATTCTAATATCTGGGATCATTACAGAGAAGGTCTGTCTTACGCATTCTCTCTGTTCTCTCTCTTGACTCACATAATTTGGGATTGCAATTCACTGCAGTCACTGCTTCCGGCAGTCACTGCAGTCATTGCTTCCGGCAGTCACTGCAGTCACCTACACCTTGAACCATTGATAACACTCAACTAATAATGATGGCCATTAAATTATTTTGATTTAAAATAAATAAAAAAATTGAAAAAGGAGAGAGATAGAGATAGGGTACTGCAGTGAATCAATATCCCATAATTTGTAATCCCTCTTGAACTCAATTATAAGCAAAAAAATACCTATAATTTTTCGACTCAAATATAAGCAATTCTCAACTAACTCAACTCTATTTAATGTAATCATTCTAAAAATACTCTTATTTAATTCTACTCAGACTATTAAGAGCCTTGCATATTCCCAAGAAATTAGTAAAATTAGTTGATTTTTTGTATGAAATCAAGAGTATTTAATGAACCTAACTAACTTCCTTAATCTGTCTGAAATTAGTTTTTTTCTTATAAATCAATCGAGAGGGAGTAATAGCTACATTTGCACTTTATTATCTGACCATTTTATGTTCTCTGAGCAGGGTGTCATTACAAAGACAGCAGCTGGTGATGCTTTTGACATAAAAGCTTTCGTACAGAAAACAATTTAAGGTGGAACGTATTCAGTCCGAATGACCCTGGTGATTTTTCTCATCTTTCATCCATTGTAGGGTTTGGAAAGTATGTTTTAGGGGAGAGTTGACACTTGGGTGGTCAGCTCGTTCAATGTAAGTGTCCCAGAACACAAATGGGGACCTGGTTAATAAACAAGTCAATAATAAATTGGCGGGGATCATGCCTTGCGAAGGGTTCTCGGGAAACCAGATTCGAAAGCATGAGATTGTTTTCTTGATAAGATTAAGAATTCGAAAACATGATAGGATAAGGAGAATGATTGTATTGGATACTATGTAATGCTCTTGTGATGTCGAATAAAATTTTACTATAGATATTGTAACCTATGCAATGCCCATAGAGTTGCACATACGGGATGCCCTGCCGTGCAATTACCTGCTATCTAAACGGGCCAACCAAACCAAGCCATACACAAACGCCATCACTTTTCTCACATCCCCTCCTACTTATCCCACACCCCCTAACTCCAAATATTCTAAAACTACCCTTAATGAGAGGACGTGTTTCCGTGCGATTCGGCTGAGGCCAACCGAATATATTCGGCTGAGGCCAACCGAATATATTCGGCTGAGGCCAACCGAATAGGTATTTTATTGAGACACACCCCTCTTTTACACTATTCGGTTGACCTCAATCGAAATATTTCGGTTGAGGTCAACCGAATAGTGTGAAAAAAGGAGAACTGGAGAAGCATTTTGCTGCTGAGGAAAGAAGTGACTCGGTGGGTTGGTTGCCGGAAACAAAATTGGTCTTTTGGTTGTTCAGCACCTCCTGGTCATTGACCTCTATCAATTTTCCATTTGTCTTCCCTAGGTTCCTAAAAGCAGACCACCTAAACAACTTATTGTTTCCACGTTTGGCACTCATCATTTACGTATACATTGTTTTTATAGTTTGATCATTATCGACAGAGTGAACTTTTATTATGATCTTAGTAATATTGTTCTAGAGCTACATGTGTATATGGTATTACATCTGTTTTTTTTTGAGCTGCACCTTGGTATTACAGGTTCCCATCTTATCATATTCTGTGCACGTTGTGTATGTAGATAGGAAATAGGAGAGAAGGATATTAGTGCTGTCAAAATTCCAACATATGGGATTCGGTTGATGTCATCCGAAATATTTCGGTTGGAGGTCAACCGAATAGTGTAAAGGTGTAAAAGAGGGGTGTGTCTCAAAAAAATACCCGTTCGGTTGCCCTTGCCCGAATAAATTCGGCTGACCCTAACCGAATCAGTGAAAATAACGTGCCTCATTAATGACATATTGGTCATTTTGCAGGGTTTGGGGGTGTGGGAAAAAGTGATGGCCTACCTAAATGATCCTAAAATTTAAGGCTTGTATCCACGCTAGATAACATCTTGTGGTCTAATAGTTTTTTTTTTTTTTTTGCAAAATATTTCCAGATTCAATCTCATTAAAACAAGGATATTTTTTTATACCCCCACCCCATCACAATATACCCCCATCAAATATGAAAATCCTAAAATACCCCCCATAATTTTGACTCAATCGGATTTACCTTATAAATAGGTAAATCTGATTTGAGATTAATCAAAAGCGGATTTACCTCAAATGGGGGTACCTAATAGGTAAATCCGACTTTAAAAATAACAAAGCGGATTTACCTCAGATGGGGATACATCCGCTTTGTTATTTTTCAAATCGGATTTACCTAGTGGGTAGATAAATCCGATTTCCCTAAAAAAAGGAATTCGGATTTACCCCACCTAAGGTAAATCCGATTTTGTTATTAAAAATAATTGTTTTCTATTTAAATTTTTAAAAAAGGTTATAAAAATGCTACTAAAAATTCGTTAAAGAGTCAAAACTAATCCAAAATTTATAAAAACACCACTAAAAATCTAATAAAACCAAAATAGGTTTATGCAATTTTTTTTAGATTTCTTGGAAATTATGAAAAATTAAAAAAATTAATAAAAAAATAGTAAACGATGGAATTTGAAATTCTGAGGTCCCCTGTCTTGAAAGAAGTGTCTTCTTGAGGAGTCTTGATCGTTGATTTTTTTTCGGATTTAATGGCTGTGGTTTCATTACAATTTGAGGAGATTACCCGAAAACCGATTTTTTAGCCTAGATTATTCGCTCGACGTACAACATCGTCACATGTTAACGAACTACACACTAAACAGAACCAAAATACGGTCGAAATTCGTATCTAATTTTTTAACTGATTAATTTATTTATTAATTAGGTAAATCCGAATTTATTTATTTATTAATTAGGTTAACAAAGCGGATTTACCCCCACATAAGGTAAATCCGCTTTTAAAAATAACAAAATCGGATTTACCCCCACTTAAGGTAATCCGCTTTGTTATTTTTAAAAGCGGATTTACCCCATCTTAAATAAATCCGCTTTTAAATTTTTAAAATTTTCAGTGGAAATCGGATTTACCTCACAAATACATAAATCCGATTTCCAAAAAAAAAAATTGAAATCAGGATACGTTCGGATTTTTTAAATTTTGTAAAGGGCAATGCGTCATTTCGCAGGGTCGATGGGGGTAGATTGTTATGTGATGGGGGCACAAAAAAAAACCTTAAAACAACCCAATTATAAGGAAACCAAAATGTAAGGTATACACCATGAACTAAAGTGACCACGAATGGAAGTGCCTTACACAACTGGAATTTCAAATATACAAGTAGGGAAACCTAGTTCATATAATAAAAACTTATTCACAAGACCAAAAATGACAATTTGCTTCTTGACACCAGCATGAGGCGCTCCACTAGCTCTAGCAGGACAATGTGTTTGACCAAGCTGATCGGGCCATGGTGCATCATCCTTGCGCCTAACGAAATGCTATGGAGGCTCTTGCTTCCTCTATCAGTGCGAGGCCGAACCCTCACAACATTAGAGTGGATAGCACATGATCTACAATATTGCATCTTCTCGTATAACTTAGGATGGGTGTATTGGTCATAAACACACTTCCTAAACATATCTGACTACAGCTCGTTTCACAATATGTTCCTTGATGAGAACCGCTTGATTGCTTTATCCTTGAGACGACATTTGTCACTGTTGGAGCATCGAATGAATTTGACATGGCCGCGACCATGTTTGTTTCGACCTCCATTCCTACTCTTGAATGTCGTTGATGGGAAATGGTTTAGGGTTCCTAAATAGGGTTTCAACTGGCTGCTTGGCTGCTAACACCCCCCGCCGCGTGGTCTATTAGACTTGCCTATGACTTGTAAATAAAAAATAGCAAACAATAAAAAGGCAAAAACAGTGTCATAAAAAGATAATTACAACATTAAAAAAATAAAATAACTACCCCAAAAAACACAATTTAAAATGTAAAAAACAATAATTTATTATTTGGATCCTTTTCTCCAACCTTATCTCTCCCGCTCCCTCCATCCTCTCTGTCTCTTGCTTATTTCCAACCTCTCATCATTATCTCCCTAACTTATCTCTCATCGCACTCTTATATTTTGTGATGAAAAGTAAGGAGTGAAGGAGATGATCCATACACATAGGATACAATGTACTTTTTAGTGAGTTGTGAAAACTAGAAATTAATTTGTAAAAAAGAAATGATGACCGATCAACTATATAATGAACTGAATTAATTAAGTATTTGTGGTATTAGCCACACAACATTATGTGAACAATGATATACAGTGTCAATAAATGTGTATGAATAAATCATTTCTGAAGAGTGAAAACATCTACAAGGTTGTATCTGGAGGTTTTGGGTTCAAATTCCCACAAATCCCCTTAGGTTGAGTTAAATGTAATTTTGTTCATATATGCTTAAAGAGCCCAAACGTTTTTCCTACTTTGAACTGGGGCACCATCGTCTCACACTAAATCTTATTCATCTAAAAACGAATTACATTTTCAGATTTTAACATCTGGAAAGAAGTTTTCTATAAAATGTATTCCTGGTAATAAATTAGTGAGATGCAGTATATAAGAAAAAATGACGTGCAAAAAACAATCCCTAAACTGAAAACTTTAACGCAAACTTGGGCTTTTCACTTGTACCCTCTTCGAAAGAAAAAAGCCCTGCGAACGAGTTTGCTTTTAGTGGTGTGAGTAGCCTATAGGTGGGGTGGTAGGATAAATTCCCTATTGGGAATCGCAAGAAAAAAAACCCGCGAACGTGTTTGCTGTTGCAGTGTGCTGTGGGCATAGTGCAACACGCGAAGCCCTTCGATTAAAAGGTGCGCATTTTATCTTCCTCTCTCGATTTTTGGCCGCTTTTTTGATGAACTCCTTTTAGCGACTATCGTTTTCACAGGTCGAAATCAAAATGCAGCAGAAGAAGTCGCCGTTGCCGTTGATCGATGCTAACCCGAATAAGAAGAAGGTGCCATTGCATAGCAAGGAAGCGCTGGTGAAGCTTCTAAGATGGAATTTTGGGTACGCTGATTTCAGGGGATCGCAATTGGAAGCTATTCAAGCTGTGCTCTCAGGTGCAATTTACCTTTTCATTTATAGGTTCCATCGAGATTTGGATGAAAAAGAATTTCTGATATTTTCCTTGATATTTGGTGGTGTCTTTGGGTCAGCGATTACCAAACATGGATATGGATGAACTTGATGATGTAAAATTGAATTGGTTAAAATTGAATTTAAAAAGTGACTTATATTAAGATGATTTTACTCTAAAAAGCAAGTTTAATGTAAAAACAAAAAAAGTTGTTTTTCTCACTTCAAATCAAATAGAAGTGCAAAGACAAAATTAATTTTAACTAAAACAATCAAACCACAGTTTCCTCAGCAAACTTGCTTTTGAAGGTTGCAATTTGCAAATAGTTTCCCGAATATGCTAGTTGTACTAATTGGTACCTTGAACTTAGATTAAAGTTGACTGTGGTCAAGCCTTTAAGTGACGTTTTAGAAAAATGTAGCTGAGTTTGAGTTGATTGAACAATTTTGAATGGTTTTCTTTGCATTAAGAAAAGAGAGGAGACATTTTGCTTGAAGGGTGGTGATTTAAGTTGGAACTTTTCATTGATTTTGGGCCAAATTTCCCTCAGTGTGTGTGTTGTTTTCAGGAAGAGATTGTTTTTGTCTTATGCCAACTGGAGGAGGCAAGTCAATGTGCTATCAGATCCCTGCAGTAGCAAAAGCAGGAATCGTGCTTGTTGTTTGTCCTTTAATAGGTGAATAACGTTCATCTTTTTCTGGAGTTTGCATCTTTGGCTGAGCTAAATGCTGCCTAATAATTCACTTGGCTTTGCATGCTAGGACAAAGATGTGATTTTTTACTGTTATTCTGCTGAGTGTCAACAGCCTTAATGGTACGCTTCTTATGTGCTTTATCAATTCAATGATTTTTCAGACATACTGAATTTCTGAGTCAAGAGTTTGTTTTGCTTCATGTGATTATTTTCCTATAAGTTAGGAAAACCAAGTTATGGCACTTAAGGAGAAGGGAATTGCTGCAGAGTTTCTCTCCTCAACAAAAACGGCGGATGCAAAAAATAAGGTGAATTATTCGAAAAATGATGCTGATATTGTTTTGCAAATGAAATATCTACTTATATCAATTAAAAATAGAAGTGAAAATAGTACTGTAAATTTTTACTACTCATTTCTCAAATTCATGAGTTTATATTTGCTGTAAGTTTGGTTTTAGATGGATTCAAAAACATACTGTCTAGTATAGTGGGATATACAATAATTACCATGAATGCTATTTGCTAATACTAATTCTAATTTATATGGTTCTAATCCTAACTGACACGTAACAATTAGATATGTGAATGTCATGAAAAGGTACATTATGGCTCTAATCCTAACTAATTCCCGAAGCATTGATGTGCAAGGGTTTGAGAAACAGCAAAGATAGAGGCAACTGAAAGTGAAAGGCGATATATTCCTCTAAACCATTGTCCCGTTCCAATTGTCCGTCCTTTATGCTATTCCTAGAGATGAACAGAATAATTATAAAAGAGAACTGAGTAACCAAGAGTACGAGTGAGTTCTAGGTTATTAAATTATAAGGACAACCATTATAATAAAGAACAAAATCTAAGGAAATGTTGGGAAATGGGTGTCCTTGACCAAGGCCTTGAACTTTAGAGCCACCAGCAAAGCTGACGGGGCAAATAATAAGAGCAAGATGGGCGAGAGAAGAAAGATGTTACGAGTCATTTGGTCAGAAGCACCAGAGTCAAATGCCCAGGGTCCAAAAGCGTGAGACTGAGAAATAAAGGCTATATGAGTACCAAATTGAGGCATGCAACAACAAATAAGTTGAATTTCGGGGTGCTTTGAGCTATATAAACTCACTATAATCAGCGGTAGAAATAGCAGCGTTCTTAGTGATTGTAGTGTTAGGGATATGAGCAACACTAGCGACCTTGGACAGTTACCTTGCCTTCGTACGACCTTCAACTTCATTATGGCCATAATGATTGCAATAATTGCAACGTGAACTAGGATGTTGCCCACCATGTCCTGCATTCCATCCACCTTGATGAGGAGAGTGGGAGACTAAAAGTGGAGGAATCAATACGAGGGATGGAGGAGTAGTCAAATTCATGAGCAGTGGCAAGACACATTAGTTGGTCACTAATCATGTCATAGGACGGCATAGTGGATCTGATAGGACACCTAGGTATATTCTAGAAGAAATGTTGGGCCAGGGAGAGAGAATAAGAATTAGTAGTGATGTGCTGTGAGGATGTAATTCACTTAGGAGAATAGGTGTCTAGGTGGGGTGAAATTATTTTGTGAAGTTTGTTAGGAGACTCATTCTCTCGGAGGAGCCATAGGCTCTGGTTATTTTCCTTTTCTTGTTGTAAGAGCTTTTTGCTCCATTTCCATTAAATCAAATACTATTTCGCTGTTATTGAAATTGAGGGTTCTATCAGGATCCCAATAAAATTTGGTTACTTACAGAATCAAGCTCTAGTGGTGGACCAGTAGGTGCAAGGACCACAAAACACTAATTGCATGTTTGGCATAAGCAGCTGCGTCACTCGTAAATGGCATGACGGTTTGAAAATAAGCAATTAAATGATCAGGCTTATCAAGATAAAGTCTGCACATTCATATTTTCCGAACTATGGTTGAAAACAAGAGGAAACTTCATTGCGGTTAGAGTTTGGGCACAATAGAAAACCAGAGGACACTACACTAAGAGCCCTCAACTTGCTTCCATCGAGTTTGATCTTTGGTCGGAATATCCTTGGCTCGTTCGGCCAAATGGTCTTCATTGCCTTGATGCTGCAGTTGACTCTTCTGATCAGTTTTTCACACGAATCAATCAGTGAACATTAGAGTACCTAAGTTGGAACTGGAAGCTTAGGTAGCCATGAGAATTTAAGGCTTTTTATATACTGGGCAGGGATGATGCAAGGGGGTGTAGATGGCGACATTACAGTGTTGTGCCATAAAGGGGCAAAAATCAAATCTGCGTCAGTGCTGGAGAAGAAGCTGCATGCTAGGAGACGGGGTTTTGGGCGATGGGTTCACCTGAATATGGCGGTTCAGATGGTGGTGCCACACCGGTGAGCTGACGCCTGGTGGCTGGGAAAAGTAGCTCTTTGTGCTACAGGTTACTATTCACTCAAAAATGGAAAACACAACTGAGGCAAGGAGGATAAAAGAGTCAACCTAATACTTCTGATACCATTTAAGGACTAGGTATCTGAATGTTGTGTGTCCAATACAGACGACATTGACCTCTTTATATTTTGAAATATACAATAATTACAATTTATGCTAATTGCTAATTCTAATCCTAATTGAGATTTACGTTAAAGGATGACTTGTATTTCTCACACATGTTAGATATGCTATTTAACATCTACTAAATTCAATCTTCTCAATTAATCTACTAGAATTCCTGGATATTATCCCTGAATCCTGGTGTTATTGACCTGGACTACTATTATAAAATATACTCCTCGTTTTATTTGGGGAAAGGGATAGGATTGGTGCCAAATTTACTCACATGAAATTTAGACTATTTCTCACTTGGGTCTGTGTTATTAATTCATTAAAGTTATTTTTATGTTTATTGTTTTAAGGTTCACGAGGACCTTGATTCTGGGAAACCTTCTACAAGGCTGCTATATGTGACTCCAGAGTTAATAGCAACCGCAGGTTTCATGTCAAAGCTGACAAGGATCTATGCCCGGGGGTTGCTAAGTCTCATTGCCATTGATGAGGTCTGAACTGGAAAGACATTCAGATTTCTGCTTCTGCTGGAATTTTGTGGACATCTTTAATAATTTCACTTCTGCAATATTTTCAGGCACATTGCATCTCAAGTTGGGGTCACGATTTCAGGTTTTGGAATCATTCGGCGACTAGCCAAATTGTTTTGTTGGAATTCCTTCATCATTATCTTATCGGATCCAATTTTATTAATACTGGATGATAGTTCATGGAAGCAATCCTAAATCCATCATAACATTATGGCATATGCACAACAATTGTGTGCAAGATCAATATACACCAGACCAAATATTAAACTTTTAAACTTCTACCATTTAATAATTTTTTTAGAATATGAAGTTAGTCAATCCTACCATTGAATCATTTGAAATATCTTCACAATCATGTATATCAAGTTTGTTATCTAATTGTTGATATTTGCATATATTTTAAATAACATTAAGTGCGATAAAGTAGCCATTAGTTTATTGTTTATATGAAATTTTAAAAATTTGATTTGCTTCATAACACCTTTAACCAACTTTTAACCAAAAAGTCGAATTGGTTAATTTTTTATTCTATATAAAGTTATTCAGTGGTCCAAGTTTAAAATTTTGACATTTAGTTTCAATTGATCCTATCCCTTTTCCCCCCCACACACACACAATACACATACAAAAAAAAATACAAGTTATACTAAAAGATAAAGGAACCAGTCACTTATAGTTTCAATTGATCCTATCCCTCTTCAGGAATTTGAAATTCCCTCTGCCCAAGCTCAAAACCGAAACTAAACCCAAAAAGACTAACTGCCCTCTTTCCCTTCTTACACACCACATATACGGTATACCCCCACCCGTGTGTTTCCTCTCCCTTTCTCCAACTAATTTTCGAGCTTGGCTCTCACCAGTTACCACTCTATTTAGGCTTTTCTTCTTCTTAGGTCCTATCAATGAGAGTTCGGGGCCTGATCGCATTTCGTGGTCTTGGTGGGATGATGGAACATTGGTGATGGTTTGAAGGAGTTTTGACAGTGAGATGAGGGGTAGCTGGCATTAGGTGGAGTTTGGTGATGATTGTATAATGAAGTTCTGGATGTAGTCCTATAAACCAGATGGTGGGGCGACCAAGGAACAATGGCGAGCCAGGCCATCGCCAGGGTTTGAAGTGATGGAAGGAGAGGCAGAGGATGATGGATCCTTAAACCCTCCAAATAAAACTTAACTTGCTCGCTGAAGGCCAAACGCCACCATGTACTCTGTCATGATGAGAAGTTCAGTGGTGTGAAACAAAAGTTTGATCGCCTAAAAAAGCTGTCAAAGGAAGTCGAAATTCATATCATAGAACATCAAAAGCAAAGCAACAAAAAAACATTCAAGTGAGATCCTATCGGTACCAGCTGCAGTTACTGGATGTACAGAAGGCGAGGTTGCTTTGGTGATTGCATTGGCGTGCTGTGGCTTCCGGATTGATGGTCTTGAGTGCCTAAAGGATAGGCTGGAGTGAGATACAAGACACTAAGGGTTAGAGTGACATGCAAGAAAAAATAATAGATGAAAATGTAATATTCTAAAATTCTGTGTGAATCTTGTTCACTGACTCATCTCAACCTTTTGTTATTAAATATTAAATCCAATGTTGAAAACAAACTCACATGCCATAGTTTTGAACTTGTGGGTGTTAGGCGCTGCCCTTGTGAATTAACTATTCTAAAAACTTTAGTTTTTATGTGAAGACACAAGAATGTGTTTTATATCATATCAAAGATATGCAAATTTTGTTTAGAGGCTATTCTGATGATGTGCTGTTGTCTTTTCCTTATGTATTTGGAACAGACCAAGCTACCGCAAGCTTTCATCTCTGAGAAGCCACCTACCAGATGTACCAATATTAGCTCTGACCGCTACTGCTGTTCCTAAGTGAGTCCTCTTAATTTACTCTCCTTTATAAAATTAGCTTGGTTTTGCTATATTTTTAGTTTTTTATACATCAACACATATCATTCAAGCCTATATTTTGGCAACCTTACCTATTCTTTTAAAAAATAGTCTGGTAAGTGTTGTGGATTTCTGCAATTGTTATTCTTCCATTGGTGGGGTGTTTCTGTAATTCTGTATATATAATGTATATGTAACTATATCTATATATATTGTGTCATGATAGGATTGCTTGTTTATTATGGAGCTATCAAAATGTTTTATGCTAATCGTATGTCATGATATATATATTGTGTCTGCTTATCAGTCATTTCAATGGTCATAGGAAATCCTATGTAATAATTTTTAAGTAGGCATTCTCTTGCATTTTGTTCCTTTTTGCCTCTTTTGGTTATTGAAGGTGAGAAATGAGAATCTCGTCATTGCATTTATTGGTTTGGTATTTGTTTTCTGCAGGGTTCAGAAGGATGTAGTGGAATCCTTGCAGATGCAAAATCCATTAATACTTAAGTCTTCTTTCAATCGTCCTAATATATATTATGAAGGTCAGTCCTGCTTGCCGTATATTTGCAGTTATAAATGAATTTTGTTTTCAGTTTCACCCTGTTCTGTATCACATGCAATGTGACTCGCAAATAACTAATAAACCAGTCCATTTATTACGTAAATGATTCTGCATGCTAACTTATGTCTGGTGATGAAGATACTATGAGAGAGAATAAAGAAGAAAGAAACGCCAATTTCTAATTTGCAAAATAAAGAATTTGCATGAAAATAGATAAAATGCAAATATTCACATCTTTGAGGAAATCCTTCCATTTCCAACCCAGTAAATTTAGGTTTATTTTAGGCATTCCAGTTACTCAATGGTTTTTATTGGTGAATTGTTTTAGATGTTAATTTTGCATGAGATGCAGGCATGCTGCTGCTTTATAGACCAAACAAAACTGACCAGATTTCTTAATGATACAGTTAGATACAAAGATCTCTTGGATGATACTTATGCTGATTTATCTGAGACACTCAAATCTATGGGAGATGTCTGTGCGATAATTTACTGTCTTGAACGTTCAATGTGTGATGACTTGTCAACTCATCTATCCCAAAGAGGCATCTCTTGTGCTGGTAATATTTTGCATAATTTTTTATGCTTTTGCAAAAAATGATTCACTCCAACTACCGGGACCCTGAATTTTTAAGCTGTGCGGGAAACATATACACATATTTATAAATCTGTGGCATTAAAATATATTATTAAGGTAGATAATAATATTTCCGTGTTTTCATATTTTGAAAGATTGTTCGATTTTGTCAGTTTCACTACTATCAAATTCTCTCTCTCTCTCTCATTTAACCTTTCACACAGGATAAGGTGTTAGGATTTGAGACCGGTAATAAGAATGAGAAGAAGAAGAAGAATCACATGTAAGATTTGGAACCAAACGAACAAAAATGAAAAAAAATTGAAAGTCAATGCTAAATAAAGCACAGACGAAACTTTTGAATATAGAATGAATTTGAGTCATCATTTTCTTAAACACAACACGTACAGTGAATATGTAAAACTATAGGATGAAATATTGTGGGTGATTAAAAAATAATATTATCAAAGTTCAGGAATAACTATTACATATAATATTGTTAGGATATATAATAAGGGGTATCTAAAGTAGTTAAGAGGTGTTAGAGAAGTTAGCTAATTGGGGTGGTTATTAGTTTATTGGTAGTGAGAGGAATATCGTGTATAAATAGGAGGTCAGGTGAATGAGATAGAAGGGAACATATTGAGATTTGTAAAAGTTGTGTTAATAGAGCAGTGGCTCTATTATAAAAGGGGAAACCCTTTAGAGGAGAGTTTCTCTCCTATTTTTTCCTATTTTCAATAAAATTGCTCTTCCTTTTCTACACAAATTTCTGGGTTCCTAACAAATACTATTATACTTGAGAATTTGAACAAATAAAATAAAATCCTTCCGGGGAAACTGCTCCTACAATCTGAAAAGTAGATTCGTCCCATGATACGATTTTATTCATATTATTTCTGGTCTGTATTCATTTTGTTCATATTATTTCTGGTCTTTTCAGCTTATCATGCTGGACTGAATAGTAAAATGCGAACTTCTGTGCTAGATGATTGGATTTCTTCAAAGATAAAAGTTGTTGTTGCCACAGTTGCTTTTGGGTATGTTCTCCCTTTTCATTTTTGTATTAAGTAGCTTCTTTTCTCATTCTCTCTTCATTTTATGGTGACACACCTAGTGGAGGATATTTAACTGCTTTGGGTACATGAAAATGTCTTTACATTGGCATGCATTATGCATAACACTTTAACTTTTTACATTGGCATGCATGAAAATGTCTTTCGATTATATATACCTCGCAAGGAAGCACACACAAACAAAGATAGTGCAATTGTATAAGAGATGCACACACATACTTAAGAATTATGATAAACTTACTGACGCACGCTAATGTGCATGTGGTTTGGCTGCAACACATTGCCATGGGGCCAGCATGGTTAATCCCAGTCTCATGTGAATTAGCTGCATCTATTGTTTGTGCCATGATTCGGATAGCATGTTGTATGTAGATCAATGTGGAAGAACTCATGACTGAGGGAATAACAATGGATGCATGTGGATAAAATAAGAAAATATGCTTGGTTATTAACAACCAAAATTTGGATAGTGATTGACAATTAAAAAGACAATATGACTCTTAAATTACATGAAAACAATTTTAACATCCAAATAAAAGAATAAAATTCTTAATAAGCAGAGGCGACAAGTTGATAATACAATTCTTATGAGGAGTTTAATTTCTCTTAAATGGAGTGTGTTTTAGGTAGTGTTTAATTTTCAAAAAGGAGTAAACTTTTTGATATTATGTTGTTTTTTTGTTTATTATGGCTTTATATATTGTATTAAATATTAAAAATTTATGTTTCGCTATTACCGGTTCGACATTGGTTAGATCCCAGTCAGACCCCAGAACCTTGAACCAGTGCAGACACTACTTCAATGTCCGGTCCGGTTTTGACTACCTTGATTACAATGAATCTAATCTATCAATACACAATGAATCACATCGAGATTATTAAGTATAACGAAAGAGAGCAAGCACAAATTTATCAAAGATTTAAGAAACTCACAACTTTTAATAATTTTGGTCTGATGCTAAGAAGTAATGATTTATTTGAGATTGTGAGGTATTTCTTTCTTTTCTTGCTATACTCTGCATGGAGCTCTTCTGTTGCATACAGCTACTGAGCCTTTGGTGTTCATTCAGAATGGTAAGTGTCCCTTTACTCTAAATTTGGTTCAAACTTTTAAATGGAGTTTTAAATTTTTTTTTTTTTAATATTTTTTTTACAAGTTTAACATCAAATTACCAGGGCATTGATAGAAAGGATGTCAGAATTGTTTGCCACTTCAATATTCCAAAGTCAATGGAAGCATTCTATCAAGAGTCAGGCAGAGCTGGTCGTGATCAATTGCCCTCTACAAGTCTGTTATACTATGGAGTAGATGATCGCAAAAGAATGGTCGACTAACTTGACTAGATACTTTGATCTTGTTTTTCTTATCAGAGTTGTTTTCATTAGTTATGACGTGTTTCAGGAATTTATATTGAGTACCTCAAAAAACAAAAAGTTACAATCATCAAGTTCACCAGAAGAAACATCCAGAGTGGCCCTGACTGCTTTCAACCAGGTGACATGTAAATCCTAGCCTGCTTCTTTTAACACAGTATATCTATGCACAATGCCAATATGCATTGTTTAAGTAATGGATATTATGTAAATTTTTAGATGGTTGAATATTGTGAAGGATCTGGATGTCGTCGGAAAAGGATTCTTGAGAGTTTTGGGGAGAAGGTAATGAAATATATGGCCCTAGTGATTATATGGTATGCTTCATGTACACAAGTGGATAATTTACTGTCTTAGTTCAAAACAGGTAACAACATCACTATGTGGAAAAACATGTGATGCCTGTAGACATCCAAACATAGTTTCCAGATACTTGGAGAATCTCACAGCTGCATGTTCTCTACGCCAAAGAAATGGATCTCGAGTCTTTATCGCCAGGTGTTACATTACTCATGTGTAAAAGACCCTCTTATGCATTAGTAATTCAACTTAATGTTGATAAACTGTAGACATTTGGTTCTACATGATATGCAGTTTTGGGTTCTATAATAATTTATAACAATGATTGGTAACACAGGCAGACCATGATCCGTTTTGTTAATATAGATTATTGCTGTGTTATCTGTTTAGGTTTAGCTCTCTGCATGCAGTAGCTTCTGCATGTGCTTGTGTATTAGTTTTCTGTATGTAATCTAAAATGATACGATATCTGCTAGATAGCTGTTAGAGACAGTAGTTAGTTAGGCATGGCCTGATTAACTAATTTATGTCATGTATAATTAAGAGTCTGAAGACAAGAAAATTCAGATTCAATTTCACTTCTGTACAGTTTCATTTTCACTCAAGTATCAATAGTCTTCATGCTAACTAGAGCTTCTTGAAGTCCTAATCCACAGCCTCCTATCGTCAACTACAATTGGCCTGGACCCTAGGCTGTTTCGTGCTGCATCAAGCAGCACCTTTGCTTTGGTGACAGCTCCATTCACCTTTCCCTACACAGTTATAGAGAAACTTCGGGCCTGTTGAGTTTGGGAAAAGGTTTTCTGTTTTTATTTCCTTTTTATTTTTTACTTTTAATTTATTTTTATTTTCCTGATTTCATAAATTTGTCCATGAAACAGTTTAAACAACTTTTTTATTTCACTATTTCCTGTACAAATCTTCAAAAACATAAATCAAAATTAAAATGAGGCGGCAGTTTAGTAATCAACAGTGAAAATAGAATATGAAATCAGAAAACTTTTTCTGAAACCAAACAAGCCCGGTGATCGAAATTTCCTTGCTTGGAAACAACAGGTTTAACTGGTTCTGAAAGGAAAGATTTCATTGGTATTTGGTCAATCCTGATATTCTTCCTCCTTTTCACTTGGAACCCAATCGCGATGCTGGATGCCAGAACCACACTTGTTTGGATTTAGTGTGAATAAGACTGCCAAATTCCAATTAATGGCCCAACCTCTACTTGATCATTGGAAAGCAGTGAAGAGCACTTTACAGTATCTTAAAGGGACAATTAACTCTGGTTTGGTGCTGCAACCTGCTTCTTCCCAGTTTCCCTACAGTTTGCATGCTTACTGCGATGATGACTAGGCATCTTATATTGATGACTATTGTTTCACTTCTGGTGCTTGTTTATTTCGAGTCCCAAATTCGATGGATGGTGGTCCAACAAGCAGACGTTGGTTGCTTGATCTAGTGCTGAAGCCGAGGATAGGAGCTTGACCATGACTGCGATAGAGATTTTGTGGGTGAAGTCTCTTCTTTGTGAACTCAGATGAATTCTCCACACCTGCTATCCATTGTGACGAATAATGCACACAGTTGCTTTGTGTCGGAATCCAATTCTTCATAGTGGAACCAACCTTATGAAGTTGAATATCTTTTTTGCTTTTGAGAAAACGGACAGATCATTGGTTGTTACTCATGTTTCTGCGCAAGGACTATATTGTGCTGTGCTCACTAATCCTCTCTAAATTTTGCATTTGTAGTGTTAGAGACAAATTCAGAGTGCTCAGTTTTCTCGATTGCAGTCAACGAGCTTGTGTGGGCAATGATAGACAATATATATTAGTCTTGTGTTATCTGTTAGTAAAAAAATTGAGTAGTTTCCTCCAAGAGGATTGTATAATTATTTCTCTTTAGTAACACTTTATAGTTATCATTGTTCACGTTGTAATTGGTTTGATGGTGATTGCCTTATACCATATTAACCAATACAGTTGAATAATGTCTAGTTTTCTTGCTTACCAACCATTATCATTTTTCAGTTCCACTGATGCAATTGATAGAGACCAGTTATCTGAGTTCTGGAATCGCGATGAGGAAGCAAGTGGATCAGAGGAAGATATATCTGACTTAGATGCAGGTACATAGTAGTGCATCTCAGTTACTTTGCTTGTGTTTTACTCTTGCGGTGAAGGACCGTTTATTAGACTATTCATTCATGTGGGTGAATTTTCATTGGCAGATGGTACTGAAGTTGTCAACAATCTAACCCAGTCAAAGCTTCAATCCAGATTGGGAATAAATGTAAAGCTTGATTTGTTACAACGGGCAGAAGAAAACTACTATCGAAATGAGAACCCTGAAAAACAGGTTCATCTTTAATGTATTCTACCCACTTTGTTAGTTGAAAAAAGCATGTTCTCCATTTTTATGCCTCATTTTATTTTCCGTTGTTAGAACCTTTGGCTGGCACTGTAATGGGAAAGGTAGGATAATTATTTTCTAGTCCGTGCTTATTTATACTGTTAAGATCAATGCAGTAGAAATTGTTAAACCGCCTCCTTTTTTCCTGTCTGGATACTCACTTATCTACTTTGATTTACAGAGTAACAAAGTTGTCAAGAATTCTATTTCTGATACAATGCGAGGGGCAAGCAGGCAGAGATTACAAAATGCATTAAATCAGGCTCAGCAAAGCCTTGACAACTTTAAGTATGCATAGCATCTTTCTTGTTTGAGTTCTTTCTTATCACCATGCACTCTTTCTGCCACAAGAAGAAAACCACTCAAATTTCTCACCATAATCTTGCTATAACGAGTGTGCAACTTATTTGACACGCAATATAGATGAATTTGATGACAACTGGGTATCTTTGACAGACTAAGTGTGTGTTTGTTTACGTGTTCAACGTGTGTCCTTGGCTCTTAGCAAATTTGAACGTTGGATGCATATAGAAACATGCAGTAACTTCATGAAATATTCTTTGAAGGCCTAATATGATCACACTATTATTTGAGGATCAAGTTGGTAACAAAAATCTTTAGAGGACTGTTGTAACTTGTAACAACACTCTAAGGATCTTGTTGAGATTGTTTCTTTTCCATAGTTGACTAATACCACGACAAAAGTATGTCACAGCTACAGCATAAGCTTTCAAGTTCCAAGTCCTTGTTTATTAGCATCCCCCACTCTGATGAACTTGAAGCAGCAACTACAGTTACGGTTTGAACTGTTTCCTTATTTCTCAAATTATAACACTTTTTCAGGATTGAAGTGGAAACGTCAGCATCTCTTCTTGAAGAGGAATGCTACAAGAAGTATGGCAAGGCTGGCAAATCATTCTACTATTCACAAGTGGCAAGTACTGTAAGGTGGCTGACAAGTGCGAGTTCTATCGATCTGATTAACCGACTTCGTGCAATTAATCCTTCCACTTCACTGAATGTCTTGTCTGAAGCTGAACACCCCCTCACACCTCCACCTGCTTTGGATCCTTGTGCAAAAGAAGATGCTATCAGTGAGATTTCAGGCAATGCTACATCAGAAACTCTCCCATGTGGCAATGCTACATCTGAAATTCTCCCATGTGGTATGCCAATGGAAAGTTCTTTTAATACAAACTTGCCACAAATACCATCCTTTTCTGAATTTGTAAATAGTAGGAAAGCGAAAAGGGGCGAATCAGATGACACAAAAACACATTCGTCAAGAGTAGAAAAGAAGGCGAGGATACAGTAGATTGACTCTTGTCACTACTATTGTTGATTTTGAGTTTTAGTTGCAATATGTATCAAGTGTCAACTTTGACTTTCTTAAGATAAACAGAACTGTGTTTTTCGACTTTTGTAAAAATAGGAAAAAGAATGTGTTAAATTTCTATTTTACCGGTCAAAGTTCGTTTTGTTGGAGCAAAGCCTTCTCTGAGTAACAAGCATTGAGTAAAAGTGGAAATTACTGATCTTAAGGTACTTTTCCATTAACTCCATTAAAATGTAAACTCCTGAATCTTACCACATTAAGTGCAGGTATGCCCAGTTGGATCTTGTAGTTATTTTCTTGATTAACTAATCCTTCTTAGTTCAGCTCTATGAGACCATAGATGTGTATACTGTTTGGTTGCATCTCCCTCAACAGTTTAGGAGGTACTGCAAGGGGAACTTAATTGTTTAATTCATCTAACTTTTCTTTGCACTTTGAGGAGTACTTTAGTTCAGCATTTATAGATGATAATGCTATCTGATTCACTGTCTATCTTATTTCTTTGACCTTAAACTTTGCCTTTATTATATAATTCATTCAGTGACAAAATACTAGTTCTGGAACTCACATAAACAACAAATTTACATGACAGGGACATTATTGGGCACAAAAACAAACTTATCAAAACAGACATTGCCTAATACATGCAGAGAGAGACCCCTTTATTCAATAAGAGCTAACCTTCACTACCACTATGCACTGTGCAGTGGTAATTTTCCAACAAAGTCAGAATTAAGACTACCTAGATAAAGATGATCCTCGAACTCCACAACTGAAGTCATAAAATTGATCACCTTGCCATCACTATCATCAAGCTTTCTTATTATCTTTCCATCACTTCCCACATTCACCACTGATGCCGATTTCGTTGCACCGTTGATCAAGTTAATTAAACTTGGAAATGAAGCAAACAAGCGCTTGGATACCTTAGAGCTGTGCACAAATCCCAGTCCTTCAGAATTCATCTGTTGCATCAAAAGTAAAGAAATAACGTAAAAAATTGTGTTTAATGATGTTCAGTTGATAGTTAATGAGTTGCGACACATTTGTCTTTTGCATATACACTAGTATCACCTGAAGCAACGCAATCCAGAAAGAGCCATCAGGGGCAAGATTAATGTTATCAGGTGCCCCAGGGAGATTTTCAATGAAGATATCTGTTTTTCCTTTGTTTGTTCCTTTAAGCCAATGCCTCACACACCTAAATCTAATTTACAAAAACCAAAAATTAAATTAAACATAAATTACACAGTACAAAGTGTACCAATATGTAATTAACTTTTACACAAATCAATAATCAATAAATAGTATATATTTATATTACTTCCAGGTTTCGCAAACTACAAGATAATCTTCTTCTTTAGAGAGTGCAACACCATTGGCAAAGGCCAAATTATCAAGGACAATAACTGTTTCATTTGATGTTGGATTATACTTGAGAAGTTGTCCATGAGGTCTTGCCTCTAGCACATCCAAATACCAATTGTGTAGACCAAATTTGGTACTTGGAACACTAAAATATATATTTCCATCCGATGCTTCTATCACTTCATCTGCAAACCTGGTTCCATCATTATTAATTTATTTATTAGAAAATTCATAGCTATATATAATATCTTGAGTTTCATATCTAGTACATGTCTGCAATAAATTAAATTACATATAATACTCCGGTGAACCTTACTTAGAATAATCAATACTTAAACAAAATAAACATTTGAGAAAGATGACAGAAAATAATAAACAAAGATAAGAGGGAAACTATTAGATAAATGAGATGCTAATCTACGCAACGAAGTTAATTATAAACGTGATTTACAAAAATACGTGTAAATAATAAAGATTTAGAGGTAGTTAATTTTACCTATATTTTATCCTAGAATAGTACTCCCTCCTCAAGTCAATGAATTCCTTCCGATAATTAAGGGACAAATCCAAAAAATCAGAACATGGATGCTGACATGTCTATGACGTGTTTTTGTGACTCGGTTCAAAATAAAAGAATCTTGTGAAACTATATATTATTATTATTATTAATGCTTTAGGCATCTCAAAAGGCAGTAAATCTTTCGATCGTTCACTGTCACTAGTGGCTGCAACGTTTTTAGTACTCTTCTGAATCGTAGCAGCTTCACCTCCAATTATGTCATTCTCACCTTTGAACAGATTGTCAATCCTTTGCATGTAGGATACGTGTTCCAAATGTTAGAATCACATTCCAAAGTTGCGTTTTGAAAGAAGCATATATTCCTAGCTTCTACTTCACTGTCCAAAGTCATGTGAGGGTATATATGGTACTTACGACTTTTATGCAATGTTAAATTATAAACATCTTCATTAGTTGAAATAAAAATAGACAATTTAATACCAAAAAAAAAATAGACAATTTTTTTAATAATTCATGAAGGTTAAAATTTTGGTTAATAATATATATATATATATATATATTGTGTGAGTTCGGGGAGTAATTTATTTATTAATTATCCGCTGAACTATGTTAACTTTTTTCCAGAAGGATTTGATCCTCTGGGTCTAGGGAAAATGGGCCCTGACTATTCCTAAGTTTGGTCTGAAAGTGAGTAAAAGTCTTATTCCAATTTATTCCACTTTTGAGGATCGAATTCGGATGCAAGCCAAGTTTCTCACCTTAGATTGAGTGCATTAACCGCATGTACTCAAGCTTGAAGTTATCTCAAGTAGGTAACTATATTAATATGAGATTTGGTCTCCGTATGAGTTACCGAACGAGTTTCAAGCAAGAAATTGGAGATCGAATCCTAAAAAACTAACATTGACATACAAAATTGTTGTCTATAAAAATCTGCACCGTGCAGCATCGAGAATCTGCACACTTGACATTTTTGTCTATAAAAAAAGCTATTAATTAATAGGTACATTTGTGGATGATTAACATAACTTAATACAAAAGAAGAGAATAAAACAATCTGAACATGGATTTTTCTTTTGGAATTCACCTTATTTGAGAACCATTTAGTTGTGAAGCGATAATGCTGAAACCATCTTCTGTAACCTTAAGCAAGCCCTGTAAAAAGAAAATTATGATTTTTAATCGCGTATATCTATATATATATTGGGCCTAAATGGGACTTTTAAATATTGTACCATGTAGGACTTTTTCTTTAGGCTTAATTACAGTTTTGGTCCCCCTATTATGACCAACTCACGATTTTGGCCCCTAAAGATTTAATTTGACGATTTTGGTCCCCCTATTTTTCCAATTTGAAAAATCATAGTCCCCCTGTTCAATTTTGGCTGACTTATCCACCCACCCCACCCCCCACCCCACCCCCCTCCACTGTTCCTCTTCCCCACCGATCCCCCCCTCCACTGTTCCCCTTCCCCTCCCCCCTCCCACCCCCACCTCCGTGAACCCCACCCCCTCCCACCCCCACCTCCGTGAACCCCCCCCCCCCCAACCACACCCTCTCTCTCTCCTTCGCACCTCTCTCTCTCCTTCGCATCTCTCTCTCCTTCGCATCCCACCCCCCTCCACTGTTCCTCTTCCCCACCGATCCCCCCTCCTCTCTCAATCACCGATTCCCTCTCACCACCGTCCCTACCGTCCCTCTCTTCCATCTCGTTTTCCATCTGTCCCTTCGCATCTCCCTCTCTCGCTCGTCGCTCTCTCTCTCTCTCTCTCTCTCTCTCTCTCGCTCGTCGCTCTCGCTCTCGCCGTTCTCTCGCTCTCGCAGATCGCAGTCGCAGAGGACGGAAAGGAAAATGAGGTGGGTGGTGACGGTGACAGAGAAAGGAGAGAGAGATACTGACGGTGATGGAGAAAGGAGAGGGGGGGCTCACGGTGGGGAAGAGGAACAGTGGAGGCGATGGGGGGTGGGGGGTGGGGTGGGGTGGGTGGGGGGGGGGGGTGGGGGGTGTGGGTTTCAATATTAATTTTTTCTTTTAATGTTTCGTATTTTTCTAGCAAATTTAAGCTCTAATATGTACATAAAGTGGGTTGATGAAATGTCTACTTCACAAATAAATTAATGGTGCTTACATATTTGTTGTCTTCAGCCCATGTCTATGTGAGGCTGCACAAAGGTCAGACCAAGTTAAGCTATGTTATTTTTGGAAGTGCAAAAATGCTGGTGTGCTATAGCAATTTCTTTTCTTACGCTGGTATCTTCTCTGCTCGGGAGCGCCCCCTCTTTTTGTAATTTTTGTATAATGTATCTTAGTATAATGTCATTTTTGGATTGGATTTATTTTGGTAGTAATAGTGTTAAAGTTATTTTTTAATTTATTGTTAGCTAGTTTATATATATGTTGTTAAGTATACATAATGGATTGGATTGGATTGAATTGGTTGTATATGACCAGGAAAATTGCAAATGTAAAAAGGAAAATAAACCAAAACAGAAAAAAAAATTTAAAAAAATATACAATGGGCAACGCTTGTAGGCCAAAGAGCTACCTATTCCTAAAAAGCGTTAAGGGAATGAGCAGTGCTTTGGCCTACAAGCGCTGCCCATTGTGTCAGCGCCTTTTGGGAATGAGCGGCGCTTACGCTGAAAAGCACTACCCATGGCTATCAGTGAGTAGCGCTTTCTAAGCGCTGCCCATTGTGGGAGTGGAATCAGCAGCGCCAAGTTTAGCAGCGCTCAAAAGCGCTGCCATGACTAAAAAAAACGATGTCCATCCCTAAATCTATTGTAGTGTAAATTCTGTCACTAAATTTTGTAAAATTAAAATATTTCTTACTGACATACTGTAAGTGTAAAATATATTAAGGTTAGCTTTGGATTGTTTTCAAAAGAGTTAATAATGTTTAGTTATTTAATTACCTCAAATGCATCACAAACAATGAGACCACCATCTTTAGCTGTTGTGATACCAAGCAAAGCAGAACTATCTATATGTTTCCAATTCTCCCATTTTTCATTATTCCTTTTCAATCTTTTAATCCAACCATCTCTTGTAGCTGCATAAAGGGTTCCTTCTTTATCAACAGAAACATCTTCTGGTTGCTTCAGAAATCCTTCTCCAAGTTTAACAAGATTCTGTTAAAAAAAAACAATTTAGCAAAGAAAACTAATAAATATTTAATTACTAATTCTTTTTGCAGACCATAATAATTAATAAATGTATTTGTAAAAGTCTTACCTGTAATTGGTTGTTTTTGGTTGAAGGAGAATTAGATGATACAGCAGGTGGTATTTCAAGGAAAACTGGATCTATGGGTGAAAAAAAGAAGATTTGAACTATTAGAGCGCCTAAACCTGCTAGAACCAAGCTTGAGGTTAGTGTCACACAACATTTTACTTTGGAGAAAGGATGATGATTATTCAGATTGGAAGCCATGCTCTTGAAGCTATGTGCTCTGCTATATTTATAGGCTATAGTTGGTTTCTATGGTCACATTTTTATTTAATAGCTTTTTAAGTTTGTCTTTATGTAAGAAAATAAATACTGTTTTTTATGCCTGTAATAATTTTCTTACATTTATTTATGGTCCCTTGCAAAGCTTTTATTTTGCTTTTCGTCACTATTGTAAATATATTTTCCAAATTAGTCTTTCTTTAGTCTATGTTTGAGAAATTAAAATCAAAATAGTTTACAATTTCAGAGACTAAAAATCAAATATGAAAACAACAAGGATCAAATACAAAAATTATCTATATGTAACCAAAATAAAAAAATACAAAAATTATCTATATTGTAAAGACAAAAATAAATAAAAGTATAGTGACAAAAAACAAAACTTTTATATTTTGTAATGATACGTGCTAACAAAGGGGGGGAAGACCGTTCAGAATTGTCCAACATGTTCCATCTACTCCCCTTCTCCGACTCATAAGAATTTCTTATCTTCAATAAATGACTAAATATTGAGTAAAGATAAATGGACGACCCGGGTGAGAACATTTCATTATGATGAGAAATGAAAATATACCCAATGAATTTGGCCTAGTGGTAAGCGGGCTATGATCTGTAAGGGTCGACTCGGTTTGCTCCCGGATTCGATTCTCACAAAAAGTATTTCCTTGGGGAGGTGAGATGACTGATTGCTGCGCTCTATCGCGGGGGCTGTGAAGTTTCCCCTCTACAGTTTAAATCTCAAAAAAAAAAATTAAAATATTTAATTATAATGGTTCTATTAAAATTAACGCCTCAAATTCTATCATTAATTAGAAGATTTTGTATGATTGTTTCATTTTTAATTAAAAATCATAAGAAATTTTGTAATTAATATCAGAATCTAATTTGTTAGTTTTAATACTTTTCTTTGCACTTGGGGCTAACAAATTGTCTCGCTAGCACCTGTCAAGTCACATTTTAATAACTGGGACATGGCAAGTGCCCGCGAGATAGTCAGTTTGCAAACAGAGCACCAACTTAACGTAAAAGGAATGTGATTGGACATTATAGTCACTAAAAAGTGTGACATAGTAGGTGCCAATGTGACGGATTGTTAGCAGCTAAATATCTATGTGAACACCCAAGTTTTACCGGCATTTTCTTCTTTTTTCGTAAAAATTCCAAAAATATCGTTTTTATGCAGTTTTGTGATTTTAATTAATTTCGCGTGTCATTTTGGGCTTATTGTTGTTTTTTTTGCATTTTTATCAATATTATTATCATTAGTAGAACTTTTTTTAAGTAAAAACTTTATAAAAAAAAATCCGTTTTGGAATTAAATATTATTATTATTAATTTTTTTTAACGCATAAAAATTTAAAATAAATAGAAAACGAAATTTACAAAAAAATACAAGTTAATTAACGCAAACAAAAGAAAAGAGTAAAGAGATGCATAAACAGAATCTTCTAATTTATGCCAACTTTAATGCTCCTTTGATCATATTTCTTTTTCTTTCACCAAAGAAGATCCTGGCCAGTTCTGCATTGCTCCTACACCAGCACACAGTGTCAAGTCTCAATCAGACTGTAGCAAACCATCTTAACAAAAGAATCAAACAAAAGGAACCCACTAGATTCGTGTATGCACAGAGATTGGGAGAAGAAAAATGGAGCTCATAACACTTTATACGTAGGAGCGGGGCTTCCCCGTCAAGCTAAATTAATTTTTCCAACAAATAATCATTTTTTTTCTTTAACACCTATTTTCAAAAAAGCTAAAAAATGAGCTTGATTGAGATGTACATCTGGTCAACCTCGCAATCCTGGTTTAAGACGCCTAAGTTGTATAGCTTGGTGATCTTAAACCCCTTCAAAAAATAAAATCAACCAACCAACAAAATTTTCCAAGAAAGAACTACGTGACTCTCGAGTTTCTCATTGCACCCGAGGATACGTAGGAGCGGGGTTTACCCGTCAAGTCAAAAATTAAATTTTTCTTAAATTAGTCCCTATTTTATTTCTTTCTAAATAATTCTTTTCTTCTTAATATTATTTTTGGGGTAAACAAATGACTAAGTAATTTATTAATACTTGCACAATCAGATTTAGGGTAACTGTCTTAGGACAGATGTATTAGGGGTGTAGTGGAATTAAGTTTTTGCCCTTCCCTATGCATAATCAACTCCCGAATCCAATCTAGTTTACGCAGACCAAATAACCTTAAATGTAGGTTTTTCTCAATTTTCCCTATTAAATAAATTGGGTGGCGACTCCTAAAATAATCGATTTTTGGGCCGTCTACGTCGGGATCCCGGTCATGACAGAAGGCGACTCCGCTGGTGACAGATGAGAGTCAAGCCTGGTATATTTGGTTGTGCAAAAGATTATAAGGTATGTTCATTTGTTTACCCCTCTCTACTCTTATTTATTTCTTTAGTTGTTTACGTATATATTTATTTTATGCTTGATATAAACCCTAGGGAAGAAAACACTTGATACTATTGTCGGGTTGTTGCTTCTAGTTATTTTTCCTTTACTTATTTTATTATGATTTGAGGTTTGTATGCTCCCTTCACACACTACACATACACTATGAGCACACACTGAGAGTTGGGCTTACACCTGAGCCTAAAAAAAACATAAGTTAGAACGAGGCTGTGTAGTGGTAGTCACATTGGATGTATATCCTAGTGGCTACCATGAATTCCTCATCTAGAGTACGATTCTTCTCTGCGGGTATCCACATCTGGGATGTACATCCTGGTGTGTTTACACTTCTAGAAGAGTACTTGACTCTAGAGACCTTGAAATATCTAGGTTATAACAGCCAACCCTTGTGAGTGTTCACTGTAGAAGAAGCATTAGATCCATTGGACCCAAAGCCCAATATTATGGTCAACCCATCATAGGCCGCAAAGGGAGCTATTTTATCTTATATCCTTATTCTTGGTTGTACATCCTTTTTCTTTCTCTCATACGGTTTATTCTTCTTTGGCAAAAAAAATCAATAAAAATCATATCGCATTTCATGCATAAAAAGCATAAAAAAAAATCACGTCGCATTTGTTGTATAAAAATGGTGCACTTCATCTTGCGTTATGCCGCATGTCATTGAAAAGCATAAATTTATTTACGTTTTCCTTTGCATGAGTTTTCTGAAAAAAATTATTTTTCCGCATGTGGTGCGCATTTTCATTGCATCGTCATTCTTCATAAATTTCTCCATATTTCATTTGTTTCTTTGCGTGTATATAAAAATCTATGCATATTATGCATCCTTTCATTAGTGAATAAAACAAAATACATTTGTCAATCCTCATAGCATTTCCTTGTAGAAGAGGAGAAGAAAGAAAAAAAAACCGCATTACATTTCATCCATAACGTATCATGTCGCATTCTAAGAAAAAATGTTTGCATATAGAGGCATTTTATGTCAAAAAAAAATATATAGTCTTTTCTTATTGAGCATTAGATCGAGTGTCTTTGAAAATTACAATTTCCTCCACATTTAATATTTTTCATGAAATAAATCCTAGAAAAAAAAATATTTTTGCATTCTCATAGGTAAATAAAAAAATCACATTGTCAATCATCATTCATCACGGTCTATTCTCTTTTAAAGTTGCATGGGTTTTGACTGTCGCTTCTTAGGATAAATACTTTCATGCATAACAACAATACATACACTTCCATAACATAACACCCTAAAAATTATCCCCATTTCATTTTTTTTCTCTGCATATACATAAAAAAAAAATCGTTCTTGCATGTTGTATGTGTTTTCATGAGTAAATAAAATAAGTCGCATAGTCAATCCCCAGGCTGCATGACATATTTCATTCAAATAAATACAAATTAGGAAATTGCATTGCATTTCATGCATAAAAACAATTCAAAAAAATGTATGAAAATAAAAATTTCCCCCTATTTCATTGTCGCAGGTCGCCCATATCTTACGAGTAAGTGCATCAAAATGTATTGTCATTTGTCAATCTTCATAGCATATTTCCTTTAAAAAGTAAAAAAGAAAACCAGGAGAATTGCATTGCATTTCATGCATAAAAGATCATATTGCTTTCTAAAAAAAATCTTTGCATATATTCAAATGAATAAAAGAAAAATTTGCATGATGTCTCATAAAAGAAATACATTGAATGTGGAATCATAGGATAAACATCGGTATGATGGCTCTAAGTTCATGCACTTTCATAGCATAGCATCATAAGAATTCTCCATATTTCATTTTTTTTTGTCTACACATAAAAAAAAATTGTTGCATGGTGTACATACTTAAACGCGTAAATAGAATTGCATTGCATTTCTTACATAAGGACAATAAAAAAATCACAAAACAACGCATATTGCATCTTAGGACGTATGTTTGCATACATGAAATATATCTATGCACTCCATAGCATCATTTTTTTTCTTAGACACATTTTCATTTGTCATAATCTTTCTGGAAATAAAGAATTTTAAAAGTCATTGAGTGTCCATCCACATTTTTTTTACTAGAGAAAGTTGAATTTTGTGTGCTTGCATCAAGGTAGATACCAATCAAGCTTTGACTCGTGGAATCAGATCATTCTTTTGAGACTTGTTGGAAAGAGGCGTAAGGAAGTGCACTGAGTGGGAAGATTTCATGGGGCATTCAGAAAGGGAAGGGAGACATAAGGTTGGGAATTAGTTCTTGAACTAAAAGCTCAAAGCAAAAAAATATGATTGTCATTAGCGCTTTGTAATCATGTTGTGTAAAGTCAAGTTGGCTTTGTTGAAGCTTTATACTAATGAATTTGCATGGGCTTAAAAGCTCTTTCTCATTCTTTACCCCCATTATCCCTTAAGATTTGGTCCCCAATCCATTGATTGCCTCATGTGATAATTCTCGAAGCCCTTTTGTGTGTGTCATTCGAGGATGAGTTGGTGAATGGATGTCGGTTTTGAAAGATCCAATTCCCCCCAAAAAAAGAAAAAAAAAGCAAAGAAAAAAGACAAAAAAAGAAGCAAAAGAAATAAAGAGCAAAGAATGTGTAAATGAGTGAATGTTATTTCAAAATTAAATGTTTGAAAATGCATGTGGAATCATGACTTGAAATGAAGAGTAGCCATTTTTCTCTATCCCAAAAACGAACCCTTGCTGTCCCCTTTGAGCCTATAATTTCCTTTCATTAAACCCTGGACAAGGATCGACCCTGCAGTGAAATTTAGTGCATTTAGAATTTCAAAGGTACAATGAGATAAAAGAAAAAAAATGAAGGCCGCAAGACTGAAAACATGTATAGGCAGTCTTGGCGAAAATTAGGGCATAAAAGAAAGAGAATAAGAGTCATAAATGAAGAAGAGGTGAAGGATGAGATCAACTATGCCAAATTAGAAAGAAGTGAGAAAGAAGTGAAAAATCCCTTTTCCCAACCATCTCAATTTCTCTTCGTCTTCCCATTTCTTTCACTTTGTAAACAGCATTCACTTCCAAACCTTCAAAAACCCAAAACAAACACTCCAGAAACACGCGAAAATCGCAGCTTGTTAATACCCATGAATCTTTGCATGTTCATTAAGTAATGCTTCAAAATGAGTCAATTTGGAATCATTGACATGATTTAGAAAGCTGATGACAATTTGTGACAAAAGGGGTCAAACTGGAATGCGTCATGCTTTGGAGGATGAGGATCGTAAAAGAAAAGAGATCTGGTAAGGCAAAGATAATGATAAGTTTCCAACCGAGGACAAGCTAGATTGGTTTCAAATAAAATATGCATGAAAACATATTCTCAGCAAATATAACCTTTAGAACCTTTCTCTATGCGCATGCATAACTCTTACATTTCATGTCATAGCATGCATACATTTCATGTCATAGCGTGCATCCCCCTTCATTACAAGAAGCATGTGTGTTTCCCAGTCTCTTTGTGAATAAAGTAATAATAATAATAAAAAAATAAAGTCATTCAAAGCAAGGCATGCATTGCATTTAATTTCCCTTCCATGCTACGGTTTAAAATCTCAAAAGGTTTCCAAAAGCATAATTGATAAGACAAGTAAGAAGGGTTAATAGGGCCAGTGAAGGAAAAAGGGTAAAAGGTTTGATTGGTAGAAGATCGAGAGTTCGGCGCAATGGTTCAAGTTTTAAAGATTGACCTTTTATAGAAGAACATACATTGCCTTTTACTGACAGCTCTGACATTGCATTTTATCATCATCAAAATTATTTTTGTGCTATCGGTCACGCCCTGGCACTGGATGCTATCGGTTACGCCCTGGCATCGCATTTTTAGCTTTGTGCTATCGGTTACGCCCTGGCACTGCATGCTATCGGTTACGCCCTGGCATCGCATTTTTAATTTTGTGCTATCGGTTACGCCCTGGCACTGCATGCTATCGGTTACGCCCTGGCATCGCATCTTTAATCTTGTGCTATCGGTTACGCCCTGGCACTGCATGCAATCGGTTACGCCCTGGCATCGCATTTTTAGTTGTGCTATCGGTTACTCCCTGGCACTGCATGCTATCGGTTACGCCCTGGCATCGCATCTTTAATCTTGTGCTATCGGTCTCGCCCTGGCATTGTCTTTATTTTCGTGCTACCGGTTCCGCCCTGGCATTGCATGCTATCGGTTACGCCCTGGCATCGCATTTTTAATTTTGTGCTATCGGTTACGCCCTGGCACTGCATGCTATCGGTTACGCCCTAGCATCACATTTTTAGTTTTGTGCTATCGGTTACGCCCTGGCACTGCATGCTATCGGTTACGCCCTGGCATCGCATCTTTAATCTTGTGCTATCGGTCTCGCCCTGGCATTGTCTTTATTTTCATGCTATCGGTCTCGCCCTGGCATCATGTTTTAAACTCAGTGCTACCGATTCAGCTCTGGCACTAGTTTTTCATGCTATCGGTCTCGCCCTGGCATCATATTTTAAACTCAGTGCTACCGATTCATCTCTGGCACTAGTTTTTCATGCTATCGTCTCGCCCTGGCATCGCATTTTAAATTTTGTGCTATTGGTTACCCCCTGGCATTGCATGCTATCGGTTCAGCCCTGGCATTGTCTTTTAAATTTTGTGCTATCGATTCGGCTTTGGCACTGGTTTTTTTTCATGCTACTGGTTCATCCCTGGCATTGTCTTTTAAGTTTTGTGCTATCGATTCAGCTCTGGAACTGTTTTGTTTTCATGCTATCGGTTCAACCCGGGCATTGTCTTCTAAATTTCGTGCTACCGATTCAGCTCTGGCATTAGTTTTTTATGCTATCGGTTCAGCCCTGGCAAGGTCTTTTAAATTTCGTGCTACCGATTCAGCTCTGGCACTAGTTTTTTATGCTATCGGTTCAGCCCTGGCATTGTCTTTTAAATTTCATGCTATCGATCCTACTCTGGCAAGGCGTTCTCTTCTTTCTTTCATGCTAACGGCGCCGCCCTGACATTCTCTTCTATACGCATGCTATCGATCCTGCTCTGGCATTGCTTATCTTCTTTCTCTCACGCTACTGGTCCGGCCCTCGCAGTTCACCTTTCCTTGTTTATTAGTGTTAATTCAACCTTTTCATCACATCCGCATTCACATATGTCACCGGTAAAAACTGAGGTTCATATCTGTACTTATTTCTTACTTTAATAATACAACAAAACTTTGTTTTCTGTATTATATCGTAAGAGAATAAGCACAAATGGGCAACTGTGAACACCCAAGTTTTACCGGCATTTTCTTCTCTTTTCGTAAAAATTTCAAAAATATCGTTTTTCTGCAGTTTTGTGATTTTAATTAATTTCGCGTATCATTTTGGGGTTATTGTTGTTTTTTTGCATTTTTATCAATATTATTATCATTAGTAGAACTTTTTTTTAAGTAAAAACTTTATAAAAAAAATCTGTTTTGTAATTAAATATTATTATTATTAATTTTTTTTAACGCATAAAAAATTAAAATAAATAGAAAACGAAATTTACAAAAAAATACAAGTTAACGTAAACAAAAGAAAAGAGTAAAGAGATGCATAAACAGAATCTTCTAATTTAGGCCAAGTTTAATGCTCCTTTGATCATATTTCTTTTTCTTTCACCAAAGAAGATCCTGACCAGTTCTGCATTGCTCCTACACGAGCACACAATGTCAAGTCTCAATCAGACTGTAGCAAACCATCTTAACAAAAGAATCAAACAAAAGGAACCCACCAGATTCGTGTATGCACAGAGATTGGGAGAAGAAAAACGGAGCTCATAACACTTTATACACAAAGAGGGAAACATTTTTCAAAAAATTCAAAGCTGTGGTACAGAGAAAATTGACCACTCTGTACAATAGACAATACAAAAATCCCTCTATAAATTCAGTCCTGAAAACTCATGCAAGGGGGGATCCATGAGAGGAGAGGAAGATGTAGAAAATAGATGAAAACAGTGGGTAGAGAAGAAAAGAAGGGAGAGAGCACCACCACCACTTTCGCACCCTCCCTACACCACCACCACCGTCTCCGGCGAGCACCTCCGCCACCGTGAGCTTCGGCCATGAACGACACCGTGAGCCCACCCAACAACCACCACCGAACAGCCACCACACTCCTCTCTCCTCGCCCCCAACTACCACCCTCTGTCGCCGGAAACCGCTGCGCACCCCCACTCGCGTTTGTCCTCTCCACCACACCCTTTTTTTTCTCTCAACTCGCCTTGGTCTCTTCTCACCGCCACTGTCTCTACCCTGACGGCGTCTCTCCCTCTCCCCACCGTCTCTCCCTCTCCCCTCACGGTGTAACACCCCTTTTCTACCCTTATATTACACGTCATTTATCAGAGTAATTCTCTTTCAAAAATATTATTTTAATTGATAGAAAAGAAATGCTACAACTTCATTAAAGCAAACTCATCATTTGCACTGTTCAAATTTGTGCAACAAACATCCGTCATGAAAAATCAAGTCCTCGAAAATCCCATCACAGCGGAATAAACAACAACTCACTAATAACTCTCAAAACGCGTCTCAATTTATCGATAAAATCATTAAACAACCAATCAAATAATTTATCAAGTTTCACCCACGCCCCCTAGGTGTTACAGTATCAGAGAGCGACACAAAATACATCCCAAGAGCTAATGAGGAAGGCAGCAGATCCTTCACTCGCGGTTACCTGCAGCGTTGCCACAATAGAGCAACATTCCAAGCAGAAGGGGTGAGAATTTCAATAAAACATAATCAAGCATAAACAGAGTAATATGAACAGTAAATCATACGACATCATCAATATCATCAAACTCATCATCAGAGAATATCAATTCAAACACAATTATTTTCAAGGAATCACCGTCATGAAAGTGCATGTGAATGCAACCCCCTCCAGGGCATATGCATGATGGTACCATCTCGTCATAAAAAGCCACTCAAGGCATATCATCATCAAAAGCCACTCAAGGCATATCATCATCAATAAGAGGCCGAAGCCTGTTCGTCATAGTATGCACATGCCATGAGACTCTATGAACGCATGTGCAACTCATCAAACACTCACCTGGAGTACTCATCATCATCATAAAACACTCATAGAGTGTATTCGTCATAATCATCAAAATGTTCATCAAGAAATCATCAAAAATTCATCAAAACGACATCAAAACTCTTCGACAATATCAATTTCATCACAATATCAATTTCATCACAATATCAAAATAACGTCAACAACATCGAAAGGGCATCAACAACATCAAAATAACATCAATGACATCAAAATAATATTGATAACATCAAAACCCCCAAAACCCCAATTACATACCCAATTATATTAAATCGAAACGCTCACCCTTACCTTAGGTTTTCACGAAGACAAGAGATCACTACAAGTCACCTACGAAACAACAGCAACAATCCACGCGATCTACACTTCTTCTCTCCTTCTCACGATCGCAAGTTCTCTCTCTCTTAGATTGTAGGGAGATTAATTTTCGTTCTCACCACTTCTGGATTCTAACTCTGGAATTGCTCTCCTATTGAAGCCCTCTGCGATACGAGAAGAACGCAACAAACGGCGTCACAATCGGAGCTCCAGAGACAAAGATATGATAAAAAGAGTGAAAACGGCAAGAAAATGCCCTAGCTGCGCAGAAACGCAGCTATATACGCGAACTCGCGCTCGGAGCGCGAGCCAGGCGCGATTTGGGCGCGAAATGGCAGCAACTCACGCTGCTCACGTACAGCACTTGCGCTTGGGGCGCGACTTGAGCGTGACTCAGGCGCAGAATGGCAGCAACAACAGCATACATGCGCAGACTACTCTTTTCTTCCTTCTCTTGATTAAAATAGCAAACGACATCGGATTTTAACAAATGACCACTCGTTGGAAAGCTCTCAGAGTGTAGTTTCTATCTATGATTTTTAATTCCCAAAATAAGTAACCAATTGGTAAAGATTTTCAAAATACTACACTGAGGTACCAAACTTGGACGGAACTTCTCACTCAACTTGCAACCAAATTTCCTTTCTCACTTCTTAATGAAATTTTATGAAACCAATGCCTACTTAGTAGAGAATTAGGTCCACTCTCCAACTAAACAAGAACCATTCAAAACGGAGTTCGATTGAGAACACAAAACCTTGAAAAACCTAACCTCAATTCTAGTCATTTATACCATGGTTCTCACGCCAATAACTCTCTAATCTCTTCAATCATTTCACCAGTTCATCTCAAAATAGATTTTAATAAAATTGGGGCGTTACACACGGCGTCTCTCCCTCTCTCCACCGTCGCACCCCCCCTCCTCTCTCTCCTTTCGGTCCTCTCTCTCTCACCACCCCAAAACGTCGTGAACCACCACGTCCTCCACCTCCAAACCACCACACCGCCGCCATAAAACAAACACCACACCACCACCCCATAATTTTCGCAACCCTCCTTCACTATACCTTCTCCCTTTTTCCTCTCTTTTCTTTCATTTTCGTTCTTTCTCTCTCTCTCTCTCTCTCTCTCCATTGCTGAAATTTTTTCTCTCTCTCCCCTTTTGTGACTGGAAACGGCGCTAGGTGAAGGGGAGAAGAATTAGGTTTATTTTTTTTTGCTTGTAGCCTTAAATAGTTAGGTTTCAACTTGTTTTTTTATTTTAATTTCAGAATACTTCCCGCACCCCCCTCTTTCCAATAGCACCACCCCTTTAGAAGCCCATTTCTTTTAATAAAAAAAAAGAGAAAAACGGACCAACTAGTCCTGGTCGCTGTTTGCACCTCCCCTATTTTACTGTTACAACCCCATGCGTTTTTTTATGAGACTACTGTTTACACCCCCTTATTTCACCGCGTCAGCCCCCCCTTTTTTTTAAAGAATGCTGTTTACACTCCCTTCATTTCTGTTCTACACCCCCTTTTAGTTTTCACTTATTTATTTCTTCTCACCCTTATTATTTATTATTATTATAATTATAATTATTATTATTATTATTATTACTACCACTATTAACATTATTACTATTACCCATACAAATATTTTTCTTTTTCCTTTTTTTTTCTCATAAAGACGTCAAAAAATATGGAATTGACTGAGATGCGACATCTTGTCGATATTGGTTTAAGACGCCAGAGTTGTACAACTCGGTGATCTTAAATCCCCTTTCAAAAAATTAAAAATCCATCAACACACAAGATTTTTCCAGAAGAACTACGTAGCCTTTGATTCTCCGCTTCGGAGATACGTAGGAGCGGGGCTTCCCCGTCAAGCTAAATTAATTTTTCCAACAAATAATCATTTTTTTTCTTTAACACCTATTTTCAAAAAAGCTGAAAAATGAGTTTGATTGAGATGTACATCTGGTCAACCTCGCAATCCTGGTTTAAGACGCCTAAGTTGTACAGCTTGGTGATCTTAAACCCCTTCAAAAAATAAAATCAACCAACCAACAAAATTTTCCAAGAAAGAACTACGTGACTCTTGAGTTCCTCATTGCACCCGAGGATACGTAGGAGCGGGGCTTCCCCGTCAAGTCAAAAATTAAATTTTTCTTAAATTAGTCCCTATTTTATTTCTTTCTAAATAATTCTTTTCTTCTTAATATTATTTTTGGGGTAAACAAATGACTAAGTAATTTATTAATACTTGCACAATCAGATTTAGGGTAACTGTCTTAGGACAGATGTATTAGGGGTGTAGTGGAATTAAGTTTTTGCCCTTCCCTATGCATAATCGACTCCCGAATCCAATCTAGTTTACGCAGACCAAATAACCTTAAATGTAGGTTTTTCTCAATTTTCCCTATTAAATAAATTGGGTGGCGACTCCTAAAATAATCGATTTTTGGGCCGTCTACGTCGGGATCCCGGTCACGACAATCTACTTAGCATGAGAGACCAAAAGTGCAGTAAACAAAGATATAAATGAAGGCAAAAAATTGTAGAAAAATTTATTGAGAACTAATTTATTCTAATTTGACTATCGTTTTACATTTCCAATCAAACATTAAATATTTTATCAATTCCTTTTTTCATTGTAAGAATGTCTTACCTTCAATAAATGACTAAAAATTGAATAAAGATTAAACGGGACGACCTGAGTGAGAACATTTGATGAGAAAAGAAAATTTTTAATTATCAGGTTGTATTAAAATTAACGACTCAAATTCTATCATTAATTAGAAGATTTTGTATGATTGTTTTCTTTTTAATTAAAAATTATAAGAGATTTTATAATTAATAACATAATTTGTCAAATAATTAAATATTCTCATTTATCATAATAAACGAGTGTTCATATATATTCTCATTTCTCATAATATACGAGTGTTCTCACATTTATAATACGAAAGAAATTATAAAATTGAAATTACTAATTTGTTTTTCTCTTAAAAATCTACCACGATTTTAAACAACATAGCACGAGAGGATCTCTACTCTTTATTTTATAGCTGAAAAAAGTAAGGTAAGGGGGAAAAAACTGATCAAAAAATAGCTGAAAAGAGTAGAACAATGAATGCTTCATTGCAGATGAAAATGGAATTGTTCAGCGTACCTCCCGGGGCATTGAATGCAATTAACAGCAAGGTGGTGCCATTGGCCAACGAGCATCTCTCATTTATTTATTTATTTTCTTCATTAAAAGTGAATCACTCTTACTGTCCAACAAATATAAAGTATGATGATGCATCTGCCCTCTGTGTCATTTAACGTATCAGTATATAAAACCTGTTATTTATCATATTGCAGCATTTCTTATTACTTACTACTATGAGTTGCGTATGCTCTCCTTGCCATTTACTACTACTAGACCCTATGCCCGTCCGATGGACGGGGAACCCTAGCAATGGCCAAAATAAATACAGAAAACATTCTATTTTTGGGTGGGATGCTTATAATTTTTGCTTTTAATTTTGGGTGGAAAGATTTAATTGTTGACATTTAATAAGTAGTTGGCAACAAAAACACTAAAACAACCATAGATCAAGGAAAACAAAAAAATGATGATTAGCATACTAAATGGGAAGGAAACAACAAAATGGTTTTGCATTAACGAAAAACCATTTTGAACACAAAGAATAATTCCATCAGAAGTGGGAGCGTTTATTGAAAAATAAAAACATTACCTTGGAATATGAATACGAAAGCATCATCATGTAGTATAAGTCGGGTGAACCATCCTGCGTAAAGGCACCTAAGAGACAATTAACTCCAAAAAGATCCATTATCTTAGCAGTATCAGTAACGACATTTCGTCTTCGTACTTTTAATTATAATCCTTAAGGAAACAACACTACTATTTGGTACGATAAGAATCGCACGAAAATTACTTTGTTAACCCCGGGTTTTGAATCACGCAACACCAATCGGGCTTGTCATTTAACATTTCTGACATTAGTTCTTCATACTTTTAAAAGAAGGATAAATAAATTAATAAATTACGCTCAATGGACCAATCAATTGTAAAGAGTTTAAGAAAATAACGCTACTATTTGGTACGATAAGTTACTTTATTAAATCCGGGTCTGAATCACACAACACCAGTCGGGGTTGTCATTTAACGTTTTTGCATTTCGTCTTAGTACTTTTAAGGATTATTCTTAAGAAAACAACGCTACTATTTGGTACGATATGAATCGTACGAAATTACTTTGTTAACGTCGGGCCTGAATCACACAACACCAGTCAGGCTTGTCATCTATAAAAAATAATTCTTTTTCCATATTAATAATTGATTGTTTTGATTGTTTTGAAAATATCTTCATTAATGGGAATTTAAGAGGGAGAGGAGGGAAAAGCAACCAATTTAGATACATTTTGCAAATTGGTGGGCAAAAGTCAAAAGAATTAAATGACTATATAAAAAAGGCAAAACCGAACTGCTGCACATATAAAAACGATCTTGACTATGCTTCTGAACCTTACAAAGAAAGAGAATCATATATATATATATATATATAGAATGGAAGAAGAAAAAGAACCAAATCAGAAATCATTTGCATGGATCCACCATTACCTGTGTAGGGTCTAACTGTCCTACAAACTTCACTGAAGTAATTTCTTTCTTTCTCTAGTCTGGTGTGCCTTAATGTTTTGAGGAAAATACTTTTTCCTATTAGCAAATTTGACAGTTCATTGTCCTTTCTTTTTAAAATTTATATGGACATTGCAACCTGAACCTAACACCTCTATCCTACCTAAAATATTGATCACCGACTCACTAAAGCTAATCCCAGTTGTGAAAATCAAATGTTAGTTGCAGGATGAAAATTTCCAAAATCAGCAGTTGTGAAACAACTTAGTCAAACAATTATTTTTACCATCATAATTTGGCTCGTCAGTTCCGTTTCGAGACCAAGCAGCCCAAATCAATGATGCCACTTGCGGTGCAGAGAATGATGCCACTTGCGGTGCAGATTTATACATAATAGGCATCAAACCGTTCCTAATTTGACCTGTACCTTTGAAATTCTTCACTCTTCCAGTCCAGTCTCTTTGTGTAATCTATCAGTACCTGAAAAAATAGGGAATGGAAGAAGGGAAAGAACCAAACCTCAAACGCGAAAACCACCGTCGCCGTCGTCATCTTCTGATCGGCGTCGAAGTCGTTGGTCTCTTTAGCGGTGTTGTAGATGGTAACGACACGTGCGTCGCATCCAGGAAGCGTCTCGCCGATACGGATCTTAGCTTTTGTGTCGGCGCGGAGTTGCTTAACGATCTCGCCGATGACGCTTTCGATCCTGCGAATGGGACAGAGGTAGCGGTAAACGGTGTCATCGACAGTGATAACTGAACAGGAGAAAGACCTCACCTTTTTGTCTGGTTCAGTTTCGGCCACCGCGTGTAGTGGACTCCACCTCCGTTGTTCGTTCCACCGCCACCTTGCCCACCACCCTCGGTCCTTCATCTCGTCCTCCCATCTCTCTCTCTCCCTCACCATCATGACCATCGCTTTCGTTTATTTTCTAGCTTTGCTCTCTCTCTCTCTCTCCCTCCCTCCCTCCCTCCCTCCTTTTGCTGTTGTTCTTCTTCTCTTTCGTTTATTTCACTTTGGTGGGATAACATTTAATGTTTGATGATTGTAGGTAAAGTGGTTGTCGGTAAATACATGAGGGAAAAATGGAATGCATGTAAAGGAGTTAATGGAGGAAGAAAAAATGGAACAGAAGCTGTAGCTCTCTATACGTATTTGGCTACAGTGTTTGTGCAACTTTTGTGAGACAAAAGAGTGATGTCAGCAAACCTTGTATTTAAAAAGAAAGATAAACTACACATGGCTTTTCCGGCCTCCTCATACGTGGTTAGACCTAGATTTTAACAAATTGCATGTATTTTTAAAAAAGGAAATTAAAGGTAATAAACCATTAAAATTGGACAGCTAACAAAACAACAATTTTAAATGGGCAGATTCCATTGGTAAACAAAGAAACAAAACCATCCCCACTATTTCAAATTTCAAATGAATTACTAAAAGAACAAAAGGATAATGTTTTCATCCTCATTCATGATACATGCCTACTACGTGTTGCAGAGAGGCGATGGAGCTAGTGGTGGTAGCTATATGGTAGATGGTTACTCATTATTGCATCTATAGGGGCAGTTTTATGGAGGCGCATGCAGCTAAGTTCATCGACAAAAAAAGTGCACAAGCCTTAAAACAAACTCAACCATCCCCAACCAACATATAAATGCTCTCCAATTCATTAAATACACACCGTTCATAGACATATATACATACTACAATGCTGGTGTCAGAAAGAAACCGTGCCTGAAGAACATCACAACCATATTCAAGGAGTCAACAGGTAGTAATAGTAACTTATTGGAGTATGAAAATAAGAATAATTAAATATGAGTAAATTTAATTTAATTAGTTTACTGATGCACTACTTTAGATGGTAAGCAAGGTGGTGTGTTGAAAAATATCCATCTCAAGGCAAGCAAGGTGGTGGAGATTTGGGCTCCACGTAATGTATATGCACTGCATAGCATTTATAAACACCAACAAAATAGTAAAATGCATTTATTTAATTATTTGATCATTAAAATTGGGAATTGAAAATAAACAAAAGTTAACACTTTATTCAGGATCGAAAATGATGTCCAGAGTTATACGGTGGTTAAAATTACAATCAAGCAAAGTAATTTAATGGTAGGATGGAAAATAGAGAAAAAGGAAAAGCAACCAAATTGGGCTACACGACAAAATAAAAAAGCAATAATGTTTAGCTGGAAACACTCACATTTGCAAACAATTCTTATTGTAGAGAATTTGGTTGGTGAGTGATGATAATAAAAGTTGTTGGAGTTATAGATTATGTATGATAGCTCATTCAATATAAATTTAACATGGTTGATGATGTATGATACGCACACATGACTCCTATATATTCAAGGAATGGAACACAATAATCTGTTTTTTTATTCTATCCGAATCTTATTTTTTTGCCAATTTATTTAGGCCAACGAATTTCGCATATATAATTATATTCATCTAGCAAAACTATGTGTATTTTCATAATTTGGCTCATGAGTTTCTAGATGTATTCCAACTAATTGATGTAGGTAACCATCACATCTATTTACTAAATGCAAACTTGCATTCACAAACATCAATTTTTTTGAGACAATTCTATTTTAACAACGTCATTGGATGATGTCCACAATAGATACACACTTTTTTTTGCAACAGTTAACCATTCACCACAAAGAAACACAACATTTTCTAATTTTCTTGGTAAATATGCCCAAGTAGCTTTGAATAGATCAAATATAACTGGATCCAAAACCTTCATTCATAAAGTTGATTACAATTTCGTAAGTTGTAGGGGCCAAGTATGCTTTAAATTTCTAGGTGAAATGCATTTATTATATTTCAATTATTTTTATTTTTATTATCATATAATATTTCAAAACACAAATTGACACCACTTTAGCTTTATACACCACCGTAGTTTTCCACTTTACCCCACTTCATTAAAGCCAAACCAGCTTTCAAATTCAAATGCCAACTATTAAAAGTTAAAACCATTCCACCCAATAAAGCTATTTTTCAATGAAAAGGGAACATAAAATCTGAAAAACGAAGATATACAGGTGAATAGATAAATTCTTTATATTAATAGCAATGAACAAAGCCACTACACAACCCAACTGACTTACAAACCCCATCTACACTAAAGATTTTACATGCTCAACTAAAAACAAAGCAAAAAAAATCAGTTGGAGACATCAGGAAAAAAGTTGCAACATAGAGAAACATCTGAACATAGTTCTTCTTCTCCAGCTATCATTTTTTCTTTCCATTTATCATCTTTAGGCAAGGCCTCGGGAGTTGGAACAGAGACAAACCAGAAATCATGATAATTCTGCTCAAAATCAATGCATTGCAACAACAATAGGAATGACCGATAAATAATAAATAATATGATAGCGGAACAAATAAAAAATAATACTAATGAAAATAGATTGAAAAGTGTGACTTGATTTCCTTTGTTTACATTCTTCTTGATTTCACTTTACCCCCTTTCTCTTGGTAACATCACCTCACTCAAAGTCCTTAATAGAAATAAAAATTAATCAAGATAAATAGATTGAAAAGAGTGACTTGCAAAGAGATACCTTCAGTGATTTGCATCAACAGAGACATCTCCGTCGATCTGAGTATCAACCTAAAGCGCACGGGATCGACAGGAGGCTCTAGAGTGTGTTTTTCTTTGGAATTCTTTGCAGGCGACATCGGTTTCTCCAAGGCGGCAACACCATTGCTGACACAGAATTAAATTAGAAAGAATCATAGAGCAAATCGAAGTAAGGCGATGAATACAGAGATAGTGTAGAAGGAAGCGTTACAGATTGAGAAACTACCCGATCTCTTACTTTGTACTCCTATCACTGTGAAACGGGTTGCTGCAACCCAAAAAGACCCGATCCGTTCTTGCCTTTCTCGAAACTAAAATAAACTATTTTAGATGCAATTGATTCGAAATTTAGCGAAATCATCCTCATCATATTGTCATACGGAGGAGGGATTCCCTCATAAACCTTCAATCTAGCATCTGGACCACACTTCGCCGCCTCTCGCTTTTGTTTCTTTTCCAGCTTCTCTCTCCCTCCTTTTGTTGTTGTTCTTCCTGTGTAGGAAAAAAATAGGAGAAGAAGCAAGGAGAGCAAAAATACATAAAACCCACAAATTTGGTAAATGAGCAAATGAAATAAAATACATGAAAGGAAGAAACGATGTCAAGAGAGGAAAGTGAAGGAAACACTCACCGTCGTCGGTGCTTCCACGAGCTACCCGAAAGTCACCATCCGATGCATCACCCTCCAGTGACAGCCACAAACCACCGCCACTGTAGTGTCACCAGCTTGGTCTCTCTTCTTGTCGCTAACCAACCCCCAAAGCGTTCTTCTCATCTCTCTTTCTCATGGCACCACAACACCATTTTCTCTCTCCTCGCTATAAACTCCTCTGTGTGTTCCGCCGTGGCCACCTCCTTCCACCGCCGTCTCTCTCTCTCTCTCCCTCCCCTTTCCCCTCGGTTTCGCCTCTCCCTTTCGCAAAAAAAAACTACCCATAGAACCATGACACGAAAACGGAAGCAAACTACACAGAGAAGATGACGTCAGAAAACATTTGTTTTAAGCAACAACAAAACGTGGCTAAGCCACACAAACTGCCTGTTGTTTAGTGTCCATTGTTTATTAACAAACTAATCGAGGCAACCATTTATTTAAGCCGAACAAAAGAGGTAATAATAACCTTTGCCAATAGTTGCCAAGCTGGGTTAGATAGATGATGACAGTGGAGTTGTGTTGTGCGAAGCAGAAGCCACTGCCATTTGTAGAGGAAGGATTACACGTCATAATAAAAAGTAAATGAAGGATCAGAGGGAGCAAACCGAAGTAAATGAACCACCAAAAAAATTAAATGGAATGGGCTATTTGAAGGGATGCATATCTACCGAGTAAATGAAGAAAAGAAAGAAAAAGTGAGCAACTTGATATAGATGGCCACAGAATGGATGGAAGCAGAAAGAATAGGAAAATGACCAGCACAACATCTATTAATAGGAGAAATTAATAGGAGAAATAAACCAACACCAAAAAGTAAAATGGAAGGATGGCAGCAGACAAATAAACCATAAACCAATATTAAAAAGCACATGGTCAACAACGTGGATGGGAAAAGAAAGATATGAAAGAAAGATCGTAGATATATACATACATGAAAGAATACGTATGGTATACTACATAGGAAAAATGAAACTGAGACAGAAAATGCTGACCTCAGAAAACCCTCTATTTAAAAAGAAAGATTTCAAACCTTAGTTGACCTAAAAAAACCTTGTTAATTACCACTAAATTGGGGTCCTTTTTTAATTACTACTATAAAAAATTACATAAAAGTTGACTTTCAGTCTTAATATTCAAATTATTAATTGACTAAATTATGTTTTTTAGTTAGACTCTGTTTGGCACGTCTCATCCGCTAGCAGATAGCATATAAGACTAGCGTATTTGACTAGCGATTGACGAGTACAGGTGTTTGGTAAGTACTAGTGTTTAGCGTTTTTCGAAACGCTACTTCAAGTAGCGTTTGAGCGGATAGCGTATAGCGTCCTTTTTTTGGCATTTTTATCCTTATTATTTTTCTTAAATTACTTCTCTTTCCTCTTTAAACATTTTGTCATCATTAAATAATTTAATCATTAATTAAATATCTGTTTATGTCATTTTTCATTTATCAGCTATTTTAACCGTTAGTTTTAGCAAACACATAATTTGCTATCAGATAGCTTATTCGCTCATCCGTTATCCGCTAGCTCATTCGCTATTCATGCATCCGCTATCCGCTACCTTTTACCAAATAGAGCCTTTATCTAATGTTTGTGTGATTTAAGAAAATACGCATCCCATGGTATAGAAAAAAAGTTAACAAATACCCATTAAAAAAATATGCATCCTATGTTGATCTTTTTAAGTGTTTGGTAGCTCAAGTTTGAGTTTTGTTAATTTAAATGAAATGTAATGCTTCAAGTAATGTAGAGGATCTTTACTCGTATAAAAAAGGGGGAGGTCTAAGAATTATATCCCCAATATTTTAATGTGCTCAACCGTGAGGCTGCGCCCTAATGCCAATTGGGATAAAAGGCATAAATCACTAGAAGTGGAGTTGAATAGTATTTTATAAAGTTTCCCTTGAATCACTCTTAAAATTGATTTACAAAAGCGGGTATAATTAAAGCTACAAGATAGAAGAGCCGACAAAAACATGTTAAATTTTAGATCGCGATGACAAAAACCATGTATATCGATATATTTTTTTAGATAAGCATGTATATCGATATGAAAACAATCTCAGATGCAAATTCGGGCGCTAAGAGAAATTGAGAAGATCATATTATATGATAAGATTTGGCTACGGCTTACGTTACTAAGCAATTGGCTTAGTATTTTACTAAATTAATTTTAGCCATTGAATCCCTTTTTATTAATCTAATTTGATCTAATGGTTGATTATGAATAAAGGTGTTGTTGTCAATTTAAAAATAAAATCTGCATCTTTTCACACTCTCTCTATATCACGCTTTTCTTCCACACGATTCCTTCAAGCAGTTTCTTAACAACAAGCAATCGTTCTCTCTGGATCTAAATCTTGATTTTACGTGAGATTTCGAAGGTGGCTTGATCGTCAGCGCTCTTGAAGGTGAATTCTTTTCCGGAGCTGATTTTGTTGAGAACATTTCTGTATTTCTTCTTTAACATCCGGATCTTCTTGGCGAGTTGATTTTTGTTGAAATCGAGTTGAAGTTTCGATTTGATTTGATCGTAAAATTGACCAGTCTCTTTGTGGTGAGAGGATCCTCTCTGTGAAGTGTATTCGAGGAAACCTTGCAAAAGCTCGATTTCGTCTTCGTCGGTCCATAACCGTTGAAACAGTCTCCGTGAATCGTCAAGAGGCAGAAACTTGAAGGATGTTTTGAATGCAGCAGAAACTTGTTTTTGAAGTTTAGGAATGGAAAATTCCAATTGCATTCAAGCTGTTTGCTAAAATGCTTCATAGAGATGTTTTTTTGTCTTTGATAATTGTGTGTTTTTTTGTTGTTGCTTCCTTCGAGCACTATGGCATGTCGCTTCCTCCGAGTTGTTATATCATTGTCGCTTCCTCGAGTGGTTACAACATTGTCGCGTTCCTTCTGACCTTGCATTCTTCTTCTTCGTGCTCGTTTCCTGGCTGGTTTTGCTGCACTTAATCATTGTTATACAAAACTGTGGTTAGTGGCATTTAACCACAATTATGCATATCTATGGTTAGTGGCCACTAACCATTATTATGCATATCTGTGGTTAGTGGCATCTAACCATTGACATCTAACCACAGTTATGCATATCTGTGGTTAGTGGCATCTAACCAATGCCATGCACATTTGTGGTTAATGACAACTAATCATTGTGGTACAAATCTGTGGTTAATGCATCTTGCGACATCGTGTTCAATTGCGTTTCTCTGCATCGGTTGAGCATCGTTTCTCGTTTCTTAGCATGGCTTCTCTATCCCGCGTTTCTCACCATTGTTATGGAGGTTGGTTCTCGCGTTTCTCGCCATTGTTATGGAGGTTGGTTTCTTCTTCTTCTTCTTCTTCTTCAACAACAACAACAAGGGCAGCACCGCTGCGTCTTGTTTTTTCACCTTTGTTTTAATTTTTTGTACCCCTTTTTTACTTTTTTTTGTCCTCATTTGTAACAAATTTGACTTTTTCAGTTATTTTGTAAATAAAAACTAAATTATAATAATAAAGAGACTTTATATTCAGATCTGATTTTTATTATATTTCTTCTTCTTCTTCTTCTTCTTCTTCTTCTTCTTCTTCTTCTTCTTCTTCTTCTTCTTCTTCTTCTTCTTCTTCTTCTTATCTTGCGATATCGTGTTCAATTGCGTTTCTTTGCATCGGTTGAGCATCGTTTCTCGTTTCTTAGCATGGCTTCTCTATCTCGCGTTTCTCACCATTGTTTTGGAGGTTGGTTCTCGCGTTTCTCACCATTCTTCTTCTTCATATCTGTGGTTCGCGGCATCTAATCATTGCTATGCACATTTGTAGTTAGTGGCATCTAACCATTACAAAAAAAAATTCCCAATTTTTTGTTTAAATTTTTTTTTAGATAAATGACCCTTTTATCTTTTTAGTAACAAATACTAAACAATTTCCTTAGTATCATAAATCAATTTGCTTAGTAACAAATATTAAACACTTTGGCTTATGTTACTAAACATTTTTCTTAGTAACTCTTACTAAACAAATAATAGTTATTGGATTCTCAAACTTTGAATGAAATTTAATTTATAGTAAATTGATAGTAACTACTTCATATAGAATGACACTTTGGTTAAGTACTAAGGCATTGGACTAGAATTGACATCAAAAGGAGGAGGAAAGAATCAACCCCATCTTCTTCCTTTTGATCTCCAACCCTTCCCATTACCGTAATTAGCTCAACATCCACGTTTCAAACCACATATTTGAATTCAAGCACGATCAAGACATCAATTTTATTTATACAGTCAGAAACATCACATAATTTTCTGAAATGTAACATCCATTCAACAATTTTCGTAAACATACCCCTTTGTAGTACAGTTGAAAAGGATTAGTCACAACATCCATTCAAGAGAATCTCACCATAGACTATTGCATAATAAGAAAATAACTTGGTGTCTACTATACATTTATAATCACACAATATATATTCACATTTCAGACTCATGCACATATACTTAAAATCATTGATCATGATATATCCCATTATGCCTACAAGTTCTAGAAGGAATTTAAGAACATAATCAGTTAAAAAAAACATACTCGTTTCAATGAACAACTCAAAGAGTTCAAACTCCTATAGTCCACACAAGGGAAAATGGACTCTTTTGAAATATCAAAGAGGATTGCACAAATACAAGGTAGTTCCCAAGAATTCTTCAACAAACAAAAACATTAGCCTTCATTAGAAGAAGTTATCAAACACAATCTTCACCCTGTTAGTGGAACCTCATCTATAAACCTTTGCTTATGGGAGCTACAACCCAATGAACTCCTATTATCTTTTGTTTTCCTCATCATGCAATGCATTAACAAACATGCACCTCAATTTCGTCAACCATACCCCTACCTCTTCATCCATATCCTTACAAATTTGATTCCAACCTTCTAAAGTCTCGATTGACTCAACCATTGAGAGTATGGGAAGACTCTAGGAAACTGAGATCTTACCAGAGAACTTTCGATTTCCTAAAAAGTCAAACCTTTCGAAAAATCACAAGCTTGGTTAAGATTGAAGTTCCCCTATCACGGAAGGATGGAGTACTAATAATGGGAGAATATCGGAATCTAATGAGCAACAACAATCATAAAAAAATTGGTATGCCGTAGGAACAAAAGCAATATAAGGTTTTGAGTTAAATGAAAGTAACATCGAAAACATATTTCTCCGTTGAATCTATCTGTTTAGGGATCCTAGTTTGACCAGGACAGTTAGGGACTTATGAACATTACAATGCCACATCCCTTATTCACATGAATCATTCAAATGCCGATTAAGGTTCTTTTGAAACAAAAGGAACATCGAAAGAGGACTGAAATCTTACGGAAGCTGAAACATCAATTTTGGTTAACTCGAGTTACAAGGTAGATTGACTAGAAAGAAATGTGAGTACAAACACAAGGCATATCTTCCTTAATTAACGGAGTGCTTGAATCAGGACCTGGTTCTCAGAATACCTACCTAATGTAAGATAAATCTAGGAGACTGACACATTCCTAACAGAAGGTTTTCACAACCTTACAACTCCCTAAATGACAATTTATGAATTACGCGGTGATGCAATAGTCGAATCGGCTCCGGTGACTAGACGACTACACACAATCCTTCGAACTAGCACGGATGCTCATCCCTTCGTTCCACAATCATCATCTGTAGCCATTTGCTTCCGCTGCGCGCTATGATAAAAAGGAGAAAGCTAGCTGGAGATCCTATGGTTCGATTTTTTGGGAGTTTTCGGGGCTAAGCCAATCAATTATCGTTATTCTCAGTACCTTGCATGAAATATTGAGTTGATCAAGCTCAACACTTCGCACAATATACTGAGATACACTCTCGTATATTGTTATTCTCAGTATCTTGCATGAAATATTGACTAGGTCGAACTGCTCTGATACCAAAATGTAACACCCTAGATTTTAGTCGACAATAAAATCCGGAATATTACTTTTCAGACATCTCAGAGATACACTCTCGTACTTTGGATCAAACTAATGAACAACAAATGTCCTTAAATGACTCACACACTGATAGGATTTTTTATAAAAACTTGAATTAAAGAACTTGAACATAAAACCAATTTTTCCATGCACCTATCGTAATCGAAACGACCAACTTAATCCAAAATACAAAGTATATGTATCCTACTACATCTTAGGCTGAGCCCAAAACTTCAACATAATACAAGGATCCTCGTCATGAAACTAGCACAAATACAATGTTCTTCAACTTCTAAACCTCCCCCTAACAAAATAGACTTACATAATATAAATACTATTAACGTACACTTTGGGGAACCCCCTCTTGAATATTTTATTCATCTGTTCTTTAGTTCATTTATGGTGTACTGATAAAGGTACTACGTAGTTTTCTCACTCGTGTTTTCAAAAAGAATTTCACTAGTGCAAAATCAGGAAAAGAATTAGACATTTAAAGTCAGGCGCTCAGATGCCTGACTTTATATGTTGACGTGGTGGCAAACTTGTAATTAAGAGGCAAAACTCGCGAGTTTTAAAGTCAGGCGAATACACGCCTGACTTCTAAAGTGAACAAATAGCAAAAAAATTAGACTTTTAAAGTCATGCTATCAGGGGCCTGACTACATAAGTAGACACGGTGGCAAACTTGTAATTAAGAGGTAAATGTTTAAAGTCAAGTGTATAAACGCCTGACTTCTAAAGTACTAAAATATGTTAGATAGATTATTCACTCGTGCTCCTCACACGATCACTCCCTCACTCTCTCTCACTAAGATACTGATCTTCTTCTCCTCTCAACGCGCACAGTACGCCTCTCTCAGATACAGAACCCTTACGCGACCTAACGACCTCCCTCAGCCTCCTCTCTCTTTCCCCCTCCGTTCAACCCCCTTTCTCACCTCGCAAACCACAACCACCGAACACCAACAGAAACCCGCACCGGCCACCACCTCCAAAACGTGAAAGGGAGAGAGAGAAAAATGAAGAGATGATGGAGAGGCTCACGGAGAGGGCTGGTGACCTCTTGGCGGTGGATTCCGGCGACGGTGAGGGAAACTCACCCTGTTTTCAGCGACGATGTGTAAGGGGACGACGATCGTCAGTGGTCGGAAATGGTACAATTCTAACCCCTTTTTATTTCGTTTTTCATCTCTCTTCTCCTATGATCTATTTCTCTGTTTTGATTTCTGGTTCTATTTCTTGATTCTTCGTCTCCTTCGCGCAACTACCTTCGATCTGTTCGAAGAATCTATCTCAGAGAGTTTTTCGAACAACAACGGGCCCGTCTCACGCGGATCTGGACTTATCAGAATCATCTGTGACTGAGAACCAAATCGCTCTACACACCTGCTCTTTCGGTTTGCAACTTATCCTCTGATAAACTTCTTCAATTGTTTTGCAATAAAAATAATATTCATCTGATTTTGGTTTTGTTTTGCTGATATTATGTTTTACTTTCGTGGAAGGCACAAGTTTGAGAAAACACCAAACCAAACCCTAAATCCCTCATCTTCAATAGGTATGAAGTCTTTTTGTTACTGAACCCTAACTGTTTTATGTTACTAGGTTTTGTTTTCGTGGAAGACAAACTTCTTTCCCTTCTTAGGTTTAGTTTTGGTTTTCGTTTAAGTTTGGTGTTCATAGTATTTTGGTTTTGTTGTGTTTCCTTTTGTTCTTAGTTTAACTATTTTGCCAAGCCCTAAACCCCTTCAACCTATGTTTTTGTTTTTCTGTTCATAATTTTGTGGTCTCTTATGTTAGTGTTTTTTCCTCTTCACAGTTATGTTGCTATTGTAGGTTCGTAGTTGTTTGAATGAGATGAAGTTTGTAGGTTCATGTTTCCTCTTCACAGTTATGGTGCCACGCTGATTATAATGACGCCTAGGTTGTTAGGAACTGAACCACACAAAAATGGCTAAAGTTTGTTGATTTATTCTTTGGTCATTTTGGTAGAATGCTACTTCACTCTGAAGGCATGGAACGCGCAAAATGGTGGAGCAGCAGCTATTCTTGTAGCCGATGACAGGACAGAAACATTGATCACCATGGACACTCCTGAAGAAGGGAATGTTGTAAATGATGATTATGTGGAAAAGATTACTATTCCTTCTGCTCTTATAAGCAAATCCTTAGGAGATAGCATCAAGGAGGGTCTCTCAAATGGGGAAATGGTTGGCATAAATCTTGATTGGAGGGAAGCTCTTCCACATCCCGACGAGCGAGTTGAGTATGAATTATGGACAAATAGCAACGATGAGTGCGAGACAAAGTGTGACAATCAAATTAACTTTTTGAAGAGCTTTAAAGGGGCAGCTCAACTACTTGAGAAGAAGGGGTTCACTCAATTTACCCCTCACTATATAACTTGGTATTGCCCTAAAGAATTTCAGTTAAGCAAACAGTGCAAGTCTCAGTGTATAAACAATGGAAGATACTGTGCTCCAGATCCTGAACAAGATTACAATAGAGGGTATGATGGTAAAGATGTTATTCAAAACTTGCGCCAAGCTTGCTTCTTTAAAGTGGCAAATGAAAGTCGAAAGCCTTGGCAATGATGGGACTATGTGACTGACTTTTCAATTCGTTGTCCCATGAAAGAGAATAAATACATAGAAGATTGCTCAGTTCAAGTTATTAAATCTCTTGGTAGGTTGAGCTTTTTGTGCCTTAATTAACTTGTCTTTTGCTCATCTCATAATTCTAAGATAAGCTGTCTGTCCCTTCTCCTTCTTTTCTTCGAATTACTTCACAGGTGCTGATCTGAAGAAGATTAAAGACTGTGTTGGGGATCCTCAAGCAGATGTTGACAACCCTATTCTCAAGGCTGAACAGGACGCACAAGGTTGATTTTCTAAAATGCAAACATTTTTATAAACAACAGACAATATAGAGGTATGGGGTTGCTTTTGTAGATATCTTGACAGGGTTATTTAACTGTATTTTATTTTATAATTTGTTTTTTTAACTGCTTTTAGGTCAGTTGTCAAAACCAGCAGTTCTCAAGGCAATCTGCACCGGATTCCAAGAGACCACTGAACCATCAGTTTGCTTAACTTCAGGTGCTTATTTTATCAACTTTTGTTGCTTTAAAATCATAAAACCCAATCCGTCTGTGAGGCCTAGCTCAAGTGGCAACCTCTCAGATGTGTGAAAGTCAGGTGGCACTTGTCACTCCGTATACATTTCAAAAGAGAAAAATCATAAAACTGAACACTTCTTCTTTCTCATTTCTTCATTATGGTGTCAAGTTTTTCAGTTTTGATGAAAGGATTGTCTTGGTTAGTAGGTTTTAATCTATATAAAATTATAGATAGATTTGCAACCGACTCTTTGAAATTGAATCTTGTTGTGAAGCTAACAATTTACTGATTGTTCTTTGCAGATATGGAAACAAACGAGTGTTTGGAAAACAATGGCGGTTGTTGGCAGGACAAATCTTCTAACATTACTGCATGCAGGGTATTTGGTTAACTGAACTTTGTCAGGCACATTATTCTGAAAAGTTAATTTTGTTTTTTTGCTTCATGTGGGGTTTTTCTCTGATTACTGTCTGCATTGGTCTAAATATAGGACACGTTCCGAGGAAGAGTATGTGAATGCCCTGTTGTAAACAATGTAAAGTTTGTTGGTGATGGATATACCCACTGTGAAGGTAAATTGCTTTTCTGAATTTAGATGTGCTCCATGTGCCTCTCAATGCAACTTCCAAACAGAACACATTATTCCTAATCATGCATGGGAATTTTGAATTTCTTAACAGCTTCAGGAGTCTTAAGTTGTGAAGTGAACAATGGAGGTTGTTGGAGTAAAGAGCAAGGTGGAAGGCGTTACTCTGCTTGCCATGTATGTTGTTTTGTTTGTCCTTTTGTGCGCGCTTTTGGTTAGGAAGGGTGGAAGAAAGACTGATATGCTAGATATTAACTGTCATTTGTTTCCTTTTTTCTGAATTGATAATTGATAATGCAGAATGAGTACAATAAAGGTTGTGAGTGTCCACCTGGGTTCAGAGGCGATGGAGTCCTCTTGTGTGAAGGTACTCACTGTCCTATTTTTGGTGATTTTTCTAGTTTACAGTAAATACACAAAAGAGAGAATTATTACTCTTAATGGACTTTACCATGAAGATGTTTGTTTGGAAAAGGCAAAATTTGTATTAATAGCGAGTGTTAAGGTACTTGAAACCTACTTTTTCTGATTATGTTGCAGATGTTAATGAGTGCAAAGAGAAATCAGCCTGCCAGTGTTCCGAGTGCAAATGCAAAAATACCTGGGGGAGTTATGAGTGTAAATGCAATAGCAGTTTGTTCTACTCACGAGAAAATGACATGTGTATGGGTGAGGCTCTTTTAGATTTTCTATCTCTTTCAATACCACTAGCAAAACTTCTAGGGACATGACCTTTCACTTTAGCCAACTCTTTTTACCCTTAAATTCTTTTGTCTTTTCATGATATTGTTTACATTCATTCATTAGCTTTAATGTATTTCTCATGCCATTGCCAGGATGGAATAAGTAAACAAGTATGATAATTATATTTTTGTTTTCTCTCTTTAATTTAAATGCACTAGGGAAAAGTATTGCAAATTATGAGAATGAATGATCTCAAGCAACCTTAACTTATTTTTAACTATTTTTGTATTGTAAATTCGACAGCTAGAGTGCCAATGGAGAACATACTTTATCTAGGAGGTCCAAACATTGCCTCAGAAATCTACAACAAGGAATATGCAAATGCTAGAATATGTGGAGCTGAGAAATGGAGGAATCCTAAGAGGATTATTTTTCAGCTCAGTTCTTTCCTTACTCCACCTCTGCACCTAAGAGGATTATTTTTCAGCATACTTTCCGAACTGCAGGTATTTATACCCATCAAATTTTATCAGAAATGAAATTGTGGCGAGCTATTATAATTTTCATGTTGCCCTCTGAAACAATGAGGAATTAATCTGGTGTCTAACACTACTCAATATTTTTTCCCTTCTCAATTTCTTACAAATTTCTTGTGATTTGGCAGGCTCAAGTCAGAAGATGGAGCCATTGCTGTTTGAGAATAAGGCAAGAACATTAAGCTCCTTATAGGACATGATTGTGTTATAGTTTCTTGTATTAACACTTGACTATATTGTGATCATGAAACAGGTTGACTTGGTTCTTTTTGGCCATGTGCATAATTATGAGAGAACTTGTTCCATATATCAGAAGGAATGTAAAGCCATGCCTACTAAAGATCAAAATGGAATAGACACATATGATAACAGAAATTACAGTGCTCCTGTACATGCTATTATTGGCATGGCTGGCTTCAAATTAGACAAATTCTCAAACAATGTAATACTAATTTTTCCTACTCAATCCACATATTTTCTCTTGCATACATTTATTCTTATATTCATCCATATATAGTCTTCAGGACTATGCTTATGGTTTTTGACTAACTAATGAAATTTATGTTCTCTTGCATTGCATGGATGGATAGGTGGAGAGCTGGAACCTTCAAAGGATTTCTGAGTTTGGTTATTTAAGAGCACATGCTACTAGGAATGATTTAAACTTAGAGGTAATTAGTAATTTAGTATTTACATACTTAAATCACAATCTCACTCACCACTTACATATCTTAATTAATACCAATATTATACTGACTATTGGAGTTAGAGATTCCACTAAGACCACCACCAGCTCTTCCAGATAAGGTCTGCATTGTGTGAGAGGCCTGTGTTTTATATGAAAATTTCAAAATAGCTTTGATCAGGGGCTGGTTATTTTGTTTAATTGCTACTCTTCTTTTGCGTAGTTGTCATGTGCATGAATAAATGTCTGGATTTTGAAATGTTTAAACTTTAAAGCAACATATCTTTGAGGGCAATTTTTTGAACAATTTATGATGTTACGGTTGGTGAAAATGTGACCAACATGAGGAGAATTGAACAATTTTGGAGTATGGTATGAAGGTTATGATGGACTGATTTTGATATATGGCATCACTACATCGTAGCTTAACTACCAATGAATATCCTTTTTCATGAATAGATATTGAATTATTCTAGTATATTGAGAACCTTTTCTATTATTAGCCCTCCCTAATGATTATAGTTAGTAGTAGAAAGTTTGTAAAATAGAAAGTTCATTATGATAATAAATTTTCCATTATTGTGTTTATTGCATAACTTTCTAAAGAAAATTATGCTTCATAAATTCAATATTTATCTTTTGCCATATTATAATGATTACTTTCCATCATGTTTATATATTTGTAGTCTAAAACTTCTACTAAGAATCTGATTTGGCTGACAGGTATCAAGTCCTTGCTGGAATTATTGAACAGAGTATTTTGGAGCCTATGTTGCACCAGCACAAGCTTATACTCAGTGCAATTTGCTTTGCTGTTCGATCCGGCAATGCTTGACAGATGGGTGGATTATGCTCGTTGGATAGGGGTTCACTAACCTTCTTTGCTGGACATCACAATACATTTTAACTTCTTGAGAGGTTTGGTCGTAGGATTAGCCCAATAGGATTATTAGCCCAATAGGTTTGGTGTCTATATGTCAATTAAAGAATACTTATCATTGTTTTCAATTAAATAAACGAAATTGGATGTTCATGTATTGTCATTTCCAATTTCCTAATACTCTTACTTATATATATATATATATATATATATATATATATATATATATATATATATATATATTTGATTTGACTATGAATTTTATATCAGTGCTTGTCAAATTTATATGTTTAAATCACTATATATATTTGGGGAATTGTGCCCGAGCTTGGGTGTATATGAGATTAAACCAAAAATTTGAAGAAAAAAAAAACTTTTAAAGTCAGGCGCAATAATGCTTGACTTTAAAACTACTTACGAAGTTAAGCAAGAATAAATGCTTGACTTTAAATCATACATACGAAGTCAGACAAGAATAAATGCTTGACTTTAAAACAGACTTACGAAGTCAGGCAAGAATAAATGCTTGACTTTAAATCATACATACGAAGTCAGGCAATAATAAATGCTTGACTTTAAAACAGACTTACGAAGTCAGGCGAAATAAATGCTTGACTTTAAAACAGACTTACGAAGTCAGGCGAAATAAATGCTTGACTTTAAATCAAACTTACGAAGTCAGGCTATCGCTTGACTTTAAAACTCCTGACATACAAAGTCGACTTAATAAAAGTCAAGCGGGCGCCTGACTTTAAATTCCCTTTTCGCCTGACTTTAAATCCCTTTTTTGCACTAGTGTTTGACTCAACACAAAACCGTCAAACCGCGACTTCTGAACTCATTACAATCATTAAAAATAAGTTCAAACAATTTCAACTGGCATCTCATATGAAAATGGTGGGATTGGGCTTGAGAAATAATGCATTTGAAGGTGGGAAACCAAAGAAACAAACTTGGTTAGAGAAGAAAACACGTGTGTTTTCGAAACATGCCCGTGGTTTTTAGAAACGTGCCCGTGTTTTTAGAAACATGCCTGTGTTTTCATTTTGAAAAATTGGCATTTCACACCGAAGAAAACACGGCCACCCGAACACAGCCACCCGTGTTTTCAAAACCTGAGCATGTTTTTGGCCCTGACAACAATTTTGTTCATTTACTCTTCCAACTTCAAATACTTGTTACTCAAATCTGTTTTGCCCAGTTAAAACCACAATCAAAACAGATTTTAACCACTCTAAACATGACTTATAAGATGCACAAAAGCCACATTTCAATCTCATTTAGATCTATCATTCAATCTAGCAAATATTAAACACATATTACCATTTTCCAGCACAACAACAAACAATAATTAGCTATTCAACTTCACATTTTCTTAGCATTTGAGTCACATGCTGCCAGAATCCACAACATCAAGCCATTATTGCACCATCAATGAATCAAAATAGGGATAAAGAACTCACCTTTTTCAGCTGAACTTAAAACAAGCAAAGATTGAGGTTCTAAGCACACTCTCAAGCCCCTAGAAATCGAATAATCAACCCCAGCTCCTAATCCTCCTTGGTGCTTTAAAATGGTAATGTAGCTTCTGAAATACCCTTAGGGACCTCTTAAGATGACATGCAAACTAGAAAAATCCTTAGCTCAAACTCCCAAATCTCATTCATTTTCGAAAATGGTGAAGAGGAAGGAGGTTGAAGCAAAACCAGCTGGGTATGTTTGTGTGTTTAGCTCTTTTCCTTTTGGTAAAATAAAAATGAGAAGAGAAGAAGTGATTTAAACAAATGGTTCAGTTGTGGTGAGGGTTTCCATGTTTGCTCACCTTGCTTTCCTCTTCTTTCTTCCCTTCGACCCCCTCTTCTCCCAACTCCCTCTTTTCTAAAATTTCAAACTAGTATTTTAATTCACTACAGTTGAATTACCTGCAGTTCCCTGCATTTTAACTAGATATAAGGACATTTTGGTCTTTTCATTACCAAAAAAATCTGATTTTATTTTCTGGTTACTCACATTTGTGTTGAATGCAGGAGCCTGCAGTTGTTTTTCAACTGCAGGGAATCAGGGTCCATAAAATTGAGTGAATGAATGCATTACTCTCCAAGTTACCCTTCAGCTGAAAGAGTTTTTGGGATGGGCTTTTTATGGGTCAATTGGGTTTGTATCACTCTATATATCATTTGCACCCCCACTATTCTATTATACACTCCCATATTTATTTAACAATAGCAACACCATGTACTCATATACCACACCAATCATTCATAAATTCAATCATACATCAAGAAATTTAGTCACATATCAGAGCCTTGTAAATCGCAAGCAATAATATCCATTGTAAATTTAAAACAAAAATTAAATCACTTAATAAGCAAAGTAATTGAAAATTAGTTTGGGTGTTACATTTTTTTCATGCTACTACTTGGGGAAAAGTAGTACAATATATATATATATATATATATATATATATATATATGTATATATATATATATATATATATATATTGTGAGGGATTTCCAAAATAATAGGAATCCAATAACACTAAAGTGAAAGAGAAACACAATGTTTCTTGTTCTAAAGGTGTCCTTTGGTGGCTTTCACTAGTGGTTGTGTTCTTTCATGAACATTTGTAGTGAATAGACATTTATCTTCACCAAATGGTATGAGTTGGTCTATATATAGAACAACTTTACAAGTAGAAAAAGCACACATATACATTGTTCATATGTTTAAGACAAAACTCTACCAAATTCAATATTTCAAATCATTCTCTTTCTTCTCTTATGCGCAAATTGAAGTTAGGGAACTCTTGTTCTGTAAATACTATTGACGATACGCTTGGTGTGGGTGTGCAAACCATGTCAAGGAACTCCATTGTATCCTGAAGGGGATTCGCCGGTCATCCTATTGCATCCAATCTAGAGTGATTGGTGGGGGCAAATCGAACCTAAAGCTTAGTGTTATACACACCTTAGAGTCTTGTGCATTGATGAATTCACTTTCTCCTTTGTTCTCTATTGTACATGTTGTTTACAATTATTTGAACTTATAATTTTCTATGTTTTGTTGTTTTTCTTTGTTGCAGCATTATTCCCACCAACAAATTGTTCTCACAATTTTTAGGTTCGAATTTGCATTACGTTGATGATGACTGCAACTTTATAATGCATTTTTTCTTACAACTTGGGAGAGATGAACATTCCTACTTCACCATAAATTAGTTCATTATAACCATGGGGAAAGGTACATAAACTCTTTATACGAGTATTATATTCGTGGATGCAATTAGTATTTTAGTCATGTAATATATGTGGCGTTGCATTTCAATTAATCATGGATATATAACATGCTTGTTTTTGGTACTCGTTCATTCAATTTTTGTATATTAATCTTCACAAAGATGAATTCTAATAATTTCCGGAGAGCATAATAGTCCAGTGTTTTCTTTCTAAAATGAAATGTTGCTAATTTTTGTGAAAAATTACATTGGTTCATTATGGGTTCCTTATGATAAAAGATAGAACCAATTTTTCTTTGAGATCAAAACATTACAAAGGATGGTAAAAAGACATAACTGTTGATCATGACCAGTTTTTCAAAATTAATTCGGATTGAATTTTGGGCATTATTTAATGTGATATTGTTTAGTGTTTTTGGCAAGAAATTGTTCCATTTGAACTAAAAAACATGAAAAGAGTTGAACCCCTTCATTTCTGAACGAAATGATGTAAGTTTTGATAAAGAAATGTAACATTGTGTGAAGGGTTGCGACTAGACCCGTTTTCAAAAACAGTTTCATTTTGATATTTGGATACATATTTGAACTTGTTTTTAAAGCTTTCATGGTCTATAAATCATACCATTGTAATACTTGTTTTCTGTACTATCAAATTGGTTCAAAAATTGCTTAAAACGGTGCTAAAACGAGGGAGAAATCATGTCCAAAAGGTACTGGGTTGAGAAACTTGATTTTCTGCAATCTGGGTCGAAATTGATCCTTGTGGGTGAAGGTGATGAACAGTACCGCGGGACGACGCCCACTCTCGGACCCCAGAGAGAGCAGGAAAGTGCGGACTATACAAAGCTCCGTTTGACATGCCGTTTTTTGCATTGTGTTTATATTAACCTCTAGGTGTTAACTAACTTGGTTTAATATTTAATTAACATATAAAAATATGTTTTGTTAATGTTATATTGTTTAATATATTTTAAATCATTTTAAAAAGTGAAAATTGTGATTATTATTTATTTTCTCAGAATGGAAAATATTGTTGCATATTTTGTACCTATTTATGATAGTCACTCTCCATGAATACTATGTTATGTTGTTTCATTTTCTTGATACATTTAAATGCTATTTATTTATTTTGACAAGTATACTTTGCTTTGATGATGAGTTCATACTAACAAGTATAGTTTGCTTTGATGATGAGTTCATACTTAATATTTAACTAGTAGAATATATGGTGCATATATTACTTGTATACTAAGTCATATGGAAATGCTTCTAATGGAGTTGACATGAATTTTGAAGTGTTAAATAGAATTTATTTATTAATATGCATGTATGTGACTTATATAATTGACCCACCTTAAATATGTGTAAAGATATTTTGGTACCTAAGTAAATAATTGCATTGGTTGTTGTTATGTATTTTATGCATTCAATAAATGATATCTTAAATAATTTAAGATGGATGAAATAGAGGTAGAACTCTAACATGAAATGGGTATTGAATGCTTATAACAATTTTGTCTAAACCAATAGCACAAGTGATTGTCAACATATCAAAGGCCTCCAAGTGGACAATAAAAGGCATTGGGATTGGTGGTCAATTTTTTTTTTGTGATAATTATTCGATACTATCAAAGAGTATATTAACTGATAACCGAAATGTCAAAGGACATTGGATTAAAACATATCTATGTGAAGAAGTGGTCTTCAAAATTTTATAAGAAAATGAAATAATCTTGCAATCCTTTGACGAAAGGGTTGACAAGGGATATGATGTTTTTACAACATCGTTGGGGATGAGTTTCAATCCCATATCTAAATAATACCAATGGTGGAATCCCAACTCACACTTGAGTATCATTAAGTCTTGAGTTCAATGGTGAAAGTACACTATTAGAGTAATTGCAAGTACATGATAATAGATACATCCCAAGGTTTATAAGTACTTGGACCATAAGTATAAAGTTGGAAGGTTGAGCTTTTGCTCTTAATAGACCTATAACATATATGTGTAGAAGTGCTTATTATGGGAGTGCTTCCGATAGAGTTTACCTATATGAGAGTGAAGTGGGGCCGCTTCTTAGAGATTAAAGGGTTTGACTCTTAAAGCTCTCATGAAAAGGATACACGACACAAGGCCTTATCAAATGTGTCACTTTACAATTCGTTCAATGGTATCGAGATCTCATGTGTAAGTTAATTGACGTTTGTTCTAACGAATAATTGGTTCAAAGCTTGTCTACCAATCTATTCGGGGTTGAGTGAAACATTGACTTACTAAGTAAAGGTTCAAATCGTAAGATACCTTAGCCGAAAGCATGTGATTTCCGGAATAATGGGATTTGGATTTATTTTGAAAATGGTGGGGGATTGTGAGGGATTTCCAAAATAATAGGAATCCAATAACATTAAAGTGAAATAGAAACACAATATTTCTTGTTCTAAAGGTGTCCTTTGGTGGCTTTCACTAGTGGTTGTGTTCTTTCATGAACATTTGTAGTGAAGAGACACTTATCTTCACCAAATGGTATGAGTTGGTCTATATATAGAACAACTTTACAAGTAGAAAAAGTACACATATACATTGTTCATATGTTTAAGACAAAACACTACCAAATTCAATATTTCAAATCATTCTCTTTCTTCTCTTATGCGCAAATTGAAGTTAGGGAACTCTTGTTCTGTAAATACTATTGACGATACGCTTGGTGTGGGTGTGCAAACCATGTCAAGGAACTCCATTGTATCCTGAAGGGGATTCGCCGGTCATCCTATTGCATCCAATCTAGAGTGATTGGTGGGGGCGAATCGAACCTAAAACTTAGTGTTATACACACCTTGGAGTCTTGCGCAATGATGAATTCACTTTCTCCTTTGTTCTCTATTGTACATGTTGTTTACAATTATTTGAACTTATAATTTTCTATGTTTGGTTGTTCTTCTTTGTTGCAGCATTATTCCCACCAAAAAATTGTTCTTATATATATATATATATATATATATATTTATAAAAAAGCCATGGCGCTCTTGCGCCCAAAAAACAGGGTACTTTAGTAATCTCACAAGTTTTTTGGGACAGGTCGTGGCGCTCTTGCGCCCAAAAAACAGTATGATGTTTTGTGTAGCAAAATTTATAAATTTTTTTATATTTAATTTAAAGATATATTCTTGATATTTTATCACTAAAAATGATGTTATGTTTTTTTTACATAAAAAATGATGTTATATTTAGGAATTAGAATTCGGACAAAAAAAGCCATTAGCAAATCATGTGTTAATATTTTGTTTTTGCAACTAAAGATCAACATAAAATTTATCAATTTATTTTTCATTTTATTTAAAGAGATATTATGGTTGTAGTTTTTGGGAAGTGAATTTTGTTATGAATGTATGTTTGTTGGAGTCTACTAACTCATGCAACGAGTTTGGTATGAATGTAGGTTTGTTGGGGTCTACCTACTCAAGTGTGGGCTATTCTCCATGATTTTTAACCATTGTAACCTGGACATTTGGTTTATAAATATGAGAGAAAATCCATTCTAATGGGAGCATAATCTCTTAAAAAATAAGAGGAACGATTATTTTATTGCTACTTTGTTTACTAAAACGGGGCATTCACAGCCCCCTTGATTGAGTTTTACAAATTTGTTTTACAATGGCCGCCTACATATTGTGAGCCACGTCGTTGTGTTCCATCTCCGCCGTTAAGATTCACCATTCATGGACTTTGACCCTCAATTAAAGGGTTACAGGACCCAACCTATTGCGGTTACACATATTTTGTGGTGAATGTATATATGTCTGTTGGAGCCTACCTACTCATGTAACAAGTTTGGTATGAAAGTAGGTTTGTTGGAGTCTACCTACTCACGTGAGAGCTATTCTCCATGATTTTTAACCATTGTAACATGAACATTTGGTTTATAAGTATGAGAGCTAATACTTTTTCCCTACACACCTTAAGTAGAAAACCCTTCTCAATTTGAGCATATTTTCTTAAAAAATTAGAGTAACGATTATTTTATTGCTACTTATAATTATGTTTACTAAAACGGGGCATTCACAGCCCCTTCTTTGATTTTTACAAATTTGTTTTAGAATGGCCGCCAACATACAGTGAGCTACGTCGTTGTGTTCCATCTCCGCCACTAAGACTTGTTAGACTTGATAGTCTATAAAAGTAACCTTAGAGGGGGGGGTGAATAAGGTTATAGGTGATTAATGGATTCTTTTTCAATTTAAAAAACTTTTTCGATATTGGTTTGGATTAAATGCGGAATAATAATATTTGACCAATATAGAAGGAGTAGAATGAGATGATGGACAGATTAATATTGTATACAGCAATAAAATAGATAATAAGAAGAAAGATTACAATATGATATATTTGCACAGTTATATTGAGAATATGATAATATAAGCAGTTATGATAATATCAATATTATAAGCAAATAAAGTGCAAAATATAAAGAGATAGGGAAGAGAGAGAGACACAGCAATTTAGCGAGGTTCGGGATAAAACCCCTACGTCCTCGGCCTTAGGCTTTTCAACCCTTGGACTTAGTAACCACTATATTGAAGAGAGTTTGATACAAACAGTCGACCCCAATATAAGTGAATCTCAATTCCCCTGAATTGAGAACCTAAGCACTCTTGCTAAGGATTTCTAAACCAACTCAATAACCCTATTGAGAGACCCAAGTACACAGCCCAGGTTTTCAAAACACCAACTCAATCACCTGATTGAGAGACCCAAGTACAAAGCCCAGGATTTCAAAAACACCAACTCAATCACTTGATTGAGAGACCCAAGTACACAGCCCAGGATTTCAAAACACCAACTCAATCACTTGATTGAGAGACCCAAGTACACAGCCCAGGATTTCAAAACAACTTAAAACAATATAAGGTTTACACAATTTGAGATCTAGAGATCCAATCACTTCTTAGAATGTGTCAGTTTAGAACTGAGAGAGATGAGTGATCTTAGGAAAACAGATGCTCTAAAATATGATATGGAATATGATCTTGCTTTTGCAAAAGCTTCACAATTGATATGACAATGAGAGCTTAGATTTGCAAAAAGCTTTTATGAAGATAAATATGATTTTCAAAAACAAAAGACTTTTAACAAGATCAAAACAATGAAGCTCAAGATCTTAGATTTAGATTGATAAAAAAGCTTTTGAAGATAATATGACAATTTCGAATTCAAAAAACTTTTTAACAAATAAATCAATGAAGCACAAGATCTTAGATCTAGATTTATAAAAACATAAAAGCTTTTGGAAATGATATGACAATTTCGAAATCAAAAGCTTTTAACAAAATAAATCTATGAAGCACAAGTATAGATCTAGAATCGTATAGAGAGAAATTGTGAGATGAAGGGATGTGTTTGAGAAATGAAATCAGTCTCCTATTTATAGTGATAGGAGAGGTTTGATTTTTTAAAAAACAATTAATGCATGTTGTAATCGATTATCTCTCTCAAGTGCAATGTGGGATAATCGATTAACTCACCAAAAAGGAAGGTATGGAATAGGCACATAATCGATTATTACATGTAGTGGAATTGAGCAAGTAATCGATTATTTCCCTTCAATCAGGTCAATAATCGATTATGCTATGGAGTCCAATTGAGTCAATAATCGATTATTAGTTCTAAAAATGGAAGGAAAGGAAAGCATCATAATCGATTATCCTTTGAAGTGGAATTGCATCATAATCGATTATTTGCTTTCAAACAAGGTAGATAATCGATTATGGTATGAATTTGGTATAGGATGGTAATCGATTATGCTATTCAAAAAAAGTAGGAATTGGTTCCAAGCGTTCCACAAAATCATTTTTAGGGTTTAGGTTTTCACAAAATATTTTCTAGGGTTTGGTTTTCACCATGCAATTTATTTTTTTGAAATACTTTTCAAAATTCTTTTTTATGCATCATGTATGATTAAAAAAGATCATCTCTTTCAATATCTAAAGTGTCACACACTTTAGGTGATAGGACCTTTACAAAGAGTCCTAAAAAAGGCTTAGACACAAAATAGGGTTTTGAACTTCTTATGATGCTTCTTCTTCAAGCTTCTCCTTTTTGAGTCTTCTTCCTTTTAAAATAAGTCCTGCACTTTGCTCAATGTGAAAGATTAGTAGATATATGTAATTTGTTATCATTCAAAATAAAGGACTGTTTTACCCTTGGTTCAACAAACTCCCCCTTTTTGATGATAACAAATTACATTATGCATAGGGAATCTTAAAACGGCTCCCCCTAAGAATATGCATAACAATAATCAGCATAATACCACATATAACATGAGCATAATATTTTCTCCCCATATATAACATGCATAATAATATTCTCTCCCCGTTTGTTTTCATCAAAAAGGAGGTGGGGTGAAAAAACATTTTATAAACTAGCATAATAAATAAGTAGTAATGCATAGCATATGATATATCAAAAACAGTAGTTCATGCTATGCTCCCCCTTACTTGGTGATCCCCCTTAATAATTTTAGAATGCAAGGCTTTAGTAAAAAGAGGGTGGATCATCATGGTTTTAAAAATATGATACCCAAGATAATCATCCTTGGTTCAACAATATAGGTATCATTTTTAACAAAAGAAATATGTTGCATCACAAAATCCAGCACAATAGAGAGAAGAAAAAAACTTTGATGCACACAAAAAAAATTTGTTTCACAGAAGTGATAAATTATTCTTAAGGTGAATAGAACTTTTCCAATCTAACCTTCACCAGTGATTCTTCCTCTATTGTTGTTATCACGAGTCACATGACTGCTGTTTCTGAGTATTACGAATCTTTTTGTGTCTCCAGTCATGAACTTCGAGTCTCTGCTATCAAGGTATTGATCTGACCCCCATACCCTGTAGCACACCTGCACTAAGATCAGGTAGAAAATTTTGGTACCCATTTCTCTTTGGGTCCTTTGGGGTTAGTCATCAAGGGGTTTGCTTTCACAATCCACCTTGGTTTCTTCCAAGTAGGTACAAGGGTTCCAAGCTCACATATTTTACGGATGGGGCATGAAGAGGAGCTATGGTTTCCCTTTTGGCAATATGTGCATTTGAAGATAGTAGGTTTATGATTAGAGGTAGAAGCTACAAAGGTGATATTTTTGTTTGAGCTGGAGGTGGTGGAATTACCTTGGTACCCAATACCTCTCCTATCAACATATTCATGTTGGGAGTGAAGTAGCTTGGTTAAGGTCTTTTCACCAACCTCAAACTTTTTCAAAGATTCTTTCAAAAATTCATTTTCAACCTTGGTTTTTTCAAAATTTTGTTTAAGCTCAAGAAACTCAAGGTTGACAGATTTATGTAGTTCATTCTTTAATCTATCTACTTCATTTTCAAGTGTCTTAATTTGAGTGAGCATGCTTTTGTTACTCTTTGCCAATTTCTTAGATTTTAACAAAAGAGTTTCATGTTCAGAATAGAGAGCATCAAAAGCCTCACTTAAATCGTGACTACTATACGCACCATCAGATAGATCATCATGTATAGAAGAATCAGAAAGACTAGAAGAGTTAAGGCTTACCTTAGATGAGTCATTTGCCATATGACAATTTGCTCTTCTTCGTATGTGTCACTATCAGAGCCAAGACAATCCCATATAGTAGCCTTAGGTGTTTCACATGCCGTGAGACAGATGGCATTTGCAACTTCCTCTTCTTCACTGTCAGAATAGTTGTTCCATGTAGCCTTAGCTTTCTTGGATTTCTTTGAGTTATTTCTCTTTTCGAGTTTGTTGAATTTCATGAATTCTTCAAATAATTCAGCCATGTCTTCATCATCAGATTCTTCACCAGACTTACTTTGTTTCCTTGCTACTTTAGGAGTTTTAGCAGCAAGGGCAAGAGATTTCACCACTTCCTTTTCTTGATTCTTTTTAGTAGCCAATACTACCTCAAAGGCTAGCAATGATCCAATAAGGTCTTCTTGAGGTAAAGTGCCAATGTCTTTGGCTTCGGTTATAGCACAAGTCTTAGGGAAGAATTCACCAGTTAAGGATTCAAGGATCTTTCCATTCAAATCCTTGTTGGTGTATTTCTTTCCTAAGGCCCTCAAGTTGTTTACAATTAAATTTAATCTCTGATGCATTGCTGCGACAGACTCACCTTCTTTCATTTTAAAACTTTCATATTCAGAGGTGAGAATTCTAATTTTAGTATCTTTTACCTGGCTTGTCCCGACATGAGTGGCTTGTAGGCAGTCCCAGATTTCCTTTGCACTTTGACACCCTTTTACTCTACCATATTCTTCTTCACAGAGTGATAGATGAAGGATATTCATGGCCTTTGCATTTAGGGATATCTTGTCAAGCTCAGATTTTCTTAACTCACTCAGGTCGATGGTGTAGATGTCTTCCACCGGTACTTCTTCAGCTTTGCCGGTGGCTTGAATTTTTGAAGTGTCACCATCAGTATTACCTGGTTTTGTGATCTTGATCTTCATCGGGATTAGAGGACCATCCACTATGATTCTCCATAGAGTGAAGTCAATTGCCTGCACATGACATTTCATACGACTACTCCAGTAATCGTAGTTAGTACCATCAAATAGAGGAGGCCTATTAGAAGACATTCCTTCTTTCATGAATGAACCCATAATCACAGATATATAACAGGATTAATTTAAATTGCGAGATGTAAAGCTCTAAAGCAATTACTAGCTTTGATACCACTTGTTAGACTTGATAGTCTATAAAAGTAACCTTAGAGGGGGGGGGGTGAATAAGGTTATAGGTGATTAATGGATTCTTTTTCAATTTAAAAAACTTTTTCGATATTGGTTTGGATTAAATGCGGAATAATAATATTTGACCAATATAGAAGGAGTAGAATGAGATGATGGACAGATTAATATTGTATACAGCAATAAAATAGATAATAAGAAGAAAGATTACAATATGATATATTTGCACAGTTATATTGAGAATATGATAATATAAGCAGTTATGATAATATCAATATTATAAGCAAATAAAGTGCAAAATATAAAGAGATAGGGAAGAGAGAGAGACACAGCAATTTAGCGAGGTTCGGGATAAAACCCCTACGTCCTCGGCCTTAGGCTTTTCAACCCTTGGACTTAGTAACCACTATATTGAAGAGAGTTTGATACAAACAGTCGACCCCAATATAAGTGAATCTCAATTCCCCTGAATTGAGAACCTAAGCACTCTTGCTAAGGATTTCTAAACCAACTCAATAACCCTATTGAGAGACCCAAGTACACAGCCCAGGTTTTCAAAACACCAACTCAATCACCTGATTGAGAGACCCAAGTACAAAGCCCAGGATTTCAAAAACACCAACTCAATCACTTGATTGAGAGACCCAAGTACACAGCCCAGGATTTCAAAACACCAACTCAATCACTTGATTGAGAGACCCAAGTACACAGCCCAGGATTTCAAAACAACTTAAAACAATATAAGGTTTACACAATTTGAGATCTAGAGATCCAATCACTTCTTAGAATGTGTCAGTTTAGAACTGAGAGAGATGAGTGATCTTAGGAAAACAGATGCTCTAAAATATGATATGGAATATGATCTTGCTTTTGCAAAAGCTTCACAATTGATATGACAATGAGAGCTTAGATTTGCAAAAAGCTTTTATGAAGATAAATATGATTTTCAAAAACAAAAGACTTTTAACAAGATCAAAACAATGAAGCTCAAGATCTTAGATTTAGATTGATAAAAAAGCTTTTGAAGATAATATGACAATTTCGAATTCAAAAAACTTTTTAACAAATAAATCAATGAAGCACAAGATCTTAGATCTAGATTTATAAAAACATAAAAGCTTTTGGAAATGATATGACAATTTCGAAATCAAAAGCTTTTAACAAAATAAATCTATGAAGCACAAGTATAGATCTAGAATCGTATAGAGAGAAATTGTGAGATGAAGGGATGTGTTTGAGAAATGAAATCAGTCTCCTATTTATAGTGATAGGAGAGGTTTGATTTTTTAAAAAACAATTAATGCATGTTGTAATCGATTATCTCTCTCAAGTGCAATGTGGGATAATCGATTAACTCACCAAAAAGGAAGGTATGGAATAGGCACATAATCGATTATTACATGTAGTGGAATTGAGCAAGTAATCGATTATTTCCCTTCAATCAGGTCAATAATCGATTATGCTATGGAGTCCAATTGAGTCAATAATCGATTATTAGTTCTAAAAATGGAAGGAAAGGAAAGCATCATAATCGATTATCCTTTGAAGTGGAATTGCATCATAATCGATTATTTGCTTTCAAACAAGGTAGATAATCGATTATGGTATGAATTTGGTATAGGATGGTAATCGATTATGCTATTCAAAAAAAGTAGGAATTGGTTCCAAGCGTTCCACAAAATCATTTTTAGGGTTTAGGTTTTCACAAAATATTTTCTAGGGTTTGGTTTTCACCATGCAATTTATTTTTTTGAAATACTTTTCAAAATTCTTTTTTATGCATCATGTATGATTAAAAAAGATCATCTCTTTCAATATCTAAAGTGTCACACACTTTAGGTGATAGGACCTTTACAAAGAGTCCTAAAAAAGGCTTAGACACAAAATAGGGTTTTGAACTTCTTATGATGCTTCTTCTTCAAGCTTCTCCTTTTTGAGTCTTCTTCCTTTTAAAATAAGTCCTGCACTTTGCTCAATGTGAAAGATTAGTAGATATATGTAATTTGTTATCATTCAAAATAAAGGACTGTTTTACCCTTGGTTCAACAAACTCCCCCTTTTTGATGATAACAAATTACATTATGCATAGGGAATCTTAAAACGGCTCCCCCTAAGAATATGCATAACAATAATCAGCATAATACCACATATAACATGAGCATAATATTTTCTCCCCATATATAACATGCATAATAATATTCTCTCCCCCTTTGTTTTCATCAAAAAGGAGGTGGGGTGAAAAAACATTTTATAAACTAGCATAATAAATAAGTAGTAATGCATAGCATATGATATATCAAAAACAGTAGTTCATGCTATGCTCCCCCTTACTTGGTGATCCCCCTTAATAATTTTAGAATGCAAGGCTTTAGTAAAAAGAGGGTGGATCATCATGGTTTTAAAAATATGATACCCAAGATAATCATCCTTGGTTCAACAATATAGGTATCATTTTTAACAAAAGAAATATGTTGCATCACAAAATCCAGCACAATAGAGAGAAGAAAAAAACTTTGATGCACACAAAAAAAATTTGTTTCACAGAAGTGATAAATTATTCTTAAGGTGAATAGAACTTTTCCAATCTAACCTTCACCAGTGATTCTTCCTCTATTGTTGTTATCACGAGTCACATGACTGCTGTTTCTGAGTATTACGAATCTTTTTGTGTCTCCAGTCATGAACTTCGAGTCTCTGCTATCAAGGTATTGATCTGACCCCCATACCCTGTAGCACACCTGCACTAAGATCAGGTAGAAAATTTTGGTACCCATTTCTCTTTGGGTCCTTTGGGGTTAGTCATCAAGGGGTTTGCTTTCACAATCCACCTTGGTTTCTTCCAAGTAGGTACAAGGGTTCCAAGCTCACATATTTTACGGATGGGGCATGAAGAGGAGCTATGGTTTCCCTTTTGGCAATATGTGCATTTGAAGATAGTAGGTTTATGATTAGAGGTAGAAGCTACAAAGGTGATATTTTTGTTTGAGCTGGAGGTGGTGGAATTACCTTGGTACCCAATACCTCTCCTATCAACATATTCATGTTGGGAGTGAAGTAGCTTGGTTAAGGTCTTTTCACCAACCTCAAACTTTTTCAAAGATTCTTTCAAAAATTCATTTTCAACCTTGGTTTTTTCAAAATTTTGTTTAAGCTCAAGAAACTCAAGGTTGACAGATTTATGTAGTTCATTCTTTAATCTATCTACTTCATTTTCAAGTGTCTTAATTTGAGTGAGCATGCTTTTGTTACTCTTTGCCAATTTCTTAGATTTTAACAAAAGAGTTTCATGTTCAGAATAGAGAGCATCAAAAGCCTCACTTAAATCGTGACTACTATACGCACCATCAGATAGATCATCATGTATAGAAGAATCAGAAAGACTAGAAGAGTTAAGGCTTACCTTAGATGAGTCATTTGCCATATGACAATTTGCTCTTCTTCGTATGTGTCACTATCAGAGCCAAGACAATCCCATATAGTAGCCTTAGGTGTTTCACATGCCGTGAGACAGATGGCATTTGCAACTTCCTCTTCTTCACTGTCAGAATAGTTGTTCCATGTAGCCTTAGCTTTCTTGGATTTCTTTGAGTTATTTCTCTTTTCGAGTTTGTTGAATTTCATGAATTCTTCAAATAATTCAGCCATGTCTTCATCATCAGATTCTTCACCAGACTTACTTTGTTTCCTTGCTACTTTAGGAGTTTTAGCAGCAAGGGCAAGAGATTTCACCACTTCCTTTTCTTGATTCTTTTTAGTAGCCAATACTACCTCAAAGGCTAGCAATGATCCAATAAGGTCTTCTTGAGGTAAAGTGCCAATGTCTTTGGCTTCGGTTATAGCACAAGTCTTAGGGAAGAATTCACCAGTTAAGGATTCAAGGATCTTTCCATTCAAATCCTTGTTGGTGTATTTCTTTCCTAAGGCCCTCAAGTTGTTTACAATTAAATTTAATCTCTGATGCATTGCTGCGACAGACTCACCTTCTTTCATTTTAAAACTTTCATATTCAGAGGTGAGAATTCTAATTTTAGTATCTTTTACCTGGCTTGTCCCGACATGAGTGGCTTGTAGGCAGTCCCAGATTTCCTTTGCACTTTGACACCCTTTTACTCTACCATATTCTTCTTCACAGAGTGATAGATGAAGGATATTCATGGCCTTTGCATTTAGGGATATCTTGTCAAGCTCAGATTTTCTTAACTCACTCAGGTCGATGGTGTAGATGTCTTCCACCGATACTTCTTCAGCTTTGCCGGTGGCTTGAATTTTTGAAGTGTCACCATCAGTATTACCTGGTTTTGTGATCTTGATCTTCATCGGGATTAGAGGACCATCCACTATGATTCTCCATAGAGTGAAGTCAATTGCCTGCACATGACATTTCATACGACTACTCCAGTAATCGTAGTTAGTACCATCAAATAGAGGAGGCCTATTAGAAGACATTCCTTCTTTCATGAATGAACCCATAATCACAGATATATAACAGGATTAATTTAAATTGCGAGATGTAAAGCTCTAAAGCAATTACTAGCTTTGATACCACTTGTTAGACTTGATAGTCTATAAAAGTAACCTTAGAGGGGGGGTGAATAAGGTTATAGGTGATTAATGGATTCTTTTTCAATTTAAAAAACTTTTTCGATATTGGTTTGGATTAAATGCGGAATAATAATATTTGACCAATATAGAAGGAGTAGAATGAGATGATGGACAGATTAATATTGTATACAGCAATAAAATAGATAATAAGAAGAAAGATTACAATATGATATATTTGCACAGTTATATTGAGAATATGATAATATAAGCAGTTATGATAATATCAATATTATAAGCAAATAAAGTGCAAAATATAAAGAGATAGGGAAGAGAGAGAGACACAGCAATTTAGCGAGGTTCGGGATAAAACCCCTACGTCCTCGGCCTTAGGCTTTTCAACCCTTGGACTTAGTAACCACTATATTGAAGAGAGTTTGATACAAACAGTCGACCCCAATATAAGTGAATCTCAATTCCCCTGAATTGAGAACCTAAGCACTCTTGCTAAGGATTTCTAAACCAACTCAATAACCCTATTGAGAGACCCAAGTACACAGCCCAGGTTTTCAAAACACCAACTCAATCACCTGATTGAGAGACCCAAGTACAAAGCCCAGGATTTCAAAAACACCAACTCAATCACTTGATTGAGAGACCCAAGTACACAGCCCAGGATTTCAAAACACCAACTCAATCACTTGATTGAGAGACCCAAGTACACAGCCCAGGATTTCAAAACAACTTAAAACAATATAAGGTTTACACAATTTGAGATCTAGAGATCCAATCACTTCTTAGAATGTGTCAGTTTAGAACTGAGAGAGATGAGTGATCTTAGGAAAACAGATGCTCTAAAATATGATATGGAATATGATCTTGCTTTTGCAAAAGCTTCACAATTGATATGACAATGAGAGCTTAGATTTGCAAAAAGCTTTTATGAAGATAAATATGATTTTCAAAAACAAAAGACTTTTAACAAGATCAAAACAATGAAGCTCAAGATCTTAGATTTAGATTGATAAAAAAGCTTTTGAAGATAATATGACAATTTCGAATTCAAAAAACTTTTTAACAAATAAATCAATGAAGCACAAGATCTTAGATCTAGATTTATAAAAACATAAAAGCTTTTGGAAATGATATGACAATTTCGAAATCAAAAGCTTTTAACAAAATAAATCTATGAAGCACAAGTATAGATCTAGAATCGTATAGAGAGAAATTGTGAGATGAAGGGATGTGTTTGAGAAATGAAATCAGTCTCCTATTTATAGTGATAGGAGAGGTTTGATTTTTTAAAAAACAATTAATGCATGTTGTAATCGATTATCTCTCTCAAGTGCAATGTGGGATAATCGATTAACTCACCAAAAAGGAAGGTATGGAATAGGCACATAATCGATTATTACATGTAGTGGAATTGAGCAAGTAATCGATTATTTCCCTTCAATCAGGTCAATAATCGATTATGCTATGGAGTCCAATTGAGTCAATAATCGATTATTAGTTCTAAAAATGGAAGGAAAGGAAAGCATCATAATCGATTATCCTTTGAAGTGGAATTGCATCATAATTGATTATTTGCTTTCAAACAAGGTAGATAATCGATTATGGTATGAATTTGGTATAGGATGGTAATCGATTATGCTATTCAAAAAAAGTAGGAATTGGTTCCAAGCGTTCCACAAAATCATTTTTAGGGTTTAGGTTTTCACAAAATATTTTCTAGGGTTTGGTTTTCACCATGCAATTTATTTTTTTGAAATACTTTTCAAAATTCTTTTTTATGCATCATGTATGATTAAAAAAGATCATCTCTTTCAATATCTAAAGTGTCACACACTTTAGGTGATAGGACCTTTACAAAGAGTCCTAAAAAAGGCTTAGACACAAAATAGGGTTTTGAACTTCTTATGATGCTTCTTCTTCAAGCTTCTCCTTTTTGAGTCTTCTTCCTTTTAAAATAAGTCCTGCACTTTGCTCAATGTGAAAGATTAGTAGATATATGTAATTTGTTATCATTCAAAATAAAGGACTGTTTTACCCTTGGTTCAACAAGACTCACAATTCATAGGCTTTGGCCCTCTATTTAGTAATAATAATAATAATAATAATAATAATAATAATAATAATAATAATAATAATAATAATAATAATAATAATAATAATAATATAACTATTTATCCTTAGTGTATGTATATTGATTTTTTTATTTCTTATTCTTTTCAAGCTCTCACCATGGATTCAAACTGAACGTGTGTTTGACTAGTCCAACCTAATCGGACAAGATGGTCAATTTTGGAAGGGACGGTGGGAAAAACACGTAACGTGTTCATCATACTACGAGTTTCCAACCGAATATTTTCTTTATGCACTTTTTATTAAGGACATGATCTGTAGTTTAGAAGATGTCTTGGCACGTAGCAATATTATTCAAAATAATTACATGCCTAATCAGATCGATGAGATCAAAGGGTTATAAAGAATCATATTGCGGGGTATAACTCTATCATCACTTGCTCCGGTAATCGCTTAGCAGAAATAATTGTTTGTCTAAATACCGGTCCCTATTATATTGAGTGTTCCATCTATATTTCTAATTTTCCTAAAAAGATATATTATATTTCCTGAAATTAGAAGGATAGGTTGGTCTAGTCACTATGTTTTTTTTTATTTTTCTCTCTATTATAAATAAAATTTTAGTAACTATCTGTATTATGTAATCAATTTTTGTATTATGCACTCAATTTTTCTAGCTGGTCCCCCCGCCCCCAAATTTCTACTGTTTTAGCAACTTGGTCTCCCCCAATTTGAAATCCTGGCTCCGCCCCTGCCCAAAACCTCCTTGTTCTCGAACAATCTCCCCAAGAACTTCAAGGATTAAACTCTCTTCTTCAAAACCCCAAAAGCTATGCTTTAAACTAGCATGCAACCTCAGAATCAATACTCTTGAAACTCAAAACCCAAATGCAACCCTCAATGTAGCTCTAGGATGAGGGTAATGGTGATGTGCAGATTTTGGATACTCAACTCTTCTCCAAACAAGTCCTAGTGCTGAAATGGTTTTTCTATCCTTTATTCCAGCTACCCAAAGCAACATACAATCATCAAAAAAAAATTGTCCAGCTCCCCATTGCTCCATGAAACTCGAGAGTGAAAGTGAGTGAAGGGTGGCACAACTTTCCGGTTTTAAATCTCTAAATAGAACTAATTTTTGGAATGAAAAAGGTAAGAACTAAGACGGTGAAGTAAGGAAGGAATTCTCCCTCAATTTGGTGTTCAGCTGGGCTTTTGGTACCAAAGTAGGCTGGTCCAATATAAAATTTCTGGGCTTAAAAGTAAATTCTGCCTCCTATTTACACCTCCTCTACATAGCTAGATTCTAATGAGAACACTACCCTAAAAGCTCATTCAAATACAAATCCAACCACAATAGAAGTAAAATTATTTAAGTAGAATTGAAGGAACATTAATGTTCTATTAGTAACTCAATCACTCAAAGGCACTCGACTAACTAAAAGAAATTAATCTAACATATAAAACATTTAATTTGAATAAATGACAACAAGTGTGATATCCAAAATAATCAAAATAATTATTTTGGGCATTACACATTTGAAGTGGACAAGTAACATTATATAAATTTCATAATTTACACTTAAGATACATAATTTACAAGTTCTTTTGGCTGTACAAGAAAAATACTAATAGTCTAATCACCTAAGTTCGGTGATTAAGTAATGCTCAACAGAAACTTGTTTGTTATATATTAAAAATATAGTAATTTTATTTCACTTATCTATTCTGCCTATCATGAATATGTGTTGTGTTTTGCACTTTCTCATGTTTAGATTTTTTTAGAGCAGTGGTGGTAAATACTACTTGAGTCACTGAACTGCATGATACTACAATTAGATAAGCCACAATAAATATCATGGAATACCAAATCAGGATTATCATGGAAATATAATATTTAAAATAAAAGACAAAAGATGTGTTTCCCAAATCAGGATCTTCCTATATATATATATATATATATATATATATATATATATATATATATATATATATATATATGTTAAATAATTATTAATTGAGAAGTTTATATTTCCATTCATACAAGTGTTTTTTTTGTTATTGTCTTATTGAAACAGTGTATCCATATACTAAATTTCACGAACAGTTTCATATACAATATTTCAACTAAATGAAATAGAAAATACAGCTCATTTGTGATAAAATGGTACAAATTGATATTGGACTATCTATTATTAAAAATAATGAAATCAAATGTGAGGAGAGTCTGTTTAGCTGATGAAATGAAGTGGCATTGGAAATCAATCTGCTTAGAGTGGCTTTGGAAATTAAACTCTTTAGGAAGAGCAGGTATAAAAGTAACGAATTCAATTGTCTACTTCTAAGTCACAAACCGCTTCATCGATCCTTCTTTTTGGTGTGGATGATGGGTAAAACAGGAAAATTGTGCGTTTGTCCAACAGCCCAAATATTTCTGCTATTTTTTTGTTTCATAATTATGGTTATGGTGGTCATGTAAAAAGGAAGCAGATCATATGCACAAGTACGAAATTTGTGCATAATGCACAAGTGTGTCTTTCATCCATTAGATTAGCAGAATAAAATTTGAGTGGTCTAGATTTAAAGGGGTAACTTGTCAACGTTGTATTTACTCAGTGTATTGTTATTTGCAAAGATGGCGTTGGAAAAAATTTACCACATTTATATACTGAGATAGTATTTTCTGTTTTTTTATTATTGTGAACTTGTTCAACTGTAGTTAAATTATTAGTTAAATTTTACTGTGGCCAAATTAAATAAGTTATATACACTTATGTGGCAATATATATATTTACTGACTCACTATTTTTAAGTAATTTTAGTTAAAAATAAAAATATTATTATGAATCTATTCAAACTTTATCTTCTTTATGGAGTAACAATGCATTTCTATGTTACTAATTGCCTTTCTTATTGGTTCCTCATAATCAAAGCAAGGAAGGTTCCTCTGGTCACCACCACATTTCATGGTGTTGTTGTGGCCTTGTTGAGTCTCTCTGTCAGGGAACAGAAGTCAAAGCAGACATTGATTGTGATTGAAAGCATACCTTTTCAGTGGGGTTGACTCGTATATATAGAGTGCGGCGGCACTCAGCAACCGTTAGATCTGGCGAAGCGATCCTGACCGTTGATGGTCGCTTAAGGGTATTTCGCCTCGTCCTATCAACCTTTTGCTGCTTCTTGGACCGATCCATGCCCAATGCGGAGATTGGGCTCCATAACAGATTTCCAGATTGGTTCTTGGATTTCCAGATCCAAAAGAATTCTAAGTTTGTTTTTATTATTTAAATAAAATAACAGATAAAAATAAAAAATAACTCATTTGATGATAATGACATACACATCAGCTATTTAATGTCTACATCATCAAGCTATACAAGCCACATATGCATTCACTACACAAAAAACTAATAACGGCGGCGGTTAAAAAGGCAAGCGGCGGCGGTTCAAACCGCCGTTAAGTAAGGCTGACGGCGGTTCCAGAAGCGCCGTGGTTTTCAGCATCGGGAGGTGTTTTTGGCGGCGGTTCCAGAAACCGCCACACAAACCGCCGCGGATGTAGCGGCGGTTGGTAAACCGCCGCCAATTTGAAAACTGATTTTTTGCGTTACAGTTAGCGGCGGTTTGGAACCGCCGCAAATAAATTAAATTTAAATTTTTATTTAAATATGCAGGCGGTTGGGAACCGCCACCAACTAAATTAAAATTAAATTTTTATTTAAATATGGAGGCGGTTTGGAACCGCCGCCAATAGATCGTTTTTTTTTATATCATATAATCAATGGATATGTTGGCTACTAACTGCTAGAACTATGCACACAGTACTAGTTACTGACTTTCACTAGAATCCGCAGAAGGATGGCACATCTCTTGCAAAGTGACATGTGAAATGCAACTAATTGGAATAATTCATGCAACCTGAAATTTCACTTCATATACCTTGTTTAATATTGTCAAATATAGGGCAATATGTTCATAATAAAGGATATGAGTCAATCATATTTTTCATAAGACATGAAGGGATTGAGATAGGCTTGTTAAACAATACCACTGAAGGCATAACATCAAACTAGAACTAGTTAATGAAGTCAAAATACAACCAACTTAGTTAATGAAGTCAAAATACAACCAACTTAGTTGATAAAGTCAAAATACAACCAATGAGCATCATGTTTGTGTTGTTCATAACAATAAAATAAAATCATCTATCTAGATATCCTCCGTGATGGTAATGCTTCATGTTGTCCTATGTTACTTGATTCAGAAGAGCGTCTCAAACCATGTGTTTCCAAATTATCCGGCTGAAAAATAATAGTCATAATAGTCATCATCTTGTAATTCTTTTTTGTCAGTATCTCATCAATGTTAAGAAGTTTTTTGTGTGAATGCATCATCTGCAGATTCTGCACAACATACCTGATAGATCTGTTCTTCAATGCAAGTTCAAACTTTAAAACCCCCCCGGATAAAAAAAACCAAAATAGCATTTCTAATTAATGTAACTAAAAAGATTTCAGTGAAAGTTCTTAAAAGTAAAAAATGTTCTGGGGAAAAGTTCAGAACCTGAAAAATACAGAAACATATGTATTCATGTTTCTATATCAATAAATAAAACAAACATTATCATTCCCCTGTCACATAAATTAAATAGTAATCTAAAATTTCAATTTCAATGCTAAGTTCATATAAAACATCTGCATAGGTTGCACAGCTTATAATTCCAATTATGATAATTAAAATGCAAGCATATAGAAGAAACATTAAAATGCAATCTTCAGAGAATTCAGAATAGTTTTCCATGCAATATTAGTATATAAAACAGCTGCCTATAAAAATGGACTTATGAAAGCATTCATCAAAATATTTCAAACTTCTCATTGTATCTGCTTGCACATTGTCCAGTAAAAGGCACTCGTTATTAGAATCATACATACTAATCTTAATCACCTTTTCAAAATTAAGCAACATTCAAAATCTTTAAAAATGAAGCAAGAATATTAAAATAAAAAACAGACAAGAGTAATATGAAATTGCAAGTTGATTCCTAAAACTTTTTGACTCTGGCAATAATGATCTGAACAACGCAAAAGTTCAAACTTCAGAGTTCAAAAACACGCCTGATGGATGGGAAACAATATCAAAAAATCAAGATGGAAATATATGGGAGATGTCCCAGAGAGAAGAAGATATACTTATGCAGGAATTTGAACGGCGAATTGCTTATAGCAAATTTCAGGTACGAATGAAAAACATAGATTGATTGAAATGTTAACTTTTATATCTCAGTATGTAGCACTGTATTGCTTCTGGGAATCATGAAATGTTCCTGATTTTATAAAACTTGTATGCAGATTGCTAGTTTTATCAAGTCTCACATATTTAGCCGGAGGAGGCCCATTGATGGGTGGAAATACATGATGGTGTGAAGGATTCGTGCATGATTTTAAGTATCAAATTTTGCTATCATTCTAGCTAGCTTGAAGTGGCAATAGACATATACATAATAATATATTACTTATTATGTTTTTCTTAACAAATATTTTTCAAAGACAATAGAGCAATATTATTAATCTCAGTGCATTAACAATAAACAAATTAGAAAAGAGAACATACCAAAACATGAACAGGTTTGGCACTTGATGCTTCACTTGAACTCAAATTTAAACACCAACTGATAACTGCACTGAATCTTCCTGCATAGGAAATAAGAGTATTATACAAAATTTAAACACCAATTTACATAAATTCTTCAAAATAACAATCCATCAAGAATCTAAAAACAGTAAAGTTCCACAAACAGAGAATTCCCAACATTGGCATATAACATAAACGAAAGGCACTGTGCAGGTAACGAAAAAGAGAACAAAACCTTAACCGTAGCTGTACCTGTAACAAGAAAAACCGAAGATGAGGAAGAGAGGAAGTGGAAATCGTAGCTGTACCTGAAGAAATTGCAGCTTTACCTATTAGCGATTGTACCTCTCAGCGATTGTACCTGAAGAAAAATCGAAGATGAAAAACAGAGAGCAAGGGAAAAATCGAAGATGAAGAACAGAGAGGAAGAGGATTTCAGCGTCGAGAGGAACAGAGAGCAAGGGAAAAATTGTAGTTGTACCTGCCTGAAGAAATCGTAGCTGTACAGAGAGGAAGATGATTTCAGCGTCGAGAGGAATAGAGAGGAAGATGATTTCAGCGTCCTTCACTGTTTTAACAACCTTGATTCAGAACCCTAAGAGAGGAAGAGGAAGAGGATCACGCCTCCTTCTCTGTTTTCACAACTTGATTTAGAACCCTAAGAGAGGAAGACGAAGCGGTTTCGCGCGGAATGGGGGAAAGCTCTCGCGCGTAGATTTTTGTGTTTTCTGGAAAAATTAGAACCGCCGCGACACGTATAGAAACCGCCGCCGATGTTCCTTCTTGGAGGCGGTTATATGAAACCGCCGCAGTAGTTAAATTAAGCGGCGGCGGTTGGGAGTAACCGCCGCGAATCAAGTGCCGCTAAATTGAGGTTTTCTAGTAGTGATTTTATAAACGGAGTCTAATAGAAATGTTAAAAAAGGTTAATGTGGCTAACATTTTGTGACTTAAAGGACTATATTGGAAAAAGAAGAAGATAAAAGACCAAATCCTTACCTGAAATTAAGTTAAGGGACCCGGGAGCAATTTAGCCTAAAAATAGTAAACCAAAATTTACATTGGCAATATGTAAAAAGTAAAAGATTAAAGGTTGCAAATATAAATAATAATAGGTCTTGTGCATAATGCACTATAATATTTTAAATTGCAAATTTAGTATGTAACTAAATCATTTTTTCATACAAAAATAAATATAAAATCACTTTCTAAATAATAATCTGAAAGGACAAGAGGTTGGACGTAGGAGTGGGAGGGAATAGGGAGAAAGCGAAAAAGGGGGAAATGGAAAAAGGAACACTTCTAAAATCACATCTCTTTATCTTTTTTTATCACAAAGTAGTTGTATTGAGAGAGCAAAAGGGAAAAGTCTAAACCATTTAAGAAGCTAGGATGGCAGCCCCCTTTTCTTTATGATTGAGATTTGAAGTAGTGTATCCATATATATAGTGATATTTCATGACCAGTTTCATAAACAATATTTCAACTAAATGGAATAGAAAATATGAAAGCCATATAGGAAGCACAAAGATTGCAACATTATGTATCTACTAATTTTGGTTGTTGCATTATAATAAGAAGTTTGTGGTCGTGGCAGATTCAAACTATAAAACACACAGATACTTTGTCTAGTGGTCTTAGTTAAACATGATAATTTATTTCAAAATAGAATTCTACATTTTAGATTAGCTTTTATAGTCCGGAATAGATTTTACAATTTATTTCAGAATTCTTGGATAATGGTAGAAAAGAGTTTTACACACTATCTTTATTCAATTTATTTCAGAATAGAATTCTACAAAATTGGATAGGGATAAAAATAGAGGATACAATGCTGACAAATTTCACATTAGAAATTTGCAATTTCACAAATACTCCAAGACTTTTCTTGTGCGGTTTTAGAAACAACAATAAATTCTATTTAATTCGGTTTCCAGGCTTTGAAGGCATGTGCAATAGTACCACTCTCTTAAACAAACTTTGTCTTAATGTGTGTGCAGTCACTCTCCTTGTACCAATATCTGTTACAAAGTTTGTCTTTATTGTAACAACACAATATTTCACCAAAATATCTACTATGACTCATTTTATTTTGTCCAAGTAAATTTATTTTCCAGTATTACCATACTCTTAGTTTAAAAAACCCATATATGAATCATTTAATTTAAATCCAGTTTTTTATATTTAATTTAAAGAGATATTCTTGATATTTTATCATTAAAATGATGTTAAGTTTTTTCTTGACGTGAAAAATGATGTTATGTTTAGGAATTAGCATTCGGATAAAAAAATCCATTAGTAAATCAGGTGTTAATTTTTTTGTTTTCGTAACTAAAGATCAACATAAAATTTATCAATTTATTTTACATTTAATTTAAAGAGATATTGTGTTTGTCAAAAAGTTGTAAGGAGCCAAGGTCAATATTCTGCTACTAAAGATTAATTTCAGTTTAATTTATTTATGATGTTAAATTGGTTGGTTGTAATTTTTGGGAAGTGAGTTTTGTTATGAATGAATGTTTGTTGGAGTCTACCTACTCAGGCAACGAGTTTGGAATCAAAGTAGGTTTGTTGGGGTCTACCTACTCACGTGAGGGCTATTCTCCATGATTTTTAATCATTGTAACATGAACATTTGGTTTATAAATATGATAGCAAATACTCTTTCCCTCAAAGCAGAAAACTCCTTCTTAATGTGAGGATAATCTTTTAAGAAAAGGAGAGGAACGATTACTTTATTGCTACTTATAATTTTGTTTGCTAAAACGGGGCATTCACAGCCCCCCTTCTTTGATTTTTACAAATTTGCTTTACAATGGCCGCCCAATTATTGTGAGCATCGTCGTTGTCTTCCATCTCCGCTACTAAAATTCACTATTCATGAGCTTTGGCCCTCAATTAAAGACTAGACCCGAGCAATATACATACACTATTTATCCTTAGTGTATGTATATTGATTATTTTTATTTCTTATTCTTTTCACGGTCCCATAATGGGTTCAGACTAAACTTGCGTTTGACTGGCTCGACCTAAACGAACAAGATGATGACTTTTGAAAGCGACAATGGGATAAACATGAGACGTGTTCGTCATACAACGAGTCTCCAACCAAATATTGTCTTCATGCACTTTTCATTAAGGAGATGGTCGATCATTTAGAAGATGTCTTGGCACAAAACAAGATTCTCCAAATTATTATTATCCGATCAGTGACATTCAAAGGGTTATAAAGTATAACCCAATTATTACTTGCTCCGGTGCTTAGTAGAAATAATCATTTGTCTAAATATTGGTCCCTATTATATTAACTGTTCCGTCTATACTTCGAATTGTTCTCAAAAGATATATTATATTTCCTGAAATTAGAACGATAGGGTGGTCTATTCTCTATGTTTTTTTTCTCTATTATAAATAAAATTTAGGGAGTACTCTTTTTCCTTCTTGATGTTTTTTTTTCCCTAACAAAGGTTTTGCATCAGAAGGTTTTGTTGCATGAAAAGCCATAGAACAAGTTGGTTACTTGGATTAAATTGGAGAGAGACCAAGAAAGAGACCAAGAAACTGTTTATGTGGTTTTTGAACTGATATGCTATGTCCTTAATAAAGTTTTAAAAAAAAACAAGTTTAATCACTTGTGGGATGAATAACACTTTTTTTATAAGTCAAATATAACATTAAAGGGGTACCACAATCCCTTTTACAATTTAAGATAGTAAATCAATACAACCAACAGGATTTGTTACCCAATTCTCATACTTAACATTTAATTGTGTCACTACCTTATTTGTATACCAGCCCCAAGAAAGTTTTACGAATAACACTTAATTTACCAATGGTAAAATCCAGTCTTACAAAATCATAGAATATCTCTTTATGGACCCGAGTCCTAAAAATTGCAAATGAATAATATAGCACAACTCAACAAAATAGATGATATCTCACCTATATGGGTCCTCTCTCATTTATATCCTTCATGCATAATAAGCTGGACCACCAAAAGACTAGGATGCCACAACTACACCCAAAACCTTATGGCATTGAGTATATGGGTCCACTCTCTTATATCTCATTCATTTAGCTCATTTCAAGTATATGTGCGACTAACCATTCACAGTTCTCAACAATCTCCCTCTTGCTAACCTTGATCCAAACCAGAATCCACCTCCCGCTCCCCTACCGAACCAAACCTGGGCTCTGATACCACTTGTTGGGGAGTCCGGGAGAGCACTAGGAGAAACACCGAGCTAATGATCTGAACCACCAAGAGACATGGTTGCCACATCTCCACCCAAAACTTTAAGTGGGTTTCATTAATTTTCCTTCATTTGTTAGGTTAACAAACTCACACACTTTATAGGCCTTCGGGCAATAAATGAAATAAATCACAATATTCAATCATTTATCTTCTCTTTCAATTCTGTGTTGTTACTCTCATTATGGTACGATTGCTTTGAGTGTCGTTCAAAATAATAAAAAAATTAAATAAAATTTGATTTTTTTTCCAAAAAAATGTAACCCATAGAAAAGAGAAATGAAGATAGAATAAGAAAAGGAAAGTGGGAGAGAGAAAGAGAGTACTAAAGTTATAATAATAGTAATTAATAACATCATTTTATGTTATAGTGGTCGTGTAAAAAAAGAAAAGAAATGCACTCTAAATTTTAAATTGCAAATTTAGTGTATAACTAAAATCGTTTGCTCATAAAAAATAAATATAAAATCACTTTCTAAGTCACAAATATAATTAAATCGAATAGAAAATATGAAAGCCACATAGGAAGCACAAAGATTGCCACATGATATGGGCTCATTTGGGATATAATTAAAATTAAAATGGTACAAATTGATATTGGAATATCTGTTACTAAAAATAACGAATTCAAATGTGAGGAGGCCTGTATAGGAGATGGATTGAAGTGACTTTGGAAATAAATTTGTTTGGAGTGGCTTAGAAAATTAAACTGTTTAGGGAGAGCCAATTTAAAAGTAACGAATTAAATTGTCTATTTCTAAGTCACAAACTGCTCTATATCCTTCTTTTTAGAGTGGTTGATGGGTAAAACAGCAAAATGGTGGGTTTGTCCAACAGTCCAAACATTTTTTATAGAAGTTTTGATTTGTTCAGTCTACTATATATATTGACTCTTTTTTCACCAAAAAAGAGATATATAATCAACAAGTATATAACATATTATATAAATTTCATACTTTACAAGTTGTTTTGGCTGTCCAAGAAAAATACTAATAGTCTAATCATCTAAGTTCAGTAATTAATTCATGCTCAACAAAAACTTCTTTGTTATATATTAAAAATATAGTATTTTTATTTTACTTATCTATTTTGCCTATCATGAATATGTGTTGTGTTTCGCACTTTCTCATGTTTAGATTTTTTAGAGCAGTGGTGGTAATACTTCTTGAGTCACTGAACTGCATGGTACTACAATTAGATAAGCCACAAAACATATCATGGAATACCAACACGCTTAAACTAGTTATCTAAAGTCAGAGTTAGGTGCACTACCTTACCATTAGCTCTATAGTAGAATAGATTTTAATACACTATCTTTTTTCAATTTATTTTAGAATAGAATTTTACAAAAAGGATAGAGATGAAAATCGTGGACACATAGCAGACAAATTTCACAAGTATTCCACGCTTACTTTTGCTATGCAGCTTGAGAAACAAAAAAATCTATTTGATTCTGTTTCCAAGCCTTGCAGGCATAGGCTCTACTTGCTATCTGTTACAAGCTTTGTATGCATGTACAAATGCAATAGTACCACTCTTTCAAACAAAGTTTGTCTTCATGTACGCGTAGTCACTACCTCCATGTACCCAGCTGAGGGGCACATATGTCCAGCTGACGGGCCCATATGCCCAACTGGTGTGCCATACCCAACTGGTGTGCCATACCCAGCTGGTGGGCCCATATGTCCAGCTGGTGGGCCATACCCAGCTGGTGGGCCATACCCTGCATACGCATCTGCTGGGCCCATATAATGCCCATGTGATGGTAAATGATACCATCCGGGGCCAGATGGAGGCGGAGGTTGTGGGGCGGTAGCTGGTGGGCCCATAAAGTTTATACCCCTCATATTCCCAATATTAAGTTCCACCTCACGAGTACGCCTTCTCCTAGGAGGTTCATCGGTCATAGTCTTCTTCCCTTTATTATTACGTCTCGGTGGGTCAGAACCTCCTCCTGGATCCATATCTATGAAAAAATAGAAACAAAATGTGATACTAACAACATTAATTATATATATTTATAAATAATTTAAATAAAGTAAATTAACAAGAACAATATGCTGATTTATGCTCTTTATCTGATAAGTAGTTGGTTGACTTCTTTCCCGAAGGGCGACTAGGTTTCACTAGTGGAAAAATGACATTATTAAGCATCATTTAGTGTCGGGTGTTTGAAAACCCGACACTAAATGTGTGACCGGTGGCATTTTTGCAATTAAATTGAAGATTCCATTTTTCGCGCCTACCTTTAGTGACGGGTGTTTAAACAACCGACGCTAAAAGTATTTGCTTTGGACATTTAGTGTCGGTTGTTTACACACCCGTCACTAAATGTCCAAAGCAAGTACATTTAGTGTCAGTTGTTTAAACACCCGTCACTAAATGTCCAAAGCAAGTACATTTAGTGTCGGTTGTTTAAACACCCGTCACTAAATGTCCCAGTTTTAATTTTTCGCACAAAACACGCTCTTCTCATCCTCACAGAAACACGTCTCTTCCGCACAAAACACACTCTTCTCTTCCTCGCTCACAGAAACCCTTCTCTTCCTCACACAAGAGGCGCTCCATTCGCGAACTCCATTCTCCTCCCCGCCTCGCCGTGCACTCTGTTCGCGAACTCGTCGCCACCACTCCACCCTCTGTGACGGTTTAGGGTTTTCATCTTCCCTCTCTCGCTTCCTCACAGAAACCCTTCTCTTCCTCACACAAGCGGCGCTCCATTCGCGAACTCCGTTCTCCGCCCCGCCTCGCCGTGCACTCCGTTCGCGAACTCGTCGCCACCACTCCACCCTCTGTGATGGTTTAGGGTTTTCATCTTCCCTCTCTCGCTTCCCTCTCTCAGTCGCGAAAACAATGTATCAGTCCCCAATTTCTTAGTGAATCGCGAGCTTTCTTCTTCAGTTCTTCTTCTTATCAGGTTAGATTTCTTCTCCTCTTCTTTGATGATTGTTTGATTTGGGGAAAATGGTTCAATTTCTGCGTGAATTGAAAACCCTAATTTCTGACTTTTTAAATTTGGAATCCCTGATTGTTGCTTCTGATTTGGGTGTTTAATTTGATTGTTTAATTGTTTATTTTCTGATTGTTGCTTCTGATTTGGGTGTTAGTTATCAGTTATCAACTAGCTTTGAGTTCTAGTTTTGCTGAATGAGTGTTAGTTATCAGTTATCACTTATCACTATAACAATTTTTTGTTAATTTTCCAGAAACCTTGTCGAGAGCTACTCTTCATCTGTGGTTAAACAATAAGATGTTGTTCTTGAAACATAGTGTCTATCTTTCCAGATTTTGCTTTCTGAGGAATTTTCCTGTAAAATAAGGTCTTTGGTATTAGCTTTAGTATTTAACCTTAAATATCACTCTTTGTTGCAGAAGCTGGTGGTACTGAAAAGCTAGATGGAATATATTGTTATGTACTAAAATTAAGGGGAAATTGGTACTCAAAGACTTTGATATTGAAAGAGAAGCTGGTGGTACTGAAAAACTACTTTGATATTAAATATCACCCTTCTGGTAAGTCCAATTAGCATATCCTTCATTAGCATAGTTACATGTGTTTTATTTCTTTTTCCACATCTTTTTCATCTTTCTTCGTTGACAAATTTAAAGGTACATTATATAGCAGCTGTAACATCCTTAAAAAGGAACTGGTCTCTGATCATGTGATGGAACTTATATATAAACTACCTCAATTCCTGTTACTTTATTTCATACTAACAGTTCTAAGGATGTAGCTTTAGCTCATGTTCATGAGTGACCCTTCCTGAGTCTCTTCTTTTAGTTCCAATCAACAAGTGGAACTTAAATATTATACATATCCATATCAGATGATAATGACGATGATAACAATAATAACAGTAATAAATATACTTGTTGTTGTGTTGTTGTACGATTTACATGAATGATGAATAGGACATTCTGTCCTAGATTAGCAATTACATTTTTATAAATTAATATAGTAAAGAGTCCAATGGTTGATCATGAAATACTATTTTAGTTAATGTCTCACATCAGTAATATTTAATAGTCATTTGTATATAGTTGTATATATTTGGAATTTATGTGATACGATATGATATGGTTTTTTAAAATCTAGCTTTACATAACAATCCCCGCAAAAGGATAAGGCCCTTGTGGCAAGCAACAAGCTCTGTTGAGTATCAGTTTTGTTTTGTCTCATGTATATACTTTTGGAAAGAACCATTTTGTATAGGATTCGGATAAGATGTAGTGAGAAGCTTGCGCAGTCATGCATTCAGTAGATCTGTCCGTCCAATCTTGATCGGACGGTTTAGATTATAACTTATATTTTATATCTGTTTTTAATGTTAAAAATATAGACCGTTTGGTCAAAATCAAACGGTTCAGATCTTCTGAATGCATGACAGTACAAGTTTTTTTGACCGCACGGTATCCGAATCCTTTTATATATATATATATATATATATATATATATATATATATATATATATATATATACATATATGTTGTGTTGTATAAATATAATAACTAACTTGTGCACAAATATTACATCCACAAATATTTTAAAAACAAGGGTGGGTTGGCTTAGCTAGGTTATTATGAGGACAAGTGTCCAAATCCCTCTTGGTCAATAGTTTTGCTTGGTGGTCATTATTTCTTAAGGACATCTCTTAGGTTAGGATACACATGTTACATGTGTGTTGCTTTGCTGATTTTGAAGACATGATTTTGACAATTAGCAACTATACAAATCTGTTTGTTTATTGTGATTGAACTAGTTTTGGATTGTAATTAAACTAGTTTTGGATTGTGAAGATGACATTTGGGGGTTCTTGACTGATTTCATTGTAATTAAACTAGTTTTGGATTGTGATTCCTTAAGGAAACTTTAATTCTTGTTTTGGATTGTGATTCCTTAAGGGAACTTTGAATTTGTTAACTGCATAATTTGTAGTATTCTTTGAAGGTGTTAAAGTCCTTAATCATTTCATAATATCATTTTGTAGTACTATTAATTTATCCAATATTCATAATTTTCATGCAGGTAAGTTGCAACTGATATTCCAAGTGATTTTTTAGATCAAATTGGATTTCTAGAAGTGGAAAGCTGAGTACAGTGGTATACGAATAGCGCGAACCGGAAATCGTCGTTGCTCGGACGGGTCAACCCGGGAAGTTCACTGTCAAACCCGCTTCTCACTCTTGCATCTGCTTCTCGGTATATTACTTATTCAATTTCTTGTCTAGATTAATCATTTGAGTTCATTCCCTGATCAAAATTATGTTAATATTATTAAATACTAGTAACAATAGTAACATGATTAAACACTTGTCCGTTGTGTTTTGTGAGCTGATTTTATTGTTGCACTAGAGCATATTAGTATGTGGAGTTGTTGGAGTTGTTGTTCATGTTTCTATGAAGAATCATGCTATAAAAAAGAACCTTATTAATGAAGCTTTAAGTTTACTATGTTGGTTTGATGTTATACATTTATATTTTTACTTGTTTTGATTTATGAATTTATTTTTACTATCTTGGTTTGATGTGATAGTTTGATTTTGATTTATGAATTATTTTTACTATCTTTGGAGCGTAGCGATGGATCGTAGTTGGATACATTGTAATCGTCTGAGTGATGAGTATGCGAAAGGAGTCGAAGAGTTTATAAACTTTGCTCAAGCAAATCTTCGCAAAACTGATGCTCCCAAAACTAATGTTCCCGAAATTGCTGTAACTTATTCACGCCCTTGTTGTAATTGTGTGAATCGAACCCCACAACCACCAAGTGTAATACGGGATCATCTCTTTGTTCATGGGATCTTACCCAGTTATACCACATGGATATGGCATGGTGAATCAAGCGGCAACCCAAGTGTGTCCAAAAGTGAGAAAGTCGATGAAGATATGGATGATCGAATGGAAGACATGATACGTGACATTGGTCCTGAATCTTTTAAGCGGGCGCATGAATATGATAATTTGTGCAAAGACACAGATCAACCTTTGTATTTGGGTTGCACAAAATACACCCGGTTGTCTGCGTCGTTAAAATTGATCAATCTGAAGGCGATAAATGGGTGGACTGATAAGGGATTCACCGAATTGCTTGAGCTGTTGGAAGACATGCTTCCCATTGGTAACACATTGCCAAAACGAACGTATGATGCAAAGAAGATATTGTGTCCGATGGGTGTGGAGTATCAGAAAATACATGCATGTCCCAAAGACTGCATATTGTATCGGAAAGACTTTGAGAAGTTGCATAACTGTCCTACGTGTGGTTGTTCGCGCTACAAAGTGAAGTCGGGTGAATCTAATTATGACGACAACAACACAAAGGGTTCCCCTGCGAAGGTTTTATGGTATCTTCCAATAATACCTAGGTTCAAACGCTTGTTTGCTAATGCAAATGACGCGAAGAGCATTAGATGGCATGCAAATGAGAGGAAATGTGACAGGCAGCTTCGCCATCCGGCTGATTCTTTGCAATGGAAGAAAATTGATAATTTGTATTCGGATTTTGGCACTGAGTCAAGAAATCTTAGGCTCGCACTTGCTTCAGATGGGATGAATCCATATGGTAACTTAAGTACGAATCATAGGCTCTCCTTTTAATTTACAATCTATCTCCATGGTTGTGCATGAAGCGCAAATATGTGATGCTATCCATGATGATTTCTGGCCCGAGACAACCTGGTAATGACATAGATGTTTACCTTAGTCCATTGATTGAAGACTTGAGAAAAATGTGGGATGAAAGTGTGGATGTGTTTGACGGGTATTCTAATGAAACTTTCAAGCTGCGAGCCATGTTATTTTGCACGATTAATGACTTTCCTGCATACGGAAACTTGTCTGGGTATAGTATCAAAGGTCATAAAGGTTGTCCTATTTGTGCAGAAGACACGTGTCACCATCAACTCAAACATGGAAGGAAGACTGTCTACCTTGGGCATCAGAAATTTCTCAAACCTAATCACAGATATCGTAAGCTTAAAAAAGCTTTTAATGGGTGCTCGGAAAATGACATTGCTCCGAATGCCTTGACCGGAGAAGAAGTCTATCAAGTGGTTAAGGACATCAAAGTTGTATTCGGCAAAAAGCAGAAGCAGCCTAAGGAAAAAAGCAAGTGGAAAAAGAGGTCGATGTTCTTTGATCTTCCGTATTGGTGCAATCTTGATGTAAGGCATTGTCTTGATGTTATGCACGTCGAGAAAAACGTTTGTGATAGTGTCATCGGGACCCTTCTCAACGTTCAAGGGACAAAGGATGGTATAAAATCTCGACTAGATTTGCGTGAGATGGGCATAAGAGAACAATTACATCCAGTGGAACGAGGTAAAGGCACATATTTACCTCCAGCATGTTATACCTTATCAAGAAAAGAGAAAATGAGCTTTTGCGAGTGTCTACGGGGAATCAAAGTCCCACATGGTTACTCGTCAAATATAAAGCGACTGGTTTCAATGAAAGATCTCAAATTAGTTGGCTTGAAGTCTCACGACTGCCATGTCTTGATGCAACAACTACTACCTGTGGCAATTCGTGGCATCTTACCGAAAGATGTCTGATATACCATAACTAAGTTGTGCTTATTCTTCAATAGTATATGTGCTAAAGTCATCGACCCTCAAAAATTGGACGAGTTGGAAAATGAAGCTGCTATTATCTTGTGCCAATTGGAGATGTTTTTTCCTCCCTCATTCTTTGATATCATGGTTCATTTAATTGTTCATCTGGTTAGGGAGATTAGATTATGCGGCCCTGTTTATTTAAGGTGGATGTACCCAATCGAGCGATACATGAAGATCTTGAAAGGGTATGTGAAGAACCAATATCGTCCTGAAGCATCCATTGTTGAAAGGTACGTCACAGAAGAAGCGATTGAGTTTTGTTCTGACTACTTGTCAGAAGCAAAATCTGTGGGACTACCAAAGTCTCGTTATGCAGGGAGAGGTCAAGGTAAAGGTACACATGGTATAACCATTAAATGCATGGGTTGAACCTATGAAATTGTAATTTTGAACTTAGTGACAATGATGGTATGTAATTTTGAACCGATGTTGTATAATGGAACTTGTTCTATATCTATCTTCTTTTTGTTGGTGAGCTTGTTCTATATCTATCTTCTTTTTGTTGGTGAGCTTTGTTCTCTCTCTCTCTCTCTCTCTCTCTCTATATATATATATATATATATATATATATATATATATATATATATATATATATATATCTATTTTGCACCTATGTTGTATAATGGAACCGATTGACCTATTTTTCAGTTTTCTAACCAGTTTATATGCTATTGATGATTTGCTCAACTTAAGAGATGGTTCCTTATTAATAACATTGTATGGACATGTACCACCAATTATAACATCTTATTTCTTTTCTTGATTGTTTCCTTTGTTTAAGTTCAGCTATCATGTCTTCAAAAAAGAATACCAGACGTCCAACTTCATTAAAAAAGTTCACTTCTAGGTGCCCAGATGGTCAAAAATACAGAGTGGAAATTGATAGTAAAGGCGGTCTTATTGGTCCTTATGCTAACAAATTCAAGACCTATTTAGGGGTGGTTGCACGAACAAAGATAAGCATATTGCCAATGAAGTGGAGTGATGTTGACGAGGAGACAAAAACGATTGCTTGGGATGATGTAAAGCTAATATTTGATGTTCCCGAGAGTAATGAATTCAAGAAAGCTTGGATGTCTCATATCTCTCTTTGTTGGAGACAGTTCAAGACAACTCTCACCAGAACATATGTCTTTGGTAGTGGGGATAATGATGGTCAAAAAAATCCATGTCACAAGTACATCAACATATCTCTCGAGACATGGGCTGCATTTGCCAACAGTCGCATTACTGAGGAGTTTGTGGTATTGTTTTAACTATAACTATTTTAGTTTCTTAAACATTAATGATATGTTGTAAATATGGTGGTGTTTTTGTTCTTTGTAACAGGCTAAGAGAGAAGCTGCCAAGAATATTCGAAAAAATAATAAATACAACCACACAATGGGGCCAGGTGGTTATAAAAAGTTGAAGAAGAATTTGAAAGAAGAACAAATCAAAAAAATCAAGGAGGAGTCTGGTGATCCTGATTTGGAGGTGGAGCCTACATCTCCAGAGCGTCATGAGCTGTGGAAGGCTGGCCGCCAAACCAAGTCTGGATCTTATGCATGCCAGTCGTCAGCATCTGTTGGATCTAAGATTGTAAGTATAATATTGTGTGGTGTTTCTAAGACATTGTGTGTGAATCTAAGATTGTTAAATTGTAACATGTGAACATGCTTTTGTTGCAGGATGAACTTGCGGTTTTGAGTAGCCAAGGATCTTTCGTTCCTCAAGGAAAGAATGATATTCGGTTGCCATTGGAACACCTGAGCATCCTGGTCGTGTTCGGGGAGTTGGAAACGGTGTTGGGATAAAGAGATACTTTGGAGGTGTGACACGTACTGGCCCGGGTAGCTCACAAGTTGTCAAAGCGGAGTTGATGAAAGAAATTATGATGGACGTGGAAGTGATGGTGCAAGACCGAGTTCGCAAAGTGTTGGAAGAGGTATATGTTTATATTACTAGATTTGTTTTATTATTTGAATCAATTCATAAATAATAGCTTAATTTATATTTATGTTTTAATTTTTCAGCACACCATCTCATGTGGAGGTCTTCAACATGCTGGTGTTCAGGTTCCCTCTCCCAATACAACGGTTGGATCTAAGGCAAGCCACTCACCACCTCATGCGGAGGAGGAGGTAAATATTGATTGGATGAAAGAGATGCTTGTGGTGGGGTATGCCGATAAGAGACATGCCAAGATAATGTTGGAGCACGAAGCTCATGAGTGCTTTGTCTCCTTCAAAGAGATCCTGGACATGGTTTCCGGTGAAGAGTGGCTTGAGATGAGCCATTTGGCCTTATGGTCCACGTAAGTAGTAAATTCTATTTCATTATATAAATTTCTCACATTTTTACATATATTAATCGATTTGATAGTTTTTCTTACTTGCCACTAGATATTTGCACCGTCAATGTCTTGAAAGAGGTATTGGGGACTTATATGGATTTGTGTGTCCATACAATCTTAACTTGAAGCATTACTCCATAAATGTTGTCCTTCAAAACATTCAAGAGAAATTGATGACCACCACTACGAGAGTATATATTACTCCATTTTGCCATAGGTACGTAACAGCAAAATATTTCAACTAATTGGTGATTCATTTTTCTTTGTGTGTTGGTTAATTTTAAGTTTATCAATGTTGCAGTGGACATTGGCAACTAATTATCTTAATCCCAAATCAAAATACTGTGGTCTGGATGTGTTCTTTAGGCCGCAAACCAAACAAAGAAATCAAAGGCATGCTTAGCAAGTAAGTTTTTATTTTTTTTAATGGTTTAGATTGTAGTATTTGAATTAAGTTGGGTTGAGGACTTATAAGTACTTTTATATTGTTATTAGAGCTGTCAAAGGTTATTCTACATCTGCCCCCACGTGGTTGTACCCTACAGTAAGTAATTTAAAATATTGAGTTGATTTAATTTGAAATTGGCCATATATGATATATATATATATATATATATATATATATATATATATATATATTCTGTTTATGTTATTGAGTTGATTTAATTTGGAGTGAATTCATTTGTGTAGATGCCAATACAACGGAATGATTATCATTGTGGCTATTATGTGATGAAGTTTATGCTGACCATTGTGAATGCTGGTATTGTTGATAATTGGGAGCAGGTATAAATTTTTGGTTAAAATTATACTTTACACATTTATTTGGAATTAGAATGATTGAATATAATTTGTTTCAGTAATTTTTAAACTTGTAGGTATTTGATGACTCAATGGCATACACCGAAGAGGAGATTTTTGAGGTTCGTCTGCTTTGGTCAGAATTTTTTATGAAGATTCGCACGGAGCAAAAAGATACATTGTTTAAAATTCTTTGATTCTGTTAATTTGTATACTGTCTGTGATGCATACTTTTAATAGAATTGGTCGTTTCTGTTATGGTTGCAATCTGTGAATTGGTCTGTTTTGGAATTGCTGTCTGTGAATTGGTCTGTTTTGGAATTGCTGTCTGTGTAATTTGTACAACTATAGAATGGAATGGTTTTAGAATGAATTTGTCTGTTTTGGAATTGGTCTGTGAATTGGACTGTTTTGGAAATGGTTGTTTCTGGGAATTGGTCATTTCTGGGATACAACAGGTTTCGTAAGGATAAAAAAATGAATGAAACTAAAATGTGTAAAATGACATTTAGCGTCGGTTGTTTCAAAAAACCGACGCTAAATGTCATTTCTGTTGACGTTGAGAGACATTTAGCGTCGGTTGTTTCAAAAAACCGACGCTAAATGTCATTTTTAACTGACGTTTAGAGACATTTAGCGTCGGTTGTTTCAAATAACCGACGCTACATGTCATTTTTAAATGACGTTTAGAGACATTTAGCGTCGGTTGTTTCAAATAACCGACGCTAAATGTCCCCTTTGATATATTTAGCGTCGGTTGTTTCAAATAACCGACGCTAAATGTCATTTTCAAATGACGTTTAGAGACATTTAGCGCCGGTTGTTTCAAATAACCGACGCTAAATGTCATTTTTAAATGACGTTTAGAGACATTTAGCGTCGGTTGTTTCAAATAACCGACGCTAAATGTCCCCTTTGATACATTTAGCGTCGGTTGTTTCAAATAACCGACGCTAAATGTCATTTTTAAATGACGTTTAGGAGACATTTAGCGTCGGTTATTTAAAACAACCGACGCTAAATGTCATTTCTGTTGACGTTGAGTGACATTTAGCGTCGGTCGATTTAGCGTCGGGCGGTAACCGACGCTAAATGTCCAATTTAACCGACGCTAAATGTCTTTTTTCCATTAGTGTTTGATAAACACAGATAAAGTGAGCGGGTGTCTTTCTTGTTCAATCTCCATTTCATTTCTATTATTTGTTGACAACATAAAGTTGTTGAAATAATGTGAACAAAAATAAATTGTTTCACGGTGTAGATAAGCTGTGCAGATCAATCCTTCAACTCTAGCTTTATTTTTCACCGATCATTTATAATCACCCATTAATCTATTTGTTGAACGAAAAATACTTCATTAAACTGATAATCATACTAATTAAGATATTTTTAATAAAATGTTGAAATAGATAATTACCTCTCAAATGGATACATCCACCTATAATGAACTGGTCCACCAAGCCTTGCTTCATACGCAAGGTGAACCGGTAGATGCTCCATGGAATCAAAGAAACCGGGAGGAAATATTCTCTCCAACTTACAAATAATGAAAGGAATATTCTGCTCCATCTTAATAAGATCATCCCTTCTCAATGTTGAAGAGCACATATTTTTAAAATATTGACTCACTTCAATAAGTGGTTCCAAAACACACTTTGGTAATGAATTAAAAGCAATTGGAAGCAAACACTCCATGAATACATGACAATCATGACTTTTCATCGCATACATCTTCCCGGTGTTCACATCAGCACATCTTGCAAGGTTAGAAGAATAACCATCTGGCATCCTCAATTCTTTCAACCATCGACAAACATCTTTCGCTTCATCTGGTGTTAGACAGTATTTGGCTTTGGGTTTTAACATCTTCCCATTAGGCATTTCCACCAAATTCAAATCAGATCGATGTTTGCTACAATAAAGAGCAGAATCCAATCTAGCCTTATTATTGTCTTTGGTTTTATCTAAAACAATATCAAAAATTAATTTTACAATATCACAAACCTAAATTCACTAAAATTACCAAACAACAATAATATCACAAAATTAATTTTACAAATCCTAACAAAACAATATCAACTAAAATCAGTTGGTAAAAAAAAAATTAAAATCAGTAAAAAAAAACCTCCAAAGTAGAGCTCTGGTGGTGAGGAGGGCGAGCTCCGGTGAGAGAAGTGTTCGCGTAGGAGAGAGAGAGGAGAGAGAGCGACGTCGCGTAGGAGAGAGGAGCGACGGTTGAGCGGCGGTGTGGTGGTGGTCGTGCGGTGGTGCGGTGGTGCGGTGGTCGTGGTGTGGTAAGCGGCGGTGCGGTGGGGTTGGGGGTCGTGAGAGAAGAGTGAGGGAGTGAGAGGAAACAGAAGAGGAAAGAGGAAACAAAAGAGGAAAAGGAATCTGATTCTAATTTTAATTGGGTTTAGCGACGGAATTTGCGAGGGACTATTCCGTCGCTAATCCCTTCACGCTAACCAAGGTGGAACGGTCAAAAAACATTAACGAGGGACTACTAATTCCGTCGCTAATCGCTTCGGTTTCCGTGCGGTTCAGGTTTCAGTTTCCCTCCAAACAATTAGCGACGGACAGTTCCGTCGCTAATGCACTAACTTCCGTCGCTAATGTTCAAAAATCCGAAGACCCTTATTCCTTCGCAAAGTCCGTCGCTAATGTCAATTTTAGCGAGGGAAACACATTCCGTCGCTAATGGCCGTCGCAAATAACGTTTTTTTTTGTAGTGATTAGCCATTTGACGTGAAAAATGATGTTATGTTTAGGATCTATCATTCGGTCAAAAAAAGCCATTAGCAAATCAGGTGTTAAGTTTTTGTTTTTGCAACTAAAGATCAACACTAAATTTATCAATTTATTTTACGTTTAATTTTAAGAGATATTGTGTTTGTCATAAAGTTTTAAAGAGACATGGTCAATATTCTGCTACTAAAGATTAATTTGTTTTCATTTAATGTATATGTGCTGGAGCCTACCTACTCATGCAACGAGTTTGGTATGAAAGTAGGTTTGTTAGGGTCTACCTACTCACATGAGGGCTATTCTCCATGATTTTTAACCATTGTAACATGAACAATTAGTTTATAAATATGAGAGCAAATACTCTTTCTCTCCACACTATATAAGCAAAAAAACCCCTTCTTAATGATAGCATATTTTTATAAAAAAATGAGAGAAACGATTATTTTATTGCTACTTATAATTATACTTACTAAAACGGGGCATTCACAGTCCCCCTTCTTTGATTTTTACAAATTTGTTTTACAATGGCCGCTGACATACTATGAGATGCGTCGTTGTGTTCCATCTCCACCGCTAAGATTCACATTTCATAGGCTTTGGCCCTCAATTAAAGGGGTACAAGACCCAACCTGTATGACTCCATCATCACTTGCTCCGGTAATCGCTTAGCTGAAATAATTATTTGTCTAAATCCCGGTCCCAATTATATATTGAGTGTCCCGTCTATACTTCTAATTGTCCTGAAAAGATATGTTATATATCCTAAAATTAGAAGGATAGGTTGGTCTAATCCCTATGTTTTTTATTTTTTTCTCTATTATAAATTTAATTTAGGGAGTACTCTTTTTCCTTCTTAATGTTTTCTTCCCTAAAGAGGGTTTTGCATCAGAAAGTTTTAACTACGCTCCATATCTTTCTGTTGCTTTAAAAATGTATCTCTTTCTTTTCCTAATATACTATCTATCGCTCATAAGTCTTTTTGCCTCATATGTACGATATATATTGTGTATGAGATGATGAGTTATACTTAATAAAGTGTGCAATAATAATTAAATATTTTGCATGGAATACACATTTTCTCATCCTATACCACATATATTAATAAGCCTGTCTTGGTCTTAATTTTAACAAGGATATCAACTATCTAAGTGCCATATTAAGTTAAAACAAAAATCGATGATTGTGTTATTGGTTTGCTACTGCATATATCATTTAAATTTGCATCTGCTTTGCACCAATATTAAAGAAATAAAGGCAATAATAATGTTATGGGTTTTTTGCATGAAAAGCCGTAGAACAAATTGGTTACTTGGAATAAATTAAATTGGAGAGAGACCAAGAAACTGTTTTCCCAATTATGTGGTTTTTGAACTGATACACTTATGTCCAAATAAAGTTTCAAAAAAACGAGCTTAATCACTTGGGGGACGAATAACACTTATATACCAGGGGTAAATTCAGTCTTACAAAATCTTAGAATATCTCTATCTGGACCTGAGTCCTAGAAATTACAAATGAATAATATAGCACAACCCAACAAAATAGATGAAGTCTCAGGAGACTACCAGGTTTTTAGTTTATAGTTTAAACCACATATCTAAATAGAGAAACGAAAAGAAAAATATTGATAGATGTAAGTAGAGCGTATGAGTAGTGTAGGAGGCACCTTAAAGAAGAAAAACTACAACATTGGTTTATTATAGATTAAGGCCACATATTTAAGCTAGTCAAAGATGGATATTAAAAAATCAACACACTTTATTGATGTTGAATAATTATAAACTACAATAGTAGTATGAGAAAAACGACATAAGCCTCAACCTGTTGTTCCGAACTGGCCCACCAAGCCCAGCCACGGTAATGGGCCAAGATCAGTCCAAAGAGCTGAACTCCGCCCTAGGAAACGCTCGAAATGCGCCTAGGGACCTCCCAACGGCTGAGATCGAATAGTAAATTTTGTGTAAATTGAACATCACTAGTGGAAAAAACACATTTTATAACAGGAATTCATATCGGTTAAAAACAACCTGATGTTAAAAGTGACGCGGTGGCAGTTTTGTAATTAAAATTACTTTTTTTATATCGGTTGGCATTGGAACCGATATAGAAAGCGAAAAAATTATCATTCATATCGGTTCATGTATATACCCGATATGAAAAGTCCAAAAATTAGGCATTCCATAACGGGTCCAGAGACCACCCGTTATAGAAACGAAGCAAATTTACTTTCCCTCTCACTCTCATTCATTCGCAGAAACCCTCTCATTCGCATCTCTCTCCCCTCTCATTCGCATCTCTCTCGCATCTTCTTCCTCTCGCAGAAAACCAGAAAACCCTACGTTCAAGCCATTGTTGCCCAACTTCAAGCCTCACCACCACCCCGCAGCTCCACGCATCTCTCTCCCCTCTCATTCGCATCTCTCTCGCATCTTCTTCCTCTCGCAGAAAACCAGAAAACCCTACGTTCAAGCCATTGTTGCCCAACTTCAAGCCTCACCACCACCCCGCATCCAGGAGCTCCGGCGAGCCCTCATCTCACTTCTCTATGCTTCCTGCGAACTGAAATCACCAACGAAGAGGAACGAACCGGCTTGGACGCACAATCACCGCCCATAACAGGTTTGTATCTTTCTCAGTCGTTTTGTTTAAGCGGTTGTAGAGTAGAAGAAGTTTTCAAATCGATTAATAGGTTTAATTTCTCTGTAAATATACATCAGGATCTTGCAAAAACTGCAGAACAGAAATGTTAGGGTTTTTTTTTTGTTTGTTTATTTCTTTTTTCTTCTGGTTGTTGTTGCTCGGTGCTGTCACTGTAATTGCGAGAAGATATTGTTACTCTGCTGTTTGCAACCAAGGAATGAGAATCATCTTTTATTTTTTGTTTTCGCCTTCAATTTTCAGTTTCTTTCGTTTTCTCAAACAGAAAATAAAAAAGTATAGAACGGAAAATCTGCAAAGGTAACATGCAATTTGCTGCTTTAGCAACAAGGAGATCACCATTACAGAAGTATCTCACTTTCAACTTGTTATCACGTGAATACCACTCCTTCTTCACCTCACTAGGTTGCTCATGGAATTCTTTGATCACATTAAGCATGTCATCCATAACACAAACTGGAACACCATGATTCACCATTTGAAAGAATCCCCATGTTTCTGATGCTTCACGAATCTCACTGATTATTTCTGACCTCCTACACATTTCATACCCTGTGAAATCTATCACAGGAACTTGGAACAAACATGAACTTGCTTCTTCTTCTGCTGCTGATGATGATGATGATGAACTTTGAAGAGGTTCTTTTGGATGAATAAGAAATCTAGGAAGCTTAACAATACCAGAGTCTACAAGTCCTTTAACTCCAGCTTTGGTTTCATCAAATTCCCTCACTTCTTTGGCTCTGTCATAACCATTTTCACCTAAGACCTTCACTTCCATTATGCTAGACATAGTCTCTTTCAGTTTTCTAATAGTAACTGATAAAGGGTTTGGTTCAAATTTGAGACTTGAGTGGACATTAAATGGAGAAGGGTACAAGATGCCAAACCTTGAAATTGAATGTAGCAAAATAAAATAATATAAAGAAAATGTGACATTAGATGCCTTTGTTATGAATTAAAAATGTAAGGATAGGCCACCAATATTAATAGATACCCACTTTTGGTCTGGCTCCAACCACTACACTGTTACAATACTGATATAATAATGTTTTCTTAGCTTAGATTGTATGGCGATGTTTTCAAAAGATTTGCTAGTAACGCTGACTCTACTATACTAATGGCCAATGGGCAATGGCATTCATTTCCACCAGCTGGAATCTTTGCATGCCTCTTTTGTGAGAGTAAAAATTCTCTTCATTAATTTCTGAAAAAATAAAGATCGCTGTTTGGGTTTGGGTTGGCAGTGTTTGTGTTTTTCTGGTTTTTGGTTGCATTGCTCAAATTGTATTTCTCTTCATAGACTTTGGCATATGTTCTCTTCATAATTGTATATGCTCCGAATAATCAACTTTTCACTAACACAGTGGTAGGTGTTGTCATGGTTTGAGACTTGAGATCTTTGATGTAAATTCAGTTTTCATACTGTAGTCCTTAGGTGGCTGTGCACATTAGCTTGCTAAATGTTGTTTCATTTAAAAAAGTTCTCAAGTTTTTTATGAGAACAATATTTTACTAATATATTATCTTGTCTAGGAAATTGGAAAATCTAGCAAGGTCGACATTCCACCCAAAAGTGTTGCACCTCAAGTTAGTCCGATTCAAGAGTTGATGATATTGATTGTACCTATTAAAAATCCTATACAACTAAGATTGGAACATGATCCCATTCTTCAAGAATTTTTTCTAGTAGAGAAAGAAATAATGGATCTTTGTTGTGGTAACCAAACGCTCACCTTAAGTGTTGTACAATTTTGGTTGACGTAAGTTAGTTTTACTTATACTTTAGTTAACCAATTAACTTTCAAACTGTATAATTAACATTTAGCATGACATCTTAGGTATATGCAACGTCACTGTATCTTGAAGGGCAATAGTGATTTGTATGGTTTCATTGACCCTCAACATTTTTTGTCTCCGGTGATTCCTCAGCACGTTTTGACTCCAGCTAATTCCAAGGAGTTTTACCTAGCGCCTTATCTTTATATGTAAGTACATGTTTATCAATTATCTTAAAATTTTATGTGATTTGTCACTAATTGTTTCCAAATGTAGGTCACATTGGCAATTGTTGATCATTTGTCCTATGAGTAATGAAATCGTCTTCCTTTGCTCGCTTGGAAAGAAGCCGGCTGCATCCCTCAAGCAAAAAGTTAATATGTAAGCTCTTATTTATTATACATCATGTGTAGAAAAGTAACAACAAAGTTAGAGAGTTTGTATGATGTCTTTCTTTTTTATTAGTGCTATGGAAGGATATCGTAAGTTGATGGGGACTAGAAAGAAGGCACCTATATGGATTAACCCCGATGTAAGTAGTTTAACTCTTGAGATTTAATTACAATTTTTATAATGTATTTTATTACTATATATAATATTTACTATGACATATAATTTGTAGTCCCGAAGGCAAACTGGCAACACTGAGTGTGGATTTTATGTTATGAGACATATGTTCAACATTGTCTCTGCAAGTATTGTTGACTTATGGTTGGAGGTACGTAATAGAATTTTTTACAAGTTATATTAAAGATGTGTTTTAGTTGATTAACTAATGTTTGGTCTTGTGTCATATCATATTGTAGAGATTCAACAATACCGAACCATTCAATGATGACGATCTATATGATATTCGGTGTCGGTGGGCACAACTATTTCTTGAACTTTACTGAAATCATCCTATTGGGTGATAATAGGCTAGAAAGGTAAATCCATTATGTCTTTACCTACGTATATATTAACCAAGGGTAGTATTGTCTTTTGGCTGGATTGAATTTTGATTTCTGGATTCTGGATTGAATTTTGATTTCTGGACAGTTTTGAATTTTGATTTTGATTCTGGATTGAATTTTGATTTCTGGACAGTTTTGTTTCTGGATTGAATTTTGATTTCTGGACAGTTTTGATTTCTGGACAGTTTTGATTTTGATTCTGGATTGAATTTTGATTTCTGGACAGTTTTGATTCTGGACAGTTTTGATTCAGAATTAGTTGCTATTGTTTCCCTCATCATTTTCTCTTGCATGATTTTCTTCTTGTTGATGAAATCTGTTTCTATCTGTTGATGAAATCTGATGAGAACATAAGTGTGGCTGAATTGGGCCAAACAAATAGGTTTGATAACTCACTTTGTACGATGCTTTGAAAAAAAATGAAGTATGAAAAAAGCCAGTTGCTGACACAAATATAAGGATAGCTATTTTGTTAGTGTGTTGGTGTGAATGCAAACCCATTATTGACAGCATGGTTTTTGTTTACTGTGTTGGTGTGAATGCAACTATGGGTGTTAGATCATTGCTAGAATGTGTTTTGATATCTTCTTTTTTACACTGTGTATGTCAGGTTCATAGTACTTCATACTTCCCTTTAGTGTTTTAATATTTCACATTGTGGCAGAGTATGGTATACACGGTTGGTTTTGAATGTAGTAGTTGCATTTGTGAGCTAAGTCCATATCAATGTAGCCCGTGTAGTGTTCTGATATTTAAATATTGAAGCAAAACCATTGAAACAAACACTGTTGCTGCATAAAAAGTTAAACTATAGTTGCTCTTTCAGCAAAATCTTAATTGATGCCAGTGGTTCTAAGTTAAACCTAAGTGTGGCTGAATTGGGCCAAACAAATAGGTTTGGTAATGTTTTTGTTAGGAGGGGCAAAAGCCAGTTGGATAAAACAAATAGATTATCAAGTAATAGAACAGTCTCATTTCTATTTTAATTCTGTTTCCTCTTACTGATTCATTGAGTTCCTAACAAAATCTTTTTCAACTAATCAAGTTGCATGACATTCATGTTTTCTTATGCAGTGGTTGTTTTGGACACGTTTGGCTGCTGCAACTGCTTTCCATTTGAAGCAATCAGTCAATCCAACCCAGTGGATTACTCAGTTGGCTCCAGATGGTTTCGAAGTTGGTTGTGATAGTTGTGTATTGTTTTCACTTTTCAGTACTATTTTGTTCCTTGTACCTGTAGTATTTGTACAGAGGCTTATCAACTTGTGTGTATTTCTTCTTCATGAGTAGGAGCTAGCCCAATGATGATGAAATTTCTTTGTGTAAGTCAAATGTCAAATGTTAGGATGTTCTAATTAATCATAGCATTTTGTGTATGTCAAATATATTCATGTGATTTTTCTTTTTGCATGCTAGCTTGTGCTGCTATATTTTATTCTCACGCTAGCTTTGAGCAGAAACCATTTTGTCCCTGCAGCATCTCTGAGCTGAAACCATTTTTTTTTAAAAAATTATCCAGTTAACATCGGTTCTAAAATCACTAGATGTTAAAAATCAGACATTTCATATCGGTTCTATTGAAAACCGATGTTAAATATTAGTTTTCATATCGGTTTCTCATAAAACTGATGTAAAATATTAGTTTTCATATCGGGTTTTAGTAAAACCGATGTTAAAAATTCGTTTTCATATCGGTTATTGAGAAAACCGATGTCAAATATACGCTAATATTTGATAAAAATTGACTTTCCATATCGGTTATTCCTCTAACCGATATAAAAAGAACTTTCCATATCGGTTAAGAACCCGATATGAAATGTCTCTATTTTCTATATCTCCTTTTTCGGCATCGGTTCAGGAACCGATATGGAATGTCAAATTTAACCGATATGAAATCCCTTTTTTCCATTAGTGCATCCAAAATTAAACATCCAATGAATAAGAATGCCTTTAGCAAATTAAACATCCAAAATTTTGTGTAATCAGCCAAGTCAATCTGTCTATCTATCTAGGCTTACTCCTTCGCAAAAAAATTGGCTTCATGAATAGTAAATTGGATCGCAATGAATAAGAATGCCTTATAAATCCTAAGAGCAGGCACAAAAAGAAGTTTCATAGATATAATAACAATACTTACTAGGGGAATTATGCAATTCATAAATACTTAAATACTCATCCTTAGAACTTAACATCTCCATGACTTGTGCATAAGTTGAGAAAATGACTTGTGCACAAGTTGAGACCGGCAATACTCTTGTCTTGTGGGTTGATTTATCATACTCTTGGTTTAGAGCAGTGACTAAGATTTACAAGAATATAGATTTAAAAGTAAATGAATGGTCACATTCTTGTTTTCTACCTAGAGATCAGGTTTACTTTAGATGCTATAGTTTCATTTCATTCATATCTTCATATATAGCAGCAAACTACAAAAGTCCCATGTGCAACTCTTCCTCAACCAGCAAAGTAAAACGCAGGTGTCTTACGGGACCACCTTAAACTCAAGTGTCTAAATGAGATTAGAAAGGAACTAGAAAACAACACAATCTCGTTATAAACACAAACTTCACAAGAACACTAATACAAACAAATTAAAAAATTAGAATCTATCAAAACAAAAAATAGATCGATGACTAAGGTTTGCTAGGTTATTGACAGTAAACTAAAGGTTTGGTATTAGAGGGTCCACGAAGGATAGGCTTCTAAGAATCTATATCCAAGATTAGAGATATTGCCAAAGAGCAATTCTCATTAAGTAAGATGAATGATAAATGTCAAGTTAAATAATTTCAATTAATTTTTTTTCTTCCAATTCTTGCATACTTCTTACTTGCATTTGGTCACACCCACATTCAGACAACACAAATAAATTAGTTTGTTTGAAGTGATTCCAAACAAAACAAACAAATTTCTCAAGCACAAATACAAGCACACCGAAGACTGCTAATAGGTGAAATAAAACCCTAGAAAGTACAAGTGCTAAAGTGGCACCACAGTTCAGATGGAAGTAAATGGTTTTCACCTGAAAAATAGCTAAAGTTTGCGGTATAGGAGCATCATGACAAGGCAATGACAAGGCTGCATAACTTGGTCAAATAACAGTTCCTTATTCTTAGGCTAACTTAGAGCAACAAATCAATTAGTATTAGTTGTCATTTGTTGTAAATTAGTTGACTTTGACCTGTTGTTAATTACCTTTAATATTTTGCATTCATTTCCATTTATTACATTTGTATCTGAGGAAAATACCTCTCTATATATGTACAGCTTCAGCTATCAATAAGAAATCATCACAGCAATACTGTGTTTCTATATGGTATCAGATTTAAAAGCTTAACAGCAACGATCCAAACCTGAATATTCATCATGCCTTCAGTCCATACTATCAAAATCAGTGAAACTACATCAGTAGTAGTTCTCAATGCTCAAACCTCAGTCAAACTCACTCGCTCCAACTACCCTGCATGGAAGGTCCAATTCAATGCTCTCATGGTTGGATATGACCTTCTAGGCTTTGTTGATGGCACCAAAAAATGTCCTACAGAAACTCATGCTGACTATACATACTGGCAGCGCCAAGATCAGCTGATACTACATGCCATCATATCCTCAGTAGATCCGAGTATCATCACCATGCTTGGCAATGTGAAAACTTCCAAACAAGCATGGGACATTCTCAACAAGATGTTTGCCAGCAAAACTCGCTCTCGCATCATGCATCTCAAAGAACGGTTATCTCGTTTCACCAAAGGTACGCAATCTGTCCAGGAGTACTTACAAGCAATCAAATCCATGTCTGATGAACTAGCTGTCATCAACTCTCCACTGGATGATGTTGATCTAGTCATTCATACACTGAATGGACTTGGACCTGAATTCAAAGAAATTTCTGCTGCTCTTCGCACTCGTGAGAATCCAATAGAATTCGATTCTCTCCACGACTTGCTGATCGATTATGAAAGTCACCTCAAAAGAGATGAAGATATATCTCCTATAGCTTCTGTCCATGCAGCATTCAAAGAAAAACCACACTATCCAAAACGTGGTCACACTCCTAATCACAACATTTCATTTCAACAAAACAGATCTACTTCTCCTGGATCTTCCAAGAGAGTCACTTGTCAATACTGTGACAAGTCTGGACACACGGCAAAAGTGTGTTACAAACTTCATGGCTACCCACCAAAGTTCAATACTGGCCCATCAGCTCACTATACTCGAGCACATTCATCTAGAAATACACCAGACTGGATCATGGATTCGGCAGCTACTCACGATGTTACCAATCAACTTGATCACCTTCATCTACAAAGTCCCTACACTGGAACAGATCAAGTCATCATTGGTGATGGATCTACCATTCCAATAGCCAATACTGGTAAGGTTATTATTCCCACAAAAAAATATAACTTGCACTTTCCTAAAGTTCTTCATGTTCCAAATATCTCACAAAATTTATTATCTGTTTCATCTCTATGTCGAACTAATCCCGTTTCGGTTGAATTTTTCACTAATCATTTTTTGGTGAAGGATCTGAAAACAAAGGAACCGCTTCTCAAAGGATTGCATAAAGATGGACTCTACCACATGCCACCCCTCACTACTCCCACGGCCTTCATCACCACCATATCTTCATCCTTACCATGGCATCATATTTTTGGTCACCCCAATGAAAGAACATTGAGACATATCTTATCCATGAATAAAATAAAAACAAGCACACATTTACCATGCATCTCATGCAGTAGTTCCAAAAGCCACAAGCTGCCATTTACTTCTGTCACGCCCCAAAATAATTTAATTATTTATTTAATTAAGTTATTTAAGGCTTACAATATTTATCCAAGTGAATTAATTAAAGGGAGTTAGGTTGTGGAAAATTATTAGAAATAATAATAAGGTATTTTATTAAATCAAGGGAGTGGTGTTATCAAGTAATTAAATGGTGGGAATAATAGATGAGGTATTTAAATTAATTGGGGGAGGTGTAGTGAGGCCCATGGACCATTAGTAGGCCCAATTTCTAGTCTTAAAACCTAGGGGTCTTGGAAAGGGGTCTCATTTGTGTCAAAGCTAGAAAGAAAGAAATAGAGAGAGTGAGGGAGAGAAGAGCAGCCGCGTGAGTGAGGAAGAGGAGAAAAAGGAAGAGAAGAAAAGAAGAAAAGGAAGAGAAGGAGAGAAAGAAAGGAAGAGAGGAGAAAAAGAAAGGGGATGGCGTAAGCTAGAGGGAGAGAGAAGAGGAGGATTTTGTGAAGCTCAAGGAGGAGAGGGGGCTGTTTTGGCGTGGAGAATTCATGGAGAGGAATAAGGGAAAGCTTGCTCCTTTTTGGTGGCTCTTGGTGTTAGCTTGGAGTTCCTTAGTTCTTCAAAGGTTAGGGGGCTCTCTTTCATTTATAATAGTTGTATGATATGTATTATGTGTGGGTTAGGTTCTAGGGTGTTTAACTTGTTGATTATTGTATTAATTTCATGGTTGTTGTTGTGTTTGGGTTTAATTTGGTGAATCCATGTTACTTGATGTTGGAAATGAATAAGTTGTTAACTATGCATGCAAGGTGTTTGATAACTTGTCTAAATGAAATTGAGTATGAAAATATGTGGGTTACAAGGTGTTTGATAAATTGTCCAAATGAAATTGAGTATTTGTGGTGAAGTATATTGATAGATGTGAAACTAAACATGATGTGAATTGTGCATATAAGTTGTTTGATTAATTACCTCACTGAAATGAATATGGAGATATGATTGGTTGTGTTATGCTTGATAAAATATCAATTGAAGCGGTGTTGACGTTGGTGTGGATTAATTGTTGAAACGTTGGATAAATTATGTTGTGGAATTGTGAAAGAAGGTGTGTGTTGTTTCAGAGACGTCCTGACTTGTTTCAGAGACGTCCTGAATTGTTTCAGAGACGTCCCGAATTTCTTTCGAAAAACTGTTTTTGACATAACTTTTGACTCGGGAGTCCGATTGAGACGTCCCGAGACGTTTTGGAAAGCTTATTCAGAGGGCCACCTGAATATTCTAGTTTTGGGCAATAAACATTATTTTCTGGAAACATTATTTAATTGTGGGTCAGGTCCTTAAATACTACTGTTTTGGAAAACTTATCGTTCTCGGGGATTTTTGGAAAAAGGTGTCGTTTTGAAAAAGGGTACTACCCCGCTGAATTTGGGTGTTGGCTGTTGTTGGATGGGCGCCAACTTGGCAGCCCAATGCGCCCGGTGGTGCTTGTGTGTGTGCTGCGTGGGTGTCTAAGGCGCAGGGCGCCAATTGGGCAGCCCCTGTGCGCCCATATATGTTATGTGACAGTTTGGTCCTTAAAGCGTCAACTTAGTCTTTGCGTGTGTCAGTTGGTCCAATATTTGCGGGGTGGTGTAATTGTTGAGTAAAATTACTAACCTAAGGATACAAACTGAGTTGAAATAAATTGGAGACGTGAAAGCGGTGTGGGACTTCGGTCCAAAGCGGTGTGACGCCCTCAAGGCTTATGTTGTTGATAATTAAAGTGGTGAGTAGGCTTCGGCCAAAGCGGTGAGTGCCCTCAAGGCTTATGTTGTTGTTGATGTTGAGTTGAGAAATAAAAAGCGGTGAGTCTAATAATTGTTGTGGTGTATGTGTTGTGTTGTGGTGCATTGTCATGGTGTCACATAAACCATGTGCATTCAGCGGTGATGTAGGCTTCGGCCATGCGGTGAGTAGGCTTCGGCCAAAGCGGTGATGTGCCCTCAAGGCTTATTGCGGTGATGATGGATCCACATGCATATTGCATACATGCATATACTCATGCATTTGTTGATGCCTCTTGATGATTATGAGTTGATGTGTTGATGATGCTTCCTGATGATTATAAATTAAATGACAAGTGTTGTAATTGTTGTGGATTGGTGTTCTAGTTGCCTTCCCTAATATAATGCTTATCCTATTTGCTATTATTTATGTAAAGAGACTCACCCTACTGCTTTTATGTTGCTTCTCATGTCGGCAACGTGCAGGTGATAGCGAGTGAAGGTATTCACATGCCTTCTTATAGTCGGTTGTGTCTGCTCTGATACGTAGCACCGGGGGGCGATCAGTCTAGTAACTGTTTTAATTAAAGTTGTTCAAAACTAGTTATTTGATAATGTATTCAAATATGTTTACGAAACATGTTATTTTCCGCTGTGTGGTGATTATGTAAACTGTGATGTAATTAAACAGATGTTTTTGGGGTTCGTCCCGATCAAGTGCTATGTATCACATGCTTTATTGTTTTATGAGCTTCAGGTGTTGTCGTATGTTTTATTGGTGAAAATGTAGCACCCTCTCGGGTTGCGCTGAAAGGATTTTCAAAAACTCTGATTTTATTAATTAAATACTAGTTGGTTAGAAGGGGGTGTTACAACTTCTTCTAGTATAATCAGCAAAAGGCCACTTGAAATTATTTATGCAGATGTATGGGGGCCTGCACCTATTAAGTCTTTAGATGGTTATTTATATTACCTCATTTTTGTTGATCATTTTACCAAATATATTTGGTTGTACCCACTCAAAAATAAATCTGATGTCTCAATTATCTTTCCTCAGTTCAAAGCTATTGTTGAAAAGTTTTTTAATCTACCCATTCTTGTGTTATACTCAGATAATGGAGGAGAGTTTATAAAATTAAAAACATTCTTATCCTCCAATGGTATCTCACATTACACCACTCCACCACATACCCCTGAACTCAATGCTATTGCAGAACGAAGGCATCGACATATAGTAGAAACGGCACGTGCACTTTTGCATCATGCTAAGCTACCAACTACATTATGGTCCTTTGCTTTCCGTACTGCAGCATACTTAATAAATAGATTACCCACCCCAAATCTCAATATGGACACTCCATATCAACTACTCCACCATACCACACACAACCCTCACCACCTTCACTCATTTGGATGCCTCTGTTTCCCCTGGCTACGCCCCTATACTAGCAACAAACTCCAACCCAGATCTGCACCGTGTATATTCATCGGCTATTCACCTTCACAATATGCCTACCAATGCCTTGATCCTATCACAAGTCGGATCTATACCTCCAGACATATCACCTTCTATGACAACCATTTCCCATATAAGTCCCTAATCAAACCAGCACTAACTTCTATAAATCCTCCAACTATAAACCAAACTCCTCCACACTATATAATACCAATCCCACCTACAGACACTATCAATTCAAGTCCACCACCACAACAACCACCAGCAATCCTTCAAGAGGCTTCCTTGAGTTTAGATACTTCATCAGGTAATGATATCGAAACTCAACATTCTCCACATAATAGCAATTGTGTCACTAACCAAAGTGCAACAGCTACTAGTGAGTATCATGTGGTAACCAGATCCAAAAACAATATCTTCAAGCCGAAACGCGTGTTCAATGTTACAAACTATCCTTTACCAGAGAATCTTGAGCCATCCAATGTGAGGCAAGCCATGCAACAATCACATTGGAGACAAGCAATATCTGAAGAGATTGATGCATTAATACGCAATGGAACTTGGTCCTTAGTTCCACCACCAAAAGGTCACAACATCGTCGATTGTAAATGGTTATTTCGCATCAAAAGAAATCCAGATGGTTCTATCTTCAGATATAAGGCTAGACTAGTTGCCAAGGGGTTCACACAATGCCCGGGAGTTGATTTCAAAGAAACATTTGCACCAGTGGTGAGACCTCAAACTGTTAAACTCATCCTCACTATTGCACTGGGTAATGCTTGGCCCATGCACCAACTTGATGTTAATAATGCCTTTCTCCAAGGAGCTCTCAAAGAAGACGTTTTTATGGCTCAACCACCTGGTATGAAAGATCAACTACACCCTCAATATGTGTGCAAACTTCACAAGGCAATTTATGGCTTAAGACAAGCACCAAGAGCATGGCATGATGCACTTAAATCATTCACTATCTCACATGGTTTTCAAATGAGTCAAAATGATCCTTCTTTGTTCATTTATGCTTCAGGATCAATTCTGGCTTATTTTCTTGTGTATGTTGATGATTTACTACTTACAGGTAATAATGCTAAATTCCTTACAAGCTTCATTACGTCTCTCTCAAACCGGTTCTCACTCAAGAACATGGGAACACCTCACTATTTCTTGGGAGTTGAATTCATCCCCACGGCTACGGGCCTATTCCTATCTCAGCACAAATTTATTCGAGACATTCTTGAAAAGTTTGAAATGGAAGGAGCCAAACCGTCCCCGACACCTCTATCTCAAACAGCCACTCTAAGCTTGCATGACGGAACCCCGGCAACAGATTCCACACACTACAGAAAAGTCCTTGGATCACTTCAATACTTAAATCTAACAAGGCCAGATCTTTCATTTGCCATCAACAAACTCTCACAATTTATGCACAAGCCAACCACATTACATCTTCAACATCTTAAGAGGCTGCTTCGTTACTTGAAATCCACAATGAATTATGGTATTATGCTGCGCAAACCAACTTCTCTCAACTTACTTGCCTACACTGATGCAGATTGGGGTGGTAATGCTGATGATAGAACCTCCACCTCGGCATACTTAATATTTTTCGGTGGCAATCCGATCTCGTGGACATCGAAAAAGCAAAGGTCAGTAGCTCGATCGTCCACTGAAGCAGAATATCGAGCAGTAGCGACAGGAGCAACTGAGCTTATGTGGCTCCTCAAATTAATCAAAGAATTACGGGTACCAATTCAGCAGCCTCCAAGGATTCTATGTGATAATATAGGAGCAACTTATCTATGCTCAAATCCTATTTTTCATACTAGAATGAAGCATATCTCAATGGACTACCATTTTGTTAGAGAACAAGTTCAAGCTGGCACTCTACAAGTCTCTCATGTCTCTACAAAGGATCAACTAGCTGACATCCTCACAAAACCTCTTGCCACACAACAATTCAAAGATCTCACATCCAAGATACAAGTTATCGATGGAAACTTGCTCTTGAGGGGGCGTATAGGAGCATCATGACAAGGCAATGACAAGGCTGCATAACTTGGTCAAATAACGGTTCCTTATTCTTAGGCTAACTTAGAGCAACAAATCAATTAGTATTAGTTGTCATTTGTTGTAAATTAGTTGACTTTGACCTGTTGTTAATTACCTTTAATATTTTGCATTCATTTCCATTTATTACATTTGTATCTGAGGAAAATACCTCTCTATATATGTACAGCTTCAGCTATCAATAAGAAATCATCACAGCAATACTGTGTTTCTATATGCGGCACCTTCATCAAGGAAACCAACTGAGAGAAATAAAATTTTTTCAAAGCATTCTTCCTGGGGTAGTCTTTCCCCCCTTGGGTCTTTTTCCCATGAGATTTTTGCCATGGAGGGTTTACTAAGGCCCTTGTATATGTAAGGGTTTGGGTGCCCCTTGTACCCCCTTTAGAAATAATATTTTGGTTCAGTGTGGATTAATTGGATTATATTTTTTTATACAATTCTTCGATGTCTATTCTTGTCAACGGGAGTCCAACCGACGATTTTACGATGCTTAGGGGTTTGAAACAAGGGGATCCTTTATTTCATTTTCTCTTCCTCATTATTGCTGAGGGTTTAACTTTAAATGGTTCGGAAAGCGGTATGTGAAGGGCGTTTTTGAGTTTAAGGTCCACACCAATCTCAGCTTTTCGATGCTTCAGTTTGCGGATGACACTTTCGTTGGCAAGGGTACCTCAGATAACTTATGGTGTCACTACAACATTTTGACCCAAAGGCAACGCCTGAAAACCGTTTAAAGCCAAAAAAACCGTTGCCTTAACTTTCGGAGACGGTTTTTAAACCGTTGTGTGTGCCGGCGTTGCCTAAACTATAGGCAACGGTTTTTTGTCACCAAAGGCAACGCATACCTAAAACCGTTGCTACTGATAACTTAAACGCAATGGTTTTCATTTTCACAAAATGGCAACAGTGTAAAACCGTTGCTGGATATGGCAACCGTTAAAAACCGTTGCTATTGATGACAACAGTTAAAAACCGTTGCCATTGATGGCAACAGTTAAAAATCGTTGCCATTGATGGCAGCTGTTAAAATCATTGCCATTGATCAACCAAAACACTTAAGCAATAAGTTAAAATTGTCTTCCTTAAGAGTAGAACATTAAAAGCATCAGAAGATAGCAACTATCTTCTGGTGCTTTTAATGGATATAGTGAAGTCAAATATAAATCACAAGAAATTGGGGGTTGAATTGTTTCACATTTTAAAATCTTTTTGTAGATCCAAATTCTTTGAGAAGCTAGTTTTTAAACAGTTGTAATGATGACTTTGCAAAACAAGAATTGTAGAGAAGATTTAAGTTTTTACGTAAAGTGTTTGTTTAAAATGTTCTTTGAATGATAAAAAGGCTGAGCGCAATAAAAGGAAATGGTAAAGAACACACAAGGATTTATAGTGGTATAGTGATTCACCCTAATTGTCAAGGGCTACATCCACTCCTCACACCAAGTGAGTGTTTTTACTCTTTTCAAATAGCTTATAAGCCAAACACTGGCAAAAACACTGATAGTTTTCCTAGCACAGTTCTATCAATTGTCACATTAGTTTTCTATACAAGTTCTAGCAACTTAAACCTCTAAGAAAACTTCTTAGACTTCTTCCCTAACAATACAGGTGAAGTGAATATAAGCTAGATAGAGTCACAAGAAAAGGGGGGTTTGAATTGTGACTCTTTTAAAACTTTTGTCATTGACCAACCAATATTGTAGAAGAGGATAGTTATGCTAACTACCTCAAGGACACAGTGATGAATATAATAGAAGATATATGATGTCTTCTAAGTAAAAGCAATCTTCTGAGAGTATATGGGTTAATCAACAGCATAATGTATCACATCATATTCTGGTTTAAACTCAAATGCATTGGCTAGAAAACAAACTGGGCTATAATCTCACCCTCCACCACATGTAACAATATCCGATAGCTCCTACTGCAGCAGCAGATAGTAAGTAAGAAGAAAAACCCCTGGGTACAATTGCTAACATTAATATATTTATGGCAAAATACCATCAAGGGTCCCTTAACTTATATTTTTCTTTTGTTTAGGTCTCTTATATTTTTGAGGTGACGAATAGGTCCCTTAACTTTTAAAATTGTTGCACCATTTTCCCATTTAACGTTTTAATACTAACACTGTTAATCAGTGTCTTACATGTCTGTTACAGTGTTGATTTGGCATGCCACGTTTTGCCGAGTCATTAGTAAGGTGAGTCATGTTGTGGGGGATCAAAGCCCACCAACTAACTAATCATTAGCTGGTCGTGGGAGTGAGAGCCCTGCTGATGTGGCAGGTGCTTTTGGGTGTGAGGAGAGAGAATTGGTGGGAACAAATAGTGGGATTCTGTTGCTGAGAGGGTAGCTTGGAATTTGGCTAGAACCCTTGGGAGAATCTAGGCCCCTCGAAGTGCCTATTATCATATTTTTCTTTAGCAAGAGAAAATTAAAAGTCCAAAAGGTACATGAAGGAAATTTTAAGAATATAACTTGAAAATCAATACTGTTCTGGGCTGGACCGACGGCCCAATGCATCAGAGCGGCCCAACCCAACCCAACCCAGGACATGACAGCTGAAAGGCAAGGCAACGCGCCTGGGGTGAGCATAAAGCGCTTCAACGGCTGCGATCAGCCAACCTGATCCAACGACCAGGGGGCAGCGCCAACTCTATAAATAGAGGCCTACCCCTCCCGAAAAGGTACACAAATTCTATCCCTTCTCATACTTCCTGCTTGACTCCTTCCCATCTGACTTAGGCGTCAGAGTGTCTTCGCAGGTACACCCGCCGGCTCTGCCAACGACCTCACAACGTCCGCCACCAGAGCGATCAACTTCAACTCATTCTCATCGCAAGAATGATCAGCATCAACCCGTCCTCATCCTTGGGAGACCAATGTACAGAACATTGGCGACCACATTGGGAGCCCCCGCGCTATCCCACCTCTGCGACAGTCACAAATATGCATGATTTCCCCCAGCAAGCCACTCGACTAGAGGCCGCCCCACTCTCCTCTGAAGGAAACCCGCGGTCGGCCTCCAGTCTAAAACCAGCTCGGAACAATGGTACTTTCAGGCGGCTTCACTTCAGGAGACACCAGTAAATCAATAAAGAGGCGATGGAAGGAAGTCTTGGCCGCGTCCACGACCTCTGAGCCAATGCCCGGCCCCAGCAGAGCCGCCCTGGTCTTTGGGGACGACGACTTACCCAACGGAAGACCAAACGAGTCCATCCCGCTCTTGATATCAATAGTCATCGCCAATATAGAAGTAAAGAGAATCCTGGTCGATCAGGGGAGTTCCGTCGATCTCATATAGGAAGATCTGTTGGATGTGTTGAAAATCTCCCGAAGTAGCCTTGGCCCATACAGAGGCAGCGACCTCTGCGGGTTCAACGGTTCATATACCACCCCCCTTGGGTGCCTAGAACTGATGGCCACCTTTGCGGACCACGACTCAGTCAAATCGCTAGCCCGGACCGTCGTAGTCCCCTTCCTGGTCCTTCCGTGTAAATCGATCTACCAAGGGATCATTGGCCACCCCACCCTCGCAAAACTCGGGGTCGTCGCCTCCACGGCACACCTCAAGATGAGGTCTCACTCGAACGATAATAAGATCATCACCGTCCAGGCCAATATTCGGGTCTTCAGAAGATGCTACTTTATGGGCATAAGACACCATAAAGAAACCGAGTCAAGAAGAAACTGTGCAAGCGTACGCCCAGAAGCGAGCTAATAAACGTAACCGACCTAGACGCTCGCTACGACACCGATAGCGAAGTCGGAGAAGAGGACGATCCCCTGACCCGAGAGTTAAATAAGCGAATCAAGCGACCAGAGCCTGAGGGCGACTTATCCGAACAGGTCAAAAAGGAATTGGTTCAATGCCTAAGAGACCATGCCGACATATTCGTTTGGAGCGCGGCCGACATGCTGGGAATACCACCGAAAGTAGCGTGCCATCACCAGGCCCAAGACCCAAACGCCAAATGGGTCGCCCAAAGGAGGCGGGTGTAACACCCAAAATAATTTAATTAATTATTTAATTAAATTATTCAAGTGTTGCATTATTATTGTTATATTAACTTATTAATATGTTGTTTTTATTTAAATCGAAGGGAGTGGGGATGGTAATTCCGGGGTGGAAAGATTGGCCCAAGCCCAAGCCCATTGACTTAGGCCTAGGCGCATGTAACAAGGGTTTGAGACAAGTGTCTCATTTGTGCAAAAAGAAAGAAAGAATTCGAAGAAAAGAGAGAAGAGAGAAAGAAAGAAACTTGCGTAGAGAAGAGAAGGGAAAGAGGAGTCGTGACTTGAGAGAGAGGAGAGGGAGAGTGCGACGGTGCTAGGGCAAAGGAGGGAGGTTCGCGTGAAGCTTCAAGGAGAGGAGAGCTTGGATTTGCGATTTCTTTGGTGGCTTGCTAGAGGTCTTGTTGAATTCTTCAATTACCAAAGGTTAGGGGGCTCTCTCTTACATTCATAATAGCCTATATGATTAGTATCCTCTAAGAGTTAGGTTTTAGGATGATTACTTGAGTGATTGATGTGTTGTCCTTGTGTTTTATATCATGTTGAAATTCAATTTGGTGATCCTATGTTGTTTGGCGTTGAATCTAGGTTATTTAGTTGTTGAGATGGATTATGTACATAACGTGTTTGATGTGTTGATTCTATAAAATTGAGAATGAAAATATGGTGATTGTTAGGTGCTTGTTGCATTGCATGAATGAATTGGAGTCAAAATTTGGTGTTTGAAGTGTGTCAAAGGTGTTGTTGTGTGATGTTGTTGGTGAGTGCCTACGGGCCTAGGCGTGTTGTGCGGTATGTGCTAGTCATGGGCGCCAAAAGTGGCTGCCCATGCGTGTGGTGTGTCCGTGTTGTCGGTTAGGCGAGTGACATGTTGCTCGATTTTGTGCGCGTGTGGGTGCTAGTGAGTGGGTGCCAAAATGTGGCTGCCCCATAGGCGAGTGTGTTGCTGTTTTCCCAAATATGTGTTGCTGTTTTTTTTAGAGTTGCTGTCACTGTTTTTTTAAAGAGTTGCTGTCACTGTTTTTTTTAGAGTTGCTGTCACTGTTTTTTTTTGAGTTGCTGTCACTGTTTTTTTTGAGTTGCTGTCACTGTTTTTCTAAGTTGCTGTTGCTGTTATTTTTAAGGGTGCTGTCACTGTTTTTCTAAGTTGCTGTTGCTGTTATTTTTAAGGGTGCTGTCACTGTTTTTCTAAGTTGCTGTTGCTGTTATTTTAAAGTTGCTGTCACTGTTTTTCCAAGTTGCTGTCACTGTTTTTAAAAGATTGTTGTTGCTGTTTTTTTAATGTTGCTGCTGCTGTTTTTTTTTTCAAAATGTTGCTGTTTTTATTTTAATGTTGCTGTTGCTGTTTTTCTTTTATGTTGCTGTTGCGGTTATGTTGTGCTGCTTAGTCCTTGTTGTGCTGTTTTAGTCCTTTTGTGGCAATTTAATCCATATTGCGGTTATGTTGTGCTGTTAAAAATGTTGCTGTAATTGGTGTGTTAATGGTGACATATATACAATGGTGAGATAAATTATTGGTGGGTTAATAAAATCATTGGTGAGCTAATTAAATTATTGGTGAGCTAATTAAATTATTGGTGAGTATGCTATTGCATTATTTTGGTGTGTATGGTGCATTGTTTCATGGCGTCGCATGATCATGTGCATTTATCGGTGAGCAGAAGGCTTCGGCCTTATGATAAAATAATTGGTGAGCAGAAGGCTTCGGCCTTATTTTGGTGAGTGCCCTCAAGGCTATTATTAAGGTGATGATGGATCCACATGCATATGTCCTAGGAGTTGGGTTACATTTCATGCACTAAAACATACTTTCGGTGTTGCTTTATGGTGATTGTAAATTAATGATGTATGTTGATGCTGCTGTGAACTGGTATTTTCTATTTGCCTTCTCTAGTATGATGCTTATCGTATATGTTATTATTTATGTAAAGAGACTCACCCTACTACTTTTATGTTGCTTCTTATGTCGGCAACGCGCAGGTGATAGCGAGTGAAGGTTACCTAATACCTTCTTCTAGTTGGTTGAGTCTGGCTCTGATACGTAGCACCGGGGGCGTCTTAGTTTAATCAGTTTTGTTTACTTGATGTTATTAAACTTCTATTTTGGTGATGTATTTGGATACTCTTAAGACTTGTTGATATTTCCGCTGCGATGTTTATTATAATTACGAGGATGTAAACTAAACAGGTGGTTTGTGGGTTCGCCCCTTAACTATTGTGCTATGTATCACGTACTTTATGTCTTTATGAATTAAATTAGCGTTATTATATATGTTGTTGGCGCAAAATGTGGCACCCTCTTGCGGTTGCATTGAAAAGTTTTTGAAAGCTCTGATTTTAAATTAATTAAATTCTAGTTGATTAGAAGGGGGTGTTACAGCGGGTGCAAAAAGACGAGAAAGCCCAAGCCGCAGAGAAAGCGATCGAAGACCTCATCCAGGTCGGGCTCGCGAAGGAGATAAAGTACACCACCTGGTTATCGAACGTCGTCCTGGTAAAGAAGGCAAACGGTAAATGGAGAATGTGCGTCGACTACACAGACTTGAATCGGGCTTGCCCAAAAGACGCCTTCCCGGTCCCCAGCATCGATAAGTTGGTCGATAATGCGTCTGGGTACCGCTTGTTGTCTTTCCTAAACGCCTATTCTGGGTACAACCAAATTGCAATGCATCCCCCCGACCAAGAAAAAATGGCCTTCATGACACCAAAAGGAAATTATTGCTACGGAGTGATGCCGTTTGGTTTAAAAAATGCAGGAGCTACATACCAACAGATGATGAACAAAGTCTTTAAAGACCAAATAGGACGAGTCGCCGAAGTATATCTAGACGGCATGATCGTAAAAAGTAAAGCAGACATGGACCATTTAGCCGATCTATAGGAAGTGTTTGCTGAAGCACGGAAGAATTCTCTCAAGCTCAACCCGAAGAAGTGTACCTTTGGGGTCAGAGCTGGCATGTTCTTGGGGTTTTATCTGACTGACAGGGGCATAGAGGCCAACCCACACAAGTGCAGGGCAGTGACAGAGATGAGACCGCCCTCAATGAAGAAAGAGATCCAGAAAGAAACCGGAATGATCGCAGCCCTTTCCCGCTTCATTTCGAAGTCAGCGAGTAAATCTCTCCCGTTATTCAAGCTACTCCAGTTGGGAGCACAATTTGACTGGACACCAGAATGCGAGCTCGCGTTGGACCAGCTCAAGACCGTCCTTTTGCAGCCGCCAATCCTCACGAGGCCCAAGCCCGGGAAAACTCTATCTTTATTTGGCGATCGTCGATGAAGCGCTCAGCGCCGTTCTCGTGCGAGAAGGTAACTCCAAGCAAAATCCTGCCTACTTCGTTAGCAAGGTCCTGCAAGGACCGGAGTTAAGGTATCAGAAGGTAGAGAAGCTCGCCCTGGCCCTAGTCATCGCCGCTCGATGACTAAGGCCCTATTTTGTCTCCCACCAGGTCATAGTCAGGACGGATCAGCCGATCAGACAAATTTTGCACAAACCAGACTTGGCGGCTAGAATGATCAAGTGGGCGGTGGAACTTTCTGAATTTGGTATCAAGTATGAGGCAAGATCTGCGACCAAGGCACATGTGCTGGCCGATTTCCTAGCAGAAATTACCCTGCCTCCGGAAGCAACCCCTCGGCCGACCTGGACGCTACATGTCGATGGCTCCTCCAACAAGAAAGGAAGCGGGGCTGGCCAAATTCTGGAGAACTCTGAAGGCTTAACCGTAGAAGTGTCGCTCACTCTCACTTTTCCCACCTCGAACAACCAGGCCGAGTACGAAGCGTGCATCGCAGGATTATTGCTCGCCCGGGTATTCAACATCAACGAGGTCGAGCTCCACTCCGACTCGCTCCTAATGGTCTCGCAAATAAAAGAGGTTTTTGATGCAAATGACCCGGTCCTCCAGAAATACCTAGCAAAAGTAAGAGAACTGCTGAAGTCATTCGAGCACGCCGAGGTCAGACATGTCCCCAGAACAGAGAACGTGCGGGCGGATATCCTCTCCAAACTAGCAAGCACCAAGAATCCAGGGAACCACCGAAGCGTTATTCAGGAAACTTTGTCTCACCCAAGTATACAAAGCGAAGTCCCTCCCGCCGGCCACGTATGCGTGATCGACCTAGGGGAATGCTGGATCGACCCCATCCTAAAGTATATCCATTCCGGGGAAGAATCCCAGGACCCAAAGAAGGCCGCTCTAACCGGAAGAATGGCATCCTCATACTCGATCATTGAAGGAAAGATTTTCCGCAGAGGATACTCCACGCCGCTCTTAAAATGCCTACTGCCTGATGAAGCAAACTACGTCTTACGAGAGATACACGAAGGCATCTGTGGAAACCACCTGGGTGGCCGGCCAGTCGCCAAAAAAGCGCTTAGGGCGGGTTACTATTGGCCCACGATGGACGAAGACGCAAAAAATTTAGTAAAGAAATGCGACAAATGGCAGCGACACCCAGATGTCCACTTCGCGCCTCCTACCGAGCTGAATAGCATGACTCCCCGTGGACGTTCGCATGGTGGGGTATCGACCTGCTAGGTCCTTTCCCCGCGGCACCAGGTCAATACAAATACCTAATCGTGGAAGTCGACTACTTCACGAAGTGGGTAGAGGCAGAGCCTTTTGCCACAATAACCTCCAGAAATTGCATGAAGTTCTTCAAGAAGAACATTCTGGTGCGGTTCGGGTTGCCAGAAGTATTGATCACCGACAACGGAACACAGTTCACCGTCAAAAGTTTCAGGAAGACAATGACCAATCTCAGAATCAAGCAACGATTCACTTTGGTGGAGCACCATCAAACCAAAGGTCAGGCCGAGCCCGCCAACCGAGCCATCCTTCGTGGCCTACGGAGGTGACTCGACGAAGCAAAAGGAAAATGGGTAGAAGAACTCCCATACGTCCTTTGGGCATATCGAACGACCCCTCACTCCACTACACAGGAACCCCCATTCAAGCTAGTGTACGACACAGAGGCGGTCATCCCGGTCGAAATCGGGGAGCTGAGTTGGAGAACTACGAAACCGAAAACGCCTGCAGAGAATGAACAAGCCATCAGGGAAGAGCTCGACATCGTGGAAGAACTCAGAATGAAGGCCTCGCTCAAAGAGACCCTGATCAAACAGAGAATAGCGATGAGATACAACGCGAAAGTCGTCCCAAGAGAATTCGCCATTGGACAACTCGTACTCAGACAGGCCGATGTCAGACAGAAGAACACAGCCCAATGAAAACTCTCCCCCAATTGGGAGGGCCCCTACCGCGTAGTGTCAAAAACCGGAAAGGGAGCATACCAGCTCCTCACGCTAGCAGGAACGGCAGTCCCTTGAACTTGGAACGCCACCAGGCTAAGAAGACTACACCTAGTAGAAATGGCCGATGAATGCAAACACAATTGCAAAATGGGCCCGGGCACTCTTTTTCCCCACGGGTTTTTTTTTAATGAGGCCCTCTGTTAATAAGACAAAGACAATATTGCGAACATAATATTCAATAGTTGATTATCTGTTATTTGTTACTTCCCTAGACAGGTACAGAAGATAGGCCAAGATCGGGCCCCTGTCTCCGATTACCTATCGGGCGAGTTAAGTCCGAGCCGAGTCTTGGTAAACTGCCCCATAGGTTAGGTTGTCGAAACAACCCTCCAAATCATATTGAAGCGACCACTCGAAGTTGGTCGCCCCTCCCTTTGAGCGAGTTAAGTCTGGATCGAAATATCCGGTAAACTGCTCATGAAGGGTAGGCAAGAAAAAAGCGAGCCACGAAAATGGCCAGGACGACCGAGCACCCCGCACGGTTGCAGGCAACAACGCTCATAATCAACAGAGTGTGCTCTCGAGAGCACCCAGACACACGAAAACAAGCAACGAGAAAACAAAGCGGGAGGAAACCCTTCCACGAAATACTCGCGGTCGAAAAACACAATCAAACTTACGCAGCCAGAAAGTCACGGTCGAGCCGATAAATAACCTAGACCGGGGCATCAAGCCTACACCCGCCCTCCAGACGACTACGACTTAGGGGGAAACTGTTCTGGGCTGGGCCGAGGGCCCAATCCGTTAGAGCGGCCCAACCCAACCCAGGACATGACAGCTGAAAGGCAAGGCAACGCGCCTGGGGTGAGCATAAAGCGTTTCAACGGCTGCGATCAGCCAACCTGATCCAACGACCAGGGGGGCAGCGCCAACTCTATAAATAGAGGCATACCCCTTCCGAAAAGGTACACTGAAACTAGTAATAACATAATTAAAACACCGGCTAAACAAAGGTAACTGTTTATAAATACATGATACTAATAAGAATCTCCCAGTCACTCTAAAACACATGATAGCATGAAGTCAATTCCGTTTCAGTAACTTCCATCTCCCTGTCACTCTCTCCGCGGCGGTCTGAGCGGCCACCAGTGGCAGCAACCATCCATTGTAGAGATGCACTTCATGTTCGGTAGGAAATGCGAAAAAGTGAACAACAACAATAAGATGGCCAACAATAGGTTAGGGGGGTCCTTTTAATTTATGGTAGGGAAATACGTTAATTTCCCTATGGTGGCCAAATGAACTTTTAAGGACAACTTGTTGTGTACAATTGAGTTATATAACATCATAAATAAGCTTTTCAGAGTTGGATTAATGAACTTGTAACGTTAAATTTGGAACTTAATCTTTTCAGAGGTGCTGTAGTGAAATTTAATTAGAATCTCAATTAACTATAATTATCTATAATCCTTATTCATTCACGTGTTGAGTCTGTTGACATATAAATATTTAAGAAAAAGCCTTGTACAATTATTAGCGAAAGCATGTTACTAGAAATGGAATAGGTGGTAGGAATATTTATAATGGCTTTGGCTTATGTTACTAAACATTTTTCTTAGTAACTCTTACTAAACAAATAATAGTCATTGCATTCTCAAACTTTTAATGAAATTTAATTTATAGTAAATTGATAGTAACTACTTCATATAGAATGATACTTTGGTTAAGTACTAAGGCATTTGACTAGAATTGACATCAAAAGGAGGAGGAAAGAATCAACCCCATCTTCTTCCTTTTGATCTCCAACCCTTCCCATTACCGTAATTAGCTCAACATCCACGTTTCAAACCACATATTTGAATTCAAGCACGATCAAGACATCAATTTTATTTATACAGTCAGAAACATCACATAATTTTCTTCACTCGCGATGAGTCAAACTATTTTTCTGAAATGTAACATCCATTAAGTGGAGGTATTTTCAACAATTTTCGTAAACATACCCATTTGTAGTACAATTGAAAAAGGATTAGTCACAACATCCATTCAAGAGAATCTCACCATCGACTATTGCACAATAAGAAAATACCTTGGTGTCTACTATACATTTATAATCACACAATATATATTCACATTTCAGACTCATGCACATATACTTAAAATCATTGATCATGATATATCCCATTATGCCTACAAGTTCTAGCAGGAATTTAAGAACATAATCACTTAAAAAAAATATACTCGTTTCAATGAACAACTCAAAGAGCTCAAACTCCTATAGTCCACACAAGGGAAAATGGACTCTTTTGAAATATCAAAGAGGATTGCACAAATACAAGGTAGTTCCCAAGAATTCTTCGACAAACAAAAACATTAGCCTTCGTTAGAAGAAGTTATCAAACACAATCTTCACCCTGTTAGTGGAACCTCATATATAAACCTTTGCTTATGGGAGCTACAACCCAATCAACTCTTATTATCTTTTGTTTTCCTCATCATGCAATGCATTAACAAACATGCACATCAATTTCGTCAACCATACCCCTACCTATGGATCCATATCCTTACAAATTTGATTCCAACCTTCTAAAGTCTCGATTGACCCAACCATTGAGAGTATGGGAAGACTCTAGGAAACTGAGATCTTACCGGAGAACTTAATTAAGACTTCCTAAAAAGTCAAACCTTTCGGAAACTCACAAGCTTGGTTAAGCATGAAGTTCCCCTATCACGAAAGGTTGGAGTACTAATAATGGGAGAATATCAGAATCTAATGAGCAACAACAATCATAAAAGAATTGGTATGCCGTAGGAACAAAAGCAATATTGAGTTAAATGAAAGTAACATCGAAAACATATTTCTCCGTTGAAACTATCTGTTTAGGGATCCTAGTTTGACCAGGACAGTTAGGGACTTATGAATATTACAATGCCACATCCCTTATTCACATGAATCATTCAAATGCCGATTAAGGTTCTTTTGAAACAAAAGGAACATCGAAAGAGAACTGAAATCTTACGGAAGATGAAACATCAATTTTGGTTAACTCGAGTTACAAGGTAGATTGACTAGAAATAAATGTGAGTACAAACAGAAGGCATATCTTCCTTAATTAACGGAGTGCTTGAATCAGGACCTGGTTCTCAGAATACCTACCTATTATAAGATAAATCTAGGAGACTGACACATTCCTAACGAAAGGTTTTCACAACCATACAACTCCCTAAATGACAATTTATGAATTACGTGGTGATGCAATAGTCGAATCGGCTCCGGTGACTAGACGACTACACAAAATCCTTCGAACTAGCACGGAAGCTCATCCATTCGTTCCACAACCATCATCTGTATCCCTCTGCTTCCGCTGCGCGCTATGATAAAAAGGAGAAAGTTGGGGATCCTATGGTTCGATGTTTCGGGAGTTTTCGGGGCTAAGCCAATCAATTATCGTTATTCTCAGTACCTTGCATGAAATATTGAGTTGATCAAGCTCAACACTTCGCACAATATACTGAGATACTCTCTCGTATATTGTTATTCTCAGTACCTTGCATGAAATATTGACTAGGTCGAACTGCTCTGACACCAAAATATAACACCCTAGATTTTAGTCGACAATAAAATCCAGAATATTACTTTTCAGACATCTCAGAGATACACTCTCGTCTTTGGATCACACTAATGAACAACAGCTGTCCTTAAATGACTCACACATTGATAGGATTTTTTTTATAAAAACTTCAATTAAAGAACTTGAACATAAAACCAATTTTTCCATGCACCTATCGTAGTCGAAACGACCAACTTAATACAAAATACAAAGTATATGTATCCTACTACATCTTAGGCTGAGCCCAAAACTTCAACATAATACAAGGATCCTCATCATGAAACTAGCACAATTACAATGTGCTTCAACTTCTAAACCTCCCCCTAACACAATAGACTTACATAATATAAATACTATTAACGTACACTTTGGGGAACCCCCTCTTGAATATTTTATTCTCTGCGCAAAGATAACCTTTTGGGTCTTGAGATGGTTCATGACACCACTCCAAGTACATCATCTGTTCTTTAGTTCATTTATGGTGTACTTATAAGGGTACTAAGTATTTTTCTCACTCGTGTTTTCAAAAAGAATTTGACTCAACACAAAACCGTCAAACTGTGCCTTCCCAACTCATTACAATCATTAAAAATAAGTTCAAACAATTTCAATTGGCATCTCATATGAAAAGGGTGGGATTGGGCTTGAGAAATAATGCATTTGAAGGTGGGAAACCAAAGAAACAAAACTTGGTGACAGAAGAAAACACGTGTGTTTTCGAAACATGCCTGTGGTTTTTAGAAACGTACCCGTGTTTTTAGAAACATGTCGTGTTTTCATTTTGAAAAAATTTCATTTCACACCAAAGAAAACACGGCCACCCGTGTTTTCAAAACCTGGGCATGTTTTTGGCCCTGACAACAATTTTGTTCATTTGCTCTTCCAACTTCAAATACTTGTTACTCAAATCCGTTTTCCCCAGTTAAAACCACAATCAAAACAGATTTTAACCACTCTAAACATGACTTATAAGATGCAAAAAATCCACATTTCAATCTCATTTTAGATCTATCATTCAATCTAACAAATATCAAACACATATTACCAATTTCAGCACAACAACAAACAATAGTTAGCTATTCAACTTAACATTTTCTTAGCATTTGAGTCACATGCAGCTAAATACCAGAATCCACAACATCAAGCCATTATTGCACCATCAATGAATCAAAATAGGAATAAAGAACTCACCTTTTTCAGCTGAACTCACTACAAGAAATTCGCTGTTTTGCGACGGCCATTTCCGTCGCAAATTAACCTATTTCCGTCGCAATAACTATTGATTCACAATTTATGAAGCACGCTGCACAGTTACAGATTAATGTCAAAATAAGGCAATAACTATTGATTCACAATTTATGAAGCAAAAATACTGCAGGAACCACGTACAAATACACGGAAAGAATGACTCAATGTTGTAAAAGGATAGTGCTTAAAAAATAGATAGTGTTTGAATATAAGAACAGGAAAAATCAGTAACCACCTCAATGTAAAAAAAAAAATCTGGAACATAGGTCAATGAAACAACTAAGTTGTTAAGAATGGATGGCTTCAAGGAGTGGAACTACATAAAGTAAGAAAGTTGAAGCAAAGATGAAGATCATAATGAAAGAGATCAACAATAACAAAATGAAAGAGACAAAAATTTAAGTGGGAACTAAATAAATTGTTAATGACATCTTTCTAACTTGCTGGAACTTCTTAACTGGGGTAGGTTTCTAAATTATGAAATATTTCCTATAAGTTTATAAATGTCTGTAAAGAGGATAGATTAGGAAGCTTCTAAAAAAAATTAAGAGGCGCAAACTAATTTCAACTCATATATAGATATAAGAAGCTAAGCTACCATTTATAAGACTCGTTATTGCAAAAACATTTTAACTTTTCTTTTTCCTACAAGTGTTTGTTGCTCATTGTCAAACATTTCAGGTCTAAGTTTGGTCACTGGAGAGTGGAAACATGTCCTAATTCTACATTTCAGGTCTAAGTTTTGTACACAGATTGCACACAGAATTGTAGATGCATTGCAACCATTACTAATTTACTATTTTAATATAATATAATAAAGGTACTAAAAATTATGGAGAAAGGAAGAAGAAACATGCTGCACAGTTACGGATTAATGTCAAAATAAGGCAATAACTATTGATTCACAATTTATGAAGCAAAAATACTGCAGGAACCACAATCAGATCGAATCATGTCTTTCTTCCTCGGCCCAAATTAAAATTTAGCACAGACCCAGATTAAATCAAAAACTTTTGAGTCATTCATATTCAGATTTTAGAAATAATACCTTGAGATTCACGAGCCTTGAAAGCCTGAGCATTTACTTTTATGTGGAGAGTTCCATATACAGGTTCCAATCCAATGATACCCTGAAAAAGATGAATTAGAAATAATGTAGATAAATAACATAACCCTTTAAAGTTGAAAATTTCCCAACTATGAAATACATCAAAAAGAGATAGGAAATACATCAAATAATACAAAACAATTTATGGTGCCTATAAGACACTTAGAACTGGAAAGTATAACATATACTATCAATATTTATGGTGTCCAGCATTGCAAAACAATATACATTATACAGTAATAAACAAAGCAAGGCTAACAATATTTCTAAGACAGAAAGCAAAGTGAGCAAACAAGAAAATAGTAAGAGAAAGAAGGAAAGAGAAGAACAAGACATGAGATGTACAAATTTTTATTGACTGGTTCACTTCTGCCACATAAAGAGAAAAATTGTTTCATATGAAGATCACATTTTCCTTTTCATTTTTTATGCTTATAGGTTAAAATGAGTAGGAAACTAGAAGTAAAAATAAAAAAGACAATAAACTACTAAAATATCAAAATGATATTAACAACAAAGGTTGAGCCACAGAATTTCGCGTATAGGAATGCAGGTGTGCTTAATCAACCACATTGGGCTTCATTTTCAATTAAAGCATTTAGAGTAAGGTCTTTTATCAATTTCTTCTAAAATCTCCTTCACTCTTCCTTTACCCCTTTTAGCCAGAACATCTGTCAAATGATTCAATCTACCACAGCATGAGTTAAAATACTAGGTTCAATACCCTTCAAAGTCATTTTATCAAGAAACTTCAAAGCTAAATCAAGCTGCTGATTTTTACATAATAGGCTAATAAGAACATCAAAGGTAAACTCGTCCAGTAAACCATAATCCTTTTCCATAATCTCAAGAACTTGGCAAGCTTCAGAAAACTTACCATTCAATAGATAACTAACCAACAAATTACAAGTACTTTTGTTTGGATCCAAACCACTTCTCTTCATCTCCTTTACCAAATCTCCCGCTCTTTCGTACTCACCTCTCTCGCATATCTTTCTCAATAAGAAATTATAATGATTCACTTTCCTCCCTGCTGTTCTTATCACAAACTCGGCTACATCGAAAGAACCCAAAAAACTAAACATGTCTATCAACAACTGAATTCCAGAACTTTGACACACTCCACCGACCTCATTAAGCACATCAACAACTCTCCTAACACATTCCATAGTAGAATCTTTATCCAAATCTAAAACCAACAAGAACCTAAATGATAAAGCTCCCAAACGCATATTTTTAAGGTTAATTAAACTCATTCAAAATTGGAACCATTGCTTCATAATTTCCCAATAACCCGCAGTTATTAACAACTAAACCACCTATTTCAGGATCACAAGAAAGCTCAGGATGTGAAACCTTAAGCCAATCAAAAAACAACAATGCTGAAACTCTCTTATTTGCTAATGTTTCAAAAATGTCAAAAACTGATGCTATAGATAAAGAAACATTCATAGTGTTCAATTTGGATCCCAACTATGAAATACATCAAAAAGAGATAGGAAAGACATAAGCACTAATGGAATAATGGGAAGAGATTATAACGAAAACAAAACAAAAACCCGTGAAAATTCAAAAACCATCAAAATGGAAATTGCTTCGTGAAATCTAAAAGAGTACTGAAAGAAGAAGAAGAAGCAACCTGAGAACAAGACTGAAGGGTGTAGCGATTCTTCTGCGTTATTTCTGAAACTGGGTGTAGCGATTCTTCTCCGTGATACGATTTCTCTGCGTGATTTGATTCTTCTTCGTGATTCTGATATTGAGTGCAGCGATTTGGGAATTTAGGGTTTTCACGGTGAAATGAGAAAATGGGTTACAGCGACGAAAAGGGAAAAGGGAAAAGGGAAGGCGATTTACCTGGTAGAGACGAAACAGTGAGCCACGACCGAAGAAGAGACACGCGTCGGAGGGTGGAGCGGTGGCGACGAGTTCGCGAACGGCGTGAGGAGTGAGGCGGGCGGAGAACGGTGTGTGGAGTGAGGAGGGCGGAGACCGCGAACGGCGTGAGGAGTGAGGACGGCGGAGAACGCGAACGGCGTGAGGAGTGAGGACGGCGGAGTGAAACTGTGTTCTCTATGTGTCTGAAAGAAGAGATAAGGGATCGCGTGGATAAAACTTGAAAAAACGTTTGCGACGGGCTTGCGACTACGCATCCGTCGGAAATTAGCTACCATCCTCCTTGTCCGTCGCAAATTAGTGACTAACGTTCCTTCCCGTCGCAAATTATGAGCGGGATTTTAAGCGCCCAACTCCCAAACTCACTCGTCGTCGCAAACCGTCGCAAGTCCGTCGCAACTTAGCGACGGATAGCCCTCCGTGGCAAACATCGGTAGCAATATAGGCTTATTCTTGTAGTGACTTAAAACAAGCAAAGATTGAGGTTCTAAGCACACTCTCAAGCCCCTAGAAAGCGAACAATCAACCCCACCTCCTAATCCTCCTTGGTGCTTTAAAATGGTAATGTAGCTTCTGAAATACCCTTAGGGACCTCTTATGATGACATGCAAACTAGAAAAATCCTTAGCTCAAACTCCCCAATCTCATTCATTTTCGAAAATGGCGAAGAGGAAGGAGGTTGAAGCAAACCCAGCTGGGTGTGTTTGTGTGTTTAGCTCTTTTCCTTTTGCTAAAATAAAAATGAGAGGAGAAGAAGTGATTTAAGCAAATGGTTCAGTTCTGGTGAGGGTTTCCATGTTTGCTCACCTTCCTTTCCTCTTCTTTCTTTCCTTCGACCCCCCCTCTTCTCCCAACTCCCTCTTTTCTAAAATTTCAAACTAGTGTAATAAAAATTGCGTGAATGAATGCATTACTCTCCTAGTTACCCTTCAGCTGAAAGAGTTTTTGGGATGGGTTTTTTATGGGTCAATTGGGTTTGTATCACTCTAGGTCCTTATATCATTTGCACCCCCACTATTCTATTATACACTCCCATATTTATTTAACAATAGCAACACCACGTACTCATATACCACACCAATCATTCATAAATTCAATCACACATCAAGAAATTTAGTCACATATCAGAGCCTTGTAAATGACAAGCAATAATATCCAGAGTAAATTTAAAACAAAAATTAAATCACTTAATAAACAAAGTAATTTTCAATTACTTTGGGTGTTACATTTTTTCATGCTACTACTTGGCACAAAGTAGTACAATATATATATATATATATATATATATATATATATATATATATATATATATATATATATATATATATAGTAGTTGTTATTAAAAAGAAAGGTATTTTAGTAATCTCACAAGTTTTTTGAGACAGGCCGTGGCACTCTTGCGCCCAAAAAACAGTATGATGTTTTGTGTAGCAAAATTTATAAATTTGTTTATATTTAATTTAAAGATATATTCTTGATATTTTATCACTAAAAATGATGGTATGTTTTTTTTACGTAAAAAATGATGTTATATTTAGGAATTAGCATTCAGACAAAAAAAGCCATTAGCAAATCATGTGTTAATATTTTTTTTTTGCAACTAAAGATCAACATAAAAGTTATCAATTTATTTTTCATTTTATTTAAAGAGATATTGTGTTTGTCAAAAAGTTTTAAGGAGACATGGTCAATATTCTGCTACTAAAGATTAATTTTAGTTTGATTTATTTATGATGTTAAATTGGTTGGTTGTAGTTTTTGGGAAGTGAATTTTGTTATGAATGTATGTTTGTTGGAGTCTACCAACTCATGCAACGAGTTTGGTATATGAATGTAGGTTTGTTGGGGTCTACCTACTAGAGTGTGGGCTATTCTCCATGATTTTTAACCATTATAACCTGAACATTTGGTTTATAAATATGAGAGAAAATCCATTCTAATGTGAGCATAATCTCTTAAAAAATAAGAGGAACGATTATTTTATTGCTACTTTGTTTACTAAAATGGGGCATTCACAGCCCCTTTCATTAGGTTTTACAAATTTGTATTACAATGGCCGCCTACATATTGTGAGCCACGTCGTTGTGTTCCATCTTCGCCGCTAAGATTCACCAGTCATGGACTTTGGCCCTCAATTAAAGGGTTACAGGACCCAACCTATTGCGGTTACACATATATATTTTGTGATGAATGTATGTCTGTTGGAGTCTACCTACTCATGTAACAAGTTTGGTATGAAAGTAGGTTTGTTGGAGTCTACCTACTCACGTGAAGGCTGTTCTCCATGATTTTTAACCATTGTAACATGAACATTTGGTTTATAAATATGAGAGCTAATACTTTTTCCCTCCACACCTTAAGTAGAAAACCCTTCTCAATTTGAGCATATTTTCTTAAAAAATTAGAGTAACGATTATTTTATTGCTACTTATAATTATATTTACTAAAACGGGGCATTCACAGCCCCTTCTTTGATTTTTACAAATTTGTTTTACAATGGCCGCCGACATATTGTGAGCTACATCGTTGTGTTCCATCTCCGTCACTAAGATTCACAATTCATAGGCTTTGGCCCTCATACGCTCCATATCTTTCTTTTTCCCCTAAAAATGTATCTTTTTCTTTTCCTAATATACTATCTTTCGCTCATAAGAGTCTTTGCCTCATATGTACGCTATATATTGTGTATGTGATGATGAGTTATACTTAAACAAGTGTGCAATGCGTGCAATAATAATTAAATATTTGCGTGGAATACACATTTGCTCATCCTGTACCACATATATCATTGGTTGGTTATAAGCCTGTGTTGGTCTTAATTTTAACAAGGATATCAACTATCTGAGTGCCATATTAATTTGAAACTAAAATCGATGATTGTGTTAAACGCAATAATAATGTTAAAGAAATAAAGGCAATAATAATGTTATAGGTTTGTTGCATGAAAAGCCATAGAACAAGTTGGTTACTTGGATTAAATTGGAGAGAGACCAAGAAACTGTTTTCCCAAGTATGTAGTTTTTGAAATGATATTATGTCCTTACTAAAGTTTCAAAAAACAAGTTTAATCACTTGGGGGATGAATAATACTTAATATACCAGTGGTAAAATTCAGTCTTACAAAATCTTACAATCTCTTTCAGGACTTGAGTCCTACAAATTACAAATGAATAATATAGCACAACGGCACAACCCAACAAAATAGATGATATCTCACGTATAATATTGTTGGGGTGTCCGAGGAAGCAGCTGGAGCAACACCGAACTAATGACCTGGACGCTATATCTCCACCCAAAATCATAAGTGGGTTGCATTAATTTTCCTTCTTTTGTTAGGATAACAAACTCACACACTTTATAGGCCTTCGGGCATTAAATGAAATAAATCACAATATTCAATAATTTATCTTCTCTTTCAATTTTGTGTTGTTACTCTCATTACGGTATGATTGCTTTGAGTCTCATTTAAAATAATAATAAAAAATTAAATTAAATTTGAATTCTTTTTTTTTTAAAATGTAACCAGTAGAAAAGAGAAATGAAGATAGAAGAAAAGGAAAGTGAGAGAGAGAAAGAGAGTACTAAAGTTATAATATTAGTAATTAATAACATCATTTTATATTATAGTGGTCGTGTAAAAAAAGAAAAGAAATGCACTCTAGTATTTTAAATTGCAAATTTAGTGTGTAACTAAAATCATTTGCTCATAAAAAAATAAATATAAAATCACTTTCTAATTAATAATAACCTGAATGGATAAGAGGTTGGACGTAGGTAGGGGTGGACAAAAACATCCTACCCGTCCGAACCCGAGCAACCCGATGAGAAAAATGCAAAAACGGATGGACCAAGTCGGTTTAACGGATTGTCGGTTTGTTGTTTTTCAGCCAAAGCGGTCTTGAACGGTCGGGTTCGAGTGTGAAAGGAACATCCGTTGGTAACCGAACCCGCCCACCAAACCTTACATAACAACACCTTTAACTTGCTTTTTGACTAGAGATGATAACTTTCTTTTTAAAACTCTATCCATTTTCTGCAATTCACGTGGCTACACACTGCCCAACTTTGTACTTGCTTTTTGAAACTCTATCTATTTACCGCAATTGACATGACTACTTATTTTCTCTTTCCATTCAATTTACTTTTTATTCATTTTTTCCTCTTCACGCCTCACATTTTTTTACCAACTCTCTCAATTATCTCATTCTTTTCTCCATTTGATTTTTTCTCTCTCAGTCACATTTCATCTTCTACCTCTCCAACATTTACCATCTTCAACAATCAACACACCTCCCATCGCCTCCTTCTACCTCTCTTTTTCGTCCACCTTAGACTATAAAACACAAAATACAACAAATTACAACCTTCTTTTCTTTCAGATCTACAAATACCCTCTATCAATTTTGAAGAAAAAGCAACACTGATGTTCTGGAAACGGGCCCAAAAAGGTTGGCAAACAAAAAAATCAAAAAAAATGCCCTGGAAACTAAATTGGGCCAAAAATAAAACTGGCTCCAACATGGGCCCAACCCGTAATAACCCACCCATTGAAATCCGTAACCCGCCCAATCCGAACCCGTTTAAACCGAAGACCCAAATGGTTAAAATTGGGCTAGAGTTTCAGAACCGCGGATTGGGCCGGATTGGGGTTTTTGGGCCCGAATCCGCCCAAGCCCGACCGATGTCCACCCCTAGACGTAGGAGTTGGAATAAGGGAAAAGGGAGAAAGGGCAAAAGGGAAAAATGGGAAAAGGGAAAAAGTCATATTTCTGAAATCACATTTCTTTATCTTTATGATCACAAATTAATTGTCATGCGAGAGCAAAAGGGAGAAAGTCTAAATCATTTGGGAAGCTAAGATAGTAGTAGCCCCTTTCCTTTATGATTCAGTTTTTATAACACACCTAATCTTTTAGTCGACTTCATAGATTAGCATTTACTTTTGTACTGGTTATCAGAGAACGCGTAAGCGTTTTTGGACCGAGCGAAAAAATTCGACTCTCAAAGACTCAATAAAACAAACTTGAGTATCCTTCCGATACTAATCCTGAAATCCTGTTTGGGAAATCGTAGAGTCAATATGTCCATCCAAGCATGAGATCTACACTTATCTCAACACCGAGATACAGCCTCTTTGTAAAATCCATTGAACGGATATATATTATATAAAAATATAGACTTCCTGAGCTTGGATATCGAAAAATATATTATATAGATATAAGAGTACCAACCTATAATCATATTGATAAATCTGAAAACACGTGATTATCACAGTGCAACCTGTTGCGCCCGAAAAATCTGGTTTGGGACTTTTCGTTTGACAACGCGGAAGAAGTTTGGAGCCGCCACCAATATTTTTATTTTAAGACCAAAACATTGAAAAAAAGTCCTTGAAAAGGCGGATGGTCTTTTGAGAACGTAGAGATGTAGGTTCGGGGGTCGGTTAGGTACGGGAAAGGTATTAGCACCCCGCACCTCCTTTCTACCGAAAGGGAACCATTAACTTGATGTGTGGTTTAGACAAAAGTTCGAGTTGAAAGCAATTTATTCTACTTCTTTTCTTTTCTTTTCTTTAAGGTTTGTTTTATTGAAAACAGGAGGGAAGAAGAATATTTTTGGTTATCTTTGAAAATCAGGACAAAACAAAGATTTTTAAGAGTGTGCTTGACGGGACAGGACCCCGCTCCTACGTATCTCCCGCTGCAATGGAGAATTCAAAGCTACGTAGTTCTCGGTTTTTGGTTTTGAAAACGGCTTAAGGGGTTTTTCGCAATTGGGTGAGCGTTTGTGAAGACCGAACAACAACGGTTAGAATGGTCTCACTACTAACTCTTTTGAAAATGAAATCATCATTAATGACCTAAACCGCAACGGCGCGATTGGTCATCAGTGACAATTGGTTTTACTTTTGAGGAATAAGTTTTCGAAAATAGGATTGAGCTTTTGTGAAGACCGAACAACAATGGTTAGAATGGCCTCACTACTAACTCTTTTGAAAACAAAATCATCATTAACAACCTAAACGGCAACGGCGCGATTGGTCGTCAATGACAATTTATTTTATTCTTGTTTTGAAAATAAAAGGGGTTTTCTTTTATTAATGAATCTAGGAAAGAGGTTTTAGAAAAAAAAGAAAAAAGTAGAACACTTCAAATCAATTCTAAATCCATAACCAAATGCAAATGAATGAACAAGACTCATACTTCAACAATCAAGCAATCATGAACATATTATTCATCAACCAAGATTAAGCATGCCAATACAACCAAGGGATTCAATTATCAAAGATGCAAAACAAAGTTCTCAAAGCAATTGTGTTGTGTGGGTGAGAATTGCTACAGGACGGGCAACAATCTCAAAGGAGTGTATTTACCCTAATGACTCTATGCTACAACAAGTAAGTAGGCGTACGTCTTCATTAGGAGGTCATACATGTAGAAAGGATGGCACACAATTAAGTCAAGATATTTAAATGGCATCATGAACAAAAGAATGCAATTGATCATAAGCATAGGATATTCTTAGTTTAAATGAGTAAGCATGTGGATATGAATGCACGATTAAGTAACTATGCATGAGCATACAAGGAATGAATGGGCATTATTGAATGCAATTTTGTTTGATTTTGAAGTAATTGACATGGCATGAATGCATGAACATTTGGTTATTGAATGCAAGACATGATATTAATGAATGCATGAACATTTAAGAATGAATGCAAGGCGTAACACTATTGAATGTATAACATACTTGTTTATGAATGTATGTATGGCATACAAGGATGCATAAACATGTGATAGAATAAAAGAATGCAAGATCCATAAGCATATAAGAATGCATGAACATGCGAGTATATGGGAGTATGCAAGTATTAGTGTGCAAGCATGAGAGTGTGTTGCATGGATGATGTAAATAAATGAAATGCAAAGCTTAAAAATGTTTTGGTAAGAAGTAGTAAAAAGTTAGAGTAAGGATGTAGTAAAAATGTTTTGATGAATGAAGGTAAAAATGTTTCAATGAATGAGGTAAAAACTCTTAGTAAAAACTTAATGAAGAGGTAAAAGTAAAATGGTAAAATCTTTTTATGTTTTAGGTGAATAGTTAATGAATAGGTAAAAAAAACCAAAGTGGTAAAATCTTTTTAGGTTTTTTGGTAAAAAGTTAATGAAGTGGTAAAGACCAAAATGGTAAAATATTTTTATGTCTTTTGGTAAAAAGTTAATGAAGTGGTAAAGTAAAATGGTAAAAAGTAAACAAACACAATTGCATAACTTGCACTTGCCCAAACACAATCAAAATGACAATTTTCAAGCAATCAAAGAGGGAAAAAATAGGCCTTATGGCCGAATGCATAGCAAGGAAAACTCAAGCACAAATTTCATCATGTTCTTGCAACCAAATCACATCAATGAGCATATGAACATAAACCCTAGGATCTACCCATACATTTGATGCTCAAACAATTGTCATTCCATCATTTATTTCAACTCAAAATCAAAGGAAATGCAAGAACAATAAAAACCCTAATTTCTACCTATGAACCTAAAAGCATAGTTGGCTAGATCCAGTTTTTTTATTTAACTTAAACACCATAAAGAAATGCATGAACCACTAAAAACACTACATGGCTGTTAGCCTAGGATTTCGACAAGGTTTTTGAGTGGTTAATTAATAGGGTTTGACTTTTCATTAAAGATCATTCATAATGCCTTTAGAGTGACATTCAAGTCATCTCAGCATGTTTTCGATAGAAGAGGTCTTCACCAATTCGACAGATTCGACAGGAAAGAGTTTTCGACAGGACAGTGTATTCAGGACTTCGTCAAGCAGTTATTGGCAGACAGTTGTGTCGAATTTCAAGACTACGGTTAATACGACGTGGGCAGTGTGTGGCATCGAACGTGGCACGAAGTCCATCATTGGTTAGTGAGACATAGCCACGTGTCCATAGCAGTTTACATTTCAGCCATTATTTTCTGTATAAGTAGGAGTTTCTACATAGAAATCAAGGGTGACAAATTATTATACCAAACACACAGTTCTGAAACTCTAACTTCCAAGTCACGGCGAAAACAGAGTGAAGGAATTATTGTACAACGCATGTGAATTTGTACACCATTCTCTTTTCATTCAATGCAATTTATTACTTTCCATACAAGTCATTTTACATTTCTGCGTTCCATTTTATCACTTCCTTTTTCTTTGATTTCCATTTTCATGGTGAATTGTCTCTCTTTTTAAAATATATTTGTTGACAAACTGCGGTGTTTAAAGGCAATTGCTTTGGAGATTTCTGGTTTAATCTCACAAACATTTCTAATAAAACCAGTGATTGTTTGCTAAAAACACCAGCAAACAAATTGGCACGCCCGGTGGGACCGTTTGCCTTTAATACGTAATTTTTCTATGTTCTTGTATGTGTTTGTATTTGCATGCACTTAAGAAGTGGAAAAATGGTTCGTCATACTAATAATGCGTCTAGTTCTAATCCTGTGGTTTCACAAGAACAGGGAACAATAGTAGACTCTGCAAACGTAAATGCAGGGGTGGTTGTGGGAACAATATCCCCATCATCATCAACAACCATTCCTTCAGTATCAATGACTAACGTTGGATCAACGCAGTCAAACATGGCATCTATGCCTATGCCTTTGCCGTCACATATGGGACTTCATAGTCCTTATATGGCAATAGGAAGCGGTTTAAATCCACATTTTCATAATGTAAGTTTTCCTGCATTTCCTTCTGGATCATATGGCATGCCTACTGGAATGCCACATATTTCGACCATGTCTCCTGTACATGTTTCTTCTGAAAGTGTAATGGGTCGAAATCCCCCAACATTAACCAATGAATCTCTGTTTGCCTTACGACAACAAGTTGATGAGAGCAATCATGATATGGTTAATATGTTAACCCAACAAATCGGTACAGTTTTTAATCCATTGATTCAAAATACTGATACTAGTTACCAAATGTTAGCCAAACAAATGGGTCGAATTGCAGATTTCTTTGGGGCTCCAAATATTAGTAATAGGCAAATGCCTGTTAATACCCAAAGAACAATTCCAGTCGAAGTCCCAGTGAATGTGGGTGAACGTCAGGGAACTGCGAATCATGTTCCTGAAGTTGTTCTGGTAAATCGAAATCAGAACGCTGATGAAGTTGTTCGACAAGTGCAACAAAATAATGTTGGCGCTCAAGATAATATAGCCACTTTAGTAGAAACTATATTGACACAAAATGGCGTTAATGTAGGCTTACATAGGCCAAATTTCATATCACCATTGTGTGAATATGTGTTACAAACTGAGTTACCAAGGGGCTGGAAAGTTCCTAAATATACTAAGTTTGGTGGTGACACAAAAGAGTCTACTGTCGAACATATTGCTCGTTATTTGACTGAGTCTGGGGATATAGCCCAAAATGAGAATTTGAAGATGAAATATTTCCCAAATTCTTTAACAAAAAATGCTTTTACTTGGTTTACTACATTACCCCCTGGTTCTATTTTCACATGGGGGCAATTAGAAAAAGCATTCCATGCGCAGTTTTACATGGGCCAATCTAAGATTAGTCTCAAAGAATTGGCCAGTGTTCAGCGCAAAGTGCCTGAAACTGTTGATGACTATTTGAATAGGTTTAGGCTACTGAAGGCTCGTTGTTTCACACAAGTGCCCGAACACGAACTCGTCGAAATGGCTGCTGGTGGTCTTGATTATTCAATTAGAAAGAAATTGGACACGTCTTATCTAAGAGACATGGCCCAACTAGCTGATAGAGTTCGACAAGTTGAAAGGTTAAAAGAGGAGAAATCTAGGTCAACTAGGTTTCCTAAAAAAGAAAAAATTGCATATGTCAATGAAGAATTTGACGTCGCATTCGGTGATGTCGAAGAAGAGGAGATAGACGTGGCTGAACTCAAGCCTGGTCCTCCTTATACTTGTAAATTACTAAGGCCTGCTAATGGGAAAAATCCTGTTGAGCCAAAAAATGACAGATTTGTGCCTAAGACATATACTTTTGATGTTACTAAATGTGATGAAATAGTTGATCTGTTAGTAAAAGATGGTCAGATATTGGTACCTAATGGTTTAAGAGTACCAACTCTTGACCAGAGAAAGAAAAAGGGTTATTGTAAGTTCCATAATTTTTTGGGACATAACACTGACCGTTGTGTGCTTTTCAGGGATCTTGTGCAAAAAGCAATTGAAGAAGGTAGATTAAAATTTGATGATAGAAAGATGAAAGCTCCAATGCAAGTTGTGAATGACCCTTTACCTAAAGCTGAAGCCATGTATTCAGAACCTGTCGAAGCAAGTGTAAACATGGTAGATGCTGAAATGAAAGATCCTCCAAAGAAACTTAAATCCTCCACCAAGAAATTAGAAGGTTTTATATATGCTGAAGGGATGAAACAAGAGATAACCTTGAAAGAGTATGATGGAAAGTTACATGCTGTGTTCCCAAAAGCTGAAGAGGAGTTGATAGATTTCCTCAACAGATGTAAGTGGAACAATTCTGAGGTTATGCTATGTCCAAGGTGCAGTGCTGTTTTCGACAAAGAGGCAGCTAAAGCTGTTGAAGGGTACCAAGATCAGGAACAACGTAAGAGGAAAGGGCTTGACAATAGGCCATCCTTCGATTTTGGTAGCACTGAACTTCCTGGTTACAAGGCCAATATTACGACTAAGCCTTCATCTAGCAAGGCTAGTGCTTCGACTAAGCCTTCGACAAGCCAAGAGCCAGGAAAGAAAGGATCCATTAAACTGTTTGGTAAATCCTTCGTTCCACAAACGAATTCCCCTGTTGGAAAATGGGTTCACAACAATGCACCTGCTCAAGTTGTTCATCAAGATGATTCCAACAAGTATAATTATCGGAATAATTATAAAGGTAAGAATCCTATGACTAAAACCCAGTGGCGTCGTTTTCAGAGAAAACAGAAGAAGAAAGCTTCTGTAGACGTAAACAAGGTTCCTAGTCACTTTGGAATCAAAGTCCAGTTGGGAGATAAGAAAGTGGCTTCTAAGGTTGAGGCAAGTACCAGTACTGATGTTGCTAAGCCTACTAGTGTGGTAAATAAGGCAAAAGGCAAGGATGTTCTGATGGAAAAACCTAGAAGGCCTGCACTTGAAAGAATCTGTCCTCCATCTTCGATATTTAAAGGGAAAGAAGCTCATTCTGACTTCGATGAGGACATAGGTTCTGGTTTTGATGATTCTGATGATGACTTCGATGTCGTCTGTAATGTGGTGTCAATATTGCCACTGGAGTATGATGTCATAACTGTGCCTAACAGTGAGGAAGAAGATTTCACTGGAGATATGGCTTGTCACAAACCCATGTGTTACTATGTGATGAATGATGGCTGTGTTGAAGAGCAGATGGCTACTTTCGAGAGGCCAGATACGAGTATGCAGAATCACCTAAAGCCTTTATATATTCAGGCTAAGGTTAATGGTATTGGCATCAACAAAGTGTTAGTTGATGGAGGTGCTGCTGTGAATCTTATGCCTGAAGTGCTTATGAAGAAGATAGGCATATCCATCACTGACCTTAAGCCACATAATATTGTCTTGAGTAATTACGAAGGCAAAACTGGTTACTCTCTTGGAGCCATTGAAGTGGAATTGATTGTTGGAACTATCAAGAGGACCACTCTGTTCTTAGTAATTGCTTCCAAAGCAAACTTCAATATGTTACTTGGAAGGGAGTGGATACATGGAGTTGGTGTTGTGCCTTCAACATTACATCAAAGACTAGTGATGTGGAAGGAAGATGGTCTTGTCGAATACATTGAAGCAGACCAAAGTTATTTTCGTGCTGACGTAAATCACATCACCAAGGAAAATTTTGAGAAAAGATTGGCGAACATTGCGCCATGTCCATCTTCTAATGAGGCATACATTCCTGCTGATAATGTATTTGCTTCAGTTAATTTGCATCCAAACTATGGTTTTGTTTGGGAAAGGCAAATAATAGGAGATGCTACTGCCCAACCTGAGGGGTGGTATTCTGATTCTTAAAATGTTTCCTATGTCAGTTCCTAATGCATGGAATAAGATTACGGCTTATATGGCCGAAAATAAGTTAAAAGCGGCTATGGAAGCCGATTTAAATCATCAAACAATGGCTGTCGAAGCCAAAGATTCTGAAGACGAAAATGGCATTATTATGAATGGAAAGCTTGATTGCATTTATGATAATGAGCCATTAGGGTTTGAAAAAGATCCTAGAGATTCAACAAAGCGAATGCAGGCTCAAGATCCATTGGAGGAAGTGGATTTGGGAGATGGCTCAAAGAAGAGGCCAACTTTTGTTAGTGCATACCTGGATGGTGCATTGAAAACCCAAGTTATAACATTACTGAGGGAGTTCAAAGATTGCTTCGCATGGGACTATGACGAAATGCCTGGATTGAGTCAAGACGTTGTGGAATTGCAATTGCCAATCCGACCAGAGAAGAAGCCAGTGAAGCAGATACCAAGGAGGTTTGCTCCTCAAATATTAACTAAAATTAAAGAGGAGATCGAAAGGTTGTTCAAAAACAAATTCATCAGAACCGCCAGGTATGTCGAATGGCTAGCTAATATAGTTCCTGTAATTAAGAAAAATGGCACTCTTAGAGTTTGCATAGATTTTAGAGACTTGAATAATGCAACTCCCAAAGATGAATACGCAATGCCTGTGGCAGAAATGTTGATAGATTCAGCAGCAGGATTTGAATACCTCAGCATGCTTGATGGTTATTCTGGGTATAATCAAATCTTTATTGCTGAAGAAGATGTATCGAAAACTGCATTTCGTTGTCCAGGGGCATTAGGTATTTATGAATGGGTAGTAATGCCATTTGGTTTAAAAAATGCTGGTGCTACATATCAGAGGGCAATGAATTGTATGTTTCATGATTTTATTGAAAACTTTATGCAAGTATACATAGATGATGTGGTGGTTAAATCTTCCTCAGAAAATGGTCATTTAGACCATCTTCGACAATCTTTTGAAAGAATGAGGAAATATGGATTGAAAATGAATCCATTAAAATGTGCCTTCTGTGTGCGTGCAGGAGATTTCTTGGGTTTTGTGGTGCACAAAAAAGGCATTGAAATCAATCAGAATAAGACTAAAGCTATAATTGAAACGAAAGCTCCTTCAACCAAAAAAGAACTTCAATCATTGTTGGGAAAAATCAATTTCCTACGAAGATTCATATCAAATCTAAGTGGCAAAACTCAAGCATTTTCGCCATTATTGAGACTGAAGAAAGAAGAAGTTTTCAAATGGGAATCAGTTCATCAAGCAGCCTTTGAAGAAATTAAGTCTTATTTGATGAAACCACCAATTCTAATGCCTATTATTAGGAACAAAGTGCTCAAATTGTATATAGCAGCATCTGAAAAAACAATAGGTAGCATGTTAGCTCAAGAAGATGATAATGGTGTCGAAAGAGCCATATATTACCTTAGTAGAGTCTTAATAGATGCTGAAACTAGGTACAGTTCTATAGAAAAGTTGTGCCTTTGCTTGTATTTTTCTTGCACAAAGTTAAAGCAATATATAAATCCAGCTAATGTTTGTGTTTATTTGCATTCTGATATTATTAAGCATATGCTGTCGAAACCAATCATGCATAGTAGAATTGGTAAGTGGGCTTTAGCTTTGTCTGAATATGACTTAACTTATCAACCTTTAAAATCAATTAAAGGACAAGTGGTTGCTGATTTTATAGTAGACCACTCTGTTGTCGAAGAAACATTACATTTCGTTGACACATATCCTTGGAGGTTGTATTTTGATGGTTCAAGTCATAAAAAAGGAGTTGGGATTGGTGTTTTAATTATTTCACCAAATAATATTCCAACGAAGTACAAGTGTAAGATTCGAAATCATTGCTCCAATAATGAAGCTGAGTATGAGGCTCTAATTATAGGCCTTGAAATTTTACTTGAGCTGGGGGCAAGATGTATCGAAATAAAAGGTGATTCAGAATTGGTTATCAAACAAATGACCAAAGAATATAAATGTATTAAAGAACACCTTATTAAATACTTTATTATGGCCAATTCCTTGTTAAAGAGATTTGACTCTGTTCACTTAGAACATTTACCACGAGTTGATAATCAAGTGGCGAATGATTTGGCCCAAATTGCATCAGGTTATAGAGTTTCAAAACAAAGCCTTGAAGAATTAATCGAAATAAAAGAGAAACTCATATCTGATGATATTTCTTCATCCTTATTGTAAACACCAAAAACTGGGGGGGCAACAAATATAGATGAGGAATGTATTGAACACCACATTGTTGGTGAAGTTGTTTTAGCAGAAGTTTTTGCTATTGACAATATGGCCAATGATGATTGGCGAAAGCCTATTGTAGAATACTTGCAAAATCCCACAGGAAATACCAATAAAAAGGTAAAGTACAGAGCTTTAAGCTATGTGATAATTGGAAACGAATTGTTTAAGAAAACTCCTGAAGGAGTATTATTGAAATGTCTTAATGAAAATGAGGCATATTTAGCAGTTTCTGAAACACACAGTGGAGCTTGCGGTTCACACCAAGTAGGCCATAAAATGAAATGGCTATTATTTCGACAAGGAATATATTAGCCATCAATGTTGAAAGATTGTATAGAGTTTGCCAAAGGATGCCAAGAGTGTCAAAAGCATGCTGGAATACAACATGTGCCTGCAAATGAATTGCATGCCATAGTGAAACCTTGGCCATTCAGAGGTTGGGCTCTAGATATAATTGGAGAAATAAAACCAACATCATCAAAAGGCCATAGGTATATATTAGTGGGAATTGATTATTTTACCAAATGGGTAGAAGCAATACCTTTAACCAATGTTGATCAAGAAGCAGTAATACGGTTTATCCGAAATCATATTATTTATAGGTATGGAATTCCAGAAACCATAACTACAGATCAGGGTTCTGTTTTCACTGGTCGAAAAATGGTGGAATTTGCTTCTGAAATTGGTTTTAAGTTATTAACTTCGACACCATATTATGCACAAGTCAATGGTCAAGTGGAAGCTGCCAATAAGATCATTATTAACTTGATTAAAAAGCATGTTGGGCAAAAACCCAGAAATTGGCATAACACTTTAGATCAAGTTTTATGGGCTTGTAGAAATTCACCCAAAGAATCTATAAATGCTACTCCATATAGGTTAACCTTTGGACATGATGCAGTATTGCCTGTTGAAATATGTTTACAATCAACAAGAATTCAAAGACAGTATGAGATTCCTTTTGATCATTATTGGAATATGATGCTTGATGAGTTAGTTGATTTAGACGAAGAAAGGTTGTTAGCTTTGGAAATGCTTATTCGACAGAAGGAAAGAGTAGCTAAAGCTTATAACAAAAAGGTTAAGTTAAAAACCTTTAATTCAGGTGATTTAGTTTGGAAAGTGTTGTTGCCTATGGATAAAAAAGATAGAGTCTTGGGTAAATGGTCACCCAGTTGGGAAGGTCCATTTCGTATATTGCAATGTTTTTCTAATGGGGCATACGAAGTCGAAGAATTGGGTGACGAAAACAGAATCTTCAAAATAAATGGCAAGTATTTAAAACAGTATAAGCCAACATTGAACGAAGTTAGAATTGAGCAAAGATAAAACCGTAAATTGGTTCAAAATGGTGATGTAGTCAATCAAAATAATTACATAGCCATTAAAAGAAGTTCTACACTATTACAAGTTACTAAAGGCTTTGAAGAGAATGCTTGAGCCTGTAGAGAATCTTGGTTCCCACAGCAATCGAAGACTCCAGAAAGTTTAACTCTTTGTCCAGTTGAGCAATAGTTGTTTGGTGCTTTTGAGCCTCATCAAAATGTTGAAGAGCCTCAGTAGCTGCCTTTTCAATCTTCGACTTAGGGGTCTCCATCCTTTGTTGCACTAAGCCTTTTTGGTATTTAGCATTTGCCAGTTTTGTTTGGAGAATTCTTATCTCTTCATCATAGTGCTGAATTTTTGAATTCCAGTTAGCAAGTTCTTGCTCATCCTTCGTTATTTGAACTTCCAATTCATCAATGGGGGTTTGAGAAACCTTGAAGGCATCAATTTTCTCTTGATGAAGTGCAGCCTCTTGTTTTTTCAACCTGGAAATTTCAGAGCGTTTACTGATGTGAAGTGCAAAAGTTTCAAAGACTGGCAAAAATTCGATCAGGAAAGCAAAAAGTTTGGCATTAGGCTCTGATTGCAGCAATTTTTGAGCGATGTCCTTAATTGCAAAGCTTTCTGATGGATTCTCTTCAATCTTAGTAAAGAGATTGCCTTCCAAGACCTTAGCTTTTAATTGCTGAAGCAATTCTTCAGTAGTCTCTTGAGTAACAGAGGTCAAGGAAGTAGTCGAAGCACTGGAGACCATGGCAGGAGAAGAGGAAGAAAGGCTCAGCAAGTGTTTAAGAGCAGCCAAAGGATTTGTCGTCTTCATCAGGGAAAACTCCTGGTCACTCATAGCGCTACTAGTTGATTCTTTGGTAGAAACTTTTTCTTGAGCCTCAATTTCAATCGTCTCTGTGATTGAACCCTTAGCGCCTGCCACGTCTGGTGTTTGCTCGTTAGTTCGCTCAAGTTCCATTTCAACATTCGCGTTAGTAGCGTTGCTTGTTCCTTCGACGTCAACAACCATAGGAGAATTTTGGGTAGTTGGAATTACTGTGGAGATTTCCTCAGGCGTTGATGGTGTAGGCAAAATGTGTTCAGTCGAAAGAACATTTGGAGCAGCTACAGATTCGACAACAGGAACTTCGACTGATGTGTGAAGTCTCTTAGGGGGAGGTCCATGAGATTGCTCTTGTGGTTCTTTGATCACAATCCCTTTAGCCCTTGCTTGGGATTCAGGTTGCATTCGTTTCCTTGACCGGTGAATAAGAGGTATGTTATCACCATCACTATCAATATCCTGCGAAAGAGAAACACGAGTTTAAAACACAATTAAGTGTTAAAAGAGTCGAAGAAACTTGAAACAGAAATGAAGATATATTTGTTACCTCAGAACTGGAAATAAGTAGACTTTTCCCTATTGCAAGAGGACTTGTTACTCCAGGTTTCTTCTAAAAGAGGAAAAATAAATAAAGGTGATGAAATATGGTCGAACTTTCTACTTAAAAGGTTTAGTCAATTTACAAAGATATACCTCTATTTGGGGTAAGCTGGAAGTGGATTTAACCACAAGTTTCTTCTTCGTTTTGGGTGGTGTTCTTGCTGTTGGCTTGTTTTGCTTTGATGTTGCTTTAGTGGGCTTTTTCTGTAAAACAGCAGCTGTTCATAATGCAAAGATTTTATCAGGTAAATGGTTTTAAAATTTTAATTAATGAAGAATTATGTTTCCAATTATCTGAGGATACCTGGGGATTTGTTCTTCTCAGCAATTTGAGAGGGAAAAGCTGAATACAAAATTTTCGAAATTTCTGCATCAGTTTTTCCTCTAAAAGCTTTAGTATAGTATCCACCCCACCAATCTTGAAATGCCTTCGTACAAGAAAAGTTTGGTTGAAATTTAGCAGGTTCAAAGAGCAAATCTTTGAAGCGAAAATTCTTGAAGATTTGCTGATAAGCTTGCTCTGTCTCTGGAGTGTTGAACTCTCTCCTGTGCAAGCAGACCGGGGCCGGTCGAAGTTGGCATAGCCCAAATTGCCTTGAAAAATAGCTGGGAAAATACCTGCTAATGCCAAGATTGTTTTTGTTGTTGCTTGGAGAGAGCCTTATTGAAAGAAGAGAGGGCGAAAGATAGGCTTGCCAGATTTGGTTTATTTCTTCGGCATTTTCTGTTGATTTAGAAGGAAATTCGTTGATGAACCAAGATGGTCCAAAAGTGCATTTGACAAAAGGCGCCATAGCATCAATGAAAGTAGTGCACTTGTTGAAGATGTCGAAGTACATGGAAAACGCTTCCTCATAAGACAAGTTCTTCTCCCTATTCCTTAATTGTGCTAGTCGAACTCCTTCTGTTCTTCTAGTTGGTAAGGTTGGTCGAATTTCCTTGGGAATAAACAAATTCAGCCTTGACTCAAAAGTGGCTAAGAGCCAAAGTTGCATAAGCCACATAGGACCAGCAATGAGCAGTTTATCAGTTGGTTCGCCTTCTTTCAATTTGAGGGCAGCACCATCAAGATGCTGATAGAGATTTCCTAGAACCAATTTCGCTAAATTGATATTCTTGGCCTTATGGAGTTGAATGGCCAAAGGAACGAAAACTTTTGCTACTTGGAGAGAACGGGAGCAAAAGACAAAGCATGACAACCATAGGGTAAGAAAAGCTATGTGTTCTAAATCAGATACTTCAACATTCTCAGTATCATGATGATCAGCAATATAAGCACTAAAGGTAGGGTTGTTAAATGAGAAGCCATAGTCATTGGTGGCCAGTTTAGGGTCAAAGGTTTCACCCAGTGGTTTCAAGCCAGTAATGGCAGCTACATCCAACAGAGTGGGAGATAACATGCCACATTTCAGATGGAGACTATGAGTGGATATATCCCAGAACTGCAATGCTGCTAGAATCATAGTGCTGTCGTATTTGGGTCCATATTGCGACAGTTGGATAATGTCGAAAATCCCCTGTTCTTGCCAAATGGTTTCCTTTTGTTTTTGAACTTTGTCAAGCCATGCGAGGTAATCACTTTGTTCTACCTTAGGAGCAGATCTAAATACTCTGTTGGGGTTTTTTAGAAATTCCAAATGAAAAGGAGTTTCTTCAAAAATTCTGGGTTGAAGTTTGCGGTGACTAGGAAAAATCGCTTTAACTTCTTCGCTTTCTATGGGGTCAGGAAGAGGACCTAAATAAGCGTGGGTAAAAGGTTTACCAGATGGAATAAGTATCTGATTAAACCAAGTTGGTGAAGGTTCTTCAACGAAGCCTTCAAAGCCATGCACAGCAACTGTTTGTTTTTGAGGTTGAGCGCTGGAAGAAGCCATCTGTTGTAAATAACGAACAAAGAGGGTTGTGTTCTTAGTGGAAATGTCGAAAAGGTGAAAAAGTTTGAAGCTTTCGTGAAGAGGCAAGGTTAGCTGAGAAATTTTCTGAGTTTAAGGTTCAAAGGGAGCGTAAGAATGAAGAAGATGAAGTGAAACGTATTTATACGTTAGAGGTGCAACGGTTGCACAGTTACGACGCTTCGCACGTTTGAGGTTCTGAAAAGACGTGGTCTACCAACCAAATGACGTGGCCCAATGAAACGGTTCGCTTTGTCTGTGCAAGGTCATGATTATTTTTGCCTATTACCATTTAATGCAAAGTTGTTGGAGGTGACGTTTCGAAATCTTCAAAAAATATTCTTTTTTCTTCCTTAACACTTGTGCTGTCGAAAAAGATATTTTTGGGGGGCAATTTGTTAGCCTAGGATTTCGACAAGGTTTTTGAGTGGTTAATTAATAGGGTTTGACTTTTCATTAAAGATCATTCATAATGCCTTTAGAGTGACATTCAAGTCATCTCAGCATGTTTTCGATAGAAGAGGTCTTCACCAATTCGACAGATTCGACAGGAAAGAGTTTTCGACAGGACAGTGTATTCAGGACTTCGTCAAGCAGTTATTGGCAGACAGTTGTGTCGAATTTCAAGACTACGGTTAATACGACGTGGGCAGCACGAAGTCCATCATTGGTTAGTGAGACATAGCCACGTGTCCATAGCAGTTTACATTTCAGCCATTATTTTCTGTATAAGTAGGAGTTTCTACATAGAAATCAAGGGTGACAAATTATTATACCAAACACACAGTTCTGAAACTCTAACTTCCAAGTCACAGCGAAAACAGAGTGAAGGAATTATTGTACAACGTATGTGAATTTGTACACCATTCTCTTTTCATTCAATGCAATTTATTACTTTCCATACAAGTCATTTTACATTTCTGCGTTCCATTTTATCACTTCCTTTTTCTTTGATTTCCATTTTCATGGTGAATTGTCTCTCTTTTTAAAATATATTTGTTGACAAACTGCGGTGTTTAAAGGCAATTGCTTTGGAGATTTCTGGTTTAATCTCACAAACATTTCTAATAAAACCAGTGATTGTTTGCTAAAAACACCAGCAAACAATGGCCGAAACCTTTTTTGAAAGAAAGTGATGTTTTATTTCATGAACTTTAGTGAAAAATGTGTAAAAATGCAAGGGAAATTAATCAAGTAGAAGAACAACTCCTTCAAGGCCAAGGACCCATCTCAAACACCCAAGGCTCCCTAAGTCCTTGTCAAAATGTTTGAAACGGATCCTCAAGGCGACAACAACAAGCAATCAAGAAGGAGTTGGGAGTAGAAGAGAGATTATGCAAGAAAAACTAAATATGAGATGCAAGGTTTCAAGGCTTACCTCAAAATCACAAAGAAATGAAGAAGGAGATGATATAGACTCAAAATGAACTTGGATCTACCCTTGAACCCACAAAGATTGCTAGCTCTTAGCAATTTGATGATGCAACCTTGAAGAGAATGGAAGGAATGATGATGATCTAACAAGAAATGGAAGATTTGATGGTGAAAGAGTGAAGGATGAAGGAGGAATTGGGGGTAGAGGGTTCGGTTTTGGAGAAAGGAAAGGAGGTGTTTTTGGTGTGCTAGGGTTTTAGTGTAGGAGAATGAGATGCCAAAGGATCAATGAGAGGCCAAAGATTCTTAGGTGTGGGAATGAGGGGGTATTTATAGATTTATTTTAGGTTTAGGGGCAATTGAGTCATTGGCCTTACTAAGTGCTCTAGGATTGAGTTTTAAAATTAAATGGAGGGTTAGGATTAAAGGTCACTTGGATTGAGGGTATTGAGAAAACACAAAAGGTGAGAGTGAGAGAGTGGGGGCGAAAATGAGGGAAGGGAGTGAGAGTTTTTGTAAAAAAAACTTGTCTTATTTTAGGAATAATGTGAGGCAAAAATAGGGTTAGGGGTATGATTGGGATGGAATGTTACCAAAGAGGAAAATTGGTGTTTCCTTATGAAGAGGTTAGTGTAAGTGAGTGAGGTAATTTACCAAAGAGGGCATGAATCCTCATGAGAGTGAGTGAGAATTGGTGATATGCACCAAAGGAGGAGGTTTAAGAATGGTACAAGGCATATTCCTTCAAGATACGGAATAATAGTACAATAGAAGAGTGTGGAAGAATTTTAGTCTTCAAATTACAGTTTTGTTGACATTGTAAGGGTATGCCTAAGACCATTGAATCAATCTACTTTTCAAAAGTACTTAACACTTACTAGAATATCAAAAATATACACTACCACAATCCCCTTATCAATGTTGAGATGGAATATAAAAACTTATACATTTTCTCTGTATATCTCAAAATACATGTAAGTATAATACAAATATATGGGGCTTTTCTCAAAGGTACATTTAACAAAAATATCTGTTTTGCTTCAAAACCATAAATATTCTCTGTACTTTGGATAGCCTTGCCTTTCCTGTCCATCTGAAAATCCACAAAACATAAAGAGTGAGATTTCAAAGAAATCTCAGTGAATTCCTAAAACGCACATCACCAATACTTCATAGGATTTTTTTATGCTATTCTTTCCTCTTATGCTCTTTTCCTCTTATCCTCTTAGAACAACCCTAGAGATTACTTATTTAATCTCAACGGAGAACCCAACTCGTGATAGCTATACCGAGTAATTTTAGGCCTGACTTTGGGCTCATGACTTCCCTCCACCAAGTGTGCTTTTAACTTCTTGGGGTCGTCATCCCCCTCGTATATTATAAATTTAATTGCCTCTATAATTATTCTCACAATCCTCAAATATCATAATCAATGATATAAATATTTCTTACAACATTTTATGGTCATTCACCAAATGTAAGTACCACACTAGCTAAACCTATTGATGGTCGAGGAGAAATCTCAGCTTCGGAATCTCGGTTAATCGAATCTCCCGCTCCTGGTATTATTTCGAGACGTTCCGTGTATGATCATAGGCCATAGAAATCCCTAAGTTTTTCATAAACAATCATTCCAAGGTAGCAAGCAACATGGTAAATAGCATTTTCACTATACATCAAGGTGATGATTAGGATAAGGAAGGAAGTATTCTAAGAATTAATTCAAAAAAACAATTAATAGTTTGTTTATAGTTGTAGAACTTTTTGATAGCTTCCCAACGCATCCAATAACACTCAAATTGGAGTTCCGGATCAAAAGATGCGATTAAAACGGTCGGAAGACTATCGAAAGGTACCCCAACCAGAAACCCATGCACGGACCAGGCCTCAGGGGCGCACGGACCGTGCGTGTTCTGCAGAGTTCAAAATCCTGTTTTTGCGTTTTTAACTCATTGCTAAGGGCTTCAAACTAATCCTAACTAACATACAATCAATTTTAACATTACAAATCACTCAATTACAATCCAAACAACATCAACACCTCGAACGAGTTTAATTAACAAAACATACAACAACCACCTTAAATCAACAATGCAATCAACTCTAAATTTACAAATTCACACGAGATTCATTACATGCATCAAGTTCATTTGGAGCTCATTTCCAAGATGTCACTGAACATAAACCATTATAGCTTCATATTTATTGTCACCATATTTCAAGAAAACCCTAGACAACATACCCTAAACAACACACACAAGCAAGAGCACCAAAACTCATCAACAACATCTCCCAAAACCAGGGGCGGAGCCAGGGGGACCTGGTGGGGCCATGGTCTCCCCCAAATTTCTACTATTTTAGTAACTATTTGTATTATGTATGTTAGGACTTTGGCAAGTGTACCAAATTCGTTGCAAGTAATAATTTAAACGGTAAGTAACCGGTCGATTCCACAGGGATTGCACGTTGACAACAATAGCAAAATTGTAAATTCGTAGATTGTAGCGATTTGGTAATTTGAGTAATAGTAACAGAACACAACGTGAATTAATAATGCGAGAAAAACGACTAGGGATCGAATCCTCTCACCTCGCCTATCACATGAACCATAGCCAATTCAAGTTAGTTATTCAATTTCTAGATTCAATTCACTAGTTTAAGGTCAAGGGCAATTCCTTGTCTCAAGACCCCTATTACCCTAAGAGTTACCCTAATTCCTTAGGTGAGTCATGCCAGAGGGTAACGCATTAAGATTGAGAATTTTAATGAATTCACATAAGCTACCACATATTCCTATGATGATTACTAGCATGTGACCTAATTACCCAATTTCCAGCTACTAATTCATATCCCTATGCAATCACTAGCCTGGATCATCACAATTATCATATGTAATTGAAAAGCATTAAGAATATAGGTAATTAGACAAAGTAAATCGAATAACAACCGAATTGACTAGAACAACGGTTCACATGATAGGGTTGGAAGATTCATCTCTCCCTAATCTAAGCAATTTAGTTACAAATCATCCTAAGAGTGGAAACCAACATAAAGTAGAAAACAAACACAAAGGAAGACATTAGAACCTTCAATCCCTTGTTCCCAAGTGGTGAGAAGGCCCCAAAATCGCACCCTCCAGCTGCTCCAAAGTGTGGCTCCCAATCCCAAAACGAAGTCCCTTCAAAATTTGCTGAAACTGCTTTAAAAACCCTAATTTTGACGCACCATCGCGACGCGGCCCGTGTCCTTCGCGTCGCGACAAATGACAGAAACTTCAGGCCTCGCAAAACTGCTCCAGGTCGCGTCGCGAACCCTCCTGGTCGCGACGCGAAAAATAACAGAAAGTTCTGGTTTGCAAAATTCCTCTGGATCGCGTCGCGAACCCTCCTGGTCGCGACGCGAAAAACAACAGAAAGCAAATTCCTCCATTTTGCTGCATTTCCGGGCAAGTGTCTGGTTCGCCGAATGATGCCACAACCAAATAGAGGTCTTCAATGACCAAGTTAGCTCCAAAAGTGAAGGAATTACTTACAAATGAACTTCCTACTACAATTATCTAAAACTAGACTAAATCCCAGATAATGACTGTGATACAATGAAAAACCTGCACAATTGGTCCTAAAAATGCCTAACTTACATCATATGATTGGGAGTCAACAATGTACTCAATTTTATAGCTGGTCCCCCCCTAATTTCTACTGTTTTAGCAACTTGGTCTCTCCCAATTTGTAATCCTGGCAAACAATCAATTCAGACTGTGGCTGTTTTTTTTCTATTTAGCTGTTACATATAATACATCAACCTTAAACACATCAGCACATCAACTATCATCATCAATCTAATACAGTGGCAGGACGAATGAATTGGAAATACTGAATCATAAGCAGGCAGCATTCTCAAGTTTTCTCTGTACGCACATCTCACCAGTGTTTCACTCTTGAGGTGTTTCGGGTGTTCACTCAATTCACAGTACCTGCATCATCGTTTCATAGGCTTGACAGAGTTCTATATCATTCTATACAAATGAAATGCATACACACATTTTGAGGACTTTAAGGGTTATAGCGGAGCTTAGGTAAGGGTGGATACATTTGGATAAGTAGGTTGTACTTGGAGTTAGGCCTACCTCTCTTTTTGTCAATTTCACGCAATACTTACCCATTTTCCCAAAGCATTCAACAAAACAAGAGAAGGAATTTATTTATTTATTTTTCTCTTTCTTTTTTTTTTTTGATATGTATATATATATATACATATATACATATTTATTATTTTTTTTCTTTCTATTCTTGTTCCTTCTCTTGTATACCACCCCAAACTTATATTGTTGCTATTCCACGAGCAACCCCAAACTTAAAAATTTCCCCACTCTCACAGCTTTTGTTACCTAACTCCAAGTTAAGAATTACTAGGCTATGATTTTCAGAGAAACAGCATACAATTTTTAACAATAGGCTCAGAGGGGCTAGCAGAGGATAAACATTAATTAGGTGTGGTTTGAAAGGCTCAGGGGTGCCAACAGAAATGCCTCAGTGTGTATGAAAATCAAATGCAAAAAAAACAATTAAGCACAATGTCAAGTTCTGCAGACTAATGCAGGCAAGGAATACACACACAATATATATAAGAACGTGTTTAGGCTCAAACCTCACAGTTGGGATCATGGAGATGGGACTTGAGAGATGCTGCTCACAGATGATAAAGAACTTCCGCAACGTTTGTCATGACCCCTGCTATTACTTGATGATAAAACTTGAAGTGCGAGTGTCAAAAGGAAAAATGCAAACATGCGACCCCAATTGCCACACATCATCACCATTGACGCTGCTTTAACAAAACAAAAACAAAATATAGGGCAGTGGTGTCCCAATATCACAGAGTAAGTTATAATCATAAGTCAGACCAAAGTGCGAAATAAAGTCAAAATAGGGCGAAATACAACCAACAGTACAAAATAAAGATGTCTGAGTAAAACAGAAAAATAAATGAGCCTCCTGCTCAAGGAAATGAAATGTGCTCCTCCAAATACTCGTCCCCTGAAAGAAGTGGATCCTGGGGGACCTGCTGCTGCTCTGCATGTGGTACTGATGAAGATGAAGCGGCGGCTGCTCTGTTCTCGGCCATATACTCCTCAGCAGCACGGTGAACTCTGTATGATGCCAGGTGTGAAGTATCTATGCCCTGCTGCTGCAATGACAGAGACGACCCGCACCAGCTGGCCATGAGGAGGTCATACTGGAAAGAGGAGTCGGTCTGAAACTGCTCCCGGTAAGATGGGCCTGCTGGCTGCTGCGGTGTTGGAGGTGCTGGCTGCTGTGGAGCTGCTCCATCCATGGGCCCCTCAGGTTGCTTCAAGATCCATGCTGCTGTGATACCCTCCCTGGGGTCAGTTAGAAGATCATCTGGGTACTCAGGGCAGCCCTGCTGTCTACATAAAGCATGGATGATAGAACAGTGCCCCAATCGAGCCCTGGGACATCTGGCAATCTCTGCAATACTCGCTGAAATGGCTCTCCCCAGATTGACCCTCTGGCCTCTCATGATAGTTTGTAGTCCCATGGCTACCTTTGTCTTGACATCAGTGGAGTTGGAGCATGAAATGATAGTCTGATTAAAGAAATTGTTCCAGGCCTTAGGAATTGCCTTCAGAGCCATGTTGCAAAAGCGCCGGGGAAAGTCTTGACCAATCGGACCGATAAGATGCTTGTCCCATGTCGCTCCTTGACGACACAACTCCCCTAGCAAACCCTCATAATCGTGTGCCCCCCTGCTGTCTCAGGCATCCATCATGGCACAATTAGCAGTAGTAGGCAGCCCGAGGAGACTGTTGATGGTATCAGGAGAGTAGGACACCTCTCTTCCCCTCACCACTGAAACTCTATTGTCTTCATCCCCATAGGCATTTGCATAAAATTCTCTCACTAGGCTTTGGTTAGCTTGTTTGATCATTGAGTTGAGCGAGAGCCAGCCCAATTCCCGGAGAGTGGAAGTAATGATGGGGAATTCCCCCGTGCTGAGGTTGAAGGCCCTTTCTGGATTTATCGTTTTCCCTTTGACCACTTGGTGGTACCTCTCCTCATGTACGGGGGACCTAAATCTGTCAACCTCAACTGCGGGCTCCCCTCGCCTTTTCTTGGAGGTGCCTGCTTTGCTTTTCTTCATCATTTCTGCTTACCTGTAATGTCCTGTAAGAAAATTAAAACAACAAGAATCCAGCACCAATCGTTAGTTCTCGGTGGGTCCCTGGTGTGGGCCCCACTCACAGCAGTGAATCCAACAAAATCAGACAATAACATCTTCTCAGCACTAATCAACTACCCTAAGGTTCAATGATCATTGACAAAATTAAAGCACCGGCTAGCAACCAAACAGAATTCACTTTGACATTTTCACAAACAGCTTGGCTACACAAAAAAAATTTCATTCAAGCATTTTATCGAACACCTTGTGTATGCCCAAAATCCACTTAATTCCTACCCCTAGTTCAATCATCCTCTCTCCAACATTAGCAATAAACAACAATCATGCAACAACATATCATGGGGAACAATCCTACTCTTCTAATTTGACTTCGAATCCTCACACTTCCTACCCAAAAATCACCCCAACAACCATAAAAACACTCAAAATATTATACTCTAATTAAAGAATAAGGTGAAGATTGATACCTGGAGATGTTGATGGTGAAGCTAACCAGGGGCGGAGCCAGGGGGACCTGGTGGGGCCATGGTCTCCCCCAAATTTCTACTATTTTAGTAACTATTTGTATTATGTATGTTAGGACTTTGGCAAGTGTACCAAATTCGTTGCAAGTAATAATTTAAACGGTAAGTAACCGGTCGATTCCACAGGGATTGCACGTTGACAACAATAGCAAAATTGTAAATTCGTAGATTGTAGCGATTTGGTAATTTGAATAATAGTAACAGAACACAACGTGAATTAATAATGCGAGAAAAACGACTAGGGATCGAATCCTCTCACCTCGCCTATCACATGAACCATAGCCAATTCAAGTTAGTTATTCAATTTCTAGATTCAATTCACTAGTTTAAGGTCAAGGGCAATTCCTTGTCTCAAGACCCCTATTACCCTAAGAGTTACCCTAATTCCTTAGGTGAGTCATGCCAGAGGGTAACGCATTAAGATTGAGAATTTTAATGAATTCACATAAGCTACCACATATTCCTATGATGATTACTAGCATGTGACCTAATTACCCAATTTCCAGCTACTAATTCATATCCCTATGCAATCACTAGCCTGGATCATCACAATTATCATATGTAATTGAAAAGCATTAAGAACATAGGTAATTAGACAAAGTAAATCGAATAACAACCGAATTGACTAGAACAACGGTTCACATGATAGGGTTGGGAGATTCATCTCTCCCTAATCTAAGCAATTTAGTTACAAATCATCCTAAGAGTGGAAACCGACATAAAGTAGAAAACAAACACAAAGGAAGACATTAGAACCTTCAATCCCTTGTTCCCAAGTGGTGAGAAGGCCCCAAAATCGCACCCTCCAGCTGCTCCAAAGTGTGGCTCCCAATCCCAAAACGAAGTCCCTTCAAAATTTGCTGAAACTCCTTTAAAAACCCTAATTTTGACGCACCATCGCAACGTGGCCCGTGTCCGTCGCGTCGCGACAAATGACAGAAACTTCAGGCCTCGCAAAACTGCTCCAGGTCGCGTCGCGAACCCTCCTGGTCGTGACGCGAAATATAACAGAAAGTTCTGGTTTGCAAAATTCCTCTGGATCGCGTCGCGAACCCTCCTGGTCGCGACGCGAAAAACAACAGAAAGCAAATTCCTCCATTTTGCTGCATTTCCGGGCAAGTGTCTGGTTCGCCGAATGATGCCACAACCAAATAGAGGTCTTCAATGACCAAGTTAGCTCCAAAAGTGAAGGAATTACTTACAAATGAACTTCCTACTACAATTATCTAAAACTAGACTAAATCCCAGATAATGACTGTGATACAATGAAAAACCTGCACAATTGGTCCTAAAAATGCCTAACTTACATCATATGATTGGGAGTCAACAATGTACTCAATTTTATAGCTGGTCCCCCCCTAATTTCTACTGTTTTAGCAACTTGGTCTCTCCCAATTTGTAATCCTGGCTCCGCCCCTGCTTCCCAAAACCTCCTTGTTCTCGAACAATCTCCCCAAGAACTTCAAGGATTAAACTCTCTTCTTCAAAACCCCAAAAGCTATGCTTTAAACTAGCATGCAACCTCAGAATCAATACTCTTGAAACTCAAAACCCAAATGCAACCCTCAATGTAGCTCTAGGATGAGGGTAATGGTGATGTGCAGATTTTGGATATTCAACTCTTCTCCAAACAAGTCCTAGTGCTGAAATGGTTTTTCTATCCTTTATTCCAGCTACCCAAAGCAACATACAATCATCAAAAGAAAATTGTCCAGCTCCCCATTGCTCCATGCAACTCGAGAGTGAAAGTGAGTGAAGGGTGGCACAACTTTCTGGTTTTTAATCTCTAAATAGAACTAATTTTTGGAATGAAAAAGGTAAGAAGGTGAAGTAAGGAAGGAATTTTCAGTAGGGTGAATGAAGGGAACGGTAGGGTTCCATGTCTCTTGAGTTTCATTCCTCTTTCTCTCCACTCTCACCATCGCAACTCTCTCCCTTCTTTCTTACCACCTTTTTTTCTTTTTAAAACTGACAAATGAGGGAAGGAATTCTCCCTCAATTTAGTGTTCAGCTGGGCTTTTGGTACCAAAGTGGGCTGGTCCAATATAAAATTTCTGGGCTTAAAAGTAAATTCTGCCTCCTATTTACACCTCCTCTAAATACAAATCCAACCACAATAGAAGTAAAATTATTTAAGTAGAATTGAAGGAACATTAATGTTCTATTAGTAACTCAATCACTCACATGCACTTGACTAACTAAAAGAAATTAATCTAACATATAAAATATTTAATTTGAATAAATGACAACAAGTGTGATATCCAAAATAATCAACATAATTATTTTGGGCATTACAGATTTGAAGTGGTATTCAGCAAGTAACATTATATAAATTTCATAATTTACACTTAAGATACATAATTTACAAGTTCTTTTGGCCGTACAAGAAAAATACTAATAGTCTAATCACCTAAGTTCGGTGATTAAGTAATGTTCAACAGAATCTTGTTTGTTATATATTAAAAATATAGTAATTTTATTTCACTTATCTATTCTGCCTATCATGAATATGTGTTGTGTTTTGCACGTTCTCATGTTTAGATTTTTTAGAGCAGTGGTGGTAATACTACTTGAGTCACTGAACTGCATGATACTACAATTAGATAAGCCACAATAAATATCATGCAATACAAAATCAGGATTTTCATGGAAATATAATATTTAAAATAAAAGACAAGAGATGTGTTTCACAAATCAAGATTATCACATATTGCCTACCAGTATATATATATATATATATATATATATATATATATATATATATATGTGTTAAATAATTATTAATTGACAAGTTTATATTTCCATTCATACAAGTGTTTTTTTTGTTATTGTCTTATTGGTACGCATTATTTACTTACTTCACCAATGACTAATATATCGAAAAGCATGGTTGGTCACATGTATACTATATATATATATATTATGATTTGTGCTGCGTCGGTAAACATTCCAAAAATCATATTTCTTTATTTTTATTATTACAAATTAACTATCATGTGAGAGTAAAAAGGAAAAAGTCTAAATGATTTAGGAAGTTAGGATAGTAGCCCCTTTTCTTTATAATTTAGATTTGAAACAGTGTATCCATATACTAACATTTCACGAACAGTTTCATATACAATATTTCAACTAAATGGAATAGAAAATACGGCTCATTTGTGATAAAATGGTACAGATTAATATTGGACTATCTATTATTAAAATTAATGAATTCAAATGTGAGGAGAGTCTGTTTAGCTGATGAAATGAAGTGGCATTGGAAATCAATCTGTTTAGAGTGGCTTTGGAAATTAAACTCTTTTGGAAGAGCAAGTATAAAAGTAACGAATTCAATTGTCTACTTCTAAGTCACAAACCGCTCCATCGATCTTTCTTTTTGGAGTGGATGATGGGTAAAACAGAAAAATTGTGCGTTTGTCCAACAGCCCAAATGTTTCTGCTATTTTTTTGTTTCATAATTATGGTTATGGTGGTCAGGTAAAAAGGAAGCAGATCATATGCACAAGTACGAAATTTGTGCATAATGCACAAGTGTGTCTTTCAGCCATTAGATTAGCAGAATAAAATTTGAGTGGTCTAGATTTAAAGGGGTAACTTGTCAACGTTGAATTTACTCGGTGTATTGTTATTTGCAAAGGTGGCGTTGGAAAAAATTTACCACATTTATATACTGAGTGGTCTACATTTATTTACCACATTTTACTGTGGCTAAATTATTAGTTAAATTTTACTGTGGCTAAATTTACCACATTTTTTTATTATTGTGAACTTGTTCAACTGTAGTTAAATTATTAGTTAAGTTTTACTGTGGCTAAATTAAATAAGTTATATACACTTATGTGGCAATATATATTTACTGACTCACTATTTTTAAGTAATTTTAGTTAAAAATAAAAATATTATTATGAATCTATTCATACTTCATCTTTTTTATGCAGTAACAATGCATTTCTATTAGTTATGCAGTAACAATGCATTTCTATGTTATTATAATGCAACAACCAAATTTAGTATGTAACTAAATCATTTTTTCATACAAAAATAAATATAAAATCACTTTCTAAATAATAATCTGAAAGGACAAGAGTTTGGACGTAGGAGTGGGAGGGAATAGGGAGAAAGCGAAAAAGGGGGAAATGAAAAAAGGAACACTTCTAAAATCACATCTCTTTATCTTTTTTTTATCACAAAGTAGTTGTATTATTGAGAGAGCAAAAGGGAAAAGTCTAAACCATTTAAGAAGCTAGGATGGCAGCCCCGTTTTCTTTATGATTGAGATTTGAAGTAGTGTATCCATATAGTGATATTTCATGACCAGTTTCATAAACAATATTTCAACTAATGAAATAGAAAATATGAAAGCCATATAGGAAGCACAAAGATTGCAACATTATGTATCTACTAATTTTGGTTGTTGCATTATAATAAGAAGTTTGTGGTCGTGGCAGATTCAAACTATAAAACACACAGATACTTTGTCTAGTGGTCTTAGTTAAACATGATAATTTATTTCAAAATAGAATTCTACATTTTAGATTAGCTTTTATAGTCCGGAATAAATTTTACAATTTATTTCAGAATTCTTGGATAATGGTAGAAAAGAGTTTTACACACTATATTCAATTTATTTCAGAATAGAATTCTACAAAATTGGATAGGGATAAAAATAGAGGATACAATGCTGACAAATTTCACATTAGAAATTTGCAATTTCACAAATACTCCAAGACTTTTCTTGTGCGGTTTTAGAAACAACAATAAATTCTATTTAATTTGGTTTCCAGGCTTTGAAGGCATGTGCAATAGTACCATTCTCTTAAACAAACTTTGTCTTAATGTGTGTGCAGTCACTCTCCTTGTACCAATATCTGTTACAAAGTTTGTCTTTATTGTAACAACACAATATTTCACCAAAATATCTACTATGACTCATTTTATTTTGTCCAAGTAAATTTATTTTCCAGTATTACCATACTCTTAGTTTAAAAAACCCATATATGAATCATTTAATTTAAATCCAGTTTTTTATATTTAATTTAAAGAGATATTCTTGATATTTTATCATTAAAATGATGTTAAGTTTTTTCTTGACGTAAAAAATGATGTTATGTTTAGGAATTAGCATTCGGATAAAAAAATCCATTAGTAAATCAGGTGTTAATTTTTTTGTTTTCGTAACTAAAGATCAACATAAAAGTTATCAATTTATTTTACATTTAATTTAAAGAGATATTGTGTTTGTCAAAAAGTTGTAAGGAGCCAAGGTCAATATTCTGCTACTAACGATTAATTTCAGTTTAATTTATTTATGATGTTAAATTGGTTGGTTGTAGTTTTTGGGAAGTGAGTTTTGTTATGAATGTATGTTTGTTGGAGTCTACCTACTCATGCAACGAGTTTGGAATCAAAGAAGGTTTGTTGGGGCCTACCTACTCACGTGAGGGCTATTCTCCATGATTTTTAATCATTGTAACATGAACATTTGGTTTATAAATATGATAGCAAATACTCTTTCCCTCAAAGCAGAAAACCCCTTCTTAATGTGAGGATAATCTTTTAAGAAAAGGAGAGGAACGATTACTTTATTGCTACTTTTAATTTTGTTTGCTAAAACGGGGCATTCACAGCCCCCCTTCTTTGATTTTTACAAATTTGCTTTACAATGGCCGCCCAATTATTGTGAGCATCGTCGTTGTCTTCCATCTCCGCTACTAAAATTCACTATTAATGAGCTTTGGCCCTCAATTAAAGACTAGACCCGAGCAATATACATACACTATTTATCCTTAGTGTATGTATATTGATTATTTTTATTTCTTATTCTTTTCAAGGTCCCACAATGGGTTCAGACTAAACTTGCGTTTGACTGGCTCGACCTAAACGGACAAGATGATGACTTTTGAAAGCGACAATGGGATAAACATGAGACGTGTTCGTCATACAACGAGTCTCCAACCAAATATTGTCTTCATGCACTTTTCATTAAGGAGATGGTCGATCATCTAGAAGATGTCTTGGCACAAAACAAGATTCTCCAAATTATTATTATCCGATCAGTGACATTCAAAGGGTTATAAAGTATAACCCAATTATTACTTGCTCCGGTGCTTAGCAGAAATAATCGTTTGTCTAAATATTGGTCCCTATTATATTAACTGTTCCGTCTATACTTCGAATTGTCCTCAAAAGATATATTATATTTCCTGAAATTAGAACGATAGGGTGGTCTATTCTCTATGTTTTTTTTTCTCTATTATAAATAAAATTTAGGGAGTACTCTTTTTCCTTCTTGATGTTTTTTTCCCTAACAAAGGTTTTGCATCAGAAGGTTTTGTTGCATGAAAAGTCATATAACAAGTTGGTTACTTGGATTAAATTGGAGTGAGACCAAGAAACTGTTTATGTGGTTTTTGAACTGATATGCTATGTCCTTAATAAAGTTTTAAAAAAAACAAGTTTAATCACTTGTGGGATGCATAACACTTTTTTTTATAAGTCAAATATAACATTAAAGGGGTACAAGGGTGCCACAATCCCTTTTACAATTTAAGATAGTAAATCAATACAACCAACAGGATTTGTTACCCAATTCTCATACTTAACATTTAATTGTGTCACTACCTTATTTGTATACCAGCCCCAAGAAAGTCTTAAGAATAACACTTAATTTACCAATGGTAAAATCCAGTCTTACAAAATCATAGAATATCTCTTTATGGACCCGAGTCCTAAAAATAACAAATGAATAATATAGCACAACTCAACAAAATAGATGATATCTCACGTATATGGGTCCTCTCTCATATATATCCTTCATGCATAATAAGCTAGACCACCAAAAGACTAGGATGCCACAACTACACCCAAAATCTTATGGCATTGAGTATATGGGTCCACTCTCTTATATCTCCTTCATTTAGCTCATTTCAAGTATATGTGCGACTAACCATTCACAGTTCTCAACAATCTCCCTCTTGCTAACCTTGATCCAAACCAGAATCCACCTCCCGCTCCCCTACCGAGCCAAACCTAGGCTCTGATACCACTTGTTGGGGAGTCCGGGAGAGCACTAGGAGAAACACCGAGCTAATGATCTGAACCACCAAGAGACATGGACGCCACATCTCCACCCAAAACTTTAAGTGGGTTGCATTAATTTTCCTTCATTTGTTAGGTTAACAAACACACACTTTATAGGCCTTCGGGCAATAAATGAAATAAATCACAATATTCAATCATTTATCTTCTCTTTCAATTTTGTGTTGTTACTCTCATTATGGTACGATTGCTTTGAGTGTCGTTCAAAATAATAAAAAAATTAAATAAAATTTGATTTTTTTTTCCAAAAAAATGTAAGCCATAGAAAAGAGAAATGAAGATAGAATAAGAAAAGGAAAGTGAGAGAGAGAAAGAGAGTACTAAAGTTATAATAATAGTAATTAATAACATCATTTTATGTTATAGTGGTCGTGTAAAAAAAGAAAAGAAATGCACTCTAAATTTTAAATTGCAAATTTAGTGTATAACTAAAATCGTTTGCTCATAAAAAACAAATATAAAATCACTTTCTAAGTCACAAATATAATTAAATCGAATAGAAAATATGAAAGCCACATAGGAAGCACAAAGATTGCCACATGATATGGGCTCATTTGGGATATAATTAAAATTAAAATGGTACAAATTGATATTGGAATATCTGTTACTAAATGAAGGAGATATACCTAGTCACCATCTCTTTGTACCACCATCTGTATACCTAGTCACCATCTCTTTGTACCACCATCTGTTACAATCTTTATCTTTCTGTGTACCACCATAGAAAAAATTGTGCTTTGCCTTTCAAACTGCCCAACCACTTCTTAGGACCACAACTAGGCTCACAATACTAAAATCCATTCATTAAATTAATAATTTAAAAAAAATACATTCATTAAATTAAATTAAATTTTAAAATATAAAGATAATATTAGAAGATGACAGGTGCAGTTGTTTACCCCAAATGGTTGTAGTGAGTAGGAAAAAAATAAATAGTTTAACAAGTATTTTTAATAAGAGTTTAGAATCTACCAATTTAGTCAAAAAAAGAATCTACCAATAGCAAGCATCCACGAAATTTATTTCACCCTATTTGTTGTCCTTGTGAGACAGACCTATCAACTCTAAAGATGTCCCTAATACTAATTAAGCTTTTGCTTTTCCATTGTACTTAAGTAGCTCAGTCAAACAATGTTTAAATCTACTAATAACATTAAAAGTACCACCACCATTTGTTGTCCTTGTGAGATAGAACTTTGTCTTTTTCCCAAAATTCAGTCACCATAAACTCTAAAAGAACCCGTCCTATTACTTTATATATGTATATATGTTAATTTTGAATATTTACATTATAAGAAGTACTATTTTATTTTACATAGGAAAGTTGTTGTGACCTGTGATTGCCAAGCTTGCAAGTCTAAAATCTTCAAACGCATGGAATCGATGGGTTGGAGTTCCAGATTGGTTCTTGGATTTCCTGATCCGAAAGATTTCTAAGTTTGTTTTTTTATTTAAATAAAAAAAAAATAATGACTCATCTGATGATAAGAAGATACACATCAGCTATTTAATGTCTACATCATCAAGCTACAAGCCATATATGTATTTTATAAACAGGGTTTAACGGAAATGTTAAAAAGGTTAATGTGGCTAACATTTTGTAGCTTAAAGGACTAAATTGGGGGGGGGGGGGGGAGACAAAAGATCAAATTATTATCTGAAGATTAGTTAAGGGGCCCGGGAGCAATTTAGCTTAAAAATAATAAACCAAAAATTACATTGGCAAATATGTATAAAGTAAAAGATTAAGGGTTTCATCAAAAAAAAGTAAATGATTAAGGGTTCCAAATATAAATAGGCAAAAGAGCTACAAAACTTACAATTATTGAGATATGCCTTGTAATTCTATTGCTTGTAATAATAGTAGGTGTAGTTAGAAACCTAGTCGAAATGGGCCAGTCGAATGGGCTAGTCGAAATTATGGGCCTGGGCCTGTTTCATTGTGTATATATACAGACGTCAGTAGCATATAATCAGTACCCTACTTTTATGAAATTCAGTGCAGCTTTTACTATTCATATTATATTGCCCTAATCATTCCTCTGACAGCAGTCAAGCAGGCAACAAGGAGAAGGGTAGAGAAAAGGGATCAAGCAGTAAGAAGAAAGAACAAGGATCTTTCGACAAGAAGAAGGGAGACCTGTCGAAAGTTCAGTGTTATAACTGTCAGCAATTTGGGCATTATAGGAACAAGTGTCAAAACAAGAAAGTTCCTAGGGATAAAGATGCAGAAGCCAAGTTTGCTAATGATGGTGACTCAGACTCTGACTCAGAGGAGTTAATGCTGATGGCTGTCGAAGATGAGATTCGACTCGATGAAGGAATTGCTGAAAGTAGCGAGCAAAATAGTGGGAACACTTGTATAAGTGGATTCACTTGCGATGCTCAAAATACTTGTGCAATATGTGTGTGGCAGGGCAGTGGAAACACTGGTGATGCCTCCAACATTGCCAGCAATGATGATGAAGAATTGTCATTCATGACAGCTACTGACCCAGAATTATTGTTGTTGAAGGCTGATACAAATTCGACTAAAGAGAAGTTTGTCGAATGGTATCTCGACACAGGATGTTCAAATCACATGTGTTGTCACAAGGAGTGGTTTGTCGAACTGGAGCAGATAAGCAAAAGGATAAGGTTTGCAGATAACAGTAGAGTTACTGCTGAAGGAGTAGGCACCATAAAGTTCCTGTCGAAAGATGGTAAGTGGTGCTACATCCAAGGGGTATTTTATGTACTAGATATGAGGAGCAATCTGCTAAGTCACTAGTGGAAAAATGAGATTCAAAGTCGGATATTTCAGACATTTAAAGTCGGACATTCACCCGACTTCTATCAAAGCGACTTAGAAAGTATAATTTTTTAAAGTCGAGTTAAGGTCCAACTTAAAAAGTACGTTTTAAAGTCGGACTATTAGTGCGTCCGACTTTAATTATGGCGTGTTTTCTGATTAGCTGGCCTCTGTGGAAAACCTTTAACGTCGGGTTTTTCTGAACTCCGACTTTAAAAGTGTTATTTTAAAGTCGGATGACAGAAAGGTCCGACTTTAAAAGTGTTTATTTTTTTAATCAAATATTACTAGATTGCATTTCTTTATCAACCGGTTCTCTGGCAAAAGTTGAAAGTTTTATCACAACAAAGATATAGCAGGTTCTGTGAACCCTTTACTGGAAGGCTAATACAATTACCCTATAGAAAATTGATCGAAATCAGCCGATAAATTGTTAGTCGTAGGATCATCTTGCATATTTCTTCCTTCAGAAACTCCACATGCATTTTGCTGATTGGACAAATTAGATAGTTCAGTGGACATCCTGCAGTTACAACAGAAATAAAATGGCAAAGTAAGATTAACACTGAATATTCTGCAGTTACAACAGAATCAAAATGGTAAATAACAGTTAGTAGTAAGCCGCATTAATTTGCAACTGAATATCTTGATTAACACTGATAATTGAAATATTCAGATTACTTTTAGCACACATCTTCAGAAAGCATATATTTTACTAACATCTATACTCACCTATGTGATAGTCGACTATAAAGCCCTTTGCTTGATGAATTGTAACCCTAATTTTAGGAAACCAAACCAAAATGTGTCAACTGAGTTGAAGTTTAATTAGAAATGAAGCAAACAAGATAATCAATATAGAATCATAAACATGGTTTACCAAAGCAATGAGAGCAGGGACTAACTAACTAACTAACTAACTAACCTTTTAACTAATGCAGCTAATTTGTATCTCTAATAATAGTGAAAGAAATGGCATTACTTACTGAATCAATAGGAAAAGATCCTCACTTGAATTCTTGTACAAGCCAGAATACTCCCTCCCTTCCATCTCCTTGATGAAATGAACTTTAAACATTTAAGTTACAATTGATATTTATATATGAATTTCAACTCCCTCTTTCATTTTTTTTCACATGTGAAGTTGCTACAAAAGGTCATTGTTCATAAACTAAGCGAACTAAAATATCACCCAGCATACAGCTAATCTAAAAAGTAATCATCCCAAGCAACAGAGATTAAAAATCTGTCAACAGTCAACCCAATAACACATATTCCATAATATATTATTCTCCAAAAAAAATAAGACTAGCTATCTTCAATCTTATGCTTTTTCAATACTAGTATGTCAGTAGCCCGGATACGGGATACGATACGGGATACGACACGATACGGATACGGGGATACGGGAAAATTTTGAAAACCAAGATACGACACGGCTGGGATACTTTAATAAAAAATTAAATTAAAATTTAAATATATAAAAACATAAGAGAAAAAATAAAATAGAAAAAAACAAAGATGAAAAACTGAAATATTGCATTTTATAGATATGAAAAAAACCTGTCTAAATAGATAAAAAAAAAATCAAACACAAAATATAGGGATGAAAGGAAGAGGACAATTGACACATATATGTATGAGTGACTAGTCATAAAAAGTAAGGGTAGACAAGTAACTGAGACCACCTGAAATGGTATAATCTGAATAGTCAGTGGCAAAAATAGATGACTTTTTATAGACTAAATATTCATATTAGTACGTAGTTACTCAATAAAACATAATCATATTATTATTCAATATATGATCATCACATTGTAGAAATAAATACTTGTGATCATATCAAGTAGAGATAGTTACATGTATTTATCTCACTCATATCACAATGTATTATTTCTTCTATTATTGTATTACGAAAAAACATATAATTTTATCTTTTAGTTATTGAGGTATTAAAGTGTATCATATATGAGTGACAATCATGTGCTTAGTTTGTAAGAGGTATCGAAAAAGTATCTGAGAAGTATCCTTAGTTGGTAAGAAGTATCAAAGAAGTATCTCAAAAGTATCGAGTCAAATATTTTTTAAAAAGAATTAAAAAATTATTGGATACTCTTTGGGTACGTATCGGGAAGTATCGGGTGCGTATCGGTATCGGATACGTATCCGACACGGGTACGTCTCCATTTTTGAAGTATCGGGGCTTCATAGATTGTCAATTCTCCATCAAAACCACTATAGGCTAATACAAGCAGTATTTGCAAACATTTCATTCACAAAAACCAAAGTAAAGAACCTTGTAATAACCAAATTAACATGCCTAACCAAATAACCAAATTAACACTCATATTTTCAGAGAAACAAAGTTATAAACCTCTAGTTCAAAGCTTAAACTATAACTTAAAACTCAATTATAAATTCCTAGCCTTAACATTAACATTGTAAATTTCTAGCCTTAATTGATATAAACTGTATGGCATGTAGTGAAAAAGTGAAATTCCTAGCCTTAACATTAACATTGTAAATTTCATTAGTTATAGTGCCCCTCTATTATAAACCAGTTCTGGCCTAACTCAATACCTCCAAAGTTCAAGCTTTTATCTTCATTTTCTATAGGTTGAGGCGAGCGAGTGTTAGTATGTATTCTAGGGTAAAATCATTTATGTATTTAATAGTGGAATAATATCTGTAACTCTGAACATTAGTCTATTTCCTTAAATATTCTTGATTTAGCATTTATTACTGTCATTCTCTTTGTTTGGTATTAATCTTAAATCGTGTGAACCAAATTACATGGTTAGAGGTTTGGTTCTTGGCAAAAACAGAGGCAGTAACCAAGGGAAGAGAAAAGACTCTCTAAGAACTGTCATAACTCCTTATTGATGGCAGGAACCAGAGATGCATACTAGGATCTTCTATGAACTTCTCTTCAATCCCACAACAAGCTCCTAGCTACTACCTTTTCTATCCATAAACACTTCATGGCTGAGACTAAGATTAAGCAAAGCAAAGCAAAAGCAAATTTCCATTGCTGTAGTTACGATTTCACCACCAAAAAGGATATTGCATATTTAAATCCCATCTCGTGGCAAAAAGAGCTCACAGCAGCACCTTCTACTCGCTTGTAGCCACCAACAAAAGAGTTCATAGTCCAGTTATTTTGTCAAGTTTTAAAAAATTTGTTGGATTTTATTTTCTCTATTAAAGAACAACTAATTCAAATTGACTTTTTACTTTTCATTAAAACTTTCTTGAATTCATCAAATTGTAGCAACATAATTGATCTCTCTACAATTTAGAGCTCTATGTAGAGCATCATGCATTGCATTTTGGGTCCTAGAAGTCATTCCAAGGTCTTTAAAGTCATTTTTAGGGTTGGAATGCACTTTTTAGGCAAATTAGAGTTTTAGGGTCAAAAAAGACATTTTGGTCATTTTTCGCAAAAAGATGATTTTCTCGCCAAAAATGCTCATCCACAAAAAGTACATTTTTATTCTATCAAGGATAATTTTTGTACAATTTTTTAGAAAGAAAACCCTAGTCAAAAATAATTAAAAATGTATTTTTCCATTTTTAGTGCATAGAAAAATAAAAAAGGACCATTAAATATTCCTCAATTCTTAAGTGACAATTTTTATTGTCATGGGTGACTAGAGGGAATATTTTATGGTGCCCAAAACCATGTGACACATTTTCAATAGTTGCATTCCCATTATTTCCCATGCCCAAAAATTTCAAATTCAAAAAAAAACTCAAAAAAAGGGAAGTGTCCTCAATAAGACAAAAGACCAAAAAAACAAATTTTTTTTCTCTCTCTCTCCCCCCCCACAATTTCGAAATTCTCTCTCTCTCTCTCCCCCTCACAATTTCGAAATCCCCCCTCTCTCTCTCTCCCTCTCACAAAATTCTTCCACACTCTTCTATTGTACTATTATTCCTCATCTTGAAGGAATATGCCTTGTACCATCCTTAAACCTTCTCCTTTGGTGCATATCACCAATTCTCACTCACTCTCATGAAGATTCATGCCCTCTTTGGTAAATTACCTCACTCACTTACACTAACCTATTCCTAAGAAAACACAAATTTCCCTCTTTGGTAACAATCCATCCCTAAAATGCCCTTAACCCTACCTCACATGAGATCCCTTTCCCAAAATAAGAAAATTCATTTTTCTTTTCCTTTTTTTTCCTTCTTCATTTTCGCCCCCCTCTCTCCCTCACCCTCATTTTGTGCTTCTTCAATACCCTTAATCCATGTGAGGATTAATCTCAACCCTTGATTCAAAATTGAGACTCAATCCTAGAGCACATTAAAAGTACAAAGACTAAACTACCCTTAGACCTAGTTTCATCCTATAAATACCCCCTCATTCCCACACCTAAGGAGGTCTCTTCTTTTTGGCTTCTCATTTGATCCTTGGGCCTCTCATTCTCCTACACAAAACCCTAGCACACCAAAGCTTCTCCCTTCCCCTCTATTCTTACGAAATCATCCTCTTCTCCCTCACCCATTTTTCTTCAAAAATCAACCATCAAATCTTCCATTTCTTGTTAGATCATCATCATTCCTTCCATTCTCTTCAAGGAACGTTGCATCATCAAATTTCTAAGAGCTAGCAATCTTTGTGTTCATATCATCTCCTACTTCATTTCTTTGTGATTTTGAGGTAAGCTTTGAAACTTTGCAGCTCATATTTAGTTCTTCTTCAATAATCTCTCTTCTACTCCCAACTCCTTCTTGATTGCTTGTTGTTGTTGCTTTGAGGATCCATTTCAAACATTTTGACAAGGACTTAGGGAGCCTTGGGTGTTTGAGATGGGTCCTTGGCCTTGAAGGAGTTATTCTTCTACTTGAATAATTTCCCTTGCATCTTTACATATTATGCACTAGATTTCATAAATAAAATTGTTGTTTATGGGCTTTAGCATTTCGCATATCATAAAAAATTAGGGTTGATATGATTTTGTTGCACTTCCTCGCTTAATCATATGAATCCTTGCAAAAAATAGATCTATGTTGCTTTGTATTAATTTTGGTGTTTTCTTTTTATTAAATAAAAGGTGGATCTATGTTTCCTTTGGTTCACATGCTTATAGATCTAAAAATATTTCCAAGTTGATTTTGTTGTTGTTCTTTGCTTGGTGATGTTTAATCTTGTTGTTAGTATTTCATTTTAGTGTTAAATGTTACTTTTGTTGTTTGATGATTTAGCAATATGATTCCCACTAGTGCCTAGTGCACCTTGATCTAAGTGGTGAAGATTGCTAGAAAGGACTCAATTTAGTTTGTGTGTTCACTTATCCTTGTGTCTTAGTTTGCTTATTGTAAATTGTTGATGATAGGCAAGTTGATTCTCACTAGTGCCTAGTGCACTTTTCTCAAAGTGAGAGGATTGCTCTAGGTGATTCAACTTATTTGTGTGTTTAGTTAATCTTTGCATAATTTGCTTATTGTTCATTGTTGATGATAGGCAAGTTGATTCTCACTAGTGCCTAGTGCACTTTGATCAAAGTGGGAGGATTGCTCTAGGTGATTCAACTTATTTGTGTGTTTAGTTAATCTTTGCATCTTAGTTTGCTTATTGTAAATTGTTGATGATAGGCAAGTTGATTCTCACTAGTGCCTAGTGCACTTTTCTCAAAGTGAGAGGATTGCTCTATGTGATTCAACTTGGTTTTAGTGTTTATTTATTTTTTACCATTTTTTACTACTTTGTTTTTTACCACTTCATTAATTTTTTACTAAAACATAAAAAAATTTTACCACTTCCCATTTACCTCATGCATTTTTACTTTACCATCTCATTAAATAATTACCATTTACTTCATGCATTTGTACTTTACTTTTCACTAACTTCTTACTTAAAGTTTTACAACTTATCAACTTGCAAAAATACCCAAAACATTTTCACATTCATGTATCTTCATTTATACTTAGTTTATGTGACACTCTCATGCATCCTCATATGCTTATATCTCTTGCATCCTCTTATGCATCCTTGTATGCCATCCATTCAGAAATAAAGTGCTATGCATCCATTCCTTGTACACTCATGCACTCACATGCTTACCTAATCATGCATCCTTGCTTACATATTCAATCATTTAACTTAGAATACTCTATGTTTACAATCAATTGTATTCACTTGTTCTTGATGCCATGTAAATGTCTTGACTTGATTGTGTGCCCTCCTCTCCACTTGTATGACCTCCTAATGGAGACGTAAGTCTACATGCATGTTGTAGCATAGAGCCATTAGGGTAAATACAATCCTTCTTGCACACACACAATTACTTTGAGAACTTTGTTTTGCATCTTTAATAATTGATTCTTTTGATTGTATGGGCATGTTTAATCTTGGTTAATGAATGATATGTTCATGTTTGCTTGAGTATTATTCATTCATTTGCATTTGGTTATGGATTTAGAATTGACTTGAAATGTTCTACTCCTTTTCTAAAACCCATTTCCTAAAATCATTTCAAAACAAAAAGAAACTTTTACTTTCAAAACAAAAATAAACCAATTGTCATTAAACACCAATCGCGCCGTTGCCGATTAGGTTGTTAATTATGATGTTGTTTTCAAAAGGAGTTAGTAGCGAGACCATTCTAACCATTGTTGTTCGGTCTTCGCAAAAGCTCTATCCCATTTTCGAAAACTTATTCATTTCTCAAAAATAAACCAATTGTCATTAAACACCAATCGCGCCGTTGCCGATTAGGTCGTTAATGATGATATTGTTTTCAAAAGGAGTTAGTAGCGAGACCATTCTAACCGTTGTTGTTCGGTCTTCGCGAAAGCTCAATCCTTTTTCAAAACCAAAAGCCGAGAACTACGTAGCTTTGATCCCTCTTCCAGTGAGGGTACGTAGGAGCGGGGTCCTGTCCTGTCAAGCACACTTTTAAAAAAACTTTGTTTTGTTCCCGAGAACTACGTAGCTTTGATCCCTCTTCCAGTGAGGGTACGTAGGAGCGGGGTCCTGTCCCGTCGAGCGCACTCTTAAAAAAGTCTTTGTTTTGTCCTGATTTTCAAAGATGACCCGAGAACTACGTAGCTTTGAATTCTCCATCGCACCGAGAGATATGTAGGAGCGGGGTCTTGTCCCGTCAAACACACTTTTAAAAAAAAACTTTGTTTTGTTCCACTTTTCAAAGATACCAAAAATATCCCTTTCCCCCTCGTTTTCAGTAAAACAAACTCCTAAAGAAAAGAAAAGAAGTAGAATAAACCGCTTTCGAACTCAAACTTTTGTCCAAACCACACATCAAGTTAATGGTTCCCTTTCGGTAGAAAGGAGATGCGGGGTGCTAATACCTTCCCCGTACCTAACCGACCCCCGAACCTACATCTCTAGTTTTCAAAAGACCATCTGCCTTGTTTAAAAGACATTTTTTCAATGTTTTGGTCTTAAAATTAAAATATTGGTGGCGGCTCCAAACTTTTTCCACGTTGTCAAACGAAAAGTCCCAAACCGGATTTTTTGGGCGCAATAGCTGGCGACTCCACTGGGGACCATTTTTTTAAAAAAAAAGACGAGGGTCAAGCCTAGTTAACTTTGATGTGTGGTTTGAAAATTAATTGAGTTGAAAGCTTTGTTTTACTTCCTTTTCTATTTGTTCACAATGTCGTGTTCATGCATTCCTCAATTCCCAAGTCCCCTATTCTCTGCTCCCTTTCTTAAGGTAAAAACATGCATTTCCACCCATTCTATTATGATCCCTTCTTCTCCGCTCCCTTTCTTGAGGGAAACAGTGCGTATGACTGTTGCTGAAACCTAGGTTGGATTATTGGTATTGTGATATTGAATCCTAGGGTAGACGACATGTTATTTCCTGCTATTGTTTGGACTGTTCTGGGTTTTCCTTTGCAGGTGGGGTATATGTGGGTAGTTTTAGGCGGTATGCCCTTGTTGCACACACTCACACCTTATGCTTACTATGCTTTGAGAGGGGCCTAAAACCCAAGGTCTGACAAAACTTAGGAGAGTGGAAACGAGTAGTGACTGGCAATTGGACTGTTGTCCTTCCGACTCTCACGAAAGTTTCAGCCAGAGTATGCTCTTTCATGAGGCCTCACACCAGATGGCGTTCCATCGTTGTGGGTGCTATTGTGAGAAAGAATTAGCTCTGATAACCTGGTGAGGAAGTGACTAGAACCCACATGGGAGGAACATTTGAGTTGTCCTAGAACTTAGGTCCCCACCTTCGTAGGACACAAGGGGCATACCAAATTGTGTGTTGCATTGTAATATAGACATGTTTTCAAAAAAGAGTAGGAGGTTTTTCAAATAAAAGTAGAGAAAGAGCTGCCGTTGTAGCCTTTCTTCTGCCGGTCCGTACGAAGTGACATATGGCCCACTCTTTTCAAAAAAAAGAGAGAACGAGCTGCCGTTGTAGCCTTTCTCTTACTTGGTCCATATGAAACCACGTACGGCCCGCATTTTTCAAAAAAAAAAGAAAAAAACTTGAACTAATGCCAATAAAGGTTTTGCCCTAATCTGCATATGCATAAAACATCATCATCATTTTGCATGCATCCTCGCATTGCATCCAACATAAGCTTTTACAGCTCATGCATGCATCCTTGCATTTCATCAAAATTTGTTTGCCGAGAATCCCAAAGTGACAAAGAAGCTTGCCATAGGTACAGTATGGAATCAAGAAGCGAGACAGTGCACCCCCCAGATATCCGGTTGAATGTATGGGGCGTGTTTGTTTCATTTGTTGATTCCACTCTTGTTATGTTCTAAACAAATCAAAATTCACTGTTAAATCTATGGCAAGATATGACACGTTGGGGTTCACGGCATAAGACAAACTAAAACTAACACTCATCTGCATTGCACGCATTGCATTCATTAATTTGCTCCTTCACTTAATAAAAATGTTCTACCAACAGAAACGAGAGGCAAGCTGGTTCTCCGCCACCGATACTTCACCCGATTACAAGCAAGGCTGATGGCTGATCCTCAAGGGCATCCAGAGATTGAAACTGAAAGTAATCCAGAACATGAAGATTTGGGCGATTCTGAATCCTGAGCAGCTGGCTCAGGAGAACCAAGTGCTTAAGGATAAGGTTGGGGCAATGGAGGCCCAGGTGAATGAGATGATGGTCATGCTGCAAAGTTTATAGAGTGGGACAGCTGCTGAAGGTGTCGCCGTCGTGGGTCCAGATGGTGCCACTTCTTTCGTTCCTCCTCCAATATCAGCCACAGTTCCTCCGGGATCCGGGGTCAGTCTTCCCGTCTTTGCTTCAGGAATGAATGGGCCAAATCAATACACTTCACAAAGATATCCTTGGGGTATGCCTGCTGGGTACATGCCGCGAACTGTTGGACCTATCCCCGTCAGTATGGTTGCGCCTAATCAGGTCACTGCCGCCGTGTCCGAGGGAGCTGCCGGAGGACCGCAGATCCAAGCTCCTAGTCCTCATGCTGTGCTCAGTCCTACTCCGGGGCTTGCAGCACACCCTCACAATGTTCCTCAGCCTGGAGGGTATTATTACAGTATGGGGAGTCACCCCCAAGGACATATGTTTGAGGGATCACAGCCAAATGACCCAATTCGTGCACTTGAAGAAAGAGTAAAGGCAATGGAGGGTGTTGGTGTCAGAGCCAAGGAAGCTCGTGAGCTGTGTTTAGTCCCAGATTTGGTTTTGCCACCAAAGTTCAAAGCTCCCGAAGTGGACAACTACAGAGGAACAGGCTGTCCGGAGAGCCATGTTACGATGTTTGTCCGAAAAATGGGTCCTTACGCCAATGATGACAAACTGCTGATTTACTGCTTTCAAAACAGTTTGGCTGGAGCTCCTCTAGATTGGTACATGAAACTGCAATCCTCTGAAATTCGTTGTTGGAAAGATTTGTGCGAAGCATTCATGAGACAATATAAGTATAACATGGACATGGCTCCGGACAGGTCGCAATTGCAACACATGAGTAAGGGCGAAAGGGAGACTTTCAAAGAATATGCCCAGAAATGGCGAAGCCTAGCCGCCCAGGTCCAACCTCCTTTGACTGAAAAAGAAATGGTGTACACGTTCTTGGAAACTCTGCCAGCAATTTACTATGACCGGCTGATTACAAGTGTTTCAACTAGCTTCTCCGATATGATAGTCTTCGGGGAAAGACTTGAGCATGGTCTCCGAAGTGGGAAGATTTCGAATCACCTCAGTAATGCAGGCTGCTCTAGTGGTTCAAGCAATCAGAAGAAGTCTCACTCCCATTTCCCGAAGAAGAAGGAAGGGGAAACAAATGTAATCTCGGGAGGAAGTTCATCCTTTGGTACCCCTCCACCACAAACTGTTCCATTTTCTGCTCCTGTGCCATCCCAGCAAGACAGTGACAGTCACAGGGCTCAGGGTTATCAGTACAAGAAACGGACTAGTTTTGATCCAATACCAATGACATACACTGAATTGTTTGATCACTTGACTTCCAAGAACTTGATCAACACTCGGCCAATGAAGGCCCTGCAGCCGCCATTTCCCAGAAGTTACAACGCTAATGCTACCTGCAGTTTCCACGAAAACGGGGTCCGTCATACTGTGGAGGAATGTAAAGCCTTCAAGCATGTGGTGCAAGACCTAGTAGATGCTGGATGGATCTCGTTCAAGCAGAGCAGCCCGAATACAACAACTAATCCATTGCCAGGTCATCAGAGGCCAGCTACCAATGCTATAGAAAGTTCCGTTGGGCAATTGGTAAAGGATGTGTAGAAGATCAAGACCCCGTTGGGTGTTATCTACTCTGAGTTATGCCATGTTGGGGTGGTTAAGAAGGGGTGTTGCCATGAAGAGGGGTGTGCTGACTCCACGTGCGTGGGGAATTGTGAAAGCTTTGAGATGATCCTGCAGGACCTGATGGATCGGTGTGTGGTCCAGATAGGAACCCATGATGCTGAAGAAGAAGTGTTGACTCTACATTCTGATAAAAGTAAAGGACCCAGAAGACCTGTCGAAATTCCTTACAATTACAATCCCAGATTGGTGCGGGCAAACGCCCAACCAATAGTGATTGAAGTTCCGGCTCCTTTTCCCTATAAGTCGGACAAGGCAGTTTCGTGGAAGTACACTGCGCTATCTACAGTCGAATGCTCCCCAAGTGATCCTACCGTAACCAACATAGGGGGATCAAGTGGGATCACAAGAAGCGGAAGAGTATATGCTCCTGAGACTCTCCGAGCTGAAACTTCCAAGGAGGCCGAACAGAGGGGCCGTAAGGAAAAAGGAAAAGAGCCAGAGGTTTGTCAAGAGAAAGTGACGGAAAAAGAAGCAGATGAATTCTTGAAGATCATCCGGCAGAGTGATTATCGAGTGGTTGATCAGTTAAAGCAAACTCCATCCAAGATATCCATGCTATCATTGTTGCTTAGCTCGGAAGTACACAGAACAGCTTTGATGAAAGTGCTCAACGAGGCTCATGTTGTAGAGGATATCACAGTGAATCAGTTTGATGGGATTGTGGGGAATATAGTGGCTGCAAATCACCTAATATTTGCCGATGATGAGTTGCCTTCAAGCGGAAAAGAACACAATCAAGCTCTGCACATCTCGGTAAAGTGTGGAGACTATGTGCTGGCAAGAGTACTAATTGACAATGGGTCTTCATTGAACGTGATGCGGAAGTCAACTATGGATAAGTTAGACGTTGATTGCTCCTACATGAAGCCGAGTTCGACACTGGTGCGGGCCTTTGATGGGTCCAAAAAGGAAGTTCTGGGGGAAATGGAATTTCCTATCCAGATTGGTCCTGAAGTTTTCTACATCAATTTCCAAATCATGGATATTACGTCCTCATACAGTTGTTTGCTGGGCCGACCATGGATCCATATGGCTGGAGCAATCCCTTCTTCTTTACACCAGCGGGTCAAATTCGTGGTTGACGGCCAGGTCGTGGTAGTATTTGGTGAGGAAGAGACTCTGGTTAATAAGCCATCAGAGTTCAAATATGTGGAAGCTGCCGAAGAGTCTTTGGAAACAGCCTTTCAGTCTTTGGAGATCGCCAATGTAGTATTTGAGAGGACCAAGGAGGAGGAGATGGTTGCTAAGATCATGTTAGCCCAAGGATATAAGGTTGGTTCTGGCTTGGGAAAGTTTGGTCAGGGAATTCTAGCTCCCATTCAACTGAAGGAAAGCAAGGACCGTTGCGGGCTGGGATACACCCCAAGTGAGGAAGAAAGAAGAAAAATGGCAGATGAACGAAGGGATAGATGGTTGGCCAAGTCCAAAGGCCAGGATCCATGGCCCCGGAGGATTCCAATTTGCGACATCAGTCAAAGTTTTGTGAGTGCTGGTTTGTTGGATCCCAATCAAGTTGCTGTCATCAAGGATGGTTCTGAGTCTGAAGAGGGTGGCGCAAGTTTGGTTCGACGCTGCGGTGCCAGTGAGAAATTAAAGAATTGGAAGGCTGCTGATCTTCCTGTGACTTTTAATTTAAAGTAATCATTTGTAATGCAACCCTGTGGCTCTGCCCAAGGCCATAGCACAAGATGTTAGGGGCGAGCATGTTTTTATTTTCAGAATCATCATCATTAATAAAAACGTCGTTTCTGAATTTCAATCAATAAAAATCAATCCTTTTCATTTCATGTGTCTTTTCCTCGCTTTATTATTGTTTGCTTGCTTGTCTCGCCTTTTATTCTGCTTTTTCGCTTCGGCGAAATGCAGATCCACAGCAATTGTCTCCCAAAATAACAGTGCCAACAGTCCATATTTTGACTTTGATCACCCTATTAATCAAGCTGAGGGGGATGTTGAGGAAGACTGGGAAGCTCCTCCAGAACTCATGAGGTTAATGAAACAGGAAGAAAGGGTAATTCAGCCACACGGAGAATCTACTGAAGTGATCAACTTGGGTACAGCTGAGAGCAAGAAAGAGGTCAAAGTGGGTACCGCCATGAATGACGAGGATCGCATGAAGTTGGTTCAGCTGTTGCACGATTATATGGATGTGTTTGCATGGTCCTACCAAGATATGCCTGGGTTGGATACTGACATTGTGATGCATAAGTTGTCAGTCAAACCTGAATGCCCGCCAGTGAAGCAGAAACTTAGAAGGATGAAGCCTGAGATGTCCCTAAAGATTAGGGATGAGGTAAAAAAGCAGTTTGACGCCGGATTCCTAGCGGTGGCCAAATACCCACAGTGGGTTGCCAATATTGTCCCGGTTCCGAAGAAGGACGGAAAGGTCAGAATGTGCGTTGACTACCGAGATCTGAATCGTGCTAGTCCTAAAGACGATTTTCCTTTGCCCCACATTGATGTCTTAGTGGATAGTACGGCTCAACACTCGTTATTCTCCTTCATGGATGGATATTCGGGATATAATCAGATCAAGATGGACCCCGAAGATATGGAAAAGACAACTTTCATAACGCTTTGGGGAACGTTCTGTTACAAGGTCATGCCATTCGGGTTAAAGAACGCTGGTGCAACCTACCAAAGGGCCATGGTCACGCTGTTTCACGACATGATGCATAAGGAAATTGAGGTTTATGTGGATGACATGATCGCAAAATCTAAAACCGACGAGGAGCATATTGTCAATCTGCAGAAGCTCTTTGAACGGTTGAGGAAATATAAACTCAATTTAAACCCGGCCAAGTGCACGTTTGGGGTGAGATCAGGGAAGTTGTTAGGCTTCATTGTCAGCCAGAAGGGAATCGAGGTGTATCCAGACAAAGTAAAAGCCATCCTCGAGATGCCGATGCCCAAAACAGAGAAAGAAGTCTGTGGTTTCCTCGGAAGGTTGAATTACATCTCCCGATTCATCTTCCAGTTGACTGCTACTTGTGAGCCGATCTTCAAACTGGTGTGCAAAAATCAAGAGTTGAAGTGGAATGACCAGTGTCAAGCTGCCTTTGAGAAAATCAAGGTGTACTTGCAGAATCCACCAGTCTTAATGCCACCTGCGTCAGGCAGGCCTCTTATCTTATACCTTACAGTGCTAGATAATTCAATGGGCTGTGTGTTGGGGCAGCATGATGAATCCGGGAAAAAAGAGCATGCCATATACTATCTTAGCAAAAAGTTCACCGATTGTGAGACAAGATATTCTATGCTGGAAAAGACTTGTTGTGCTCTAGTTTGGGCTGCTCACCGTTTAAGGCAGTACATGCTGAGTCACACCACTTGGTTGGTGTCAAAAATGGATCCAATCAAGTACATATTTGAGAAGCCTGCTCTTACAGGACGAATTGCCCGTTGGCAGATGCAATTATCAGAATACGATATCCTGTATGTTACACAAAAAGCAGTTAAAGGTAGTGCACTTGCTGAGTATTTGGCATGTCAGCCGATTCCAGACTACCAACCAATGCAGCATGATTTTCCTGATGAAGATATCATGGCACTGTTTGATGAGGGGAAGTCCCAAGAAAGTGAAAGGTGGAGAATGATCTTCGACGGTGCGTCAAATGTACGGGGGCATGGGGCAGGTGCTGTGTTAATATCTCCTGACAATCGCTTCGTTCCTGTCACTGTAAGGTTGAGCTTCTATGTCACAAACAACATAGCAGAGTACGAAGCGTGCATCCTGGGTATTCAAGCAGCCCTAGAATGGAAAGTTAAAAGGCTAGATGTGTATGGAGATTCAGCCCTGGTTATTCATCAAGTAAGAGGCGATTGGGAGACCAGAGATCCCAAACTGATTCCTTATTGTGTTTATGTGCAAGAGTTGATGGAGTCTTTTGACGAAATCACTTTCAAACACATCCCTCGAAGCGAAAACCAGCTGGCTGATGCATTAGCAACTTTATCATCCATGTTCAATATCAATTGTGATAAAAGCTTGACTCATGTCACAATCCAGCACCGGAGTCTACCTGCGCATCACTACTGCACAGCCATAGATGAAGAGCCGGATGACAAGCCTTGGTATCATGATATCAAACAGTACATCATCAGCAGAGAATACCCTCCTGGGGCATCTGAAAATGACAAGAGAACTCTTCGGCGACTGTCAAGGAATTTCTTCCTCAGCGGTGAGGTTCTCTACAAAAGGAATTATGACATGGTCCTCTTAAGGTGTGTTGCTAAAGAAGAAGCTGAAAGAATCATGAAAGATGTACACGAGGGCTCATTCGGAACTCATTCCAGTGCGCATACTATGGCTAGACAGATTTTAAGGGCGTGCTATTACTGGTTGCAGATGGATGGTGACTGCTACAGCTTTGTCCGAAAGTGCCACAAATGCCAAATCTACGCTGACCACATTCATGTTCCGCCTGCCAAATTGAATGTTCTGACGGCATCCTGGCCGTTTTCAATGTGGGGAATGGATGTCATCGGTCCCATTGAACCCAAAGCATCAAATGGGCATCGCTTCATCTTGGTCGCCATTGACTATTTCACGAAGTGGGTTGAAGCTGCCTCATACTCCAGTGTAACCAGTTCAGTGGTTGCCAAATTTGTGAAGAAGGATCTGATTTGCCGTTATGGTCTTCCTAACAAGATCATCACTGATAACGGCAGCAATCTGAATAGCAAAATGATGAAGGACCTGTGCGCAGAGTTCAAAATTCAGCATCATAATTCTTCCCCCTATCGGCCCAAGATGAATGGAGCAGTGGAGGCAGCTAACAAGAACATCAAAAAGATTGTGCAAAAATGGTGGTCACATACAAGGATTGGCATGAAATGCTTCCCTTTGCTTTGCATGGCTATCGTACTTCAGTGCATACCTCAACTGGGGCAACTCCTTTCTCTCTGGTATACGGGTCAGAGGCGGTCCTCCCAATCGAGGTTGAGATACCATCCCTACGGGTACTCATGGAAGCTAAACTGGAAGAAGCAGAGTGGGTGCAAGCTCGTCTGGATCAGCTAAACCTCATTGAGGAAAAAAGAATTGCAGCTTTGTGTCATGGGCAGCTGTACCAACAGAGAATGAGAACAGCTTTTGACAAGAAAGTCCGGCACCGTGAATTCAAGCAGGGAGATTTGGTGCTTAAGAAGATCTTGCCCATCCAGACTGATCCCCGAGGGAAATGGACACCCACTTATGACGGCCCGTATGTGGTCAAGAAAGCCTTTGCTGGAGGAGCACTGATACTCACGAGCATGGACGGAGAGGATTTAAGGAACCCAGTCAATTCCGATCAAGTGAAGAAGTATTATGCCTGAAAGAAATAGACGAAAAAAGAGAAAGACAAGCCAAGTAAGAGTTAGCTCGCTAGGTTGAAAACCCGAAAGGGCGGCCTAGGCAAAATCAGAGCGACCCGGTGGATTGAAAACCCGCAAAGGGCGATCCAGGCAAAAATTAGGGTCAGAAAACTTGGGCATGAAAAGTAAAGAAAGGCATACAACTCCTCTGAAGACTTGGATGAGGGAGTGATCAAGGTCAAGGACATAAATGTTTAGCACTGTTCCACAGAGACGGACAGTCAGAATTTAACTTCTCTCTTTTTTCGTGTCTTTTTATAGTTTAAACTTTCAAGTGTAATAAACAAAAGGCGTAACTTCTTGTGCGACCGGTTCCCACATTAATAAAGTTCAACTTTCTTATATCTGTTCACTCTTTTATTTTCTGCTTTTTTTGCTCAAAATAAACGTTTTATAATGATGGTGATGATGACCTGTAAAACATGTGCATAAATCATGGAGCATTACAATTATTGCAAAGTCCCTAAAGGTCGCGGAAAATAGCAATTCCCCAAAACCAGTTAATCATGCAAGAGAAAGCGATTGCACACACGATTGTTTCAAACGGCGAAGTCAAAGCCAACATGCACTCGTCCCATGAGCCCCGCAATTCCAGTGGGTTCCTCAGTCTCGTGCCATGAGTGTCGCGGGTTGGCTGGACCAGCAAAAATAAGCCAAAAGAGCAAAAGAGCCAAGAAAAAAAAACAAACAGTCAGAAAAAAGAAAGCTGATTAAAGAATGAAAAGCCAAGAAAAAACAAACAGTCAGAAAAAAGAAAGCTGACAAAAGAAACGAAGAGTCAAGAATAGCATCACATTGCATTCATCATTCCACTAAATCATCACATCGCATGCACTCACATGACATGCATTCGCATAACGGACTTTGCATAGCATGCATTCATATTCCATGCACCATGTCTTGCATCTGCTAACGTGTGCAGGTGTCCTAGATCAGTGCAATGGCATTGATCATCAATCAGAGCAAGCTGAAGAAAGGTCCGCTAACATGAGCATACATCCTGGATCAGTGCAATGGCATTGATCATCAATCAGAGCAAGCTGAAGAAAGGTCCGCTAACCTGAGCAGACATCCTGGATCAGTGCAATGGCATTAATCATCAATCAGAGCAAGCTGAAGAAAGGTCTGCTAACCTGAGCAGACATCCTGGATCAGTCCAATGGCATTGATTATCAATCAGAGCAAGCTGAAGAAAGGTTCGCTAACCTGAGCAGACATCCTGGATCAGTGCAATGGCACTGATCATCAATCAGAGCAAGCTGAAGAAAGGTCCGCTAGCCTGAGCAAACATCCTGGATCAGTGCAATGGTATTGATCATCAATCAAGAGAAAGCTGAAGAAAAGCCCGCTAACCTGAGCAGGCACCTTGGATCGGTTTGGAAGCATTGACCGACCAAAAGAAACCAACTGGATTTTGGAATCCCCTCTGGACCCACGTGTCCCCAGCAAGATTGACTTCACCTTGTATTCGAGCTGCAGGTAAGTCCCCCTGACCTCAATAGGTCCAGTCGAAGAGGATAGCTGTGTTAGCCTAAAACATGGCGCAGTCCTAGGGAAATATCGAGATCCAGACTTGATATAGTACCCTCCCCTGGTCGCTCGCAAGACCACCCCTTTGGAGCCCACGTGCTCCCAGGCCCAAGTGCAAGCCCGGATCATTCGCGATTCGTTAAAAGGCTTTAGGCAGCCTCCGTCGCCGGCTTAACGAGGGCCGGCACCCTTTTTGCTTCCCTTTTTATTGCTTTCTTTATTACTTTCCGCTAGCTTATTGAGGGTTGGCACCATTTAGTTTCCTGCTTACTGAGAGTTGACGATTCATCCATTGCATTCACCTCGGGCTAACACCCAATAAAAATAGAAAAAGAAAAAAGAGGAAAATTCGGGTTTCCCTAAGTAGACAAAATCGGTATAATTTCTGAATTCTTTATCTTCATTTTGCCTTGGAACATGTTTCGGCCAATTCATATTCCTCGTTAAAGTTCAGATAAAGAGGGGCAGCTGTCATACCCTAATTTTGTCCGGCTTAGGTCAAAACCCTAATTTTCCACAAAAAATAAATAATTTGAAGAATGAAGAGCATCATGCATTGCATTTTGGGTCCTAGAAGTCATTCCAAGGTCTTTAAAGTCATTTTTAGGGTTGGAATGCACTTTTTAGGAAAATTAGGGTTTTAGGGTCAAAAAGGATATTTTGGTCATTTTTCGCAAAAAGATGATTTTCTCGCCAAAAATGCTCATCCACAAAAAGTACATTTTTATTCTATCAAGGATAATTTTTGTACAATTTTTTAGAAAGAAAACCCTAGTCAAAAATAATTAAAAATGTATTTTTCCATTTTTAGTGCATAGAAAAATAAAAAAGGACCATTAAATATTCCTCAATTCTTAAGTGACAATTTTTATTGTCATGGGTGACTAGAGGGAATATTTTATGGTGCCCAAAACCATGTGACACATTTTCAATAGTTGCATTCCCATTATTTCTCATGCCCAAAAATTTCAAATTAAAAAAAAAACTCAAAAAAAGGGAAGTGTCCTCAATAAGACAAAAGACCAGAAAAACAAATTTTTTTCCTCTCTCTCTCTCTCTCTCTCTCTCTCTCTCCCCCCACAATTTCGAAATTCTCTCTCTCTCTCTCCCCCTCACAATTTCGAAATCCCCCCTCTCTCTCTCTCTCTCCCTCTCACAAAATTCTTCCACACTCTTCTATTGTACTATTATTCCTTATCTTGAAGGAATATGCCTTGTACCATCCTTAAACCTTCTCCTTTGGTGCATATCACCAATTCTCACTCACTCTCATGAAGATTCATGCCCTCTTTGGTAAATTACCTCACTCACTTACACTAACCTATTCCTAAGAAAACACAAATTTCCCTCTTTGGTAACAATCCATCCCTAAAATGCCCTTAACCCTACCTCACATGAGATCCCTTTCCCAAAATAAGAAAATTCATTTTTCTTTTCCTTTTTTTTCCTTCTTAATTTTCGCCCCCCTCTCTCCCTCACCCTCATTTTGTGCTTCTTCAATACCCTTAATCCATGTGAGGATTAATCTCAACCCTTGATTCAAAATTGAGACTCAATCCTAGAGCACATTAAAAGTACAAAGACTAAACTACCCTTAGACCTAGTTTCATCCTATAAATACCCCATCATTCCCACACCTAAGGAGGTCTTTTCTTTTTGGCTTCTCATTTGATCCTTGGGCCTCTCATTCTCCTACACAAAACCCTAGCACACCAAAGCTTCTCCCTTCCCCTCTATTCTTACGAAATCATCCTATTCTCCCTCACCCATTTTTCTTCAAAAATCAACCATCAAATCTTCCATTTCTTGTTAGATCATCATCATTCCTTCCATTCTCTTCAAGGTTGCATCATCAAATTTCTAAGAGCTAGCAATCTTTGTGTTCATATCATCTCCTTCTTCATTACTTTGTGATTTTGAGGTAAGCTTTGAAACTTTGCATCTCATATTTAGTTCTTCTTGCATAATCTCTCTTCTACTCCCAACTCCTTCTTGATTGCTTGTTGTTGTTGCGTTGAGGATCCATTTCAAATATTTTGACAAGGACTTAGGGAGCCTTGGGTGTTTGAGATGGGTCCTTGGCCTTGAAGGAGTTATTCTTCTACTTGAATAATTTCCCTTGCATCTTTACATATTATGCACTAGATTTCATAAATAAAATTGTTGTTTATGGGCTTTAGCATTTCGCATATCATAAAAAATTAGGGTTGATATGATTTTGTTGCACTTCCTTGCTTAATCATATGAATCCTTGCAAAAAATAGATCTATGTTGCTTTGTATTAATTTTGGTGTTTTCTTTTTATTAAATAAAAGGTGGATCTATGTTTCCTTTGGTTCACATGCTTATAGATCTAAAAATATTTCCAAGTTGATTTTGTTGTTGTTCTTTGTTTGGTGATGTTTAATCTTGTTGTTAGTATTTCATTTTAGTGTTAAATGTTACTTTTGTTGTTTGATGATTTAGCAATATGATTCCCACTAGTGCCTAGTGCACCTTGATCTAAGTGGTGAAGATTGCTAGAAAGGACTCAATTTAGTTTGTGTGTTCACTTATCCTTGTGTCTTAGTTTGCTTATTGTAAATTGTTGATGATAGGCAAGTTGATTCTCACTAGTGCCTACTGCACTTTTCTCAAAGTGAGAGGATTGCTCTAGGTGATTCAACTTATTTGTGTGTTTAGTTAATCTTTGCATTTTAATTTGCTTATTGTTCATTGTTGATGATAGGCAAGTTGATTCTCACTAGTGCCTAGTGCACTTTGCTCAAAGTGGGAGGATTGCTCTAGGTGATTCAACTTATTTGTGTGTTTAGTTAATCTTTGCATCTTAGTTTGCTTATTGTAAATTGTTGATGATAGGCAAGTTGATTCTCACTAGTGCCTAGTGCACTTTTCTCAAAGTGAGAGGATTGCTCTATGTGATTCAACTTGGTTTTAGTGTTTATTTATTTTTTACCATTTTACTTTACCATTCATTAACTTTTTACCAAAACATAAAAATATTTTACTACTTTGTTTTTTACCACTTCATTAATTTTTTACTAAAACATAAAAAGATTTTACCACTTCCCATTTATCCCATGCATTTTTACTTTACCATCTCATTAAATAATTACCATTTACTTCATGCATTTTTACTTTACTTTTCACAAACTTCTTACTTAAAGTTTTACAACTTATCAATTTGCAAAAATACCCAAAACATTTTCACATTCATGCATCTTCATTTATACTTAGTTTATGTGACACTCTCATGCATCCTCATATGCTTATATCTCTTGCATCCTCTTATGCATCCTTGTATGCCATCCATTCATAAATAAAGTGTTATGCATCCATTCCTTGTACACTCATGCACTCACATGCTTACCTAATCATGCATCCTTGCTTACATATTCAATCATTTAACTTAGAATACTCTATGTTTACAATCAATTGTATTCACTTGTTCTTGATGCCATGTAAATGTCTTGACTTGATTGTGTTCCCTCCTCTCCACTTGTATGACCTCCTAATGGAGACGTAAGTCTACATGCATGTTGTAGCATAGAGCCATTAGGGTAAATACAATCCTTCTTGCACACACACAATTACTTTGAGAACTTTGTTTTGCATCTTTAATAATTGAATCCTTTGATTGTATGGGCATGTTTAATCTTGGTTAATGAATGATATGTTCATGTTTTCTTGAGTATTATTCATTCATTTGCATTTGGTTATGGATTTAGAATTGACTTGAAATGTTCTACTCCTTTTCTAAAACCCATTTCCTAAAATCATTTCAAAACAAAAAGAAACTTTTACTTTCAAAACAAAAATAAACCAATTGTCATTAAACACCAATCGCGCCGTTGCCGATTAGGTTGTTAATGATGATGTTGTTTTCAAAAGGAGTTAGTAGCGAGACCATTCTAACCATTGTTGTTCGGTCTTCGCAAAAGCTCTATCCCATTTTCGAAAACTTATTCATTTCTCAAAAATAAACCAATTGTCATTAAACACCAATCGCGCCGTTGCCGATTAGGTCGTTAATGATGATATTGTTTTCAAAAGGAGTTAGTAGCGAGACCATTCTAACCGTTGTTGTTCGGTCTTCGCGAAAGCTCAATCCTTTTTCAAAACCAAAAGCCGAGAACTACGTAGCTTTGATCCCTCTTCCAGTGAGGGTACGTAGGAGCGGGGTCCTGTCCTGTCAAGCACACTTTTAAAAAAACTTTGTTTTGTTCCCGAGAACTACGTAGCTTTGATCCCTCTTCCAGTGAGGGTACGTAGGAGCGGGGTCCTGTCCCGTCGAGCGCACTCTTAAAAAAGTCTTTGTTTTGTCCTGATTTTCAAAGATGACCCGAGAACTACGTAGCTTTGAATTCTCCATCGCACCGAGAGATACGTAGGAGCGGGGTCCTGTCCCGTCAAACACACTTTTAAAAAAAAACTTTGTTTTGTTCCGCTTTTCAAAGATACCAAAAATATCCCTTTCCCCCTCGTTTTCAATAAAACAAACTCCTAAAGAAAAGAAAAGAAGTAGAATAAACCGCTTTCGAACTCAAACTTTTGTCCAAACCACACATCAAGTTAATGGTTCCCTTTCGGTAGAAAGGAGATGCGGGGTGCTAATACCTTCCCCGTACCTAACCGACCCCTGAACCTACATCTCTAGTTTTCAAAAGACCATCCGCCTTGTTTAAAAGACCTTTTTTCAATGTTTTGGTCTTAAAATTAAAATATTGGTGGCGGCTCCAAACTTTTTCCACGTTGTCAAACAAAAAGTCCCAAACCGGATTTTTCGAGCGCAACACCAGGGGTAAAATTCAGTCTTACAAAATCTCAGAATATCTCTATCTGGACCTGAGTCCTAGAAATTACAAATGAATAATATAGCACAACCCAACAAAATAGATGAAATCTCAGGAGACTACCAGGTTTTTAGTTTATAGTTTAAACCACATATCTAAATAGAGAAACGAAAAGAAAAATATTGATAGATGTAGGTAGAGAGTATGAGTAGTGTGGGAGGCACCTTAAAGAAGAAAAACTACAACATTGGTGTATTATAGATTAAGGCCACATATTTAAGCTAGTCAAAGATGGATATTAAAAAATCAACACACTTTATTGATGTTGAATAATTATATACTACAATAGTAGTATGAGAAAAACGACATATAAGCCTCAACCTGCTGTTCCGAACTGGCCCACCAAGCCCAGCCACGGTAATGGGCCAAGATCAGTCCAAAGAGCTGAACTCCGCCCTAGGGAGCGCTCGAAATGCGCCTAGGGACCTCCCAACGGTTGAGATCGAATAGTAAATTTTGCGTAAATTGAACATCCAAAATTAAACATCCAATGAATAAGAATGCCTTTAGCAAATTAAACATCCAAAATTTTGTGTAATCAGCCAAGTCAATCTGTCTATCTATCTAGGCTTACTCCTTCGCAAAATTTTTGGCTTCATGAATAGTAAATTGGATCGCAATGAATAAGAATGCCTTATAAATCCTAAGAGCAGGCACAAAAAGAAGTTTCATATATATAATAACAATACTTACTAGGGGAATTATGCAATTCATAAATACTTAAATACTCATCCTTAGAACTTAACATCTCCATGACTTGTGCATAAGTTGAGAAAATGACTTGTGCACAAGTTGAGACCGGCAATACTCTTGTCTTGTGGGTTGATTTATCATATTCTTGGTTTAGAGCAGTGACGAAGATCTACAAGAATATAGATTTAAAAGTTAATGAATGGTCACATTCTTGTTTTCTTCTACCTAGAGATCAGGTTTACTTTAGATGCTATAGTTTCATTTCATTCATATCTTCATATATAGCAGCAAACTACAAAAGTCTCATGTTCAACTCTTCCTCAACCAGAAAAGTAAAACACAAGTGTCTTACGTGACCACCTTAAACTCAAGTGTCTAAATGAGACTAGAAAGGACCTAGAAATCAACACAATCTCGTTATAAATACAAACTTCACAAGAACACTAATACAAAAAAATTAAAAAATTAGAATCTATCAAAACAAAAAAATAGATCGATGACTAAGGTTTGCTAGGTTATTGACAGTAAACTAAAGATTTGGTATTAGAGGGTCCACAAAGGATAGGCTTCTAAGAATCTATATCCAAGATTAGAGATATTGCCAAAGAGCTAGCAATTCTCATTAAGTAAGATGAATGATAAATGTCAAGTAAAATAATTTCAATTAATTTTTTTCTTCCAATTCTTGCATACTTCTTACCTGCATTTGGTCACACCCACATCCAGACAACACAAATAAATTAGTTAGTTTGAAGTGATTCCAAACAAAACAAACAAATTTCTCAAGCACAAATACAAGCACACCGAAGACTGCTAATAGGTGAAATAAAACCCTAGAAAGTACAAGTGCTAAAGTGGCACCACAGTTCAGATGGAAGTAAATGGTTTTCACCTGAAAATTAGCTGAAGTTTGCGGCACCTTCATCAAGGTAACCAACTAATCAGAGAAAGAAAATATTTTCAAAGCATTCTTCCTGGGGTAGTATTTTTCCCCCTTGGGTCTTTTTCCCATGAGATTTTTGCCATGGAGGGTTTACTAAGGCCCTTGTATATGTAAGGGTTTGGGTGCCCCTTGTACCCCCTTTAGAAATAATATTTTGGTTCAGTGTGGATTAATTGGATTAGATTTTTTTTATACAATTCTTCGATGTCTATTATTGTCAACGGGAGTCCAACCGACGATTTTACGATGCATAGGGGTTTGAAACAAGGGGATCCCTTATTTCATTTTCTCTTCCTCATTGTTGCTGAGGGTTTAACTTCAATGGTTCAGAAAGCGGTACGTGAAGGGCGTTTTTGAGTTTAAGGTCCACACCAGTCTCAGCTTTTCGATGCTTCAGTTCGTGGATGACACTTTCGTTGGCAAGGGTACCTCAGATAACTTATGGTGTAGAAATTTTATCTTCAGAATTTTCGAACTGGTTTCGGGGTTGAAGGTGAATTTCCACAAGAGATGTATTTATGACATTAATTTGAAGGATGGTTTTTTGGAGGCAATTGCTACTTGAAGTCAATATAAGTCAACTGGAGTCACAAGAAATGGGGGTGGGGGTTGAATTGTGACCCTTTTAAAACTTTTGACATTGATCAACCAAAACACTTAAGCAATAAGTTAAAATTGTCTTCCTTAAGAGTAGAACATTAAAAGCATCAGAAGATAGCAACTATCTTCTGATGCTTTTAATGGATATAGTGAAGTCAAGTATAAGTCACAAGAAATGGGGGGTTGAATTGTTTCACATTTTAAAATCTTTTTGAAGATCCAAATTCTTTGAGAAGCTAGTTTTTAAACAGTTGTAATGATGACTTTGCAAAACAAGTATTGTAGAGAAGATTTAAGTTTTTACGTAAAGTGTTTGTTTAAAATGTTCTTTGAATGATAAAAAGGCTTAGCGCAATAAAAGGAAATAGTAAAGAACACACAAGGATTTATAGTGGTATAGTGATTCACCCTAATTGTCAAGGGCTACATCCACTCCTCACACCAAGTGAGTGTTTTTACTATTTTCAAATAGCTTATAAGCCAAACACTGGCAAAAACACTGGTAGTTTTCCTAGCACAGTTCTATCAATTGTCACATTAGTTTTCTATACAAGTTCTAGCAACTTAAACCTCTAAGAAAACTTCTCAGACTTCTTCCCTAACAATACAGGTGAAGTGAATATAAGCTAGATAGAGTCACAAGAAAAGGGGGGTTTGAATTGTGACTCTTTTAAAATTTTTGTCATTGACCAACCAATATTGTAGAAGAGGAGAGTTATGCTAACTACCTCAAGGACACAGTGATGAATATAATAGAAGATATATGATGTCTTCTAAGTAAAAGCAATCTTCTGAGAGTATATGGGTTAATCAACAGCATAATGTATCACATCATATTCTGGTTTAAACTCAAATGCATTGGCTAGAAAACAAACTGGGCTATAATCTCACCCTCCACCACATGTAACAATATCCCATAGCTCCTACTACAGCAGGAGATAGTAAGTAAGAAGAAAAACCCTGGGTACAATTGCTAACATTAATATATTTATGGCAAAAAACCATCAGGGGTCATTAACTTATATTTTTCTTTTGTTTAGGTCTCTTAAATTTTTGAGGTAACGAATAGGTCGCTTAACTTTTAAAATTGTTGCACCATTTTCCCATTTAACGTTTTAATACTAACACTGTTAATCAGTGTCTTACATGTCTGTTACAGTGTTGACTTGGCATGCCACATTTTGCTGAGTCATTAGTTTTCATTAATTTTAAATAACAAAATTTTAAAAAAAATCTTGTTCATCTTCTTCAAAAAAATCTGGTTCACTATCTCTCTCAGTTCATCTCTCTCTCTCTCTCTCTCAGTTTCTCTTTCTCTCTCCTCTCTTCGAAGATCTGGAAAATGATTTTTGAATGAAGATCTGGAATAACGTTTAACGCTTGTTCATCAATCTCATATTGAAGCCTGTTCATCATCCTAAATCGATTAAAGCATGTTCATTGAAGTTTCAAATTGATTTTTGGGAACAAAGATGGAAACGATTATGGAAACGAAGTTTCAAATCGATTTTTTGGATTGAAACTTCTCAGCAACATTGATGAAGATCCAAAAAGGAAAAAACGAGGATCCAAAAACGAAGCGTAGATACAGAAACAAAAAAAACAAAAAAACCAAATGGAAATCCAAAAATGAAAATCGGGAAAAACGAAAATCTGGAAACGAAAAAACGAAGATCCAAAAACAAAACGTAGATCCAGAAACGATAAAACAAAGATCCAAAATTGAAAATCTGGAAAAACGAAAATCTGGAAACGTAAAAACGAAAATCCAAAAACGAAAATCTAGAAAAACAATGATGAAGATTTGTTGAAGAAGACTGGTCCATTATTGATGAAGATGATTCAATAGTGTTTTAATGATAATTAATTAAAAAATTATACTATTAGTGAAATTATCCTAATTGGCGCGCCAACTCAGCAGTCAGATAGTCAAACAAGAGATTGTTTAACGGTGTTGGCGTTAAAACGTTAACTGGGAAAATGGTGCAACATTTATTAAAGTTAAAGGACGTATTCCTTACCTCGAAAACTTAAGGGACTAAATGAAACCAGAAAATAAGTTAAGGGACCTCAGATGGTATTTTGCCTATATTTATATGGCCAATGAGATAACTTGTAGGTAAGTAAAAATGTTACATTTGATAATAAAATTTCCTAACACATCGGAAACAGTGTTATTAAATAAATCATTGGAATAGTGGATCGTTGAGTAAATAAAAAGTGCATAAAGAAAATATTCGGTTGGATATCTTCTAGCACAGATCTCTCAACAGTCACATTAGTTTTCTACAAATTCTAGCAACAAATGAAGCAACAAATGAAGTTCTAAGCCATGTTTCTAGTGTCATGTATTTTTATGAAAACAAGAGGAAAAAAAAAGATAGAGCATAAAATAAAATCAAATAGAATCTCTACATTTACATCCTAAGGACTTCTCCAGCTCATCATGACATCAGCATTTTGGCGCCAAAATGTCCCATTTCCCGCCCAAAAACCCCAACCAATAGCATGCTGCCACGTGTTTTCTTGCCACTCCCATGTGAAGTTGTCAGCTGAAAAGACAGATACAGAGAGAAAGAACTGAACTATTTTTCTTTCTTCCTCACGCTTCCTTTCTTTCAATCTCTCTCTTCCTGACTTTCTCTTCTCTCTCACTCTAACAAATTTCCCCGAAATCGGTTGAACAGAACTATTTTTCTATCTCTCCGTTTCCATTCTTCCTTCCTCGCGCTTCCTTTCTTTCGATATCTCTCTCGCTGACTTTCTCTTCGTTTCCATTCTCTCCTTGCGGTGGTGACGAGTATGTTACGGAGGAGGCCCGGTTGACGATGGTGACTGTCCGTGTCACCGCCGGCGACTGTCCATTTCACCGCCGGCGACTGTCTGTTTACCGCTGGCTACGACGAAGAACGAAAGCGAGGAGGAGTATCACACCGGAAGGGTCCTGGTCACCGCAACTAGAGTTGCAAACCGCCATGGTTGGCCAACATCCACAATTTCCGAGTCATACTCATCCCACCGCCACCTCTCTCTCAGCCCATTGCTTCCTTCATCTCTCTCTGATTCATCATCTATTGACAGATCTGCTCTCAAAAAACCTAGATCAGTACATGCAATATGGGTAAGTTTCTTGAAGCTCTCTTCACCGCTTCTCATTCCCTCTCTCTGTCTCTGTCTCTCTCTGTTACCACTCTGTAAACTCTCTTCTCTATACTCTCTTCTCTTTTCATACATTGTTTTTGTTTTCAGGTTCTGGTAACAACTAAAAGAGGTTGCTGACTAATGAATGGATATTCGTAAGATGGAGTTTTTTCTTCTTCAAGGGTTGCATGCACAAATTTCTAGGTTTTCTATGCCATTGTATGTTGCTTCAATGATTCATAAAACCTGTCACCTTATTATGATTTCTCTGATTTGCCCTATTTGGATTTTGACAATCTTTTGTTTAATTTTTTGTTGTTGCAGAGAATAAGCTGCCATTGACTCATTCCAAAATTCATGTGGAGAAAAGATATCATGTGATCTGTAAGAATAATCGTATTGTTCTTTTTATGCATGATTTGTTCCAATTTCTTGGTTTCTCTCATTTCCTTGATCACTCTTCTGCTACATCATTTATTTGATTTCCACTTGCCATGTTTACTTGCATTTGTGTGTTCTTCAATGTTTTCCCTTTGATGTTTTGCTTACAAAAATGTAATGTTTCAGTCTCTATTGTGGATCTTTTCTACTTAGTTTTTCGAATTTTCCTATATTAGTTGTTAGCATTGGTGAACTTTTGTTAGTCTATGGTAGTTTTTTGATATCTCTGTTGCTTACCTGTCTCATTATCTGCTTTTGTCTTACTATGTTTGCTTTCTTTTTTGTATTGTTGCGATTTCTGGGTTTCATGTATCCTTAGTATCAATCTCATGACCATTGTGTGTTCAATTTCTACGGATTTGTCCTTCCTACCTCTATTAATATCAAATGATAAATCAACTATATTAATTGTTATTATCCAACCAGATACTTTGATATAGAGTTCCTTGCTTTTATTTAATTGTTCTTCTTGGTAGAGTCATTTTGGCCTCTCTTAGTTTGTCATTTGGGTGATACTTAGTCAGCATTCTATGCTGTCTTTGATTTTGTTTCCTATTGTTAGTTGTTTGGTTTTTTGGTGTGTTTGTTCTTTGCATCTCTCATATCATGTTTTTCAATGGTCATGTTTACTTTAATTTGTGTGCCCTTCATTGTTTTTGTGATTTGTGTTTTTTCATCGTTCTTCACTAAGTATTATTTTGAGTATAGCAAACAAAGGTCCTTTGTTTTAGTTTCTGTTCTGGATCTTATTTGTTTTTTTTTGGATTCTACATTGTATCATGTACTAATTAATTTTTAGTGTGGATCCCATAACCATCATCATTAATTCGACTTTGTTTTCTATTTTAAGTTGTTATTATGTTTAATGTTATCTTCTTATTCTATGCTATCAACTGTATTGACCGTTCTCCCTCAGTGTTTCCCGTTGATTTGTTTATTTTTTTTGATTGTTTTTCATTTTAAATAGATGGATCCTCTACCTATTGTTGTGCTGGAAAAGAATGTCACTCTGATAGCCTTGAATAGGCCACAAGGTAAACTATTCTATAACTCCATATTACCTTCAGTTTGTTTTCCATCTTTGATTTGATTAAACTTCATTGGAACTAAGCTGTTTGCCACATGTTAGTTTTGATATGGGGGTTCATACGAGTTGGGAATATCACATTGATTTGTTCATTGTGCATAAATTTTATTTACAAAGTGCTTTCTGCGGCAGGTAGCTTAACATTGTGTGTGGTAGGTAGCTTATCATGGTCCGAAGCAACCTTGATTATCTCTTCTTTGGTACAATATTTTGTTATCTTAAATATGGTTTGGATCAAAAATTTGATGTGTTAAGGTGCAATTTATGTTTTGGTTTTGGATTTCATTAAGGTTGTGCAATTTAGTATAGTTTTGACTGATAGAGTCATGCAGTGGGCTGTAGTTTATTTTAAAAACATAATCACTTTTTTATGCCATCTGATAGGGCTTTTAAAGAAGAAAAAGAGACTTTCAAGAAGGATTCTAATACAAAATTGTGAGCTGACAGAATGAAAATGTGGTTGGCATATATTTTTTAATTCTTATTTATGCAAAAATTAAATCAAGTGTAGGGTACTGTAAGTCTTTAGTTGGTAAATCAGTCATTTAATATGAACTTCATAATCACGGTCTCTTCATTTTATGCAAAAGTAAAACTAAAAACCAGAAAGAATTTTGGAATTGAAACCTTTTCCTACAACTTTATATTGCCAGTTTTTTGTTCTTATATAAGATGTTTATAAACTCTATTTGAGATAATAAATTTTCTCATGTAACTAATCCTTATACTGTTGTGGGTCTTTATTGCATGCTAATGCTTTGCCTTGCTTGCAGTTGTTGAATTCTAATGGCTTCCTCTCAGTGGTAATTGTAACACCCCTTTTCTACCCCTTAATTTGCACGTCATTATCAGAGTACTTTCATTTTCGAAAATAATATTTAATTAGTAGGAAAGAAATGTCACATCTTCATTTATAAAAACTCATCGCCTTCGCCATTAAAATTTATGCACCAACGCAATCGTCACAAAAGTTAAACTTCAAAATAATCTCATCACAGCGGAAATAGCAATAACTCACCAAGGTCGCTCAAACACGTCTCAAAACATCAATAAAATCATTAAACAGCTAGTTAAATAAATTATCAACTTCAACCCCGCCCCCTAGGTGTTACAATATCAGAGAGCGACTCAAAACATCCCAACAGCTATAAAGGAAGGCAGCATGTCCTTCAATCGGAGTCACCTGCAGCGTTGCCACAATAGAGCAACATTCCAAGCAGAAGGGGTGAGAATTTTCAACAAAATATAATTAAGCATACAGTAGAGTAATATGAGCAAACTATCACATAACATCATCATTAATATCAACTTCATCGTCATTACACACAAAACCAAAAATCACAATTCACATCACTCGTCATAAAAAAATGTATGCGCATGAAGATGCAACCCACACCTGGGCATATGCATGATGGTACCATACTCGTCATAAATAGCCACTTGGGCACATCGTCACTGGTTTTCGTCAATAAGAGGCCGAAGCCTATTCGTCATAATGTGCACATGCTATGAGACTCCATGGACATATGTGCAATCACCAAATTCACTCACCCGGAGTACTCGTCATCGTCACCATAAGACACTCATAGAGTGTATTCATCATAGTCACCATATTAATATCACAACTCTTCATAAAACATCACATTCAAAATTTGAGTAACAACATCTTTAAATCTTAAGTAACAATGCTCCTAAATTTTCAAGTAACAACCCATTAAAATTTAGGGGACATCCATTTAAATGTAAATAACTACACATAAAAAGTTAAGTGACAACCTATTTAAATTTTCGAATAACAACATATTTAAAATTTTGGATAAACATTTCATTCCCATGCTTAGGAAGCATCACAATTAAACTTGAGAAGAGCATCCCATTTTCCAAGTGGAAGAAACCTCACATTTTTAACCGGAGAAATAGTAATAGAATAACAATCACATTTACACGCTCTTTTCTTTTACAAAATGCAGAAAATTCGGTTAGTAACCGGCAACAAATCGAAGAGGGAAAACAGTGACCTTTTAGCGCAAAAACCGTAGCATTTTCTCGTCCAAAAACAGCAACTAAACAGTGGCATTTTATGCGCAAAACAGTAGCATTTTCTCGTCCAAACACAACAACTAAACAGTGGCATTTTATGCGCAAAACAGTAGCATTTTCTCGTCCAAAAACATCAACTAAACAGTGGCATTTTATGCGCAAAACAGTAGCATTTCCTCGTCCAAAAACAGCAACTAAACAGTGGCATTTTATGCGCAAAACAGTAGCATTTTCTCGTCCAAAAACAGCAACTAAACTGTGGCATTTTATGCGCAAAACAGTAGCATTTTCTCGTCCAAAAACAGCAACTAAACTGTGGCATTTTATGCGCAAAACAGTAGCATTTTCTCGTCCAAAAACAGCAACTACATAGTGGTATTTTATGCGCAAAACAGTAGCATTATAATTGACAACAGCAGCATAAAAATTCTGCAAACAGCGACATCAATAATTGACAAACAGCAACATAAAAATTCTGCACACAGCAACATTAATATTTGACAAACAGCAACATAAAAATTCTGCACACAGCAACATCAATAGTTGACAAACAGCAGCATAAAAATTCTGCACACAGCAACATCAATAGTTGACAAACAGCAACATAAAAATTCTGCCAACAGCAACCTTACTAATTGACAAACAACAGCACTTTATTTATGGGGACAGCAACATAGTGAAATTCCAATTTCTTGGTATCATTCAAATAATCATACTCACATCACTCAATTTATCAAAGTTGCTTTTCAACACCAACAATTCACCAAACATCAAATTTATCCACACCCCATTCACTAAAAAAAATTCGAAGTTCATCTTTTTCCTATCATAGGGGCAATTCGCAAAATTCATCTCCTCACATCATAAGGGCAATTCGCAAAATTCATCTCCTCACATCATAAGGTAATTCGCATATCAACATAATGATTCAATCCATCATTCCTCTTAATATATAAGTTGCGAATTCAACCACTACCAAAAATCACAAACCCTCCTTATACTCAATTACATTAAATTGAAAACGCTCACCCTTAACTCGAATTTGTATGCGCCGAAACAACGATGAAGGAGTCACGTACAAATCCCCGCAACACAACGAGCGAAAATCACCAAAAATCGCAGCAGCTCCTTCCTCTCCTCTTACGCAACCCGCGGCCTCACTAAGGTCATGGAGGAGCAGCAACAATAGATAATGAGGGATCCAAACTACAACACTTGCAAGAGAAAGAAAAATCGAAGAGAAGGATCAAAGAAGCACATTACCTCAAGCCAAGATGAACAATTCTCCTTCTTTCTCTCCTTGCTAGCCGTCGCGACTTCCTTCCTCTCTCCCTCTCTGATCCGTTTCTTTTCTTTCTTCTGTGGAATGCGCAATGAGACCCCTCCATAGGGTTTTGGGGTTTTAGGAATGGGCTTGGGTCACTAATTGACTTGGGCCCTATTTACACCACCCTTCTTAATTCTTCTCACCTCCTGAAACAACACAATTATAATTTAATTATTCCACTTAAATAAATATTGTAATCCCTCGAATAACTTAATTAATTAATCAATTAAATTATTTTAGGGCGTTACAACTCTCCCCTATTTAGAGAATTTCGTCCTCGAAATTACCTGAATCAAATAACTCTGGATAGGCCTCTTTCATCTTTCTTTCCAATTCCCACGTCATGCTCTCACCCACGGCTCCCAACCAAACCACTTTCACTAAATTAATCTCTTTGCCTCTTAACACTTTTACCTCACGGTCGTCAATTCTAACTGGCACAGTCTCCACGGTGAGATTGTCTCGCACTTCCACATCATCTAGTTGAATCACATGAGACGGATCCGCAACATACTTCCGAAGTTGCGACACGTGAAATACGTCGTGCAAGTTCGAAAGGTTAGGTGGTAAGGCCACCCGATATGCAACATTTCCAACTCTCTCCGTAATCTGATACGGCCCGATGAATCGAGGAGTCAACTTCTTCGATTTCAGTGCTCGTCCAACGCCAGTCATAGGTGTGACCCTCAAGAATACATGATCACCAGCTTCAAATTCTAAATCCTTCCTTCTCTTATCATGGTAGCTCTTCTGTCTATTCTGCGACGCTTTCATTTTCTCCCGGATCATCTTTACCTTCTCAGTAGTCTCTCTGACTAGCTCAGGTCCAAGTACTAAACTTTCCCCAGTCTCGTACCAACACACCGGAGTCCTACACCTCCGGCCATACAACGCCTCAAACGGCGCCATTCCGATACTGGAATGATAACTGTTGTTGTAGGTGAACTCAATTAACGGGAGATGAGTATCCCACGCACCTCCCTGCTCGAGCACACATGATCTCAACAGGTCCTCCAACGATTGAATCGTCCTCTCTGTCTGCCCATCAGTTTGAGGATGATAAGCTGAACTCAACCTCAATTTCGAACCCAACTCCTTCTGCAAACTACTCCAAAAGTCCGAAGTGAACCTTGGGTCTCTATCCGACACAATGCACAAAGGAAGCCCATGCAGCTTCACAATCACCTGAATGTAGATTTCAGCCAATCTCGACACTGGATACTTAATGCCGATAGGAATAAAATGAGCCGACTTTGTCAATCTATCCACAACCACCCAAATTGAATCATGCCCTCTCACCGTATTGGGTAACCCAGTCACAAAATCCATGGAGATACTATCCCACTTCCACTCTGGAACATTCAACGGTTGCATCATCCCCGCAGGCTTCTGATGCTCGACTTTCGATTTCTGACAGGTCAAACACGAATACACAAACTGCGCCACATCGCGCTTCAACGCAGGCCACCAGAACATCTTCTTCAGATCTTGGTACATCTTCGTCGCTCCAGGATGGATACTCAACTTACTCTTATGCCCTTCCTCAAGAATTGCCTTTCTCATTTCCTCATCTTCGGGAACACAAATTCTCCCACGATACCTCAGTACATTTTGCGCATCTACCTCGAAGTCCTCATTCTCAGACTGACCAATCCCACTCATCAGATCAACTAATTTCACATCTAACTTCTGCGCTTCTCGGATACTCGCCATAAAATCATTGCCAATTTTCAACATACCTAACCCGACACTCTGAGGCGTAACTTCACACACTAAGCTCATGTCCCTGAATTGCTCAATTAACTCAAGCTCTCTAGCCATCAATGCGGACATGTGCAAGGTTTTCCGACTCAGCGCATCCGCAACCACATTCGCTTTTCCCGGGTGATAACTCAATTCAAAATCATAATCTTTCAATAGCTCTAACCACCGGCGCTGCCTCATATTCAATTCTTTCTGGTCGAACAGATACCGTAAACTCTTGTGATCACTGAACACCTCAAATCTCGATCCATACAAGTAATGTCTCCAAATTTTCAATGCGAATACCACAGCAGCAAGTTCTAAGTCGTGAGTAGGGTAATTCTTTTCATGAATTCTCAATTGCCTCGACGCATAAGCGATCACTTTCCCATTCTGCATAAGCACACCACCCAATCCCATCTTAGACGCATCACAATAAACCACAAACGGTTCAACCAGATTAGGCAGGGTCAACACTGGAGACGTAGTCAACCTCTTCTTCAGCTCATTGAAACTTTCTTCACATCGGTCATTCCAAACAAAGGCCCTACCCTTGCAAGTCAATTGAGTCAATGGCAGAGCCAACTTCGAGAACCCCTCAATGAATCTTCTATAATAACCCGCCAATCCCAGAAAACTCCTTATCTCTGTAACTGACTTTGGAGACTCCCATTGCAACACCGCATCAACCTTAGAAGGATCCACTGCAATCCCCTCCCTAGAAATCACATGGCCGAGAAAACTGACTTCTTTCAACCAAAACTCACACTTGGACAACTTCGCATACAACTTTCGATCCCTCAGAATTCCTAACACCAACCTCAGATGTTCCGCATGTTCCTCTTCTGACTTAGAGTAAATCAGAATGTCATCAATGAAAACTACCACAAACTTATCCAAGTACTCACGGAAGATTTGGTTCATGTATCCCATGAATACCCTCGGCGCATTAGTCACGCCGAAAGGCATAACGGAATACTCATAGTGCCCATATCTTGTCCTAAATGCCGTCTTCTGGACATCTTCATCCTTGACCTTGATCTGATGATAACCAGACCTTAAGTCAATCTTGCTAAATACTTTAGCACCCACTAACTGATCCATCAAGTCATCAATTCTTGGCAACGGATACTTGTTCTTGATTGTAACTTTATTTAACTGCCGATAGTCTACGCACAACCTCATACTTCTTTCTTTTTCACTAGCAACACTGGAGCTCCCCAAGGTGACACACTCGGTCTTACAAACTTCTTTTCTAATAAATCTTCAAGTTGCTTTTTCAATTCTGCCAACTCAGATGCAGACATTCTATATGGCGCCATAGACACATGCTTAGTGCCGGGGACCAGATCAATAGCAAACTCCACCTCTCTCTCTGGTGGTACATCCGGAATCTCGTCAGGGAACACCTCAGAAAACTCACACACTACCGGCAACACATCAATCTTCGCTTGGCTCTCAGCAGACAACGACGCCAACAGAGAAAACAGCTGAACTTCTTCTCTCATCACTCTATGCAGTTGACCCGCAGATAACAGACCAGACTCCTCTTCAGGCGACTCAAAACTCACGGACCTTTCCCGGCAGTTGATATGGACATGGTTATCAACTAACCAGTCCATACCCAGAATGACATCCATTCCACTCAGCGGCAAACAGATCAAATCAATTAAGAATTCTCTACCATACACAGATACAGGACATTTGGCACAAACAACGGAGGTAGTCACCGAACCCTTAGCTGGAGTGTCGATGACCATCTCCCTCAACATATCAGATAAAACAAGGCTTAATTTCTCAACACATGCAGCAGCAATAAAACTATGGGTAGCACCAGTATCAACAATAACAACAAGAGGAAAATTATTGATATAGCACGTACCTCGAATCTCATTCACTACATCAGACTCAGCCAGAGCGAACACTTTTCCAAAAGACTTCTCCTTCTTGGGTTTTGAACACTGCGTACTAATATGACCACTCTCTCCGCAGTTAAAGCATACCACCTCTTTCTTATCACAACCGGAAGATATATGCCCCTCTTTCCCACACCGATAACATCTCTTCTTATCCCCGCTTGGGCAATCTGGACTTTTATGACCCACTTTCCCACACGAGTAACAAGTAACACTGGCTGCAGCGTCTCCCCCACTTCGCTTAGGCCCACCAACAAACTTACCTTTGCCCTTACCAGCAGGCGCCTCATATGGCTTACCACGACTTGAGAAATTCTTTTGCTTTTCTTTCATAACTCTGGAGAAGGCATTATTATCCTCCTCAAAAATTCTGGCGTTGTTAACCAACAATGGAAACACACGAATTTGCTGGTACCCTATGGCCCTCTTAATGTCAGCACGCAACCCATTTTCAAATTTGATGCATTTGGAGAACTCCGCACCCTCTCTATCATAATGAGGATAAAACTTAGACAGCTCAGTAAATTTTGCAGCATATTCAGTCACAGTCATGCTACCTTGCTCAAGTCTCAGAAACTCAACCTCTTTCTTCCCGCGGACATCCTCCGGATAGTACTTTCTCTTGAATTCCCTCTCAAACACAGCCCAGGTAACCTCCTCGTTGGCAGCCGTCAACCCCTGACTAGTCGTCCTCCACCAATCATAAGCCTCTTTCTTCAACATATGTGTGCCATAGCGAACCTTCTGAGCATCGGTGCAATCCATAACGCGGAAGATCCGCTCCATCTCACTTAGCCACTCAAGGGCACCATCAGGATTTTACCCGCCTTCAAAAGCAGGAGGATTCTCACGCTGGAACGTAGCCAAACTACGCGTCCCATCACCAATAGCATTGGGTATGTTACCCACAACCCCAGCTATAGCCTGCAAAGCAGCAGCAAGTGCAGCATCGTTCCGTCCTGCCATTCTAGCACTGCAACAGAAAACAAAATTTAGATACGAGTAACCAAACTCAAATGCTACTCAACTTGACAACTTGACCACCGGCCGGACAGACCGAACTGCTCTGATACCACTGATGTAACACCCCTTTTCTACCCCTTAATTTGCACGTCATTATCAGAGTACTTTCATTTTCGAAAATAACATTTAATTAGTAGGAAAGAAATGTCACATCTTCATTTATAAAAACTCATCGCCTTCGCCATTAAAATTTATGCACCAACGCAATCGTCACAAAAGTTAAACTTCAAAATAATCTCATCACAGCGGAAATAGCAATAACTCACCAAGGTCGCTCAAACACGTCTCAAAACATCAATAAAATCATTAAACAGCTAGTTAAATAAATTATCAACTTCAACCCCGCCCCCTAGGTGTTACAATATCAGAGAGCGACTCAAAACATCCCAACAGCTATAAAGGAAGGCAGCATGTCCTTCAATCGGAGTCACCTGCAGCGTTGCCACAATAGAGCAACATTCCAAGCAGAAGGGGTGAGAATTTTCAACAAAATATAATTAAGCATACAGTAGAGTAATATGAGCAAACTATCACATAACATCATCATTAATATCAACTTCATCGTCATTACACACAAAACCAAAAATCACAATTCACATCACTCGTCATAAAAAAATGTATGCGCATGAAGATGCAACCCACACCTGGGCATATGCATGATGGTACCATACTCGTCATAAATAGCCACTTGGGCACATCGTCACTGGTTTTCGTCAATAAGAGGCCGAAGCCTATACGTCATAATGTGCACATGCTATGAGACTCTATGGACACATGTGCAATCACCAAATTCACTCACCCGGAGTACTCGTCATCGTCACCATAAGACACTCATAGAGTGTATTCATCATAGTCACCATATTAATATCACAACTCTTCATAAAACATCACATTCAAAATTTGAGTAACAACATCTTTAAATCTTAAGTAACAATGCTCCTAAATTTTCAAGTAACAACCCAATAAAATTTAGGGGACATCCATTTAAATGTAAATAACTACACATAAAAAGTTAAGTGACAACCTATTTAAATTTTCGAATAACAACATATTTAAAATTTTGGATAAACATTTCATTCCCATGCTTAGGAAGCATCACAATTAAACTTGAGAAGAGCATCCCATTTTCCAAGTGGAAGAAACCTCACATTTTTAACCGGAGAAATAGTAATAGAATAACAATCACATTTACACGCTCTTTTCTTTAACAAAATGCAGAAAATTCGGTTAGTAACCGGCAACAAATCGAAGATGGAAAACAGTGACCTTTTAGCGCAAAAACCGTAGCATTTTCTCGTCCAAAAACAGCAACTAAATAGTGGCATTTTATGCGCAAAACAGTAGCATTTTCTCGTCCAAAAACAGCAACTAAACAGTGGCATTTTATGCGCAAAACAGTAGCATTTTCTCGTCCAAAAACAGCAACTAAACAGTGGCATTTTATGCGCAAAACAGTAGCATTTCCTCGTCCAAAAACAGCAACTAAACAGTGGCATTTTATGCGCAAAACAGTAGCATTTTCTCGTCCAAAAACAGCAACTAAACAGTGGCATTTTATGCGCAAAACAGTAGCATTTTCTCGTCCAAAAACAGCAACTAAACAGTGGCATTTTATGCGCAAAACAGTAGCATTTTCTCGTCCAAAAACAGCAACTACATAGTGGTATTTTATGCGCAAAACAGTAGCATTATAATTGACAACAGCAGCATAAAAATTCTGCAAACAGCGACATCAATAATTGACAAACAGCAACATAAAAATTCTGCACACAGCAACATTAATATTTGACAAACAGCAACATAAAAATTCTGCACACAGCAACATCAATAGGTTGACAAACAGCAGCATAAAAATTCTGCACACAGCAACATCAATAGTTGACAAACAGCAACATAAAAGTTCTGCCAACAGCAACCTTACTAATTGACAAACAGCAGCACTTTATTTATGGGGACAGCAACATAGTGAAATTCCAATTTCTTGGTATCATTCAAATAATCATACTCACATCACTCAATTTATCAAAGTTGCTTTTCAACACCAACAATTCACCAAACATCAAATTTATCCACACCCCATTCACTAAAAAAAATTCGAAGTTCATCTTTTTCCTATCATAGGGGCAATTCGCAAAATTCATCTCCTCACATCATAAGGGCAATTCGCAAAATTCATCTCCACACATCATAAGGTAATTCGCATATCAACATAATGATTCAATCCATCATTCCTCTTAATATATAAGTTGCGAATTCAACCACTACCAAAAATCACAAACCCTCCTTATACTCAATTACATTAAATTGAAAACGCTCACCCTTACCTCGAATTTGTATGCGCCGAAACAACGATGAAGGAGTCACGTACAAATCCCCGCAACACAACGAGCCAAAATCACCAAAAATCGCAGCAGCTCCTTCCTCTCCTCTTACGCAACCCGCGGCCTCACTAAGGTCATGGAGGAGCAGCAACAATAGATAATGAGGGATCCAAACTACAACACTTGCAAGAGAAAGAAAAATCGAAGAAAAGGATCAAAGAAGCACATTACCTCAAGCCAAGATGAACAATTCTCCTTCTTTCTCTCCTTGCTAGCCGTCGCGACTTCCTTCCTCTCTCCCTCTCTGATCCGTTTCTTTTCTTTCTTCTGTGGAATGCGTAATGAGACCCCTCCATAGGGTTTTGGGGTTTTAGGAATGGGCTTGGGTCACTAATTGACTTGGGCCCTATTTACACCACCCTTCTTAATTCTTCTCACCTCCTGAAACAACACAATTATAATTTAATTATTCCACTTAAATAAATATTGTAATCCCTCGAATAACTTAATTAATTAATCAATTAAATTATTTTAGGGCGTTACAGTAATGTAAGCCAATTGTATCTTTTTACAACTAGAAAGTTATAACTCCAGTTAGAAAGTTAAATGTTGTATCTTTTCCTCTTAATCCCAAACAGAGTTTAATACAAAACAGTAGAATCACATAAGATATTTCCGAATCATCTATTTGTTTTTATAAATTCTATAACATATGTTTCATTTTATTTTCCTTTAAGATTGGCATTTACATAATTATTAATAGTTGGTAAATCAGTCATTTAATATGAACTTCATAATCATGGTCTCTTCATTTTATGCAGCTACCTCATTGGAACCTCTGCTAATACCAAATCAAAATTACTTCTATTTCTTTTGTCTGTTTTCATCTAATGGTTTAGATTGTTCATGTAATTCCTCTTATGTGAAGGAGGATGTTTAAAATACCTCTTCATTTAAGCTACTCTTAAATTTGTTTAAGATAATGTCGCTTTACTTGATTTAATTGCACAGGTGGTTGAAACACAATTTAATGCAAGAATTAGCTAGCATAGTGTAAGCAACAGGTTGTTCTCCCTTGATTTATTTTGTTATTTTATATTACATGTTATACCATTAATTTGAATGTTTGTTTCTCTTTGTTTGCATCCGAGGTTGGTTAAAATTCCAAGATTTTACAACGCATACCAAGATGTTCTCCCTTCTGCTATTGTGTTGGAGACAATTACTGGTTCCAGAATTGAGGCTATTATTGTTGTTAAAGCTGGCATGGCAAGGTTGCTTATAAGCTGTTGCTGCCCAGTCATGCGAACATAACCCAGACTTTCACATCTCTCAGCTGAGGCTATTCCATGGGAAAAATTCTGAGCCTTATGTTCCCTTACCCCTATCTACTGTTGAGATAGGACCAATTTTGCAACCAAAGGCAGTACTACAGACTAGAGTAATTCTCAGAGGACGTATGCAGGTGAAACAGATACTGATTCTGTGGGATGATGATGATCCAAATGCTGCTACATGGGAAGAGGTGGAAGAGTTCAAGAGTCATGATCCTCTCTTCAATCTTGAGGACAAAATTGTTTTTAAAGGGGATGGTAATGTAATGAATAATGAAGCTGGGGTCAAAGAGTCAACTGAAGGCAACATGGTGAATCAGCAAGCCAAGTCAACGCCAATTCATGAGGCGCCAGATGCTGAGAGGCGCGTCAGTGTTAGGGCCCTTAAAATGAATACCAAGTTGGAAGGATTTGTACTTAAGTAGTGGGATTAGTGGGAATGGGGGTATTGATGATTCTGTTGAGATTTGATTCTCTCTCTCTCTCTCCTGTACTCACTCTCTTCTGTCTGAGCAATTCATCTAGCTTCATTATTGTACTGAACTTGAGTTCTTCTTTTGAAAGTCAATAAACTCAGTACTTGCATCCCAATTGTTACTTATTTTGTGTGTGAAATTACTTGCTTAGATTGCATGAATTTGTGTATCAAGTAATTTGAATCCAAGCTAGCTGAACTGTCCAATGAAATAGAGAAAGGAAAGGATAGTTGGTCAGAATTGAACATTTCCTATGTTTTTTGTCTTTTGATTTCTTTTGATGTCTTAAAAGCCCGATGTTATTACTACATCATAGATGAAAAATGATTTAGCTTTTACTTTGTTTATTTCTAGCAATATGTTGAATTAGTTACATGCTTCCCCCACTTGATTTGCGCATGCTTCCCCACTTGACATCCTTATTTTGAATTCCTTATTATAGTTTTGAAGTTTGTTATAAGTGACTGATCAACTTATTATAGTTTGATCAATGCTATCCTCATTTCAAGAAAAACTCTCTTCATTGTTTGAGAAAAAATAATCTTCGATTACGTGTCTTAAAAGAAGAGGATAATTCCAAGATATGACATGTCCCTTTTATTGCATTCCAACTACCTTTTATTGCTTGGATTTTAACCTAAGCTATTTATGTTCATGTACCGGCAATTGCTAATTTAGCGTTAAATTATATTTTCATGCTTTAATGTTTATGGATTATGACTTTTTACTATTTTTATTTCCTCTTTAAGACAATGCCTATGATTTTCGATGGTTGTATCCGGATTAAGTTCTCTTCCTTTAATTTATGTTATAATTTTCTGTTTTGTCTATATTTAAACAAGGCTTCTTTCATATTATTCAACAAATTTTAGTTCCTAATTCCGAATTGACTTTTATTATTACATATTATTTTTTACTTTCTTTCTACCTTCAATTTAATCAACTAGAGCTTTTAATTTGTGTGCTAATTTTCAATTTATCCAACAAATTTTCATATTGCAACAATTATGTATTTCCTAAAGCTTTGACCCCGTGCAACGCACGGGTCACAACGCTAGTTTGAAGAGAAAGGGAAGGAGAGCGTTAATACCTCCTTCAACGAGGATGAGAACCTTGGAGGAGTCCATGCCTGGTAACAAAACTCGTACCCGTGGGTACCAACCCGAACCCACCCCGATTTGACGGGTTTTTCCCGCTTTGACTGGGTTTGGGTTTTCTCCGATATCAAAATATGGGGACGGGGGTGGGTAATGGGGATATAGGTCCCCACCCCGAACCCGACCCCGAACTTGCCCCGAATGTACAAAGTTACAATATCACCCCTCTTATATTAGAAACCCTCCACATCTCAACTAAACCCTAAATTTCTTTGTTAGCGCCAATGCATCCCTCTTATATTAGAGGCTTTGATCTATGCTAGAAGTTGGTTATGGAGTAACAAAAGTACCAGTATGGTTTTAAATTGTGTTTTCAATTTACATATCTTAAAAAATGACAAATAATTATGTATATAGGATTCGGGGATGGGGATGGGGCGGGGATCCCCGAACCCGTTAGGTACGGGGATGAGAATCAATAATTCATTCCCGTTGGGTTTGGGTAGGGGAACGGGAAACTAAATGGGATTCGGGGATGGGGATGGGGAATGCAAAACTTGTAATGCCATGCTTCAGTTCTCCAATGAGAACCAATAATCCTCAAGGTCATCAACAAACGACAAAAGTAAAAGGCACGGGAAATGGAAGTTTGAGTTTTCATTTACCCCTGTAAATGTGATGAAGAGCTTTCATTTATGTTGGGAAAAATAAACTTAAAAGGTTTAAATTATTAATTGTAAAAATTTCCGACACGACATAAACTAAAGGAAATAAGACTGATATTGGTTCCAGTGGTAAATACCAAAATTGTTTGGCTGGATATCAAGTCTCGGGTTCACAATTGGGAGCGTGAATTTCTAGTCATAGTTGCCACTCGGTCTACGAACCAAAAAAGGTGACATTTCATCCTCAAAATGGATAGCAAAAGGTGGTACCTAGTGCAAGAAGAAAAATGATAATTATGAGTGGAGTGTGTTTTAGGTGGAGTTATTTACATATGCAACAGTAATTTCAGATAATGTTGGGGAGTCCAGAGGAACACCGAGCTAATGACCTAGACCGCCAAGAGAATTTGACGCCACATCTCCACCCAAAATCTTAAGGCTTCAGGTATATGGGTCCCCTCTCTTAAATATCCTCAATGCAGCTCATTCCTAGTCGATGTGGGACTAAGTACCACTCCTACTAGAAAAATAGTTCTTAGCGTCGACCAAAAGTCCACGCTAACAGGCCAAAAGCGGACGCTAATAGTGCACCAGTGTCGGAGTAGCATCGGCCTCGTGTCAAGGCTAAAATCCTCGAAGCTAAATTATGGCGTCCCATAAATACAAGTCGACGCTAACTAATTCGTTGACTATTTTTCGTTGGCTTTTACGTCGGCCACTTCGAGGCCTATATAGCGTCGGCTAGGCCGACACTAATATTTTATTTTATTTTTTTTAATTCATAAACCTACTTTTCATTTTTACCACTGCACCTAATGCATTTACCTTGCACCTATTAGTTGGGTAACATTAAAACAACAGTCAAAATTCTTTATCCCAAAATCCCAAATACCGTAACACAACTATCTTGAATAGTTGATTAATTAATCGTCAGAAACAACAAAATACCATAAAACATAACGATCTTGAAACTACAAAATATATAACAGGGTCATTAAGAAACTACAAAATATCAAAGTGTTTGTCATCCAACAAATACATGAAAGTAACAATAACAAGATCATTAATCGTCATCGGGTGACTCTTCATCCAAATCATCATCATAATGAGGATGGGAACGAGAATGGATAGCACCACATGTTCTGTACCTAGTAGTATTTTGGTAGGCTGCTATTGGTAGGTATCTTGCTGTCCGGGCAGGAGGTCAGTGAGCGCCGGGGGGGTACCTGCAAAGCCACTCCGACGCTCAAGTCAGTATGAGAATAAGCTAGTGAATTTGCAAGGGAATAGTGTGTACCATATAAATGGTTATGCGAGCCGGTATTTATAGGAAATCGATGCTCGTTGTGGATTGTTGGATCAGACGAGGCGATTTGAACCCTCCAAGTGTATTAGGCTTGTATGTTGTGGATATGGGCCGAATCGGTTGGGCTGACCCATGTCCAATTGCTAAACACACCCCCTGGTTTTGCTAATGGACCTCTTGGTCCAGTCCAGAACACTTGCCCCCCAAGCCGAGATTATTCCGGAGGATGGTCTTGGCTTGAAGGATTTTCGTCGGCTTGCCAGGTTTGTGAAGTCGTGCGGGCTGTCGTCCTTGCATGACCGTGTTTTTAGGTTTTTACTCTCTAGAGTAAAAATAATAAGTTTTATTCTCACCTGACTATCTTCTATAAAAAGGTGAGTCTTTGTCTTGTGGTCCACACTTGGAAATTTTGTGGAGGAGTAGGAATCAAGCCATCTTGGAGCGCCTACTTGAGGGGGAGAAGGGAGTTAGGATTTACTTGCTTCAACGTTTCTTCTCGTCGGTAAGTGTTGATTTTTAAACCCTCTCTTTTGCTTTCTTGATGGCGCCCCGTGGGAGCCCTGGGGTGCTTTGCCGTGGTGTCTTGGAGGCCGCCTCTTGGAGCAGGGACTGGCGCCCACATGGGCGCCTTGTTTCGCTGATCCGGTTGCTGCCTCTTGGCGCAGGATCTGGCACCCTCATGGGCGCCAAGGGCGCCTTGTCTTGCTGATCCGGTTGCTGCCTCTTGGCGCAGGATCTGGCACCCTCATGGGCGCCATGGGCCGTCTTGCTGATCCGGTTGCTGCCTCTTAGCGCAGGATCTGGCGCCTTGTTGCGTTGCGCAGGAGGTTCCGCAAAAAAAAGGGGATCCGGCGCCCTCTTGGGTGCTCCGGAGCGCTGCTTGTGCTAGGTTTTGAGAGAGGGGATCCGGTGCCCTCTTGGGCGCCCTGGGGTGTTGCTTGCGTCATCTCGGCATCCCGCCAGGCGCCCTCCTCGGTGTTGTTGCTTGTGGCTGCCTTGACGCCCTGTAAGGCGCCCTCATGGGAGCTGACTGCTTGGGCCTTATCCTTGGCGCTTTGATAGCGCCCTCATGGGCGCTATCTTGTCCTTGGCATTTTGCTAGGCGCCCTCATGGGCGCTGCCTGCTTCGGCCATGTCTTTGGCACTTCGCTTGAATTTTATTTTTTGCTTATCTTGTCTCTACAAATCACTCATGGGTTCTTTGTGTTTCAACATTGGTGCCCTGCCAGGCGCCCTCATGGGCGTTTAGTGCTTCCAACCTTGGTGCCCTGCCAGGCGCCCTCATGGGCGCTTTGCTTGCCAGGCGCCTTCCTTGCCAGGCGCCGTTTTGTGTGCCGGCTTGTGTGGATGTGTGCATGGCACTCTGCTTTATTTTTGTTTGTTCGTCCTGTCTCTTAGCCTGTTTTTCCTTTCTATGATATTTCAGGGCTTTCTTGGCACCAAGGGAAGTTGCTTCTTCTGTTCTCACCAGAGTTTGTTCAACATTTCCCCGAGCTTCACCGCTTCTCACTTACTAAGGTAATTTGGGCTGACCCTTAGCTTTTATTTCTAGCTTTCTTGTTTTCGAGCACGTCTCGTCTTGTGGAAGTCTCCATCCTCAGGAGAGGGGGTTGTCTACAAGTTTTTGTTGTCTGACTCGTAACTACTTGTTCTGCCCCCTGTCCTGCAGGTTAAGAGATGGCAAGGACGAAGGAGACAGCCCGGACGAACAGGGGGTACCCTGGTCCCGCCCCTACTGCGAGGCAAACTATGGAGGGAGGGGCGTCGGCGGTAGATGACGATACCGTGCCTTCAGAGGAAGCGGGCGCCCCTGGCTTTATCGTTACCTCTTCTGATGATGATTTGCCCTTTGAGCACGAAGTGGTGGAGATTAGTGGTTTGAATTATGACTGGGTTGCTCGTGCTGTTCGTTCTACCAGAAGTTTCTACCTTCTAGGGAAAGAGCCCCCCTGCTACCTACAAGACTCACTGGGAGGCGACTGGCGGGTTGAGGTGGTTGACCCCAATGATAGAGTATGCAGGGTTCCTGATGGCCGGAAATTCATGATGTTCCATAGTGTGATCTATAAGGTGCGGGTATCTCCCATCTTTATGCCGTTTCAACTGGAAGTCTTAAACCATTTCCAGATAGCTCCATCTCAGCTCAACCCAAATTCATGGTGCTTCGTGAAGTGTTTCGAATTGGTGATGAGAGTTTTACAAAGGAAGTGCAACTTGAGGGTCTTCTTGACTATCTTCGAGGTGCAGCGTCGTCGAGAGTCTTCAGATGGCATCACTCGTTACGAGTTTGTACACTTAAAATGTCGGGCCAGCTGTGCTTTCTTTCAAGTGTATTCGGATAATCAGCATGACTGGAGATTTAAGTATTTTTACCTCGTCCCCTCTAGTCCAAAGGCTGTGGATAGCATGTGCATTTTTTATGAACAAGGGTGTTTCATCCGAGATAAGTTTCATTTTGGGTGGTGTAATGCTGACGCTGATCGCACCTCTCGGTCTTATCGTGTCCTCCCGTCTGATTTATCAGTTTCTCAGCTGAGGACTTTGAGTATGCTTAGGAGGATCGTCAGTCGCTTGTCCACTACGCCTCAAAAGATTTTGTGTGGCGAACTATCAAAGGCTTTAACAATTCCCGAGGCTGTTGAGCTCTTAGGTTGCTTGTTTGGATTGTGTCATACCCCAATTTTGTCCGGCTTAGGTCAAAACCCTAATTTCCCACGCAAAAAAATATATAATAAATTATGCATTGCATTTTGGGTCCTAGAAACCATTCCAAAGTTTTTGAAATCATTTTTAGGGTTAGAATGCACGTTTTGGGAAATTAGGGTCAAAAAGGGCATTTTTGGTCATTTCTCACAAAAGGGTCTATAAAAATAATTTTTGCAATCAGCCTCATGCATCAAATTAGGGTTTTTGAAAATGTGTTATGTATGCATGGCAATTTTTGAAAAATATGTTATGCATGCATGGCAAACTTTGGAAAATATTTTATGCATGCATGGCAAAGACCTAAAAAACATTTTGTGGAAAGCAAGAATTGATTCCTATTCTGTTCCAAAGGTTAAGAATCGATTTATAGTATTTTCTAAAGGCCATGAAATCGATTTTCAGGCACCTCTAAAGGCCAAGAATCGATTTCCAAAATACTAGGTTAATGCATGAAATCGATTTGCACATACACTCAAGCCAAGCCAATAATCGATTCCCTTCATTCTCAAAAGACCTTGAAATCGATTTTCAAGCTCTTCCTTAGGCCATGAATCGATTCCTCATTGTGTTAACTAAGTAAAGAATCGATTTTCACCTATGCAAGAGGTCCTGAAAATCGATTCCTGCCTGTTTTCAAAGAACCAAGAATCGATTCTTTATTATTTCCAAAGGCAAGAATCGATTCCCACTATTTTAACTAAAGCATGAAATCGATTTTCAAGCAATGTTAAAGAGCCAAGAATCGATTCCTCACTCATCTAACTAAGCTTGGAATCGATTCATGTGATTTTTCAAAGGTAAAGAATCGATTCTCTCATATTTCACTTCATCAAACAATCGATTCATCCTTGCAATAAATGTTTTTTTTTAAATTCCTACGCTTTCCTAAGCCTATAAATAGGCAGCCTCAAGTCACATTTTCACACGGATAATTTCACAAGATCAGAGAAGACAATTCTCGCAAATCTCATTTTCCAGAAACCCATTTTTGCGAGATCCCTCACATTTTAGAAAAAAACTCTTCTACGCTTTATTTTTGCTCTATTCGTTCTGTTGGTCCGTCTGAGCTGATCTCCTGCAAGAGTTAGTCGGGGTTTGCGTTCTTCAGAGTTGTAATATCTGCCTTCATCAGAGGTATTTCAGTATTTACATTTGTTAATATTTAGTTATTGTGATCCGTGTGATTTAACTTAGCTATAGCGTTTATTTACTCGTTCTTGTATATTATCGTCCATTTTTGATGACGAACCATATGATTCCCACTTATGCCTAGCGCATCATGTTCTAAGTGGTGAAGATGGTCTCGGATGATTCAACTTGCCCCTTTCAAACCCTTTCAAAAACATGTTTCATTAGAACTACGTCGCTTTGATTCCCATTTGGGATACGTAGGAGCGAGTCACGTTCTCGTCAAGCGCAACAAATAAAAATCCTTTTCACCACCCTAAACCAATCATTTTCATAAAACAAACAAAAATCATTTTCAAACCCATTGTTGCTAGTAGCTCATCGGAGCCTTTGTTCGTTTAGCTATTAGTGGCAATGTCCTTTTCTCATAAGAATAATAAACGATGATCCATCCTAACCTTTGTTAGTTTGATCATCGTACAAACCAATCTCTTTCGAAAATCATTTTCAAAAAAAAAAGATAATAAAAACGAGTTGTTATCAATAGTCCATCAGAACCTTTGTTCGTTTGACTAGCGCTACAACTCTCTCTTTTTGAGTATTTAGTAGTGATTCATCATAGCCTCTGCTAGTTTAATCATTCACTAATGCTCGTCCTATTTCAAAAACTCGCTAAAAAAAGATAAAAAACAAAAAACTTTTCAAAAAGGCAACCTAGAACTACGTCGCCTTTGATTCTCCACCCGGAGATACGTAGGAGCAGGGCTTCGCCCCTGTCAAGCGCAAAAATAAACAATTTCTAAATTAAAAAATACAAACACATCTCTTTCATAAAACAAAAATCAAAAATCTTATTTTCAAAGTAGGGGATTAAGTCGGTCGTACGCCCGGGTTAATCATCGTTTTAGGATAAGTGAACTGTAGTCTTTCAGAGCCCCAGCGCTCCTTCAGCCCCTAGCGGCCCTTCAGACCCCCAGTGGTCCTTCAGCACAGATCACACAATCCTAAGACCCCTATATTAAAAAACACCAACACACAAACATTTTCTACACCAAGAACTACGTAGCTTTGAATTCTCCATCGCACCGGGAGATACGTAGGAGCGGGCCATGTCCCGTCAAACACTTTTTCTAAAAAACCCTTTTTTCCCCCTTTCTCACCAAGAATAAAATTTTCATTAAGTTTTCCCATTCATCCTTCCAATAAATAGGCAAACCTAGATATTTTTCAAATCAAACGTTAAAACCACACATTTAATTAGAGGTTCCCTTTCGGTAGAAAGGACATGCGCGGTGCTAACACCTTCCTCGCACGTAATCGACCCCCGAACCTATATCTCTAGTTTTCAAAGACCATCCGCCTTGTCCAAAAGACCTTTTTTCAATGTTTTGGTCTTAAAATTAAAATATTGGTGGCGGCTCCAAAAATTTTCCACGTTGTACGTTGAGAAACCCAAGCCGGGGATTTTTCGGGGTGCAACAGATTGGTGTGCCTTTATTTTCTCCTTTTAACTCTATGCTTCTGTTGCTGATTTGTTTCATTGTTGTTTTGAAGATAAGATGGCCGCTTCACTTTCCTTCAACGAATTGGCTTATTGGGCCGGGAGGAGGAAGCCTTTAGGTTTCGAACCTGATGAGGCAAGTAGTCCCGTTCCTGCCGTGTCAGCTCCTGTTCGTCCCTCCATGGGACCTCGTCTAAGTTTAGGGGCGCCAAGCCGGGCTGTTAAAGATCCCTCTGGGGTGCCAATTGGCTCTACCAATCTGGGGGTCCAAAGTCAGTCCAAGCGCAAGAAGAGTTGTACCCAGCGTTCTCCTCCTGCTGATGGCCCTTCTTCTGCCAGGTGCCCCTCTCCAGAGGATACAGAGGAGGGTGAAATTAGCTTCACTGTGCAAGAGCGTGATCACCTCTGGGAGCACCCCTTCGAACTCGCCATGCATATGGTCAAGGCTGGGGAGAGCCTGCATGCCAAGTGGGGAGCTGAGAGGGGATGCAGATCTCGTTCAGGTAATCCTTTTGATTTATTTCTTTAAGTTTTTGACATATCTGTAGTTTGGAATCTTGAACCATGTTGTGTTGTTTTTCCCTTTATGTAGGGTTGAGCAAGGAGAGGGATCAACTTGTGTTGGATAAAAATCAACTTCAGGTAGATCTTCATGAAGCTTTGGAATTCGCTCGCAGGGCCAAAGAGGCTGCTCGTCACTATCAGAAAGACCGGCCGGAGGCCTATGTTGAGAGGGATGAGTACAAGAAGAGGGCTGGAGGAACTCCAATCTGAACTGGAAAGTATGAAGAAACTGAAGGATGAGGCCGAGACCAAGGTGCAGATGGTGGCCGGGAAGGCTGTAGACTTTTCTTATGCCGCCTACGATAAGGCGATTAGCCATGTTCAGTGTTTGTATCCGCAAGCCATTCTAGAGTCGAGCGTCCTTCAATTTGATCATGATGTTCGAGACGGAAGGATCGTCAGATACCACTCCAACGGGGTTGACTTCGATGTCATTGCCCCCTGATTATTTCTTAGTTGCTTTGATTGTGTAATTTTCCTTTGACTTGTCGAATTTCGTTATGTGTCTTGCTTAATGGATGTATTACACTTTACCCTAACGGGGTTGACCTCGATGTCATTGTCCGCTAATATTTATGTTATATTTTGAAACGTCTATGTTTCGTCGTTATGTGGCTTGTTTCTTATGTTTATAAATGGCACACGCTGGATGGCCTCGGGCACATGTTCTTGTCTTGCGCACCTGAATATATAATTTCATATCGCCTCGTGGCAAAGGTAAGTTGGCGTCTTCGTGGGCGCCTTGTGCCATGCCTCCCGATGTTGGCGCCCTCCTGGGCGTCTTGTGTCAAGGTGCCAAGTCCTGATGTTGGCGCCCTCTTAGGTGCCTTTCTGGACTCAGGCGCTAGTTACTGCCATGCATATCTGTATACATGATCTCATACCGCCTTTTTTTTTCTTCATGTGTTTGTGCGCTATTTTATTTTCTCACGAGCTCGCGCACTATGTTATTTTCTTACGTACTCATGCATCTTTTAATCTTGCGAGACAGGGTTTGGTGCCCTCACGGGTGCCTTACGCGCCTTGTCGCACAGTGTTGTCTGCCCCCTCGCGAAGGACTTGCTTCCAGACCACCTTCTTCCAGGCGCCCTCATGGGCGCTGGCTGCTCACTTGGCGCCCTGCCAGGCGCCCTCATGGGCGCTGGCTGTTTACTTGGCGCCCTGCCAGGCGCCCTCATGGGCGCTGGCAACTTTCTACTTGGCGCCCTGCCAGGCGCCCTCATGGGCGATGGCTGCTCGCTGGCCCGCTCATGGGCGCTGGCTGCTTTCTTGTTCTGGAGGCAGTTTGTCAGAGGGGTCTGAACCTAACTTGCCCATCAGAGGTTGCGATATATCGCTTCGTGGCCCGTGGCAAAAGTCAACTCCGGGGGCAGTTTACCAGAACTCGGTCTGAATTTAACTCGCCCATCAGAGGTTGTGACACGTTTAAAGTCACTTCGCACCTCGTGGGACTCTGGGGGCAGTTTATCAAATTCGATCTGAATTTAACTCGCCCATCAGAGGTTGTGATACGTTTAAAGTCACTTTGCACCTCGTGGGACTCTGGGGGCAGTTTATCAGATTCGATCTGAATTTAAGTCGCCCATCAGAGGTTGTGACACGTTTAAAGTCACTTCGCACCTCGTGGGACTCTGGGGGCGGTTTATCATATTCGATCTGAATTTAACTCGCCCATCAGAGGTTGTGACCCGTTTAAAGTCACTTAGTGCCTCGTGGAAATGTACACTCTGGGGGCAGTTTATCAGAACTCGGTCTGAATTTAACTCGCCTATCAGAGGTTGTGACATGTTTAAAGTCACTTCGTGAAACTCGTAGGTCGACTCGTGTCTCGGTTTTTAGGGAGGCGCAAACGATCATCGGGTTGATGTTTTCACTTAGCGCCCTGCCAGGCCCCCTCATTGGCGCTGGCTGTTCACTTGGCGCCCTGCCAGGCGCCCTCATGGGCGCTGGCTGCTTTCGCTTGCCCTGCCAGGCGCCCTCATGGGCGCTGGCTGCTTTCACTTGGCGCCCTGCCAGGCGCCCTCATGGGCGCTGGCTACTTTCACTTGGCGCCCTGCCAGGTGCCCTCATGAGCGCTGGGTGTTGACTTGGCCCCCTGCCAGGCGCCCTCATGGGCGCTGGCTGTTAACTTGCCCCCTGCCAGGCGCCCTCATGGGCGCGGGCTTTCTATTCTGTAAGTGATAGTCAATATTGCTGACATGATATTTTTTTGAATCGTAAACATAAAAAAATTTATTCATTCATTCGTGCGTATTATCATTCCACGCTACTACATTATTATGAAAGCAGTGCTCACACAACCAACTTTTTTAGCTTAAGGGCGTTCTAGGTATTAGGATCCACAGCTATATGGTGGCAGGGTACCTCAGGTGGTATCCCTGGCCCATCCGCTGCAGATCAGGGAAACAGGTCCCCATTCTCCCTTGGGTGGATGGTGAGTTTCTCTTTAACCTCTTCAAGGAGGTCAGAACACTCTTGTCTGACTTGTAACTCTTCAAACGCTCTTTTGGCTCCCCAGTAAGGGTGGAATCTTCTTCCTCTTCCTCACCGTCTGAATCACCTCTGGCATCCCAATCTGTCAAACACACCTCAGCTTCTTCCCCGAGTTCACTATCTGAGACTCTCACTCCAGCAGTCTCTCTTTCATTCTTCATGCTCATATAAAAACACCTGCGTGCTGCACCCAGGTCTGCTTGGAGGGTTACCACCTTATTTTCCAGGCTGTAGAACTTCATTTTAAGGTGAACCGTTGATGTTACTGCCTCCAGCTTACCCAGTGTGGGTCTCCCAATGATGCATTGGTAGACCGACTTGCAGGGGAGGACTAGGAAGGCTTTCTTGACAGTTATGAACAAAGGTGGTTTACCATCGGAGTCTCCATAGGTGACCATCAACTCCAAGTGGCCCAGTGGTTTGGTTTTTGACCCGTTGAAACCTGTTAGTTCCCCTCCTCGGTATGGAGTTAGGTCATCGGAGGATATGTTCAACACTGGCAGCAAGTCTTCAAATATAATGTCCACTGCGCTTCCCTGGTCCACCAGGATTCTTCTTACCTCCATGTTGGCCATCATGGCAGTGATGAGCAACGAGACGTGTTTATTCGGCTTTCCATCAAGCAGATCCTTATCCTCAAAGGATAAGGGCGGTCTGGCTGGTCCCTTCATAGGGTCTGAGGTTGATGCCACACTCAAGATTTCTTTCCACTTCCTTTTCATCGACTTATTTGATCCCTAATCATCAAGGGGGTTGCTTCCATGAATCACCATGGCCACTGGTCTTCCTTTGGATCTACGGTTGTCTTCTTTCTCGGAAGACTCGCTGTCCTCTTCTTTGATCCCTTCACCGACTGGTGCCTTCCCCTTCCTAGGGGATCTAGATCTTCTTCCTGGGGATCGGGCGTTTTTGCGCGAGCCATTTGGTTCTTCCTCCTTTTTCACATACTGCAGTAGTTTGCCTTCCTGAATCATTTCCTCAATGTCGTCCCTGAGAGCACGGAAACCATTGGTATCGTGGCCTCCGCTTCGATGATAGCGGCACCATTTCTTTGAGGGGTTCTGGCCATCTTTCAGTACCAAAGGCTCCGGTGTCTTGACGTTTCTGAACTCGGCGTTAACCCGTTCAGTCAGGATTTTGGCTCGAGACGCGATGAGGGGGGTATGCTCCGTAAATTTGCGAGGTCGCGCCTCGCGATGCCCGCCTCCTGTTACCTTTCGCTGGTGGACTTCGCGGGCTTCTTCCTTGTCGCCCCCGATCTTGGCTTCCTCGCGGTAAACCATATCGTCCTCTTCGTAATCCATGTACTTCTGAGACCTTTGAAGGAACTCGCCCAAGTTTCTAGGTTTGTTGATACCTACATCCTTATGGAAAAGACTTCCCTTTCTCAATCCGTCTTTCATCCAAAATAACCTCTGCATGTCTTCCAAAATTCGAACACACGAGGCCTCCTTGTTGAAACGCTCAATGTATTCTTTGAGTGTCTCATCGTCATGCTGTTTGACGGCCCTTAGCACCTCTTCAGATTTAGGTTTTAACCGGGAGGCTATGAAACGAGCTGTGAACATTCTCGCCAGCTTCCCCCATGACGAGATGGAGTTCGGCCTCAGCTCTTGAAACCACTCTAGTGCGGAATTCTCGAGAGTGAGGGGGAAGATTTTGCTTTGGGCAGGCTCCCTGGCGCCTCTATAGCGCATCATCAGGGAGAAGTGTGCCAGATGCCGGTCTGGATCTCCGATTCCGTCATACATTTAGAGGGCTGGCAGCTTTTCCAAGGCCCTTAGGATTCGGCATACGTCCACCCTTCGAGTGAAAGGTCCTTCCTCCGAAAACCCTCTTGAGTTCCGGGGGAGAGGTGTCTTCATAGATCAACTCATGATACCTGCCTCAGTCGGGGGATCTCCTCGATGGCGATCCCCGGTGGTGCCTCCAATGGGCATTGACCCGGTTCCTTGGCCTCTTACGAGAATCGGGAGATGCGCGTGTGGAGGTCCTGGAGTGGGAGTCGTGAGGCAGGTAGGTATCATCCGGGGGGGGAAGGAGGGGTCCTTGGAGGTGAGCCCGATCCTCCATGCCTGTGTCGCCGAAGGGGAGACCGGTGCACATGCCTTCGCCTCAGGGGAAACGTTGGACGTGGTGCCTCCTAGGGGGAGACCGATGGCGCCTCGAAGCTACTGGTGTCGGAGGAGGCTGTTCGGGCAGGGAAGCAACACGCCTTTCTATCTGTCTTAGGCGAGCTTCCTGCTGCAGCATAGCTTGAGTGCGGCTGGCCAGGAGATCCAAAAGTTTGCTTACATTCGATGGTTTGGCATGTTGACTGGTGCCCTCGTCAGGCAGGCTGGCGACGTTGCCCTCGTAGGGCAGGCTGGCGATGTTGCCCTCATTAGGCAAGCTGGCGACGTTGCCCTCAGGGGTATCTTCTGGTCGGGGTGCAGGTATGGCAATGCTTTGAACCTGGGGTCTGCCTCTGGGAGCCATGGAGTAGCAAGAGAAAAGTTTGAGTAGTGATGATGTGAAAGATAGATATCTCCCACTGTGGTCGCCAATGTTCTGTACCTAGCAGTATTTTGGTAGGCTGCTGTTGGTAGGTCTCTTGTTGTCCGGGCAGGAGGTCAGTGAGCGCCCGGGGAGGGGGTACCTGCAAAGCCACTCTGAGGCTCAAGTCAGTATGAGAAGAAGCTAGTGAATTTGCAAGGGAATAGTGTGTACCGTATAAATGGCTATGTGAGCCGGTATTTATAGGAAATCGATGCTCGTTGTGGATCGTTGGATCAGACGAGGCGATCTGAACCCTCCAGGCGTATTGGGATTGTATGTTGTGGATATGGGCCGAATCGGTTCGGCTGACCCATGTCCAATTGCTAAACGCACCCCCTGGTTTTGCTAATGGACCTCTTGGTCCAGTCCAGAACACCACATGATCTACCACCTGATCGACGCTCCAAAGCATCCATGCGATCTACAAATAACTTTTTCAGCTCATTAAAATCATTCTCTAACTTGTGAACTGCCATTCGCCTCTCGGGCTCGGCTGCTCCGCTCCACTTTCCGGGATTGACTACTTAGAGTGGGAGTTAGAATTGCAAAATTCAACGATTGAAATATGTATAACATAAAAGTTATGAGAAAGAGTGAACCAAAATCACTTTAATGATAACTTCTATAGAGGTTGATAAAATATGAAACCGAAACTAATTCTAGAGATTTAAAAATAATATCATAGGGTAAATTGTGAAGATGCAACCAAACACAAAATCAATTACTGGTTCCCAGCAACATATGTTTATCCCCCATCAGCTGTTAGTTTCAAAACAAAAATAATTAACTCAATGCTTATATGTTTTAATCAAGTAAAATAGGGAAAAACCGAGAGAGAAATATGCAACATATGAGAAACAGAGAAACATTTGTCAAAAAAAACCCCCAAATACACAAAATCAACTGAGAAAACATGCACAAATCCCTAAATACACAAAATCAACAAATCCACAGCATATGTAACAAAACCCTATCAACTGAGAAACAAAGAGAGATAGAGTGAGAGACAGAGAGAGAGAGAGCGAACCGGAGAGAGAGAACAAACCCTATCAAACTGCTTCTAAAGTCGTTTGTGAGCGAGATGAGAGAGAAAGCTTTGTGAGCGACGAGAGAGAAAGCTAAGCCCAGTGAAAATGAGGGACTGAGTGAAAGAGAGGGAGAAACGCGCGGTATTGAAAGAGAAACAGAGGGAAAGAGTGACCGTGTGAGTAAAAAAGAGGGAGAGAGAGTTAGGGTTTTTTTAGGTTAAATGAGATGTAGAGTCGGCACGTGTGACGCTAACTATATCAATTAAAAAATCAAAATATTAGCTTCGGCTTTGGTAGGGGTAGCGTCAGATAAGCCCGTGCTAAGGTTGTATCTGTCAATACCAAAAAAATCGAAGCGTAGAGTGGGTTAAGCCGACTCTAGTTCGACGCTAGTTACGTCAGTATCGTGGCCGATGCTAAGATATGGACACTTGTTTGAGCTTTTCTAGTAGATAAGAGAGAGTGTGAAAAGAGATAAAGAAGTGAGAAATATGCGAGAAAATATTTTAAACCGAATTAAAGGTTATATTTCATCTGTAAGGACTAGCTCAATTAGCAAACACCGAAATTGTTAGGCTGGATATCATGTCACGGGTTCGAACTCGAGACATCACAGTTATGTGTTGAATTTCTAGTGGCAATTGTCACAACGTCTACGAACCAAAAAAGGTGATGTTTCATCCTCAAAATGGATAGCAAAAGGTGGTACCTTGTGCAAGAAGAAAAATGATAATTATGAGTGGAGTGTGTTTTAGGTGGAGTTGCTTACATATGCAACAGTAAATTCAGAGAATGTTGGGGAGTCCGAAGAAACACCGAGTGAATGACCTGGATTGCTAAGAGAACTGGACGCCACATATCCACCCAAAACCTTAAGGCGTCACGTATATGGGTCCCCTCTCTTAAATATCACTCATGCAGCTCATTTCTAGTCGGTCTGGAACTAACCACTCACACTTGAATTCTCAAAAATTGATACCAATTGTTGGGGAGTCTCGGGGAGTACCGAGAGCAACACTGAGATAATGACCTGGACCACCAAGCGATTTGGATGCCACATCTCCACCCAAAACCTTAAGGCATTGAGTATATGGGTCCCCTCTCTTATACCCCATTCATTTAGCTCATTTCTAGCCAATGTGAGACTAACCACTCATACTTGAATTCTCAACAATCTCTCCCTCAAGTGCGAGTTACCCACCTTGCTAGCCTTGATCCAAACCAGGATCCACCTCCGCTCCCCCACCGAGCCAAACCTGGCCTCTAACACCACTTGTTGGAGAGTCCTAGGGAGCACTGGGAGAACACTCAGCCAATGCCCTGGACCACCAAGAGACTTGGACACCACATCTCCACCCAAAACCTTGAGTGGGTTGCATTAATTTTCCTCTGTTTGTTAGGATAACAAACTCACACAATTTATAGGCCTTCGATCATTTATCTTCTCTTACAATTATGTGTCTCATTACCGTACGATTGCTTTTGAGTGTCGTTTAAAATAATAATTAAAAATTAAATTAAATTTGAATTTTTTTTAAAAAAATGTAAACACTAGAAAAGAGAAATGAAGATAGAAAAAAAATGAAAGTGAGAGAGAGACAGAGAGTACTAAAATTATAATATTAGTAATTAATAACATCATTTTATGTTATAGTGGTCGTGTAAAAAAAGAAAAGAAATGCATCTAATATTTTAAATTGCAAATTTAGTGTGTAACTAAAATAACTTGCTCATAAAAAAATAAATATAAAATCACTTTCTAATTAATACTAATCTGGATGGATAAGAGGTTGGATGTAGGAGTCACTAGTGCAAAATCAAGAAAAGAATTAGGCATTTAAAGTCAGGCGCTCAGATGCCTGACTTTATATGTTGACGCGGTGGCAAACTTGTAATTAAGAGGCAAAACTCGCAAGTTTTAAAGTCAGGCGAATACACGCCTGACTTCTAAAGTGAACAAATAGAGAAAAAATTAGACTTTAGAAGTCAGGCGTGTATTCGCCTGACTACATAAGTAACGCGGTGGCAAACTTGTAGTTAAGGGTGAAATTATTTTGTTTCTATTTTGGTACTTTAGAAGTCAGGCGTGTACACGCCTGACTTCTAAAGTACCAAAATTGAAACCCTCAGAAGACTCTCCTTAGTCCTCTCCATTCTCACTCTCTCACGCGAACCCTAATCACACTTCGCAAAACACATCTCGTCGCCTCTCATTCGCATCTCACTGCATCTCACTCCGTAGAAGATGATCTCACTCCGTTCGCGTCTCACTGCATCTCGCCTCTCGCCTCTCATTCGCGTATTCATCCTGCATCACTGTAGAAGATGATCCCACTGCATCTCACTCCCTTGTGTAGAAGCTTGTGTAGAAGACGATCTCACTCCGTTCGCCTCTCACCGCATCTCGCTATCTCGCCCTGACATTCCTCCTCTCTCTTTCCCCCTCCGTTCACAGCCGTCTCTCACATCGCTAACGACAACCACCGTACACCAACAGAAACCCTATCTCACCAACAACCACCCTCAGATCTCGTCACCGTCGTCACCTTCTGTCTCAGATCTCGTCACCGTCGTCACCTTCTGTCTCAGATCGCGTTGCTGTTGCAGAAGTTCAAACCCTAAAAACACACACCTGTGATTTTTGTAGATCTGATACTTAGGGTCTTAATCGGACAACCAAACTAAGGTAAAAACCTTATTACTTTTCTGTTTATGTTCTTCTGTGTTATTTTCTAACATGAGCCCTAACTTAAAGTATCTCACCAACAGGTTGGTTTTTCCTTGGAAATAATATGGTTGTGCAGGCGAGGGCAGGGATAAGAGAGGTGCATTTGATTATTCAGTTAAAAATTTGGCTTATGTGGTTGATTGTCAGGTAATTTAGAGCCAATTGGAATTGACCGTGGACAACATATATACTAGTTCACATGAAGAAAGTTGTAGTGAAGTGAAAAGCAAATCATCTTTGTGAATCCCTAATTCTTGACTTTCTTTTTTGCTCTAGATGCAATGCCTTTACTGATGTGTTTGTATTGTTAAAAATCATTTTTGTGAGTCCCAATTTCTTAAAAGACTAGCAAATAAAATAAATAATCAAGTGCATCAAGGAATCCATTAATTTTTTCTTTTTCATTCATGATATGAACAAGAGTTTTCTTTTTGGAATATGAACAAAAATTGATCATTGATGAGATATCTTTTGTTTTTGCTGGTTTAATTTGCGAGCAGAATCGATGTGTGAACATGATAATGCGTTTGTTCAATGCTGAAATTCGAGAAAATGAGAGTGCAATAGATGCAGGAACAGTTGGATCATCTGAGGCAATAATGCTGGCAGGCCTAGCATTCAACAAGAAATGCCAGGACAAATGCAAGGCTGAGGGAAGGCCTGATAACCCCAACATGGTCACTGGTGCCAATGTCCAGGTGTATATTTTGTGATTGTTTCTGGTTTTGATGCTCAAAATCATTCAATTATATATATATGTTAGTAGACTGAATAAAAAATATAGAATAACTGATATGAGTATTTTTTAAATACATTTAGGTGTGTTGGGAGAAATTGCAAATGAGCGATTTTCTTGTAGTGTTCAATCTTGAAATAGGCAGCAAGGCAGTTGGAGTATTATAAGGGAAAGATTGTCTTAGGTCCTAAAACTGACTCTTTGGCGGATGCTCTAGCTATTGCTCAACACCATGATGCGGTAACCGGTACAGAAAAGCAGCATGTCGCTAATGATTATGCAAAACGGCTTTCAATAGGTTACACACAGGTGATACTTATCTATATATGTTCTCATTGGAATTTCTTATCCTGCATATAACCTCAAAAAATGTTTTTATTTTGATCTCTTATTCAGGCTGAGAAAGTTGTTGCAACATCACTTGCTTGCTTGACAGAAGCAGAAACCAAATCCGGTAGTAGGACTCCACAGGTTAAATCCGGTAGTAGGACTCCTGAACAGGTACCTTAGTTTTTTGTTCAATTATTTTCATAAGGTTTGAGATTTATATTTACTTTATTGATGCTAATACATTTAACTTTTGTGAACAGATCATGAGCTTGTGTAACCTTAGAGAAGATGCTAAGAAGAATGTGCATGCTATTATTGACAAGTTTGCAGAGAGAGGATTGCGTTCACTTGCTGTTGCTAGACAGGTTTTTGAAGCTACTTTTCATGTTTGAAGTTTGTATGAAAAAATGTTTCGAATTGGAATTTTGTTGATTTAGGATTTTTTTAGGGTTTCCAATTTTGCTTTTAATAGGTATTTTGTTGATTTAGGATCATGCTGGGGTTTTCAATTTTGATTTAGGATCATGCTAGGGTTTTCAATTTTGATTTTGTTGCGGTGTTTGTTTGTGGCTGGTTTCATTTCTCTGCTAACATTGCAGTGTCTCATTTGGTTTTTAATTTTTGTGCTTTTAAATGATTCTGTTAGAATTTTTAATTCTGACTTTCAGATCCTATTGGGGTTTATAATTTTGACTTCAATGGAGATAAATTAATGTTAGTGCATGGTTTCATTTTGGTGCTAACAACTTAGAATCATTAGATTGTTCAATTTAGGCTTTTATTTGAATGGTTTTCGTTGCTTCAATTTCTGAATCTTGAAGCTTGTTTTTTTTTTGGTTGATGAACTGAACTTTGAGTATTGCTGATTGGATTGATTGGTTGTGCTTTAATGAAGGTATTCACAAACAACATGGGGAAGAAATCAGAGCCGGCGATTACAAAATGTAAAGCGAACGAGAACTGGACCAAGGTGACATTCAAGCCTGACTTGGAGAAGTTCAAAATGGCCTATCTTGAAGAAGATGTTGTCGCTTTGATGAAAAAGCGTGTGTTGGACATGGCTGGGTGTCTTGGAAAGACTGTCAAGGTTGAACTTAATGGCCAGTTGCTCCGTATTAAGTCCTTTAAAGATTATGCTGATCTCTACATGAAATCTGCTGAGAAGTCCAGACCAGTGCCCTTACCAAGGTTTGCCTCCATAGATAGTTAGTTTGGGGAGTCAGTGACTGTTTTTTTTATGGTTATGGTTATTTCCCTATATTAATTGTTAATTTGTTAACTTGACTTGGTTTTGTTTGTAGGATCCATGCCAAAGTTGGTGATAGGTGGGAGATTTGCGTGAGTCTAAGTGATGGCCAGTTTCAGCAGGTGACTAGTGAACTTTTTAAGTGAAGTAACTTGGTGGCTCATTGTTGCTGTTAGTTTTGTTGTCTTATAAACCTTTGTTTTGTTCTTTTATTACCAGGTCAGCTTTGTTAATTCCATAGCTACAATCAAGGGTGGGACTCATGTTGATTATATCACGAATCAGATTACTACCTCTGTGATGAATAAAGTAAACAAGAAGAAAAAGGATGCTCATTTGTGGGTTTTTGTCAATGCTCTTATTGACAACCCTGCTTTTGATTCTCAAACTAAGGAGACTCTTACTACTAGACAAGCTAGTTTTGGTTCTAAATGTGATGTTCCAGAATCAATGCTTAAGGATGGTTAGTTGCATGTTGTTTATTATGTAATAATGTAATGTAATCAATTAACAATAACAATATGCCAATATGGTATTTTACATTCACATGTTGAAAATCTTTGCAGTTGCAAATTCTGGAATAGTGGACACCCTCCTATCATGGGCAGATTTTAAGCTAAGTAAAGATTTGAAGGTATATATTCATGTATTCATTTAGAGAGATCATAAATGTTAATTTTTAAGTTTTTGAGTAACATAATCTCCCTTACATTAATGATTCTTTCTTTCTGTTTTCTTTTTGTTGTTTGCTTTGTTTCTTCTCATTTTCATCTACAGACTTATGTTCTCAAAGTGATTATTCACTGTGATGGCTGTAAGTAGAAAGTCAAGAAAATCCTTCAGAGAATTGAAGGTCACTTCCTTTTCCTTATCCTCTCTTCTCATTGTTACTATTCTCTCATTATACCTCATTATTATTACTATATAGTAGTAGTACTATCTTTTATTTTTTTAATTTCCAAAAGCATACTCAATCTTAGTGTAGTAAACTATTTGCTGACAGAGAGTTAATTAAAGTGAAATAGTTAACACAAACGATTTTTCCTGTTTAGTAGACAGATTAAATAAAGCTCTACTAATACTTTTCATTCAGAAGTTCAGGCTTTAGAAAGTTTGGTATTTTTGAACGTGTAGCGGTTTTCTTATTAATACTAATGTTCTAGTTTGACTTATGGATAATGTGAAGAAATTCAATAATATTTAGGATTACTTATACTTACAGAAAAAGGACAATTAAAACATTTCTTTTTCCTATAATATTTTTAGAGTTTATCTTTTGATTTTTTGATGTGCTTGGAATTGACATTTGGGTCCCTTGTTTGTTCTAATAGGTGTTTATCAAGTTCAAGTAGATGCAGAACAACAGAAGGTTACAGTTTCAGGTAGTGTGGATTCTGCAACTTTGATCAAGAAATTGGCTTAGAAAGCAGAATCAAACTACTCAAAGAGATTGCTTCTGAGAACAATATTATTCTGCAGCTTGAACAAGTTTCAACTGTTATAGATGAGGTAATGCAGCAAAATTTTTACAACAATATTATTGTTTGATCACACTTGTTAAAAATATAGTTAATGAGTTTGTTGTCAATGCAGGAACAAGAAACATTGTAATGCTGCTTTTATGGAAATGCAGGTTTCAGAGATCAGATAATGGATATTCTGTTGCTGTAAGTTTCTTTTTCTAGTAGATGTTCTTTACTATAGTTAATAATGTATATGCATTACAGGCTTACAGCTCTCTTATATATGCAGTGAATAAGAGATGTTCTTATACTAGACTGGTGTTTTTGTAGGCTGTTTCACTTATAGCCTCGTACTTGCAAGTTACTTTGCGGTATCCTATACGGTTGGGTGCCTCTCATTCATACATTATTGACAATGCACCTTCAATAGAGCTAACATCTTCTGAAGCATCATCAAGTGCAATGTCTTTCACAAATGCCAAGCATGTAGAGTTCCCCCTGTTTTTAGAAGGTCAAGACACAACAAGAGCAGCTTATGCCGTATTTTTGCTAAACAAGGTATATATTTACATTTACTTTTATATTCGCCTTGTAGCTGTTCTCCAGCTTTGAATATAATGCTTAGTTTGAATATAATGCTTACTTTTATATTCTCCCTGTAGCTGTTTTCCAGCTGTGGTTTTTGATTGCATATTGGAGGTGGCTGTCAATGGGAATCTAAAGGCGGATCCGATGATTAAGAGGGTGTTTGTATTCAGTTGCATGTAGTTTGACGAAGCCTCTATGAACCCTTGGGAGACTGATTACCAAGCAATCACTAGTTGTGTTAGATTAGCTTCCTTCTGTACTGTCTAACAGTTTGTTTAGTTTTATGATATATCAGATGTCACTTATCAGATTTTTTTAAACAAATTTATGATATTCTTTTGTTTATATGCTTCTGTCCTCCTTCTGTACTGCTTTTATTGTGTGTGTGACTGCTTGTGTCATTTATTTGTGCAATGCTTATACCACTTCATGCTTGTCTGAAGACACACATTATAGGAGGATTTGATTTTCTGATATGATGATTTCTTTCAGCTACCACTGAATGTTTTTTTTTATAATTGTTTTGTTCTACTAGTTTTGAAATGTTTGTTTTGTTGATTTGTTGGCAATCAATTAGTGGTGTCTGTAATTTGGATTGGCCATATTCCAAGTTACAGATGATTAGAGTGATGAATTTCGTAAAACCAGGGTGTAACCAAAATTTAAAAAAAAAAAAAAAAACTTTTAAGGTCAGGCGCAATAAAGCTTGACTTTAAATCATACTTACGAAGTCAGGCAAGAATTAATGCTTGACTTCGTAAGTATGATTTAAGGTCAAGCATTTATTCTTGCTTGACTTTAAATCATACTTACGAAGTCAGGCAAGAATTAATGCTTGACTTCGTAAGTATGATTTAAAGTCAAGCATTTATTCTTGCTTGACTTTAAATCATACTTACGAAGTCAGGCAAAAAATGCTTGACTTTAAATCATACTTACGAAGTCAGGCAAGAATAAATGCTTGACTTTAAAACAGACTTACGAAGTCAGGCGCAATAAATGCTTGACTTTAAATCTGACTTACGAAGTCAGGCTATCGCTTGACTTTAAAACTCTAGACATACAAAGTCGACTTAATAAAAGTCAAGCGCCCGCCTGACTTTAAATCCCCTTTTCGCCTGACTTTAAATCCCTTTTTTGCACTAGTGAGTGGGAATAGGGGAAAAGGAAGAAAGGGAAAAAGGGAAAAAGGGAAAAAGTCACGTTTCTAAAATCACATTTCTTTATCTTTTTTATCACAAATTAATTGTCATGTGAGAGCTAAAGGGAAAAATTCTAAATAATTTAGGAAGCTAAGATTTGAAGTAGTGTATTCATATACCGACATTTCACGAACAATTTCATATACAATATTTCAACTAATGAAATAGAAAATATGAAAGCCACATAGGAAGCACAAAGATTGCAACACTAAGTTGGTAGTTGGTATGGGATCATTTGTGATATAATTAAAATTAAAATGGTACAATTGATATTGGAATATCTGTTATTAAAAATAATGAATTCAAATGTGAGGAGGCAGGAGATGAATTGAAGTGACTTTGGAAATCAATTTGTTTAAAGTGTGGCTTAGGAAGTTAAGCTGTTTAGGGAGAGCCAATTTAAAAGTAACGAATTAAATTGTCTACTTCTAAGTGATAGAAGTATTGATCAATTAGAGTGGTTGATGGATAAAACAAGAAAATGGTGGGTTTGTCCAACAATCTAAACATTTTTGATAGATGTTTTGATTTGTTCAGTTCTACTATATTGACTCTTTTTTCACCAAAAAGAGATATATAATCAACAAGTAACATATTATATAAATTTCACAATTTAATTACAAGTTCTTTTGGCTGTGCAAGAAAAATACTAATAGTCTAATCACCTAAGTTCGGTGATTAAGTAATGCTCAACAGAAACTTCTTTGTTATATATTAAAATTGTAGTAATTTTATTTAACTTATCTATTCTGCCTATCATGAATATGTGTAGTATTTTGCACTTTCTCATGTTTAGATTTTTTTAATGTAGTGGTGGTAATACTACTTGAGTCACTGAATTGCATGATACTACAAATAGATAAGCGGCAAAACGTATCATGGAATTCCAACACGCTTAAACGAGTTGTGTAAAGTCAAAGATAGGTGCACTACCTTACCATTAGCGCTATAGTTTGACATTTATTCATATTATGTGTATTTATATATATATATATATATATATATATATATATATATATATATATATATATATATATATATATGTTAATTATTGCATTATCATAAAAAGTTTGTGGTCATGGCAGATTCAAACTATAAAACACACAAATACTTTGTTGAATGGTCTTAGAAGTTAGAATTCTTTGATAATGGTAGAATGGAGTTTTCCAAGCTTTGCAGGCATAGGCCCTGCTTACTATCTGTTAGAAGCTTTGTATGCATGTGCAAATCCAATAGTACCACTCTTTCATAAATTTAATGGATTTTATTACTATCATTAATTTTAAAAACAAAAGTGAGTTAAATGTAATTTATTCTATTACTATTAATAATTTTAAAAAAATACATTCATTAAATTAAATTAAATTTAAAATTATAAAGATAACACAAGAAGATGACATGTGCGGTTGTTTACCCCTAATTCTAAGCTTTTGCATGCTTTTCCTTTTCCTTTGTACTTAAGTAGTTCGGTCAAACAAAATTTAAATGTACTAAGAGCATCTCTAATAGTAAAGAAAGTAAGCAACACACTTTGAGTTGCCACATCATACTTAAGATTTCCATTAAAATTTCACATAATATTAGTATACTAATTAAAAATAATAATGATGATAATGATTAATAAATGGGTGCAACACATAGAAGTGAGCGAGTAGTATACTAGTGTACCACTCAATTGGACAACAAAAGTGGATTACATTAAATAATAATAATAATGATAATAATTGATAAATGGGTTTATTATTATTGTTGTGTCTTTCTCTAGAAACCATCCATTCTTTGAAAAATGGAGAGGATCCTAACCCCTTTAATTTCTTACTAACTTATTTGGGAAAGCCTAACTTGTGGATAATAACTTTCAGCATATACACAAACACCACCATTACTTATCCTCCAACATTAATCCATTTCGTATGGAAATATAATATTTAAAATAAAAGGCAAAAGAAGCGTTTCACAAATCAGGAGTATCACATATTGCCTTCCCGTGGATATATATATATATATATATATATATATATATATATATATATATATATATATATATTAAATAATTTATATTCGAGAAGTTTATATTTCCATTCATACAAGTGTTTTTTATCGTGTTCATGATGTGCAGTATTTACTGACTTCACTAGTGACTAATCTATACCGAAAAACCTGACTGATCACGTGTATACCCTACTTTGCTGGTATGTGTTGTTCTCCCCTACCAATAGAGTTTTGCCACATCCAAAATTCAAACCCAAAACTTTGGAGTGGAATTCGAACCAACTCTTATTGATATCCATATGGCTGTTAAATCAAAGTAATTTGATCAAAGTGTTGGTCGGATGGAGGGGTTGGTAAAAAATACATACATACATATAGTGATATATATATATATATATTATGATTTGTGATGCGTCACTGCACATTTCTAAAATCACATTTCTTTATCTTTTTTATCACAAATTTATTTTCATGTGAGGGCAAAAGGTAAAGAGTCTAAATCATTTAGGAAGTACTTGTAGACCCTTTTCTTTATAATTCAGATTTGAAATAGTGTATCCATATACTGGCATTTCACGAACAGTTTCATATACAATATTTCAACTAAATGGAATAGAAAATATGAAAGCCATGTAGGAAAAACTCAAAGATTGCAACACTAAGTTGTTAGTTGGTATATGCCATATGGCTCATTTGTGACAAAATGGTAAATTGATATTGGACTATCTATTTTTAAAAATAATGAATTCAAGTGTGAGGAGAGTCCGTTTAGGCGATGATTTGAAGTGGATCTGGAAATTGATCTGTTTAGAGTGGCTCTAGAAATTAAACTGTTTAGGGAGATCCAGTCTAAAAGTAACGAATTCATGTGTAGATTTATTAGAGTAGTGGTGGTGATACTACTTGAGTCACTGAACCGCATGGTACTACAATTACGTAAGCCACAAAATATATCATGAAATACCAAGACGCTTAAACGAGTTACGTAAAGTCCAAGTTAGCTCTATATGTTGGTTTTTATTCATATATATTAAGTGTCTTTATATGTAGCCGCTAATTTTGATTGATGCATTATAATAAGAAGTTTGTGGTCATGGCAGATTCAAACTATAAACCACACAAATACTTTGTTTGTTGGTCTTAGTTACACATGATAGTTTACCTCAAAATAGAATTCTATATTTTAGAATAGGTTTTGTAATCCAGAATAGAGTATACAATTTATTTCAGAATTCTTTGATAATAGTAGAATAAAGTTTTACACACTATCTTTTTTCAATTTATCTGTGAATATAATTTTACAAAAATGGATAGAGATGAAAATAGAGGATACAATACTGAAAAATTTCACATTAGAAATTTGCAATTTCACAAATACTCCAAGACTTTTCTTGTGCAGTTTTAAAAACAACAATAAATTCTATTGAATTCGGTTTCCAAGCTTTGAATGCATGTGCAATAGTACGACTCTCTTAAACAAACTTTGTCTAAATGTGTCCGGTCACTCTCCTTGCACCCGTTCCAATGTTTGTCCTTATTGTAACAACCTCACAATATTTGGCCTCATAATAACAGTAATTTTTTCACCAAAATATGTACTACGACTCATATGAATCATATATGAATCATATATGCAAGACACTCTTAGTTTAAAGAAAACCATATATAAATAATTTAATTTAAATCCAAACAATTTGTTTATATTTAATTTAAAGAAATATTCTTGATATTTTATCAATAAAAGAAATATTCTTGATATTTTGACGTGAAAAATGATGTTATGTTTACGAATTTGCATTTGGACAAAAAAATCCAATATCAAATCAGGTGTTAATTTTTTGTTCTTGCAACTAAAGATCAATATAAAATTTATCAATTTATGTTACATTTAATCTAAAGAGATTCTGTGTTTGTAAAAAAGTTTTAAGGAGACATGGTCAATATTCTGCTACTAAAGATTAATTTCAGTTTAGTTTATTTATAATGTTAAATTGGTTGGTTGTAGTTTTTGGGAAGTGAGTTTTGCTATATGAATGTATGTTTGTTGGAGTCTACCTACTCATGCAACGAATTTGGTATGGAAGTAGGTTTGTTGGGGTCTACCTACTCACGTGAGGGCTATTCTCCATGGTTTTTAACCATTGTAACATGAACATTTGGCTTATAAATATGAGAGAAAACATTCTTTCCCTCCACACAAGCAGAAAACCTCTTTTAAATGTGGGCATAATTTCATAAAAAAATGAGAGGATCAATTATTTTATTGCATTCATAGTCCCCTTCTTTGATTTTTACAACTTTGTTTTACAATGGTCGCCGACATATTGTGAGCCGCGTCGTTGTGTTCCATCTCCACTGCTAAGATTCACAATTCATAGGCTTTGGCCCTCAATTAATGGGGTACAAGACCCAATCTATTGTGGTTACACAAATTTTGTTGATGTTGGTAAGTCTATTTAGTAGTAATAATAATAATATAATTATTTATCCTTAGTGTATGTATATTGATTGTTTTGTTTCTTATTCTTTTCAAGGTCCCACAATGGGTTTGGACTAAACTTGAGTCCAGCTGGCCCGACCTAAACGGACAAAATTATGACTTTGGGCAGCGATAGTGGGATAAACATGGGACGTGTTCGTCATTCTACGAGTCTCCAATCAAATATTTTCTTTATGCCTTTTTTATTAAGGAGAGGATCGGTCATTTAGAAAATGTCTTCGCACAAAGCAAGATTACTCCAAATTATTATTATTATTATCCGATCAGTGACATTCAAAGGGTTATAAAGAATCATATTGTGGGGTATAACCCAATCATTACTTGCTCCGGTGATCACTTAGCAGAAATAATCGTTTGTCTAAATATTGGTCCCTATTATATTGTCCGTCCCGTCTATACATCTAATTACCCTCACAATATATATTGTATTTCCTGAAATTAGAAGGATAGGTTGGTCTAGTCTCTATTTTTTTTCCTGTTATAAATAAAATTTAGGGAGTACTCATTTTCTTTCTTGATGTTTTTTGTCCTAAAGAGGGGTTTTGCTTTTAAGTACGCTCCATATCTTTGTTTTGCCTTAAAAATGTATTTCTTTCTTTTCCTAATATACAATTCATCGCTCATAAGTCTCTTTGCCTCATATGTACAATATATATTGTGTATGCGATGATGAGTTATACCTAAACAATAATAATTAAATCATTGTGTTGAATACACATTTTCTTATCCTATACCACATATCTCAATGGTTGGTTATAAGCCTGTGTTGGTCTTAATTTTGACAAGGGTATCAACTATTTGAGTGCCATATTAAGTTAAGACAAAAATCGATGATTGTGTTATTGATTTACCACGTACTTTGTATATCATTTAAATTTGCACGAGCTTTGCACCAATCTTAAAGAAATAAAGCCAATGGTAATGTTATGGGTTTGTTGCATCAAAAGCCATAGAAGAAGTTGGTTACTTGGATTAAATTGGAGAGAGACCAAGAAATTGTTTTCCCAAGTATATGGTTTTTGAACTGATATGCTTATGTCCTTAATAAAGTTTCAAAAAAAAGGTTTAATCACTTGGGGGATGAATAACACTTAATATACCAGTGGTAAAATCCAGTCTTACAAAATCTTAGAATATCTCTTTCTGGACCCGAGTCCTACAAATTAAAAACGAATAATATAGCACAACCCAACAAAATAGATGATATCCACTACAAAAAAAAACGTCATTTGCGACGGACATTAGCGACGGAATACGATTCCCTCGCTAAAACTGACATTAGCGATGAAATTTGCGAGGGAATAAGGGTCTACCTACTCACGTGAGGACTATTCTCCATGATTTTTAACCATTGTAACATGAACATTTGGTTTATAAATATGAGAGAAAACATTCTTTCCCTCCACACAAGCAGAAAACCTCTTTTAAATGTGGGCATAATTTCATAAAAAAATGAGAGGATCAATTATTTTATTGCATTCACAGTCCCCTTCTTTGATTTTTACAACTTTGTTTTACAATGGTCGCCGACATATTGTGAGCCGCGTCGTTGTGTTCCATCTCCACTGCTAAGATTCACAATTCATAGGCTTTGGCCCTCAATTAATGGGGTACAAGACCCAATCTATTGTGGTTACACAAATTTTGTTGATGTAGGTAAGTCTATTTAGTAGTAATAATAATAATATAATTATTTATTCTTAGTGTATGCGTATATTGATTGTTTTGTTTCTTATTCTTTTCAAGGTCCCACAATGGGTTTGGACTAAACTTGAGTCCAGCTGGCCCGACCTAAACGGACAAAATGATGACTTTGGGCAGCGATAGTGGGATAAACATGGGACGTGTTCGTCATTCTACGAGTCTCCAATCAAATATTTTCTTTATGCCTTTTTTATTAAGGAGAGGATCGGTCATTTAGAAGATGTCTTCGCACAAAGCAAGATTACTCCAAATTATTATTATTATTATCCGATCAGTGACATTCAAAGGGTTATAAAGAATCATATTGTGGGGTATAACCCAATCATTACTTGCTCCGGTGATCACTTAGCAGAAATAATCGTTTGTCTAAATATTGGTCCCTATTATATTGTCCGTCCCGTCTATACATCTAATTACCCTCAAAATATATATTGTATTTCCTGAAATTAGAAGGATAGGTTGGTCTAGTCTCTATTTTTTTTCCTGTTATAAATAAAATTTAGGGAGTACTCTTTTTCTTTCTTGATGTTTTTTGTCCTAAAGAGGGGTTTTGCTTTTAAGTACGCTCCATATCTTTGTTTTGCTTTAAAAATGTATTTCTTTCTTTTCCTAATATACAATTCATCGCTCATAAGTCTCTTTGCCTCATATGTACAATATATATTGTGTATGCGATGATGAGTTATACCTAAACAATAATAATTAAATCATTGCGTGGAATACACATTTTCTTATCCTATACCACATATTTCAATGGTTGGTTATAAGCCTGTGTTGGTCTTAATTTTGACAAGGATATCAACTATTTGAGTGTCATATTAAGTTAAAACAAAAATCGATGATTGTGTTATTGATTTACCACGTACTTTGTATATCATTTAAATTTGCACGAGCTTTGCACCAATCTTAAAGAAATAAGGCCAATGGTAATGTTATGGGTTTGTTGCATCAAAAGCCATAGAACAAGTTGGTTACTTGGATTAAATTGGAGAGAGACCAAGAAATTGTTTTCCCAAGTATATGGTTTTTGAACTGATATGCTTATGTCCTTAATAAAGTTTCAAAAAAAAAAGGTTTAATCACTTGGGGGATGAATAACATTTAATATACCAGTGGTAAAATCCAGTCTTACAAAATCTTAGAATATCTCTTTCTGGACCCGAGTCCTACAAATTAAAAACGAATAATATAGCACAACCCAACAAAATTGATGATATCCACTACAAAAAACAAAACGTCATTTGCGACGGACATTAGCGACGGAATACGATTCCCTCGCTAAAACTGACATTAGCGACGGAATTTGCGAGGGAATAAGGGTCTTCGTTTTTTTGAAAATTAGCGACGGAAATTAGTGCATTAGCGACAGAACAGTTCGTCGCTAATTGTTTGGAGGGAAACTGAAATCAGAACAGCACGGAAACCGAAGCGATTAGTGACGGAAATACTGGTCCCTCGCTAATGTTTTTGACCGTTCCAGCCTTGGTTAGCGTGAAGGGATTAGCGACGGAATAGTCCCTCGCAAATTCCGTCGCTAACCCCAATTAAATAGAATCAGATCCCATTTTCCTCTCTCTGTTTCCTCTTCTCTCTCACTCCCTCACTCTTCTCTCACGAACCCCAACCCCACCACACCATTTCCAGCACCACCACACCATGACCACCACATCACCGCCACCACACCACCACAACCAACTGTCGCCGTCGCTCCTCTCTCTCTCCTACCCGACGTCGCTCTCTCTCCTCCCTCTCTCCTACCCGAACCTCTCTCTCACCGGAGCTCTCCCTTTTGCTACCACCGAAGCTCGCCCTCCTCACCACCACCGGAGCTCGCCCTCCTCACCACTGGAGCTCGCCCTCCTCACCACCGGAGCTCTACCTTTGGATGTTTTTTTTACTGATTTTGATTTTTTTTTTTTACCAACTGATTTTGTTTGATATTGTTTTGTTAGGATTTGTAAAATTAATTTTGTGATATTGTTGTTTGGTAATTTTAGTGAATTTAGTTTTGTGATATTGTAAAATTATTTTTTGATATTGTTTTAGTGAAATTGTGTTTAGGATTAGAAATTGAAATTGGGTAGAAATTGAAATTGTGTTTTAGGTTTTTGGATTAAGTTTAAGATTTATAGAAATTGTGTAGGATAAAAATTTGAAGTTGAAATTGAAATTGTTTGTTGAAATTGAAGTTGTTTTATTGAAATTGAAATTAATAGTGAATTGATTTATGTTTTTTGCTTGAAATTGAAATTAATAGTTGAAATTGAAGTTGATATTGAAGTTGTTGTTGAAATTAATAGTTGAAATTAAAGTTAGTTATTGAAATTGAAGTTGAAATGGTTTAGGATTAAAATTGTTGGTGTTTGAAGTCTCACAACCGCACCGGAGTGCGCACCGTCACCAAACCACGTACCGCACCGGACCTCAATCTCATAACGGTTAGTTTCCAAAATAAATTAATTGTTGTTTTCATGAACCCTAGGTTAGATGACTGTGTGTTGTTGATGGAAAAGGGTGAGGTGATGTCGTCCCTCACCCCCATATTTTGCTCGAAATCATCTCCATTGAGATAATTGCGAGGCGATACTAACAATTTTAAGGTTGGGAGTTAGAAATAACTTCAATCCTTCACTACTTATATGGAAAAGGGTTTTGTCTGATCTGTCCCTAACCCCAATATTCAGCTCGAAATCATCTCCACTGAGATCATATCGATGCCACTAATTTGATAGATTATTGGGAATGTTAAGGGAATCTAACACGTTTTCTTAAATGCGTGTAGATGAATTTGTATGAATTTAATCGTGAATGTGTGTATGATCGGTTATATCCGAGAAGAGCGGGTTTGAAGGAATCTTTTGTAATTGGGGTTGAACAGTTTCTTGTGGTAGCGTGGCGACATGAATTGGTTAAACGGGAAAAGGGGGTTAGATGTCCATGCTTAAAATGTGACGGTGTACCTATTAGGACCGATAATGAAATCAGGGAGCACTTGTATCAATGGGGGTTTAGGCCTAATTATTGGATTTGGGTGGACCATGGAGAACAACGACGTCAAAATTTTGAGGTAGGGGCTTCAAGCGGTTTTGGTGTTGGTGTTCCACGTAATGAAATTTTTGAGTCGATGAAAAACATGATTTGTGATGGTCTCAGGGTGAATGTGCCATTTGATGAGCCTCAATATGACGATCATGATGAACTTCCAAATGAAGAAGCACAAAATTTTTAAAATTTGTTAAGAGATTCAAACAAACCGTTGTTTGAAGGCTCGCCACAGTCAAAATTATCTATGTGTGTGAAACTTTTAGCTCTCAAGTCCATGAGTAATATTTCTGAGGTGGGTTTAGACTATGTGACTGAAATGATGTTGAAAATGACACCTAATAAGGATAATTTGCCAAAAAGTTGTTATGAAGCAAAGATGTTAGTTTCGAAGCTGGGATTGAAATTTAAGAAGATTGATTGTTGTGAGAAAGGGCACATGTTGTTTTACAACAACGAATTTGGTAAAAATGATGGTGAGCTACTTGAATGAAAATTCTGTGGAAAGCCAAGGTATCATGATCGTAAAGGGGCAAAACGTAACTATAAACCTATCCCTGTAAAGTCGATGTTCTTTTTGCCTATAGTTCCAAGGTTGCAAAGAATGTTTGCATCGACCGAAATTGCGCAGAAAATGACTTGGAATTATGACAATAGGCGTACCTCAGACGACATTTTACGCCACCCATCCGACGGTGAAGCATGGAAGCACTTTGATCAAGTGCATTCAGATTTTGCCTCAGACCCACGGAATGTTCGGCTTGGCTTGTGCTCTGATGGGTTTACTCCATATATCCAAGCATCAGCGTTTACGCTACAGTACGGGGGCAAGAGTTCTTGGTTTGACTCGCATCACAGATTCTTACCGCAAGATCATAAATTTAGAAAGAACAAGAAGGCCTTCAAGAAAGGGGCAGTTGAAACAGATTGACCACCGCCTTTGATGACATCAGGTGAAATCTGGAGTAGAGTTATGGATTTGCCACAAGCCACAGAGGTAGGGGAGCTCACCCGGCTGGATGGTTATGGACAGGTGCACAATTGGACAAAAAAAACATATTTTGGAATCTCCCATATTGGAAAGATAATTTGTTGAGCCACAATCTTGATGTTATGCACATCGAGAAGAATTTCTTTGACAACATATTTTTCACTGTGATGAATGTGAAAGATAAAACCAAAGACAATAATAAGGCTAGATTGGATTCTACTCTTTATTGTAGCAAACATCGATCTGATTTGAATTTGGTGGAAATGCCTAATGGGAAGATGTTAAAACCCAAAGCCAAATACTGCCTAACACCAGATGAAGCGAAAGATGTTTGTCGATGGTTGAAAGAATTGAGGATGCCAGATGGTTATTCTTCTAACCTTGCAAGATGTGCCGATGTGAACACCGGGAAGATGTATGCGATGAAAAGTCATGATTGTCATGTATTCATGGAGTGTTTACTTCCAATTGCTTTTAATTCATTACCAAAGTGTGTTTTGGAACCACTTATTGAAGTGAGTCAATATTTTAAAAATATGTGCTCTTCAACATTGAGAATGGATGATCTTATTAAGATGGAGCAGAATATTCCTTTCATTATTTGTAAGTTGGAGAGAATATTTCCTCCCGGTTTCTTTGATTCCATGGAGCATCTACCGGTTCACTTTGCGTATGAAGCAAGGCTTGGTGGACCAGTTCATTATAGGTGGATGTATCCATTTGAGAGGTAATTATCTATTTCAACATTTTATTAAAATTATCTTAATTAGTATGATTATTAGTTTAATGAAGTATTTTTCGTTCAACAAATAGATTAATGGGTGATTATAAACGATCGGTGAAGAATAAAGCTAGAGTTGAAGGGTCCAAACGCGGAGGCAGTTCCAGTCCTTGTCGCAGCGCAGTAGTGAGTAGGTGATCCAACACCAGAGATCAAAGACGCAGCAGATTCATATACTGACCTTAGTTATATAGATCGTTGACCTAGGTACAGAATGAGAGAGACCCTGAGGTCCATATCGGTAATAGAAAGACCTGCCACCAAAAGCATTCCGATGGAGCAGAAGTAGACCCTTCCCCCGCCATAATCGCACCACCTAGCTCCCAGCTGACATCTTATTCTCCATTGGGCATCCTCATGGCATCTACTTCTCTACTTTCTTTAAATAAAAGAGGTAGCAGTCCTCTCTTGAGATATAAGGTTACATATATATATCCTAGCTGAGGCAGTGATCGCAGCAGCTAGTTGTACAGCAGAGTTCTGGTTCCAATAATCTGAGCCCATCTTGGTATTGCGGCTGCGAAGTATTCTCGCTAAGCATATCAGCGAATATCAACTCACTATTCCTGGGCCCAACCTCGAAATGGCCAAGGCTTGATAATCGGGTATAACTCGGAAGCCGGCTTGCGCTGAGTCTATACCGTCTTTCGAATTAAGCTTCCGATTTAGTTGGTGCAGACGCTCTACGATGCAATCAGACAGACAATGAGAGAGCGGACTCTCTTTCTCTAAGGGACACTTCCTCATTTTTTTCCCCAGCTTATCTACACCGTGAAACAATTTATTTTTGTTCACATTATTTCAACAACTTTATGTTGTCAACAAATAATAGAAATGAAATGGAGATTGAAGAAGAAAGACACCCGCTCACTTTATCTGTGTTTATCAAACCTGGTCGCCCTTCGGGAAAGAAGTCAACCAACTACTTATCAGATAAAGAGCATAAATCAGCACATGTTCATGTCTTGATCAATTGCACTGAAGTTAAACCATATCTTGAGTAAGTATGCTCCAATTCAGTTGTTAATCTATACTGTACGATGTTGAATCAGATTTTGATCACCTTTCAATCTAAAGGGTAATAATAATTCTTTTTCAGTGCATTCTTACGAATTGAGGGTATAGGCGCTGAAGAATCTTCTATTCGTATACATGAAAGTTTTCCATCCTGGTTTAAGACTAGAGTAAGTAACCAAATCCCCAAGGCGCTGAATAATTCTTTAAAATAGATATGAGACATGACTTATTTTTTCATATGTTGTTTACTTCGGTTTATGAAGCAGAACCAACTCCCCAAATCCGACACTGGAGGAACTTATCCGATGGTCCTTTTCTTGAGGTGACCGAGTGGCACACGTACCTAGTTAACGGTTACAAATTTGACACCCAATCATGGAGTGAGGGGAAAAAACAATTAATAGTGGGGTATATGCTAAAGGTGAAATAGGAGGAGGTGAGTGTGATCGAACACGCAAATGAACTTGAATACCCACCGTTAGACTATGAAAAGAGAATAGTTTTGTTTTTTTGTAGATGGTTTGATCCATCGGTTAGAGGAATGAAATTGAATCCAAAATGTAATACTGTGGACATTCGAATGAATGGAAGGTATAAACTTTATGATCCGTTTATCATGGCAGAAAATGTGAGGCAGGTGTATTATGTTCCATATCTATCAACTCAGAGAGGATGGTGGGTTGCAATTAAGACAAAACCATGGGGTCGCATTGAAGCCATTGATGCGGAGGATGAGGTTCCTTATCAGGTGGATGAAATTTCAGGAGTAGATGAGGTAATTGAATTTGAACCGATTGACTCATTATGTGATGATCGACTCCTAGTTGAAGAAGTTGATGAAGATGAAGAAGAGAATGAAGATGAAGAACAGAATGAAGATGAAGAAGAGAATGTTGTATTTGATTAATCTTATATATATTGTCTACTTATGTTGACTCATTATGTTGTATTTAAATTTATTAGAACCATTAATATATCAATATTGTTCTTGTTAATTTACTTTATTTTAATTATTTATAAATATATATAATTAATGTTGTTAGTATCACATTTCGTTTCTATTTTTTCATAGATATGGATCCATGAGGAGGTTCTGACCCACCGAGACGTAATAATAAAGGGAAGAAGACTATGACCGATGAACCTCCTAGGAGGAGGCGAAATCGTGAGGTGGAACTTAATATTGGGAATATGAGGGGTCATATGTATGTGGGCCCACCATCTACCGCCCCACAACCTCCCCATCCATCTGGCCCCGGATGGTATCATTTACCATCACATGGGCATTATATGGGCCCAGCCGATGCGTATGCAGGGTATGGCCCACCAGCTGGGTATGGCACATCAGCTGGGTATGGCACACCAGCTGGGCATATAGGCTCATCATCTGGACATATGGGTCCATCAGCTGGGTTATCTATGCCTACACCAGAGCCCCAGGATGATATTCAGCATGATGTTGGTGGTGGTAATGTTGAAGGTGATTCATCCACCGATGACGAGAGAGTGGAGGTGGTTGTTATTAATGGTATTAGACTCAAAGTTATTTATAGCCGTGGTAACGCGTAAGTATTATATTGTTTGTTTTTTTAAAGTTAATTATGCAACGACTTAAATATATTTGATTGTTCGATATATCTTTCATTATGCAGGCTTTTTCCTGCAAAGGTAGCTTCATCAAGCATCACCTATGTCATCCGAAAAAAATATTTTCAAAAGTTCCATAAAAAGTGGAGCAAAGTCGAAGAAGATGACAGGAAGGATCTGCTTGACTTCTTTAGGGTAAGTGTCAATTATATTGTCATTACTTATATTGTTTGTTTAAATTTTATGTTTAATAACGTTTAATATAATTACTAATAGATATTTTCATTTTACTTAATACAGACCAAGGTAACTTGGGACATAGAAGAAGATGACAATGTGCGGAGACTTTTTTTCAAAAGGATGGCCGCTCAGATTTCAAATTTGCTTTATAAGCTCCGCTGTAAAGATAAAAAGCCTGACTTCATGGGTGATGATATTTGGAATGCCTTCAAGAGCCATTGGGCTACCGAGACTTTCAAGAAAAATGCTGCAAGCGCCAAAAACAATAGAAACTCAGAAAAGGGTGGCTCGCTTCACTGCGGCGGGTCCATCAACCAGGCTCAGCATGCTGCTAGATTGGTAAATTATTTTACAAATCTGCGTGTGTTTTTTTACATTATTTAATTAGTTAGCAATTTTTGAAAATGTGTTTCATTTTACAGAGTAAAAAGGCAGGACGCCCTATCACTGCTCCTGAGCTGCATAGAGCCACCCATGTGAGGAAAGACACTGGCGAGTATGTTGATGAGCGCCCCAAGATGACTCAGGTAAATATACAAATTGATTTGTATTATATAATGTTGCTTTGTCAGAATGGAGCGCTAATTTGTGGTTATTCAAAACAGAAGCAAGTAAATGAGTTCATGACTCAGCTAACTCAGGGGAGCTGGGACCCTGAAGCACTTGGCCAACTTACTCCTAAGATGATAGATCTGGCAAATCAACATTGGGAGAAGACAGTTGGTTGGTCTAAGGGTCGCCTGTATGGTACGGGGCCCTTGGCTCCATGTATGGGCCAGTCTGGGTCCGGAAGCAGCAGAAGACGCAGTCGACCAGCTTCTACTTCTGCAGATACAGAGCATATGAGGCTGATGGAGCAGGAGCTGCAGTCTACTCGACAGGAGCTGCAGTCTACTCGACAGGAGTTGCACGATACTCGACAGGAGGTCAGGACCTCTTCTGAGGCGATGAAAAAGATGCAGCAAAACTTTGAGAAGGTGAGCCGTAGGCAGGCGATGATGTTAAAGTATTTTAAGAATATGCAGCAAAATCAGCAGCAAGATGAGGAGGAAGATGATGAGCAAGATGAGGAGCAAGCTGAGGAGTCTGATGGTGGCAGCTTTTAGTGTTGTTGATTAACGTTTTTGTTATAACATTTCAGATTAAGTATTGTGGATTCAATCAGGTATAAAAGCAGGCGATAATTTTTATTTATTGAAGAATTTTAGTTTTAAACTGTTTTATGTATTTTAGATTTTATTATTTATTAATAAAATAAACAGGTATAAAAGCAGATTAATAAAAAAAAAATACAATCAGATGGGGATTAGCGAGGGAAATTGGACGCGTGGCTAGGCGTTAGCGAGGGAATTAGGGAGGGAAATTGGACGCGTGACTAGGCTTTAGCGAGGGAATTAGCGAGGGAATTAGCGAGGGAAAGTGGACGCGTGGCTAGGGATTAGCGAGGGAATTAGCGAGGGAAAGTGGACGCGTGGCTAGGCATTAGCGAGGGAATTAGCGAGGGAATGTGGACGCGTGGCTGTCAGGATTTTCCCACGTGGCTGCCATTAGCGAGGAAATTAGCGACGGAATGGTCCGTCGCTAATTAGCGACGGACTCAGATTCCCTCGCTAATCCCATTAGCGAGGACCAATTTAGCGACGCAACAGGTGCCCTCGCTAATTCCCTCGCTAACGGTCATTAGCGACGGATTTTGGTCATTTTGCGAGGGAAATTTCCCTCGCTAATAACCAATTTTTTTGCAGTGATCTTAGGAGACTGTCCGGTTTTTAGTTTATAGTTTAAACCACATATCTAAATAGATAAACCAAAAGTTAAAATATTGGCAGAAGAAGGTAGAACATACGAGTAGTGTAGGAGGCACCTTAAAGAAGAAAAATTACAATGGTGGTTTATTATAGATTAAGGACACATATTTAAGCTAGTCAAATATGGATATTAAAAAATCAACACCTTTAATGATGTTGAATAATTATATACTACACTAGTAGTAAGAGAAAAATGACATATAAGCCTCAACCTGCAATCAATTTTCTTAGCAAATTAATCATCCAAAATTTTGTGTAATCAGTCAAGTCAATCTATCTATCTAGGCTTACTCCTTCGCAACAAATTTGTCTTAATGAATAGTAAATTGGATCGCAATGAATAAGAATGCCTTATAAATCCTTATGATTGTGAATAAACATGATCTCCATATTCAATGACAAATATAGTTGAATTCAGAACTAAGATCGGGCACAAAAAGAAGTTTCATAGATATAATAACAATACTTACTTAGGGAATTATGCAATTCATAAATACTAAGCGAGTTCAGGCTCAAAAGCTGTGAACTTGGGACAAATAGTGAATGTATGCACCACCTATGCACTAGGAAGAGTAATGGTTGAAAGACGAGTATTCAATGATGGAAATGGTGGTTGTGATCCTAGAGGTGATGAGTTTAAGTTTATGCCCGTAGAGTTGATGGTGTTAGCCGGAGTTTAAGTTTATGGCTGCAAAGTTTATTCCCTGAGCTAATGGCGGTGGCGGACCCAGCTCACAATGAGGGGGTTCAGTTGACACCCCTGAAAAAAAAATATTTCTGCTTACCATCCTATAGAATTTTTTTTTGACACCCCTGAATATTTTAAATTGCACCAATAGCCCAAATTTTGCACCCATTTGCACCCAATACCCAAACTTCACTTAACCAAAACACACGCTCTCTGTCTCTGACTCTCCGTCTCTCGCAATTCGCAAAACGCACCCAGTACCTTGTACCCACAGACCACAGTTGTTAAGACTTTTTGGCAAGTGCACCAAATGTCGCAAGTAATATAATTTTACGGTAAGTACCGGTCGTATCCACAGGGATTGTGATTCATTATCAATAGGCAAGTTGTTAATTCTAAGTCGTGATACTTGTGATAGAATTGGTTTATTGTAACAACGAAATAGAAAGTGCAATAACATAAAGTAAGATAGAAGCGAATTGGGATTGACTCATCTCCCATCTACTCTTATATGACCTTCAGCCACTCTCAAAGTAATTATCCAAATTATCCGATTCAATTCACTAAATTAGGCTAAGAACAATCCCTTGTCTCAAAACCCCTATTACCCTAAGAGTTACCCTAATTCCTTAGGTGATTCATGCCAAAGGGTAAAGCATTAAGTTCAAGAAATAAAGAATTCACTCACACAAATTCCCACTCCTACGATCATCAATGGCGACCGAACGAAATAAGAATTCACGAAACCCAATTACATATTCCTATGATAATTCAAGTCGTGACCTAAGCCCCAATTTCCAGCAAACAACCCACATTCCTATGGTGATGATAAACCTATATCGATACAAATATCATGTGTACTTGTAAAGCATTAAGAACATAAGGCATAGGCAGTGGATAAAATGAATAAAAACTTGACTTGACCATAACAAAGCATTCATACAAGGGTTTAAGGAAGAGTCATCTCTCCCAAATCAAAACTATCTAATTACATGGCATAAAAGGGGTAAGATTAAAGAGTAGAAGAAGATTACATAGAGATGGATCCATGAGAACCTCAAAACCCTTGTTCCCAAGGTGTTGGGAAGGCCCCAAAATCACCTCCAGCTGCTGCTCCAAACCCTAGAATCGTTCCCCAGCCGAAGAGAGATTCAGAAAACGCAAAACTGATATTTTAACCAAAGTTTCGGCCACGCATCGCGTCGCGATGGTGTCTGGTCGCGTCGCGACTTTCTCCAGAAAGTTTGGTCGTGGCGCGATCGTTCTGGCTGCTTGGTGCGAAGGCTGTCTAATCTTTTTCCTTTCTTCTTTTCTCCGTTTCGTCACTAGGCAAGTGTCTGGTTCGCTAGTAAACGCCACATCAAATTGAAGGTTTTTCATACATTTTGTTACAGCTCCACACTTATTACAAAAAACTAAAATTATGCTAAAACCCTTAGCAATTGGCTGAATCAAGCAATAAACCACCGACATTTTGCTTGCAAACTGAATGAAAATCATCATATAATAATGACTCAACACAACCCCAAACTTAGATCATTGCTTGTCCTCAAGCAATTCACTCAATTCAGGCTGTGGCAATTTGTTATTCAGCTTCCACATTGTTCACATACCACAACTCCTTCAACACATCAGAAGATATCATCCAATCATAATATAGTAGCAAGACAATTGAATTGGAAAACACAAGATCATAAGCAGGCAAGCAGTCTCAAGTCCTCTCTTTTTCACACATCTCACTACTGTTTCGCTCTTTGAGGTGTTTATGGTATTCACTCATTTCACAATACCTGCATCATCGTTTCATAGGCTTGAACAAGTACTATACAAATCAATACACATGAATTGCACACACACTATTTGAGGACTTTCAAGGTTATAGCGGGGCTTAGGTAAGGGTGGACAACATTTGGATAAGTAGGTTACAAACTTGTAGTTAGGCCTACCTCTCTATTTGTCAATTTCAGCACTATTGTTCACTTACCCATTTTCCCCAAAGCATTCCACAAGAGAAGGAACTATTCACTTATTCTTTATGTATAACTTTTTTTTTCTTTTTTCTTTGAAATATATCTATATATATTTTTTTCTTTTTTTTTTCTTAAACTTTGTATGTTCCTTTCTCTTGTATACCACCCCAAACTTAGAATGTTGCTATTCCATGAGCAACCCCAAACTTAGAATTTTTCCCCACTCTCATGCTTTTATCTACCTAACTCCAAGTTAAGAAAAACTAGGCTATGATTTGCAGGAAAAAATAAAAATAAACAATTAGGCTCAGAAGGGCTAACAAGGGATAACAATTAGTGGGTTGGCTTGAAAGGCTCAGGGGTGCCAAACAAAAAATTTGCCTCAGTGTGTATGTAAAACATATGCATGACAGTTAAGTACAAGCTCAAGTTCTGCAGACAACAAGGAATAATCACACAATGAATAAAATACGTGTTTGGGCTCAAACCTCACAGCTGGGAATAAGAGATGGAACTCAAGAGAACCTGCCCACAGATGATCCAGATATTCCTCAACCTTTGACTTGGCCTCTAATACTATCTGATGATAAAATCTGATTTGGAGGAGTCACATGGTAGCTGCAACATGTTAGACTGAACAATCACCACAGAGAACCAGTTCAAAGATTGCGGTGCATCATCATCAATGTACAAGCTAGACAGCAACCAAAATGCAACATTAACTTTTTCCGGTTTGCCTTTTACGATCTTCCAATCTCGGGGTCAAGCAGCAATTCTTTCGAATCTTGCCCCCGCATAATTAGCTCGCTGAAACACTAAACAAACCATCAAAAGGTCCAGCACAATAGCTAAGGATCTGAATAAATAAAACCAAAATAAAATACTGAAATAAATAAAATAAAATAAAATAAAAAAAACAACTAAGAATCAACTCATTGCCTTATCAATAATGAAATCAATAATCCCCGGCAACGGCGCCAAAAACTTGTTATTAAGACTTTTTGGCAAGTGCACCAAATGTCGCAAGTAATATAATTTTACGGTAAGTACCGGTCGTATCCACAGGGATTGTGATTCATTATCAATAGGCAAGTTGTTAATTCTAAGTCGTGATACTTGTGATAGAATTGGTTTATTGTAACAACGAAATAGAAAGTGCAATAACATAAAGTAAGATAGAAGCGAATTGGGATTGACTCATCTCCCCTCTACTCTTATATGACCTTCAGCCACTCTCAAAGTAATTATCCAAATTATCCGATTCAATTCACTAAATTAGGCTAAGAACAATCCCTTGTCTCAAAACCCTATTACCCTAAGAGTTACCCCAATTCCTTAGGTGATTCATGCCAAAGGGTAAAGCATTAAGTTCAAGAAATAAAGAATTCACTCACACAAATTCCCACTCCTACGATCATCAATGGCGACCGAACGAAATAAGAATTCACGAAACCCAATTACATATTCCTATGATAATTCAAGTCATGACCTAAGCCCCAATTTCCAGCAAACAACCCACATTCCTATGGTGATGATAAACCTATATCGATACAAATATCATGTGTACTTGTAAAGCATTAAGAACATAAGGCATAGGCAATGGATAAAATGAATAAAAACTTGACTTGACCATAACAAAGCATTCATACAAGGGTTTAAGGAAGAGTCATCTCTCCCAAATCAAAACTATCTAATTACATGGCATAAAAGGGGTAAGATTAAAAAGTAGAAGAAGATTACATAGAGATGGATCCATGAGAACCTCAAAACCCTTGTTCCCAAGGTGTTGGGAAGGCCCCAAAATCACCTCCAGCTGCTGTTCCAAACCCTAGAATCGTTCCCCAGCCGAAGAGAGATTCAGAAAACGCAAAACTGATTTTTTAACCAAAGTTTCGGCCACGCATCGCGTCGCGATGGTGCCTGGTCGCGTTGCGACTTTCTCCAGATAGTTTGGTCGTGGCGCGATCGTTCTGGCTGCTTGGTGCGAAGGCTGTCTAATCTTTTTCCTTTCTTCTTTTCTCTGTTTCGTCACTAGGCAAGTGTCTGGTTCGCTAGTAAACGCCACATCAAATTGAAGGTTTTTCATACATTTTGTTACAGCTCCACACGTATTACAAAAAACTAAAATTATGCTAAAACCCTTAGCAATTGGCTGAATCAAACAATAAACCACCGACATTTTGGTTGCAAACTGAATGAAAATCATCATATAATAATGACTCAACAACAGTCACACTCTCTGAAACCAGGACCAGTGGCGCGCTCCGTTCTTCTTCCTTCTCCGTTCTTTCTCACGCACTCGCACTGTCGCACACAGTGGCGCGCTTGCTGAAGCCTTCTTATTCTTTGTTCTCTCGCGCAGGACACGAAGCCTTCTTCTTCTTCCGTTCTTCTCTGTTCTCTCGCCAGTCGCCACCGTTCTTCTTCCGTTCTTCGCTGAAGCGGAGATGAGGTATGTAGCATTTTTCTTCTTTGTTCTTCGCTGATAATTTCTGATTTCAGTGATTTGGTTGAAATTTGAAAACCCTAAACTTAACATTGCGATTCTGAGTTTTGATTTCAGTGATTTGGTTGATTCTGTGATTCTAATTTGAGTGATTTCTGAGATTTGAATACTCTTTATCCATAAAAGATTTGATTTATGTTCTTATGTGATTCTGATTTTTCTTCAGTGATTTGGATTTTTGGGGATAAATGATTGAGAACCGTAAATTGGGTTGTTTTTGATTTATAGCTTCTGTTTGTGCCTTGGACCTTGGTAGTTTCTGAGAACCGTAAATTGAGTAGCTTCGGTGATTTCTTATACCTTGTTTGTAGTTTCTGTTTATAGTTTTTGATTTGGAAATTCTGTTTGTAGTTTATGATTTGGACAAGGTCATCAAATGGATAAATTTTTAGTAAAGAGACCAAGGTCATCAATTGATGAATGTGGATCAAGCTCACAACAACAACAACAACCACAACAACAACAACGACAACAACAACAACAACAACAACAACAACAACCACAACGACAACAACAACAACAACAACAACAACAACAACAACAACAACAACAACAACAACAACAACAACAACAACAACAACAACAACAACAACAACAACAACAACAACAACAACAACAACAACAACAACAACAACAACAACAACAACAACAACAACAACAACAACAACAACAACAACAACAACAACAAGAGCCGACTGAGTCGTGTGTTGATTTAGGTAAGTTGCCATCGGATCCTGGATTGTGAAGAAAAATTGCGACATATCATCCTAACGATCAAGATAAGATACGGAGAGCTTTCTCTGCTATGAATATTGTGAAGAATAGGTTGCGTAACCGGATGGGAGACACATGGATGAATGACTGTCTGGTGACATACATTGAAAGTGATGTATTCAATAAAATTGACTCTGAGCTTATTATTCTACGATTTCAGAATATGAAATCACGTAGAGGACAATTATGAAATGTATAATTTATTTATTTAAATATATTATAATTGTTTTTAATTATATTTTTAGCAAATTGTGTATTTAAAAAATTTGACACCCCTGATCCCGGGGTCCTGGGTCCGCCACTGCCTAATGGTAGTTCACTTCCATAATTGATGGTACTGCCAAATACACCAATTATAATGTCATGACGAACATACACATAGCTTTATAGAAAAAGAGAGTAAGAGACAAAATGCAATGTCTTAAATTTAACCAAGACTTACCATGTAGAGCGACGCATATATTGCTTCCATGAGTCGCTTCCTGCTTCACGACCACCACCAGTTGCATTTTCTCCACCAAAGGCACCTCCAATCTCTGCTCCATTTGTTGGTATGTTCACATGTTAATTAAACAATCCTTGAGAGAGAGAGAGAGAGAGAGAACACAAGTTGATATGTGATCCTGACAACTTCCTCAGCTAACTTCTTAGACCTAAGGAGCTTAGCCATGATGGATAATCATAACCAAATGAAAGAATAATGAGAACGCGTATGCGAGTATGGTCAAGTTTTATTTCATGGCAACCTTGAGTTTGCAAAAGTTTGAGTTTAAATCAAAACTAATTTATTCAAATAATGATCAATATTAACCTTTCTGCTTCTAGCATCACAAAGTCCGTTTCTCACCGAACAATGTTCTTGTACCTTATTTGAAAGCTTAAAGATAAAAAACTAAACCATGCACATCTTTTGTGCATTGTTTGAATTTTTGCATTATCAATAAGTCATATCACAAATTACACCATGCATTACAACTACATTCGCATTCTGCATCTTTAGATCGTCATGTCAGCATTGAGTTTGACATCGATCCTTCAGACCAAATCGGTGCTTCAGTTCAGTTCGGGTCAACACGTCAAACACGACTCCGAGTTGCACCTTCAGATCATTACGTTGCCACTGAGCCCGGTGGATCCTTCAATTCTCCAGATTAGCTGCGTCCGCCTATGACAAAGCGTAAATCCTTCGTGGTCAACATATCAGTTCTAGATCTGATCTTGACCCTCACGACCGCACGACGTAGGTCACCCTCAAACTGATGTACTAGTACCATAGCTAGTTGCAATCCATCAGACCAATCGGTCCCTTCAGACCTAGGCAGTCCTTCAGACGTATATTGGCCTTAAATCGTTTAGCCAGCACCTAAAGCAGGCATCGATCCTTTAGACCACTTGGTCCTTCAATTGAGTTCGGTTCAACGTGTTATGTGTCGACTCCGAATTAGACCTTCAGATCATCACGTTAGTACCAATCTGACGTTGATCCTTCAGACCAATCGGTCCTCCAGATCATAGCGATCCTTCCTTACCGTTTTTTTCAGTCATAAGTGGGGCATGATGACTTGACGTCATCCTCACCGTCCTCCGGCTTATCACTGACAATATGTTCAGGGTTCCAAACTAAACGTTGGCAACTAAACACGAGGGTTGTTGAATCACCATTTGGCAGGGCAACTAGGACTTGGGTCTCTTTTTTGGGCAGGACATCATGTACATGTATCTTTACCGATTAACCAATTTCTAAATGCTGGAGTAGATCCCAAAGAGATCCCACATCCTGAAGAATTTATCTTGAATCGGGATCTTTAGGCTCAACTTTATCCAAGTTTTGCCGAGGGAGCAACCCCATTTTTTACCTTGAATTGGTCAAAATACGCAGATTTTCTTACTTTTCCTGGAGGATTAGACCCACTAACTTGTGGTCTATGGCTGACCGATATTGCACATCATCATTTAGCTATTGCAATTCTTTTTCTTATTGCCGATAATATGTATAGAACTAACTGGGGTGTTGGTCATGGTATAAAAGATATTTTAGAGGCCCATAAAGGTCTATTTATAGGCCAAGGTCTATATGAGATCTTAACTACATCATGGCATGCTCAATTATCGATTACCTCGCTATGTTAGGCTCTTTTACCATTGTTGTTGCTCAACATATATATTCTATGCCTCCTTATCCATACCTAGCTACTGACTATGCTACACAACTGTCATTATCCACACATCACATGTGGATTGGTGGATTTCTCATAGTTGGTGTTGCTGCACATGTAACCATTTTTATCGTAAGAGACTATGATCCAACAACTTGATACAACGATCTATTAGATCGTGTCCTTAGACATCGCAATCCAATCATATCACATCTCAACTGGGTGATATGATTGCATCGCGAGCAATGGGCAAAACCTGATCATTTCTCCTGAATCTTAGGCCACTCGCACACCATATTCACCCATCAAAATACCCTTATATTCTTAGAACCTCAATTCAAGTGACTCATGCATATGTGTTTGCACATCTGTACATGTTAATTAAACAATGATTCAGAGAGAAAGCACAAGTTGATAATGTGATCCTGACAACTTCCTCAGTTAACTTCTTAGACCTAAGGAGCTTAACCATGATGGATAATCATAACCAAATGAAAGAATAGTGAGAACGCGTATGCGAGTATGGTCAAGTTTTATTTCATGACAACCTTGAGTTAGCAAAAGTTTGAGTTTAAATCAAAACTAAATTTTTCAAAGAATGATCAATATTAACCTCTCTGCTTCTAGCATCACAAAATCTGTTTCTCACTAAACAATGTCCTTGTACCTTATTTTAAAGCTCAAAGATAATAAAAAAAACCATGCACATCTTTTGTGCATTGTTTGATTTTTTGCATTATCAATAAGTCATATCATAAATTAGACCATGCATTACATGTGTCCACACTATTCTAGCATCAAACCGTGCATCTTAATCAACCATAGCATTTGCATCTAAGCATTACAACTACATTCGCATTCTGCATTTTTAGATCGTCATGTCAGCATTGAGTCTAACATCGATCCTTCAGACCAAATTGGTCCTTCAGTTCATTTCGGGTCAACACGTCAAACACGACTTCGAGCTGCACCTTCAGATCATTACGTCGCCACTGAGCCCGACGGATCCTTCAATTCTCCAGATTTGCTGCGTCCGCCTATGACAAAGCTTAAATCCTTCGTGGTCAACATATCAGTTCAAGATCTGATCTTGATCCTCACGACCGCTCGACGTAGGTCACCCTCAAATTGATGTACTAGTACCATAGCTAGTTGCAGTCCATCAGACCAATCGGTCCTTCAGACCTAGGTAGTCCATCAGACCCATATTGGTCTTAAATCGTTTTGCCCGCATCCACAGCCGGCATCAATCCTTTAGACCAATTGGTCCTTCAGTTGAGTTCGGTTCAACGTGTTATGCGTCGACTCCGAATTAGACCTTCAGATCATCACGTTAATGTAACACCCCGATAATTTCTAACATGTAGAATTACCGAAATGCACTAAATGGCATACATCAGAGTAACTTCCTGTTAATGAATATTGAACACGAACTAAAAATTTCGATAATAAATATCAAATGGTTCTCTGAACCTCATTAACTTCCTGAAAATGCTTAAGTTTCATAACTTAAGACTTATACAATCCTGGTGTTCAATACTCAAAACATAAAGTAGCGGAAACGATTTTACAACTTATACAATGAAAGCCATACAATCGGTGACATAACTCGACGAAAATACAAAGGATTAAACAGGAAATCAAATCTCCCATGACTCCATGAATCGCACCGGCTAACCGTGCTTCTTCGCCTTTGCTTTTCCCTGTTTCTCTGTAAAAACCACAACATATAAAGGGTGAGAAAAACATTATCTCAGTGAGTCCTATCGAGACCCCTTACTAACTCTAGTGGTTCATTCTTCTTAACTTGTGAACTCAAGGCCCTAATAAGCAACCATGTGGACATGTATTTTACCTCTTGTAATTTGTAGCCCTAATAAGCGACTACGCATTACATTTCTTTTACTTTCATCATTCTAGCATAACACCTCAAGCCTACCTATTCTAAGGCACTTCTTCGGCTTTCGGTGAACCCATCCCGCTATTACTAGTGGGCGAAACATGTGAGCCTAGGATTTGGGGCTCATGACTTCCCCTCCCCTAGTATGTTAATCCTCTAAGGGTCGTCACCCTTGACCTCAATTTATATAATTTATATAAATTCACACGCATTGGGCTGTCTCTTAATTTCATCCATGTACCATCTACCCTTCCTCAAGGGAAGGTATCTTGTCTTAAATTAAACATTACTTGTCTTGACTTGTATAAATTAACATGTGTACACTCGCGTTTTACTAATGTACGGTTTTTCCAACATTTTTAACTTTCAAAACAGAGCATTTTTATAGTTTGAATTATACCTCTGAATAGACCTTTCAATAAGCTTGAAAACGCAACTGAAAACACCTCAATCGGATTCCCGGATCAAAAGTTATCGCGAAAACAAAATCAGTAGGGTTTGCTGAAAATTACACTGCGTCGCGACGCGAACAGGTTTCGTCGCGACGCGAAGAGTTACAGAACCAAAACCTCCGCAAAATTAAACATGGTCGCATCGCGATAGGCTCGTGTCGCGACGCGATGAGTAACAGATGCTGAGAAAAACAATCTTTTTGAAAAGCGATTTTGTCCCGTTCCGCTTTCATTCCGATACCGAGACTTTCTAGGGCATTCGAAACTTAAAAACAACATAGCAAGCAATTATTCCAGACCAGCGAAAGCGATAAGCAATCAATCAATTCACATAATAATTCAATCAATTTGATCGGTTATAAAATAACGGTTTTTCGTTAATTTTCACAAAGCGGATTTCAAATGCATCGATTCAGAAACTTAATAACTCAACATTAAAACATCCCTAAGCGAGTATAGAACTCACCTCTTGCGATGAAAATCGCACACAATACCAAAACTCCGTGAACTCGAACGAACCGAAACTCGCGAACTATTCTGAGTCCGTTCCAAAGTGTCACGAACTCGTCTAGGACTCGATTCTGACTTCGGAACAGCAACCAAACACAAATCCCAGCTACTGAGTTCCCTTCCCGTCTACAGAATTGACGTCTCTCGAACTTTGACGACTCGAATCGAAACTTGACGAACCGATATTCCCAGCTCCACATCCGTTTTTCCAGCATCAGTGTGCAGGTTTGCAACACGATTATCTAGGTTAATCTGTGACCAAAACCCTTCAAATCAGTGCCCATTGTGAAGAGAATTTTGTCTAATTTCTGATGGTTGAAGATTCACACGCATGCAACTAGTAGTTTGAGAGATTACCGAAACAAGGTGACTGATCCAATACAGTATCTGATTCTCAATCGAAACTTTAGGACACGATATCACCCTCATTTCCCAATGGAATCCGACGGTTCTTGTGCTCATTTTGAAGAATTTTGTGTCTAGTTTCCACAGAAACAAAAATCCTGAACAGAAGAGTTGAATACATGGAGATACGACGAAAACAATGAAGGTAGGTCATACGGGTTTTCCAGCAGAAATTTCTGTTGCACTTGTTGCTTCATCTTCAGCTATGTGTGACCATGAATTTGAGCTCTAAGCTGGACCCAAGCTCTACACACTTCGAAACCAGTAACTGAATCACCTCAAACTTGTTCTCCATCAACAATGTAACTTCCGTAGTTTGGCTCTACCACTCTCCAATAGCCTCCATTACCACATGCAAGCAATGCTACTCAAGTTTGATCAAATGGAGCTTGAAGATACACAGTGGCGGACCCAGGACCTCGGGGTTAGGGGTGTCAAATTTTTTAAGGCCAGTGTCAAATGGGTGCAAAACTTGGTCTACTAGTACAATTTAAAATTTTCAGGGGAGTCAAAATTAAAATTTCAGAAGATTTGGGTTATTTATATAGGGTGGTAAGTGCAAAAAAAAATTCCAGGGGGTTCAACTGAACCCCCTGAATGTAAGCCAGGTCCGCCACTGAAGATACAAACATGGTGAAATGGGTTAGGATGAGGTTGGGGTACTGAAATGGGTATCAAAATGTAGAGGGTGAGAAGCTGGTTTGAATGGTGTGTACATCTCTCACATGCATCCAAGTTTAGCCATAGCCTCTCCTTCTCTCCTTTCCTTCACACTCACGAATTCTCTCCCTTTCTTAGCTTCTCTTTCTTTCAGGTTTCTGTTTCCAGCAACAATGATGTGGCAAAATGAGAGGTTTGGTTCAGCTGAGGGCTTCATAAGCAATGGAAAAGACCATTCTACCCCTCTCCTTAGTTTCTCACTTAAACTAGTTCTAACTTAACAATTATTCAATAACTCACTTACTTAGCATAATGTACTAATCATGCATTACAATAAATCATTTACCTATTTAATCCATGACACCATCTCATAATAAACCTCTTGTGCTAAATATTCGATTTAGCCAATAAATATCTTAACCTCTTCGCTAATTTAAATAAATTAAATTAGGTAATTAGAGGATGTTACAGTTAGTACCAATCTGACGTTGATCCTTCAGACCAATCGATCCTTCAGATCCATAGTACAATTAGTGTTTTTTTATCTTTATTTCTATTTCACTTTGAAAGTATGGAAACCCTACACATTTTCTAGTAAAATATATCTAAAGAGGGATAGCTGTTGTACGCTAATGTTGTCTGGTTTATCCAAAACATTTTCAAAAAAAATTATGTTTGTTATTAGGCTTTTTTATTTTGCTATCTATTCTGTCAGAAAAGAAACTAAAAACACTAAAACAGTTCTAACGACGTCTGCACCGAGCCTGATGTTGACCTTCCAGGCCAATCAGTCCTCCAAATCCCCAACGATTAATCAATCATTATTACTTTTTTGATCAACACACCATGTGCAGATCATTCTTTATTTCTTTTCGGTCAATGCGCCAAGTGTTGACCCTTCATTTTGCTTTCAATTAACACGCCAAGTGTTGATCACCTTGTTTGAATTTTCCAAATATTTTCGAAATAAAACTATGGATATATTTGACCTAACGACTCCACTAGAGGCATTATGCCCAATAAACTAAGAGCAAAGACCCAGCCCTGCAGAGTGCAGACAGCGAGTTCACCATAACAAACAAATAGATATATTTGACAAAAATTGCAGTTGCAGAAAGGATATGAACTATGAACTACATACAACTCACATGATGACCGGTCAATTTTTCAACAAGAATTGCCACGGGTCCAAAAGGCATAAGCAGGTTGAAGGATATTTAGAGTTACCTTTGTTTTGAAATATGTATTAACCGAAGGATATTTTAAGAGTAATAACATTAAATGAAAAATTTACCGAAAAAATATATTTTAAATGAAATTAGACTTGTGCGGCGTCTGTACTCAAAAGTACTTGGATAAGAAAATTTGGATCTCTTTTAGTTTAACTAAGGTTTTGAGTTCGAATCCAACCTTAGAAATGCAGCAGTGTTAAATCTCTTGAGGGAGTGTTTTGCCGCCCATTGTGGTCCTAATACTAATTAAGCTTTTCCTTTTCCTTTGTACTTAAGTAGCTCAGTCAAACAAAGTTTAAATCTACTAATAACATTAAAAGTACCACCACCATTTGTTGTCCCTGTGAGATAGAACTTTGTCTTTTTCGCAAAATTCAGTCACCATAAACTCTAAAAGATCCCGTCCTATCACTTTATATATGTATATATGTTAATTTTGAATATTTACATTATAAGAAGTACTATTTTATTTAACATAGGAAAGTTGTTGTGACCTGTGATTGCCAAGCTTGCAAGTCTAAAATCTTCAAACGCATGGAATCGATAGGAATGGATTTCAAAATTCATTCTAATGATTCTGGGTTGGAGTTCCAGATTGGTTCTTGGATTTCCAGATCCGAAAGATTTCTAAGTTTTTTTTTTATTTAAATAAAAATAATAATGACTCATCTGATGATAAGAACATACACATCAGCTATTTAATGTCTACATCATCAAGCTACAAGCCATATATGCATTTTATAAACAGAGTCGAACGGAAATGTTAAGAAAGGTTAATGTGGCTAAGATTTTGTAGCTTAAAGGACTTAATTGGGGGGAAAAAGACAAAAGATCAAATCGTTACCTGAAGATTAGTTTAGGGGCCCGGGAGCAATTTAGCTTAAAAATAATAAACCAAAAATTACATTGGCAAATATGTATAAAGTAAAAGATTAAGGGTTTCATAAAAAAAAGTAAAAGATTAAGGGTTGCAAAATAAATAGGCAAAAGATCTACAAAACTTAGAATAATCGGTCTTGTGCATAATGCACAAATTTGTTACTTGTGCATGTGATCCTTAGCCATATAAAAAAAGAAAAGAAATGCACTATAATATTTTTAAGGCTTAAATATATGTTCAGCCCCTGTAAATATAGTCAAAATCTAGTTAAGCCCCTATAAAAATAAAAGTTTTAAAATGACCCTTGTAAATATTAAATGTTTGCGGTTAAGCCCCTCGGTCAATTTTCCATATTTGCAGAGGGTAAAAATATACGTTCAACCCCTGCAAATATGGCCATAATCCATTTAAGCCCCTGTAAATATTAAAAATTCTAAAATGTTCAGCCCCTGCAAATATGACCATAATTCATTTAAGCCCCTGTAAATATTAACAATTTTAAAATGACCCTTATAAATATTATATGTTCAGCTTTTTTTGATGAAAAATTGACAGAGGGGCTTAACCGCAAACATTTAATATTTACAAGGGTCATTTTAAAACTTTTTTTTTACAGGGGCTTAACTGGATTTTGGCTATATTTGCAGGGGCTGAACATATATTTAAGCCTATTTTTAATTGCAAATTTAGTCTATAACAAAAGCATTTTTTCATAAAAAAATAAATAGAAAATCACTTGCTAAATAATAACCTGAAAGGACAAGAGGTTGGATGTAGGAGTGGGAGGAAATACGGAGAAAGCGAAAAAGGGGAAAAGAGAAAAAGTAGTTGTATTGATTGAGATTTGAAGTAGTGTATCATATAGTGATATTTCATGACTAGTTTCATAAAGAATATTTCAACTAATTAAATGAAATAGACACAAGCTGCTAGTCACAAAATGCTCCATCCTTCTTTTTAGAGTGGCTATTGGATAAAATAAGAAAATTGTGGGTTTGTCCAACAACCCAAATGTTTATGCAACAGAGTACAACACAATGTAATTAAATACTCCCTCCATCTCAATTTAACTCTCGTTTAATGTTATGCGCGGGTCTTAAGAAAATGATTAGATATGCCTCTTTTTATGATTAAAAAACATGATAGGACTAAAATACCCCTATACTATTAGGAGAAGAGAGAAATGAAAACCTTGGAAATACAAATAAAAATTAGGATATTATTGAAAAAAAATAATAAATGTTGCATTGGCATTCTAAAGTGGCAAATAATTTGAGACAAAGAAAAATAGTTAAAAGGACACTTAAATAGAGAAGGAAAGAGTAAAATATTAGGTTGCTACAATTTTTAGGCCCTACTCTACAAAAGCAGTCCTTGCAGCAATTTGACAATTTACAATGTGATACCTTCTCCTTCGTGCCACCGAGTTGAAAAACATTAATTCAACATTATCAATCCATAATATTTATTATTATAGTCTAATCACCTAAGTTGAGTGATAAAGTATAGTTCAACATAAACTTCTAAGTTATATATATATATTAAAAATATAGTCATTTTGTTTAACTTATCTATTCTTCCTAACAAGAAAATGTGTTGGGTTTTGCATTTTGTCTTGTGTAGATTTCTTAGAGTAGTGGTGGTGATACTACTTGAGTCACTCAGCTGCATGATACTACAATTAGTTAAGCCACAAAATATATCATGGAATACCAACACGCTTAAACGAGTTATGTAAAGTCCAATTTAGCTCTATAGTTTGGTGTTTATTCATATTATGTGTCTTTATTTGTATCCGTTAATTTTGATTGATGCATTATAATAAGAACTTTGTGGTCGTGGCAGATTCAAACTATAAAACACACAAATACTTGGTATATTGGTCTTAGTTACACATGATAATTTATTTCAAAATAGAATTCTACACTTTAGAATAGCTTCTGTAATCCATAATAGATTTTACAATTTATTTCAAAATTCTTCGATAATGGTAGAATAGAGTTTTACACACTATCTTTTTTCAGAATAGAATTTTACGAAAAAGGATAGGGATGAAAATAGAGTATTTGGAATTTCACAAATACTCCATGTTTTTTTTTGTGCGGTTTTAGAAACAACAATAAATTCTATTTAACTCGGTTTCCAAGCTTTGAAGGCATGTGCAATAGTACCACTGTCTTAAACAAACTTTGTCCTAATGTGTGCAGTCACTACCACTATCTGTTACAATGTTTATCTTTATCGTAACAACCTCACAATATTTAGCCTCATATAATAACAATTATTTTTTCACCAAAATATGTACTATGGCTCATTTTATTTTGTCCCAGTAAATTTATTATCCAGTGTTACCTTACTCTTACTTTTCAAAACACCATATATGATCATTTAATGTATGTTTGCCGGAGCCTACCTACTCATGCAACGAGTTTGGTATGAAAGTAGGTTTGTTGGGGTCTACCTACTCACATGAGGGCTATTCTCCATGATTTTTAACCATTGTAACATGAACATTTGGTTTATAAATATGAGAGCAAATACTCTTTCCCTCCACACTATATAAGCAGAAAACCCCTTCTTAATGATAGCATATTTTCTTAAAAAATTGAGAGAAACGATTATTTTGTTGCTACTTATAATTATACTTACTAAAACGGGGCATTCACAGTCACCCTTCTTTGATTTTTAGAAATTTGTTTTACAATGGCCGCGGACATACTATGAGATGCGTCGTTGTGTTCCATCTCCACCGCTAAGATTCACAATTCATAGGCTTTGGCCCTCAATTAAAGGGGTACAAGACCCAACCTGTATAACTCTATCATCACTTGCTCCGGTAATCGCTTAGCAAAAATAATTATTTGTCTAAATACCGGTTCCGATTATATATTGAGTGTCCCGTCTATACTTCTAATTGTCCTGAAAAGATATATTATATATCCTAAAATTAGAAGGATAGGTTGGTCTATAGTCCCTATGTTTTTTATTTTTTTCTCTACTATAAATAAAATTTAGGGAGTACTCTTTTTCCTTCTTAATGTTTTGTTCCTTAAAGAGGGTTTTGCATCAGAAAGTTTTAACTACGCTCCATATCTTTCTGTTGCTTTAAAAATGTATCTCTTTCTTTTCATAATATACTATCTATCGCTCATAAGTCTTTTTGCCTCATATGTACGATATATATTGTGTATGCGATGATGAGTTATACTTAAAAAAGCGTTCAATAATAATTAAATATTTGCGTGGAATACACATTTTCTCATCCTATACCACATATATCATTAAGCCCGTCTTGGTCTTAATTTTAACAAGGATATCAACTATCTAAATATTAAGTTAAAACAAAAATTGATGATTGTGTTATTGGTTTGCTACTACATATATCATTTAAATTTGCATGTGCTTTGCACCAATATTAAAGAAATAAAGGCAATAATAATGTTATGGGTTTGTTGCATGAAAAGCCGTAGAACAAATTGGTTACTTGGATTAAATTGGAGAGAGACCAAGAAACTGTTTTCCCAATTATGTGGTTTTTGAACTGATATGCTTATGTCCTAATAAAGTTTCAAAAAAACAAGTTTAATCACTTGGGGGACGAATAACACTTATATACCATGGGTAAAATCCAGTCTTACAAAATCTTAGAATAGAGCAAATGAGTAGTGTAGGAGGCACCTTAAAGAAGAAAAACTACAACATTGGTTTATTAAAAAATCAACACACTTTATTGATGTTGAATAATTATATACTACAATACTACTATGAGAAAAACGACATATAAGCCTCAACCTGCTGTTCCGAAGCCCAGGTCAAGATCAGTCCAAAGAGCTGAACTCCGCCCTAGGGAGCGCTCGAAATGCGCTTAGGGACCTCTCAACGGCTGAGATCGAATAGTAAATTTTGTGTAAATTGAACATCCAAAATTAAACATCCAATGAATAAGAATGCCTTTAGCAAATTAAACATCCAAAATTTTGTGTAATCAGCCAAGTCAATCAGTCTATCTATCTAGGCTTACTCCTTCGCAAAAAATTTGGCTTCATGAATAGTAAATTGGATCGCAATGAATAAGAATGCCTTATAAATCCTAAGAGCAGGCACAAAAAGAAGTTTCATAGATATAATAACAATACTTACTAGGGGAATTATGCAATTCATAAATACTTAAATACTCATCCTTAGAACTTAACATCTCCATGACTTGTGCATAAGTTGAGAAAATGACTTGTGCACAAGTTGAGAGCGGCAATACTCTTGTCTTGTGGGTTGATTTATCATATTCTTGGTTTAGAGCAGTGACTAAGATCTACAAGAATATAGATTTAAAAGTAAATGAATGGTCACATTCTTGTTTTCTACCTAGAGATCGGGTTTACTTTAGATACTATAGTTTCATTTCATTCATATCTTCATATATAGCAGCAAACTATAAAAGTCCCATGTGCAACTCTTCCACAAAGGATAGGCTTCTAAGAATCTATATCCAAGATTAGAGATATTGCCAAAGAGAAATTCTCATTAAGTAAGATGAATGATAAATGTCAAGTTAAATAATTTCAATTAATTTTTTTCTTCCAATTCTTGCATACTTCTTACCTGCATTCGGTCACACCCACATCCAGACAACAGAAATAAATTTGTTTGTTTGAAGTGATTCCAAACAAAACAAACAAATTTCTCAAGCACAAATACAAGCACACCGAAGACTGCTAATAGGTGAAATAAAACCCTAGAAAGTACAAGTGCTAAAGTGGCACCACAGTTCAGATGGAAGTAAATAGTTTTCACCTGAAAATTAGCTGAAGTTTGCGGCACCTTCATCAAGGTAACCAACTGATCAGAGAAAGAAAATCTTTTCAAAGCATTATTCCTGGGGTAGTCTTTTTCCCATGAGATTTTTTCCCATGGAGGGTTTACTGAGGCCCTTGTATATGTAAGGGTTTGGGTGCCCCTTGTACCCCCTTTAGAAATAATATTTTGGTTCACCGTGGATTAATTAGATTAGATTTGTTTATACAATTCTTTGATGTCTATTCTTGTCAACAGGAGTCCAACCGATGATTTTACGATGCATAGGGGTTTGAAACAAGGGGATCCCTTATCTCATTTTCTCTTCCTCATTGTTGCTGAGGGTTTAACTTGAATGGTTCAGAAAGCGGCACGTGAAGGGCGATTTTGAGTATAAGGTCCACACCTGTCTCAGCTTTTCGATGCTTCAGTTCGCAGATGACACTACTTTCGTTGGCAAGGGTACCTTAGATAACTTATGGTGTAGAAATTCTATCTTCAGAATTTTCGAACTGGTTTCAGGGTTGAAGGTGAATTTCCACAAGAGATGTATTTATGGCATTAATTTGAAGGATGGTTTTTTGAAGGCAATTGCTACTTGAAGTCAATATAAGTCAACTGGAGTCACAAGAAAAGGGGGTGGGGTTGAATTGTGACCCTTTTAAAACTTTTGACATTGATCAACCAAAACACTTAAGCAATAAGATAAAATTGTCTTCCTTAAGAGTAGAACATTAGACGCATCAGAAGATAGCAACTATCTTCTGAGTTGAACATTCATTTGAATGGATATAGTGAAGTCAAATATAAGTCACAAGAAATGGGGGTGTTGAATTGTTTCACATTTTAAAATCTTTTTGTAGATCCAAATTCTTTGAGAAGGCAGTTTTTAAACAGTTGTAATGATGACTTTGCAAAACAAGTATTGTAGAGAAGATTTAAGTTTTTACGTAAAGTGTTTGTTTAAAATGTTCTTTGAATGATAAAAAGGCTGAGCGCAATAAAAGGAAATAGTAAAGAACACACAAGGATTTATAGTGGTATAGTGATTCACCCCAATCGTCAAGGGCTACATCCACTCCTCACACCAAGTGAGTATTTTTACTATTTTCAAATAGCTTATAAGCCAAACACTGGCAAAAACACTGATAGTTTTCCTTGCACAGTTCTATCAACTGACACATCACATTAGTTTTCTATACAAGTTCTAGCAACTTAAACCTCTAAGAAAACTTCTTAGACTTCTTCCCTTAACAATACAGGTGAAGTGAATATAAGCTAGATAGAGTCACAAGAAAAAGGGGGGGTTTGAATTGTGACTCTTTTAAAACTTTTGTCATTGACCAACCAATATTGTAGAAGAGGATAGTTATGCTAACTACCTCAGGGACACAGTGATGAATATAATAGAAGATATATGATGTCTTCTAAGTAAAAGCAATCTTTTGAGAGTATATGTGTTAATCAACAGCATAATGTATCACATCATATTCTGGTTTAAACTCAAATGCATTGATTAGAAAACAAACTGGGTTATAATCTCACCCTCCATCGCATGTAACAATATCCGATAGCTCCTACTGCAGTAGCAGATAGTAAGTAAGAAGAAAAAACCCCTGGGTACAATTGCTAACATTAATATATTTATGGTAACGAATAGGTCTCTTACCTTTTAAAATTGTTGCACCGTTTACCCATTTAACGATTTAATACTAACACTGATAACCGGTGTCTTACACGTCTGTTACGTGTTGATTTGGCATGCCACGTTTTGCTGAGTCATTAGTTTTCATTAATTTTAAATAAACAAATTTTTAAAATAATCTTGTTCATCTTCTTCAAAAATGATCCCAGTTCATCTTCTTCAAAAAAATCTGGTTCACTATCTCTCTCAGTTCTTCTCTCTCTCTCTCTCTCTCTCTCTCTTTCTCTCAGTTTCTCTTTCTCTCTCCTCTCTTCGAAGATCTGGAAAACTATTTTTGAATGAAGATCTGGAATAACGTTTAATGCTTGTTCATCAATCTCACATTGAAGCCTGTTCATCATCCTAAATCCATTAAAGCCTGTTCATTGAAGTTTCAAATTGTTTTTTGGGAACGAAGATGGACACGATTATGGAAACGAAGTTTCAAATCGATTTTTTGGATTGAGACTTCTCAGCAACATTGATGAAGATCCAAAACGGAAAAAACAAGGATCCAAAAACGAAGCGGAAATACAGAAACAAAAAAACAAAATGTAAATCCAAAAACGAAGATCGGGAAAAACGAAAATCTGGAAGCGAAAAAACGAAGATCCAAAAACGAAACGCAGATCCACAAACGATAAAACAAAGATCCAAAATTGAAAATCTAGAAAAACGAAAATCTGGAAACGTAAAAACGAAAATCCAGAAACGAAAATCTAGAAAAACAATGATGAAGATTTGTTGATGAAGATTTGTTGAAGAAGACTGGTCCATTATTGATGAAGATGATTCAATAGTGTTTTGATGATAATTAATTAAAAAAATTATACAATTAGTGAAATTATCCTAATTGGCGCGCCAACTCAGCAGTCAGATAGTCAAACAAGAGATTGTTTAACGGTGTTAGCGTTAAAACATTAACTGGGAAAACGGTGCAACATTTATTAAAGTTAAAGAACGTATTCCTTACCTCAAAAACTTATGGGACTAAATGAAACCAGAAAATAAGTTAAGGGACCTCAGATGGTGGTTTACCTATATTTATATAGCCAATGAGATAACTTGTAGGTAAGTAAAAATGTTACATTTGATAATAAAATTTCCTAACACATCGGAAACAGTGTTATTAAATAAATCATTGGAATACTGGATCGTTAAGTAAATAAAAAGTGCATAAAGAAAATATTCGGTTGGATATCTTCTAGCACAGTTCTCTCAACAGTCACATTAGTTTTCTACAAATTCTAGCAACAAATGAAGTTCTAAGCCATGTTTCTAGTGTCATGTATTTTTATGATAACAAGAGGAAAAAAATAAGATAGAGCATAAAATAAAATCAAATAGAATTTGAAGAGAAAGGGAAGGAGAGCGTTGATACCTCCTTCAACGAGGATGAGAACCTTGGAGGAGTTCAGGCCTGGTAACAAAACCCGTACCCGTGAGTACCAACCCGAACCCACCCCGATTTGATGGGTTTTTCCCGCTTTGACTGGGTTTGGGTTTTGGTTTGGGTTCTCCCCGATATCAAAATATGGGGACGGGGTGGGTAATGGGGATATAGGTCCCCACCCCGAACTCGACCCCGAACCTGCCCCAAATGTACAAAGTTACAATATCACCCCTTTTATATTAGAAACCCTCCACATCTCAACTAAATCCTAAATTTCTTTGTTAGCGCCAATGCCTCCCTCTTATATCAGAGGCTTTGATCTATGCTAGAAGTTGGTTATGGAGTAACGAAAGTAGCAGTATGGTTTTAAATTGTGTTTTCAATTTACATATCTTAAGAAATGACAAATAATTATGTATATAGGATCCGGGGATGGGGATGGGGCGGGGATCCCCGAACCCGTTAGGTACGGGGATGAGAATCAATAATTCATTTCCGTTGGGTTTGGGTAGGGGAACGCGAAACTAAATGGGATTCGGGGATGGGGATGGGGAATGCAAAACTTGTAATGCCATGCTTCAGTTCTCCAATGAGAACCAATAATCCTCAAGGTCATCAACAAACGACAAAAGTAAAAGGCACGGAAATGGAAGTTTGACTTTTCATTTACCCCTGTAAATGTGATGAAGAGCTTTCATTTATGTTGGGAAAAATAAACTTAAAAGGTTTTTCAACCAAGCTATATTAAATTAAATTATTAATTGTAAAAATTTCCGACACGACATTGTAATACCCTAATTTTGTCCTAACCAAAATGAGAAAATTTTATTTACTTTTGATAAAAATAATTATTTTATTTTATTTTTTATTTTTATTTGTCACAAGTTTTTAACACAAGAAAATATTTTTTTTTTTAGAAGTGAAGAAATAAAAATAAGCAAAGAGGAAGTGGGGGTCTATTAAAAAATAATAAGGTGCTGTCATGGAAGCCCAACCCAGCAAAATAGCTAGCCCAATTCGCCTAGCCCAATCCAATTCCTATCCAACCCATAACCCAATCCAATTCCTATCCAACCCATAACCCAACTCCTCCTAACCCTAATTACTATCCAACCCATACCCATTTCCCCTCCATAAAACCCTAATTCGACTACCCTTTACCCTAAAAACCATCCACATTCAATCCCCCCCTTTCCCTAAAAATCATCCACATTCACTCCCCCAAAACCCTCAAAAATTCGGCCATTCCCCCTATTATCCCATGGTCAAACCCCACCTTTCTCCCTTCCACACTCCACCTCTCCTCTTTTCTCTCAATTCCACTTCCCCACACTTCCCACTTCCCCATTTTTCCCTTCCCAATACACTCAACCTCTCTCTCTCCATTCCTACGCCTACTCCTCTCTCTCTCTCATTTCCAACGGCTCTCTCTCACTCTCCTATCCCACCCATTTCTCTTTCTCCCACTCACACTCAACCATCCTTTCTCTCTTTCTTCCACTCACACTCAACCCTTCCCTCCTCTCTCTCCCCATACCTACGACTTCTTCCCCACAACACACACTTCACTCATTTTTTCTCTTCACCATTCTCCCATCTCCACGCACACCCCTCCTACCAAACCATAAACTCTATTTTTTTTCTCTCCTCACATCATTCTCTCTCACTCACGGATTCACTCTCCTTTCTCACACAAAAAAAAACCATCATTCTCTCCTCTGCTACACCCATACCCTTCATAAGTTTTTATTCACCATGTCAAGCCACTGTCAAAAAAGCACTGTACAAGCATGGAGCAAGTCAGAATGCAATGAAGAGAAGCAAGGGCAACATTTTTTTGTACAAACATTTTTTTGCATAAGTTGTTGTCATGTTTTTTTATATTAGTTGCTGTTTTTTATAAATATTAGTTATTGACTTTTTATAAATATTAGTTGCTGTTTTTATAAATATTGGTTGCCTTTTTTCCTTGAACATATTATTTGTTTTTTTTAGTTTAGTTGCTGTTTTTATAGATATATATGTTGCTGTTATTATTGATGTTTTTGATGTTGCAATTTTCGGATTAAAAAAGGTGATAAAAAAAAATGCTGTTTTTCTAAAAAATGGTTACTAATTTTCGGATTAAAAAAAGTGATAAAAAAAATGTTGTTTTTTAAAAGAATGGTTACTAATTTTCGGATTAAAAAAAGTGATAAAAAAATGTTGTTTTTAAAAAAATGGTTACTAATTTTCGGATTAAAATAAACCTAAAAAAGTGTTAAAAAAAATGTGTTCCTTTTTTTAGGTACTAATTTTCGGATTTAAAATAAACCTAAAAAAAAGTGTTAAAAAAAATGTGTTCCTTTTTTATTTTCGGATTAAAAATAAACCTTTTTTTAAAAAAAAAAATATAAAAAATATTTTCTTAAAGGAAATGGTTACTAATGTCACTACCCTTTTCTAAAAAAAAATATATAATAACAAAAATCTTTTTTTCAAAAAAAAAAGTAAAAAGGCCCCCTTTTATTAAATAATAACTATGACAACAAAAAAACAAAAGAATTTTTCTCCATAACCCGTTTTCAAAATACCACTTGTTTAGTCTAGGTTTTTTTTAGGAAAAAAGCGCTTCGAGAATCACGTGTTCTAGAGTCAAATAGCAAGAAGTTAAAATAAACCAATCAATCGTTTTTAGCGTCAAAACACTATTTGCACCCCCGGCAACCTTTTTTTTAAAAAAAGGCACCAAAACGCTACTCGCACCTTCAACGGCTGTTTCTAGCGTCAAAACGCTATTCACACCTCCCTTTTTAATACAACTCCTTTATTATTTGCACCCCCCTTTTATCACCTTTTCCGCTTTTATTCACAACGTGATGCTTCCGAACCGTTCTTTTTTTTCTTTCTTTCGAAAAATCGAATTCGCGCAAAAAAATAGGTTGTTACTAGTGGTCACTCTAAGCCTTGCTTGTTTGACCGTTAAAACTAACCTTCCTTTTTTCACAGCGGATTAGTAGCGGTGATCACTCTGAGGTTACTCGTTTGATCATCGCAAACATCCGCCTAAACTTCTTTTTTTTAGTTAATAAGGTATAAACATAATTTCGACTCCTTTTTTTATCACGCTTCCCGGTAAGCACGTTTTCAAACGAACAAGCGCTCAATCACAAACCGGTTGTCTATAGCGGTCACTCTGGGCCTCGCTTGTTTGAACGCTATAAATACCTTCTTTTCCGAATAAGCCATTAATGACGACCACTCTGGATTTATCTGTTTGGTCACCATGAACGGCCTCTAGTTTTCCCAAACTTTTCAAAAAATAAAAAACACCAACACACAAATATTTTCTACCCAAGAACTACGTAGCTTTGATTTCTCCATCGCACCCGGAGATACGTAGGAGCGGGGGCCCACTCCCGTCGAGCGCAAAAAACTAAAATTTTTATTAAGTCTTCCTTTCTCTTTTTTTCTTTCTCTTTTTCGCAAACAATCAAAATGGGTAAATAAGGTATTTTCATTTAAAACTAACTTTTTCTACACATTAAATTAAAAGGTAACCTTTTTAGGATGTTGCGGGGTGCTAGTACCTTCCCCGCACTTAATCGACCCCCGAACCCAAAAACAAAGGTTTTTTCAATGTTTTCCTAAAAATAAATATTGATGGCGGCTCCATTGTTCAAAAGCCACGAAGGATCCCTCCTCCGGATTCTTCGGTCGCTACAGCTGGCGACTCCACTGAGGATTTTTTTTTAGAGGGTCAAGCCTAATTTAGTTAAATGTGTGGATATTTGTTAGTTTAGTACCTTTGTTTACCCTTAGTCTTTTTATTAGCACGTCTATTTCATTTATCTGTTTATTCGCATATTAAACCTTAGGGTAGAAGACTTTTATATTGCTATCTGTTTGCTCTTTTGCAGTCTGGGTAGTTTAGGTTGCTTATATCACACACATCACCTACACCTATTTATTCACACACTTCTGAGTGAGGCCCTATACCCGGGTCTGAAAAATAACTTAGGACGAGCGGAGATGATTAGTGACAGTCATTCTGGATTTATCTGTCTGACTCTCATGAAAATCTCAACCAGAGTATGCTCTTTCGCGGCATCCCACACCAGGTAGCTCGCTATCGTTGTGGGTCATATCGTGAAAGGGATTTTAGCTCTGGAAACCTTCGTGAGGAAGTGAATAGAACTACCTGAGAGGTTGATCACATAAGTGACCCTAGACCGTGACCTATATGTAAGACATAACCTGTTTAGGACACAAAAGCAATTCACCTACCTGTTGCATCATCGCAAAAACTTTTTATCTTTCAAAAAAATCAAATAATGAAAACCATTTACTCTTTTTTTCCTTTACGTATATTTTATGTGACATGGTTAATGTTTCTCAAAATTTGAATCACCAAAATATGCTTTTATTAACGCATGTAACGTCTTTCTTTAATTCATCATACATCATCATTATTTCACAAAAAATACAAAAAATCCTCACATTGCATGCTATTCATCTCATTTAGGTTTGCCGGGAATTGTAAGAGGTTCGAAAGTTTTGTCATAAGCAAGGCAATATGGGATCAAACTGTGAAGCAACCCAAACTCTGAACTACCCTATAGTGAAGCAGCCTAATCTGACAAATCTAAGGGAATGTGCTGGTCGATTGCCGCCCATCGAGCGCAGGTCTTTTGATAGGGTGTATGGGAAGATTATTATGTTACTACAATTGGACGTGCAAACGGAGGCCATTGCCGCTTTGAGCCAGTTCTACGACTCTTCATTAAGATGCTTCACCTTCAAAAATTTCCAGATGGCACCTACCCTGGAAGAATATACACAGATCTTCGGCTTTCCTCAACAAGACAATGGACCCTACCAGTATCAGGGACAATACTACACAGATGAGAAATTCGCCTCAATGTTACAAACCAGCAAAGAGAACTTGAAGCTCCGGAAGAAAAATCGAAATGGCATTGCAGGGTTCCCACAGGAGTATCTGGAAAGCCAAATGAAATCCTTCGCCGACGCTAGAAATTGGGGTCCTTTTAAGCAGGTGTTAGCTTTGACTATCTTTGGCATTGTCCTATTTCCACGTCTTGAAAGATATGTGGACACAACAGCTATTGGCGTCTTCTTATCCTTCAAGGATCCGATTCCAGCCATGCTTGCAGACACTTACTGTACTTTCACTCATTATAGTGAGCTAAGGGGAAAAAGGATATCTTGCTGCTTGCACGCCTTGTATGTTTGGCTTCTCACCCATGCTTTCGTTAACAAAGTCAGAGTAGAAGGACCAATTGAAGATGCCAAAGGGTGTGAGGTGAAGACAATGAACACTAGTGAATGGTTGCAAGTGCTAGGGGGCCTTCATGAATACAAGGTTCGTTGGCACCCATCATGGTGGAAAGAGAGGCCCGCAGTAGTTTTTCGATGTGGAAGCTTTCAAAACGTCCCGCTCATGGGGACAAGAGGATGCATAAATTACAATCCTTCTCTAACTCTAAGACAGCTGGGGTACCCCATGCGAAATCCGCCCACCGAAGACATGTTAATCCCTTTTTACCTCCATGAAGGAAGCCCAAAAGAGGTTGACATGCTCCGGAAGATTTCTCAAGCGTGGGATATGGTCGTCCGCAAGGGACAAGAGCTTACTAAAAAGACTGGCGATAAGGAAACCACCTTTCGTCAATGGCTCCAAAAGAGGATCCAAGACACCCGATTGCCTTACCAAAGTGCACTATGGGTTGAGGAAGAAATACCTGAACCTACCCTTCCCACTGTCGAAGATTTAGATAAGCTTAAAATGGCATTGTCAAAGGCCGAGGAAGAAAAGAAGGGTTTGCAGGCAGAGTTAGAGAAAGTGCTCCTAAAAAACCAGAAGTTGGAGGAAGAGAACGCAAGTAAGTCAGTGACCATTGAAGACAGCCGCAAGCAGCTCAAGATTGAACAAAAGAACAAACTAGAGGTTCAAAAGTACCTAAGAGGAGCGAAAGAGGAAATAAAACGTTGCAACCTGAAAATGGACCAAGCCATCGATGATACATACAAATGGAAAAAATTATGGGAAGAATCAATGATGGCTGAAAAGACCGCACAGAGCCTGCTAATGGTATCAAAGAGAGAGTCCCGGATGATGGCAGCCGAGTTTGAAGAGCAAGTGAAAAGTATCAAGCAGGATAAAGATACCATTGAAGAGATACTCCGAGAATACCAGCAAGCCTTAAGAAGGGAGCATGAAAAATCTGATGAGCTGAACGACCATATCAGATATCAAGAGGAGGTCTACCACCAGCTGAAGACAGAAAGCATCTATTGGGAGAACCGCTTCGTGGAGTTGGTCAGCAAGATAGAAAACCATGAAGTCTTCATAGAGTTGAAGAATGAAAGCTTATACTGGAAAGACAGATTCTCAAAGTTGGCATGGCTGGCTGATCGAGCTATCGTAGGAATCCCCAAACGTCTAAAGGAGGCTAACGCGGCAATGCACCCGTTTAACACCCCGGTCCAAGTTTCCAAATTCATGGAGTTTTGCGAGGTTCTGATTGCCGAACTCCGGGAAAAGGCTGGCAGCGCTACTAGTAGAAAAAGAGGGAGGAGTGGAAAAATGAAAGCCATATGTATTTGAGTGAAATTTAAAAAACATTGTACTTTTCTTTTCGAAGTTTTATTTCCAAAATGTTGTACTTTCCTCCATCAATGAAGTTTGTTTGTCTCACATGCTGATCCTTTATCTTGAAAATATTGTGGAACTTTAATCTGTGTACTTATGACAAATCAGGATGCGCTTGCAATTCCCGACCTAAAACAATAAGACTCATGCACACATGCATCATTCGCATTTTCATCCATTCATATACTCATACATATACTCATAACATGTGTCCCACCAACAGAGAGTAAAAGACAAGCTGGTGCGTCAACATCGCTATTGGACTCGTTCTCAGGCCAGAAACATGGAAGAAAATCAGGACAATCCGCCTCAAGATATCCCGGATCAAGGCAATCCACCCCAAGACCTAGGCAATCAAGAGCTTAGGGCAGAAATAGATGGGATGAAAGAATAGATGGCTGAAATCTTAAAGGTCTTACAAACTCTGAGGGACAAAGACACAAGTGAAGATGTCTCCGCTGGGAATACGGAAAATCAAGTTACCAACCCTCCTCCTCCCAATGGACTCGGGATCCCGCATACAGTGCCCCCCACTGGGACTAATGACCAGGGTTACATATGGCCTCCTTACGGACTTCCGCAAGGTTACACACCTCCGACAGTCAATGCTAGTCCAGAAGACGGTCCCTCAGGAGTCGCGGGCCAACAACAGCTTACACCAACAGGTCACAATGGTAATCCGGGGGCACCACAAGTTCAAAACCCGACCCCCGTCGTCATACCACAAAGACTCCCACTTGGCTGCCCTCCACCGCCGATAGTTGAAGCTCAAGCTCAAGGTTCCAACCTCAGGAATCCCACTCATTCACATACCCCAAATGTGAACCCAGCCATAGTTCTGATGATCCATCCTTACTATGGTATGAGTGGGCTCCCTCACAATCACTCTATGGAGAACCCTCAAGCCCAAGACAAACTACAAATGCTTGAGGAAAGGTTGAGAGCAGTTGAGGGATCCAATGTTGGTGCGAGAGATGCTTATGACTTGTGCCTCGTCCCTAACGTAGTCATCCCTCCAAAATTTAAGGTGCCAGACTTTGACAAATACAGAGGGTCGACTTGCCCTGTAAGCCACTTAACCATGTACTGCAGGAGGATGGCGGCGTTTGCTCACGACGACAAATTGCTCATCCACTACTTCCAAGATAGTCTGTCTGGGGCAGCTTCGAGCTGGTACATGCAATTAGAACGTGCACATATCAGATGCTGGAAAGACCTAGCCGATGCATTTTTGAGGCAATACAAATATAACATTGACATGGCTCCCGATAGAACACAACTGCAGAGCATGACGAAGAGAGATAATGAGTCCTTCAAGGAATATGCCCAACGCTGGAGAGGTTTGGCGGCACAGGTGGTACCACCTTTGTTAGAAAAAGAGATGGTATCAATGTTCATGGATACTCTTCAATCACCTTTCTACGACAGGTTGATTGGGAGCGTGTCTTCAAACTTTTCAGATATGATCGTCATCGGAGAAAGATTGGAGAATGGATGGAGAAACGGGAAGATTGCATATAGCTCCGCTGGAACCAACAATCAGAAAAGGCCCTTCCCAGGTTTTCCTAAAAAGAAAGACGGAGAAACCAATGCCATCTCTGGATCAGGAAAGCCTCCCTACAACAATCCCCGACAGACTTTACAAATACCTACTCAAACACCACAAGCCCCACCTCACCAAGTCAACTCAGGCTATAGACCACAAAACTACCAAGAAAGAAAGCCCACCAACTTCGACCCAATACCCATGTCATATACAGACCTATTCAATCACCTCATCAGTCACAACTTGATCACTCCCCGTCCAATGAGACCCCTTCAACCTCCTTTCCCTAGGAGCTATGACCCAGAGGCCAGCTGTGGATTCCACGCAGGGGCGGTTGGCCATTCAACAGAAAATTGCAAGGCATTGAAATATGTAGTACAAGACTTAATTGAATCTAAATGGTTAAGCTTCGCAGAAGATGGTCCGAATGTTGCCACTAACCCTCTGCCGGGGCACGGGAAACCCTCCGTCAATGTCATTGAGAATGTTGAAGGCAATTATTGGTCAGAAAGGTGGAGGACATTGTCACACCCCTGGACCTCATCCATGCTAATTTGTGTCACTTCGGAATCATTATGAAAGGATGTACCAGAAAGGGCTCGTGTGCTGACCCCCTTTGTGTCGGGGCCTGTGAAGCATTCAAGCCAGTTCTGCAAGACTTATTAGACCGACACATAATACAAATAGGTCTTCAAAAGAAAGAGGAAGGCGTGTCGACTCTCCAGTCAAGCAGTGACCAGAGCAAGAGTATCCGGAAACCACTGGAAATCCATTACAAAAGGGACACAAATCTAACCACCGCTGTACCTAAACCAATCACTATTCAAGTGCCAGTCCCTTTTCCCTTTAAAAGCACCAATGCAGTCCCGTGGAGTTACAATGTGAAAGTTCAGACTACCCCTGATGTCATTAACATCTCAGGGACCGGTGGGATGACTCGAAGTGGACGTTTCTATACCCCTGGAGGGCCTAGTGAAGACCGAACAAAAGAAGGGGAGGAACGAACCCGTAAGGGCAAAAGCATAGAGCAGGAACCTGTCGATAAGAATGCAGGAAAGAAGACGTTATCCGAGCAAGAAGCCAGTGAATTTCTGAAGCTTATGAGACAAAGCGAGTATAAGGTGGTTGATCAACTGAACCAAACTCCCGCAAAGATATCTCTGTTGTCATTATTGCTCAGTTCCGATGCCCATCGTGCAGCATTAACAAAAGTATTGAATGAGGCCCATGTCGCTCATGACATCTCCGTCGGCCAATTTGATGGGATCGTCGGAAACCTTGTTGCAAGTAATTATCTCACCTTTACTGATGATGAGATTCCAACTGAAGGAAGGGGGCACAACAAGGCCCTACACATATCGGTGAAGTGTGGAGATTACTCTCTTGCTCGGGTACTCATTGACAATGGTTCATCTTTGAATGTATTACCCAGATCAACCATGGAGAAATTAGATGTGGACTGTTCATACATGAGACCAAGCTCCATACTAGTCAGGGCCTTTGATGGATCAAAAAGGGAAGTCATCGGAGAAATGGACTTACCTGTGCAAGTAGGTCCGGAGCACTTCGTGGTGACCTTCCAGATAATGGACATTGCCCCATCCTACAGTTGTCTCTTGGGGAGGCCATGGATTCACTCGGCAGGGGCAGTTCCCTCTTCTTTACACCAGAAGCTCAAGTTCATAGTCAACAATAAGCTGGTGGTTATTTTCGGTGAGGAAGAAATGCTGATAAATAAGTCCGCTCCCACTCGCTACATTGAGGCTGCTGAAGAGTCTCTCGAGACTGCCTTCCAAGCATTGGAAATCGCCAATACATCTGCTATGTTAGAACCCAAGCTATCCAAAACTGCCGTGATGGTTGCTAAGTTCATGTTAGGAAAAGGCTACCAAGCTGGAGGAGGCTTGGGAAAAACCGGACAAGGGATCCTGACGCCAATACAGCCAGAGGAGAACAAAGATAGACATGGGATAGGATATCGGCCCAATCGCACTGACAAGAGAAGGATTGTGGAGGAAAAGAAGGAGCGGAGGTTAGCCAGGCTTGAGGACAGGGTGCCAAATACGAAGAGGATCATCATCTGCGACATCAAGGAAAGCTTTCGGAGTGCGGGAATGTTGAACCCCAATCAGATCGCCGCAGTTGAGGACGATCTAAGCGCTGAAGAAGGCATCGTCAGTCTTGTACGCCCTTGTCCTGCAAACAAAAGACTCAAGAATTGGGAGATCATTGATTTTCCTGTGGTTTTTAGTTCAAAGTAATGTTTCTATAATGTAATCCTCTGGCTCTGCCCAAGGCCTTAGGATATTTCATTCGGGCACGCATGTTTTCCTTTCAGTATTAATATCAATGCAACGTTATTTCAGTTCCCAATAAACTCTCGTTTTTCTTTTTTTTGTTACATTCGCTTCTTATTTTCTTTCTTTCGTTTTTATTCCGTTAATTTACACTAATGCAGATCCGAAAAAAAATGTCTTTGAAAATAACAACGCCAATAATCCATATTGTAACTTTGATCACCCTATCAATCAAACTGAGGAAGATGTTGAGGATAGTTGGGAAACCCCTCCAGAGTTAATGAGAATGATGGAACAAGAGGAAAAAATAATCGAACCCCACGAGGAATCAACTGAAACGATCAACTTAGGCACAGAGGAAGACAAAAAAGAAGTTAACATTGGCACCACATTGAAAGACAGCGAGCGAGAGAAATTGGTTAAGTTATTGTTTGACTATGTTGACGTCTTCGCATGGACATACCAAGACATGCCCGGACTGGACCCCAACATAGTCGAGCACAAGTTACCAGTAAAATCAGAATGCCAGCCGGTAAAACAAAAGTTAAGAAGGATGAAACCAGAGATATCATTGAAAATCCGAGATGAGGTTAAGAAGCAGTTCGATGCTGGGTTTTTAGCGGTGGCCAAATACCCTCAATGGGTAGCCAATATTGTACCGGTCCCAAAGAAAGACGGTAAGGTTCGGATGTGCGTCGATTATCGAGATTTGAACAGAGCCAGCCCCAAAGATGACTTCCCTTTGCCTCACATTGATGTCCTGGTAGATAGCACAGCACAACACTCTCTGTTCTCCTTCATGGATGGATATTCCGGATACAACCAAATTAAGATGGCCCCCGAAGACATGGAGAAAACCACCTTCATCACTCTCTGGGGAACCTTCTGTTACAAAGTAATGCCATTCGGACTGAAGAATGCTGGTGCAACGTACCAAAGGGCAATGGTCGCATTGTTCCATGATATGATGCATAAGGAAATAGAGGTTTACGTGGATGACATGATTGCAAAATCCAAGACTGAAGAAGAGCATATCGTCAATCTACAAAAACTCTTCGAACGTCTCAGGAAGTTCAAACTCAGATTAAACCCTGCCAAATGCACTTTCGGTGTAAGATCGGGAAAGCTGTTGGGTTTCATAGTCAGTCAGAGGGGAATAGAAGTAGATCCAGCCAAAGTACGAGCAATACTAGAAATGCCGGCACCGAGTACTGAAAAAGAAGTTCGTGGTTTCCTGGGAAGATTGAACTACATCTCTAGGTTCATATCGCAGCTAACATCTACATGCGAGCATATCTTCAAGCTTTTGTGCAAAAACCAAGAAACAAAGTGGAATGATAATTGCCAAGAAGCCTTTGAAAAGATCAAGAGATACCTCCAAAATCCACCAATTCTGATGCCGCCTGTGCAGGGCAGACCTCTCATCCTGTATCTAACAGTGCTAGACAAGTCAATGGGTTGTGTACTGGGGCAACATGATGAATCCGGAAAGAAGGAACATGCCATCTACTATCTAAGCAAGAAATTCACCGAGTGCGAGACAAGATACTCATTGTTGGAAACGTGTTGTGCTCTGGCCTGGGCTGCACGTCGTTTGAGGCAGTATATGCTGAGCCACACTACTTGGTTGGTATCTAAAATGGACCCAGTCAAGTATATTTTTGAAAAACCCGCTCTCACAGGGAGGATCGCTCGCTAGCAAATGCTGCTATCTGAATACGACCTTTTATATGTCACCCAAAAAGCAATCAAGGGTAGTGCATTGGCCGAGTACTTGGCACACCAGCCCATCGAAGATTATCAATCAATGCAGTGCGATTTCCCAGACGAAGATATAATGGCTCTATTCGTAGAAGGGAATCCTCCGGACAACGAAAGATGGAGAATGTTATTCGACGGCGCTTCTAATTTATACGGGCACGGGGTCGGAGATGTACTGATCTCTCCTGATAACCGCTTCGTACCGTTTACCGCTAGACTGAGTTTCTACTGCACCAACAACATTGCAGAATATGAAGCGTGCGTCCTAGGCATCAAAGCAGCCCTTGAATGGAAAGTCAAAAGGCTCGATGTACATGGGGACTCAGCTTTAGTCATCCACCAGACAAAAGGTGACTGGGAAACCAAGGATTCCAAATTAATTCCTTATCATGATCACATCCAAAAGATGATTGAACAATTTGAAGAGATCACTTTCCATCATCTCCCTCGCGAAGAAAATCAGTTGGCTGATGCTTTGGCGACTTTGTCATCAATGTTCAACATCAATAACGACAAGAGTCTGACACTCATCCGAATCCAACATCGAGACCTACCGGCACATCATTGTGTGGCAATCGAAGAAGAGCCTGACAGTAAACCTTGGTATTACGATATCAAGCACTATATCACAAACAGAGAATATCCTCCTGGTGCCACCAAGAATGATAAGAGGACACTTAGGAGGCTGTCAATGGGTTTCTTCTTAATTGGGGAAGTACTTTACAAGAGAAATCACGATATGGATCGCTCGCTAGCAAATGCTGCTATCTGAATACGACCTTTTATATGTCACCCAAAAAGCAATCAAGGGTAGTGCATTGGCCGAGTACTTGGCACACCAACTCATCGAAGATTACCAATCAATGCAGTGCGATTTCCCAGACGAAGATATAATGTCTCTATTCGTAGAAGGGAATCCTCCGGACAACGAAAGATGGAGAATGTTATTCAACGGCGCTTCTAATTTATACGGGCACGGGGTCGGAGCTGTACTAATCTCTCCTGATAACCGCTTCGTACCGTTTACCGCTAGACTGAGTTTCTACTGCACCAACAACATTGCAGAATATGAAGCGTGCGTCCTAGGCATCAAAGCAGCCCTTGAATGGAAAGTCAAAAGGCTCGATGTATATGGGGACTCAGCTTTAGTCATCCACCAGACAAAAGGTGACTGGGAAACCAAGGATTCCAAATTAATTCCTTATCATGATCACATCCAAAAGATGATTGAACAATTTGAAGAGATCACTTTCCATCATCTCCCTCGCGAAGAAAATCAGTTGGCTGATGCTTTGGCGACTTTGTCATCAATGTTCAACATCAATAACGACAAGAGTCTGACACTCATCCGAATCCAACATCGAGACCTACCGGCACATCATTGTGTGGCAATCGAAGAAGAGCCTGACAGTAAACCTTGGTATTACGATATCAAGCACTATATCACAAACAGAGAATATCCTCCTGGTGCCACCAAGAATGATAAGAGGACACTTAGGAGGCTGTCAATGGGTTTCTTCTTAAATGGGGAAGTACTTTACAAGAGAAATCACGATATGGATCGCTCGCTAGCAAATGCTGCTATCTGAATACGACCTTTTATATGTCACCCAAAAAGCAATCAAGGGTAGTGCATTGGCCGAGTACTTGGCACACCAGCCCATCGAAGATTACCAATCAATGCAGTGCGATTTCCCAGACGAAGATATAATGGCTCTATTCGTAGAAGGGAATCCTCCGGACAACGAAAGATGGAGAATGTTATTCGACGGCGCTTCTAATTTATACGGGCACGGGGTCGGAGCTGTACTGATCTCTCCTGATAACCGCTTCGTACCGTTTACCGCTAGACTGAGTTTCTACTGCACCAACAACATTGCAGAATATGAAGCGTGCGTCCTAGGCATCAAAGCAGCCCTTGAATGGAAAGTCAAAAGGCTCGATGTATATGGGGACTCAGCTTTAGTCATCCACCAGACAAAAGGTGACTGGGAAACCAAGGATTCCAAATTAATTCCTTATCATGATCACATCGAAAAGATGATTGAACAATTTGAAGAGATCACTTTCCATCATCTCCCTCGCGAAGAAAATCAGTTGGCTGATGCTTTGGCGACTTTGTCATCAATGTTCAACATCAATAACGACAAGAGTCTGGCACTCATCCGAATCCAACATCGAGACCTACCGGCACATCATTGTGTGGCAATCGAAGAAGAGCCTGACAGTAAACCTTGGTATTACGATATCAAGCACTATATCACAAACAGAGAATATCCTCCTGGTGCCACCAAGAATGATAAGAGGACACTTAGGAGGCTGTCAATGGGTTTCTTCTTAAATGGGGAAGTACTTTACAAGAGAAATCACGATATGGTCCTCCTCAGATGTGTAGCAGAAGAAGAAGAAGCAGAAAGAATTATGAAAGATGTCCATGAAGGCTCGTTCGGCACCCATTCTAATGGGCACACCATGGCAAGAAAAATCTTAAGGGCTGGCTACTACTGGTTGTCAATGGAGACCGACTGCTTCAACTACGTCAGAAAATGCCACAAATGTCAAATCTATGCCGACAATATCCATGTACCACCTGCCTCTCTGAATGTCCTAACAGCACCATGGCCATTCTCAATGTGGGGAATGGATGTCATCGGTCCCATCGAACCCAAGGCATCGAACGGACATCGTTTCATTCTTGTCGCTATTGATTATTTCACCAAATGGGTCGAAGCCGCTTCTTACGCCAGTGTAACAAAGTCAGTGGTTGTCAGGTTCATAAAGAGAGATTTAATTTGCCGCTACGGTCTTTCAAATAAGATCATCACGGACAATGGGACAAACCTAAACAATAAGATGATGAAAGAGTTATGTGACGACTTCAAAATCCAGCATCATAATTCCTCCCCATACCGTCCAAAGATGAATGGGGCAGTTGAGGCAGCAAATAAGAACATAAAGAAGATCGTGCAAAAGATGGTAGTGACCTTCAAGGACTGGCATGAAATGTTGCCCTTCGCTTTGCACGGGTATCGGACCTCTATCCGCACGTCAACAGGGGCAACACCATTCTCACTAGTATATGGGATGGAAGCAGTTCTTCCCATCGAGGTGGAAATACCCTCCCTGCGAGTGCTAATGGAAACAAAATTGGAGGAAGCAGAATGGGTTCAAGCTCGTCTGGATCAGTTGAACCTCATAGAAGAAAAGAGGGTGGTTGCTTTGTGTCATGGGCAGTTGTACCAACAAAGAATGAAAAGGGCTTATGATAAAAAAGTGCGCCCCCGCCAGTTTCAAGAAGGAGACCTCGTGCTCAAGAAGATGTTGCCTATCCAAAAGGATTCCCGTGGAAAATGGACCCCTAACTATGAAGGACCTTATGTGGTAAAGAAGGCATTCTCTGGAGGAGCATTGATTCTCACAAAAATGGACGGTGAAGACCTCCCACTCCCAGTGAACTCGGACGCAGTCAAGAAGTACTATGCCTAAAGAAATATATGGAAAAAAGAGAAAGATGAGCCAAGCAAAAATAAGCTCGCTAGGTCGAAAACCCGAAAGGGCGGCCTAGGCAAAAATCAGAGCGACCCGGTGGACTGAAAACTCTAAAGAGCAATCCAGGCAAAAATTAGGGTCAGAAGTTGGACTTCAAGCTACAAAGGCAATCAACGACTCCAAAAGTTGGACGATGAAGGCTCAAAGTTGTGGTAATGGGCGATTGGCGTTATTACTCCAAAGACACACAATCAAAAGATCTGCTTTCCTTGTATCTTTTTCTTCTCTTTCTTTTTGTAGTTTAAACTCCCATTGTAATTTTCAGACAGTGCGATTTTCTGCGCAGTTGTTTTTATTTGAATATTAAACACTTCCTTTATTCTCTCATTTCCCTATTATCGCAAAAATAACGTTCATGGTAAACAATACTGAATTGTGAAACATGTGCATGATCACAAGCATTATATTCATTGCGAAATTTCTAAAAAAATCACAAAAAAAAGAGATGATCTTTCACAAATTTGCAAAAAGGACAAACGCATAATCACTTCAGCAAATCTTAAATAACCCGCACTTTGGCACCGCTGCTTGAGGCAACCCTCGTATCCCACGTCAAGAGTCATGCGAGTTTGATGATGCCAGCAAAGTCAATAAAGAGCTAAAGAGCAAAAAGAGCAAAAGAGCAAGAAAAGAAAAATGAAAAAAGAAAAAAGCCAAGAGCAAAAGCCAAAAACAAAATCATTCCACATTTCATCCATCATGTCATCAATTACTTAACTACATGCACGCATGCATCATTCATCGCAAGTGTCTGTTAAGATAATTTTATTTTGTGTCGTTAGCACCAATTCTTCAGACCCCCAGCGGTCCTTCAGAGCCCAGGCGCTCCTTCAGACCAACAATGGTCCTTCAATCCAGATCGCACGTCGCGTTTCTCGAGCAGCCGACGGATCATCCGGCCCCAGGCCCTTCAGACTAGCTGTGTCCGCCAAAAAAAAACACAGTGCACGTCCTTCGAGGTTATATCAGTTCCGGACCTGATTAACCCTATGGCCGCTCGATAAGAGGCCACCCCCAGACCGTATCTCTAGTACCATAGCTAGAAGCGCTCCTTCAGACCCATTGGTCCTTCAGGCTTAGGCATGCCCCTCAGACCCCGACGGTCCCTCAGTCGAACTCAGGTCGATGCGCCAAGCATTGATTTTGAGCTAGACCTTCGGATCCCCGGCGATCCCTTCAGAGCCCCAGTGCTCCTTCAGATCCCCAGCGATCCCCCAGAGCCCCGGTGCTCCCTATTTACTTTCTGTCTAAATCGACCCAGTTTTCATAGATTTTTCAAAAAAAAAAAAAACCAAAATACCTCAGTCTGGCCAAAATTAGCGTCTTTCTATCTTTATTTCTATTTTTCTCGAGAAATTCGGAATCCCTCCGATTTCCTAGCAAAATATAAATAAAGAGGGGCAGCTGTAATACCCTAATTTTGTCCTAACCAAAATGAGAAAATTTTATTTACTTTTGATAAAAATAATTATTTTATTTTATTTTTTATTTTTATTTGTCACAAGTTTTTAACACAAGAAAATATTTTTTTTTTAGAAGTGAAGAAATAAAAATAAGCAAAGAGGAAGTGGGGGTCTATTAAAAAATAATAAGGTGCTGTCATGGAAGCCCAACCCAGCAAAATAGCTAGCCCAAATAAGCCTTGCTTGTTTGACCGTTAAAACTAACCTTCCTTTTTTCACAGCGGATTAGTAGCGGTGATCACTCTGAGGTTACTCGTTTGATCATCGCAAACATCCGCCTAAACTTCTTTTTTTTAGTTAATAAGGTATAAACATAATTTCGACTCCTTTTTTTATCACGCTTCCCGGTAAGCACGTTTTCAAACGAACAAGCGCTCAATCACAAACCGGTTGTCTATAGCGGTCACTCTGGGCCTCGCTTGTTTGAACGCTATAAATACCTTCTTTTCCGAATAAGCCATTAATGACGACCACTCTGGATTTATCTGTTTGGTCACCATGAACGGCCTCTAGTTTTCCCAAACTTTTCAAAAAATAAAAAACACCAACACACAAATATTTTCTACCCAAGAACTACGTAGCTTTGATTTCTCCATCGCACCCGGAGATACGTAGGAGCGGGGGCCCACTCCCGTCGAGCGCAAAAAACTAAAATTTTTATTAAGTCTTCCTTTCTCTTTTTTTCTTTCTCTTTTTCGCAAACAATCAAAATGGGTAAATAAGGTATTTTCATTTAAAACTAACTTTTTCTACACATTAAATTAAAAGGTAACCTTTTTAGGATGTTGCGGGGTGCTAGTACCTTCCCCGCACTTAATCGACCCCCGAACCCAAAAACAAAGGTTTTTTCAATGTTTTCCTAAAAATAAATATTGATGGCGGCTCCATTGTTCAAAAGCCACGAAGGATCCCTCCTCCGGATTCTTCGGTCGCTACAGACATATATAAACTAAAGGAAATAAGACTGATATTGGTTCCAATGGTAGATACCAAAATTGTTAGGCTGGATATCATATCTCGGGTTCACAGTTGTGAGCGTGAGTTTCTAGTCACAATTGCCACTCGGTCTACGAACCAAAAAAGGTGATATTTCATCCTCAAAATGGATAGCAAAAGGTGGTACCTAGTGCAAGAAGAAAAATGATAATTATGAGTGGAGTGTGTTTTAGGTGGATTTTCTTACATATGCACATTAATTTCAGATAATGTTGGGGAGTCCAGAGGAACACCAAGCTAGTGACCTGGACTGCCAAGAGAATTTGACGCCACATCTCCACCCAAAATCTTAAGGCTTCAGGTATATGGGCACCCTCTCTTAAATATCCTCCTTGCAGCTCATTCCTAGTCGATGTGGGACTAACCACTCCTACAAGAAAAACAGTTTTTAGCGTCGGCCAAAAGCCCACGATAATAGGTCAAAAGCGGACGCTAATAGTGCACTAGTGTCGGAGTAGCATCGGCCTCGTGTCGAGGCTAAAATCCTCAAAGCTAAATTATGGCGTCCCAAAAATACAAGCCGACGCTAACTAATTCGTTGACTATTTTTCGTTGACTTTTGCGTCGGCCACTTCGAGGCTATATAGCGTCGGCTAGGCCGACACTAATATTTTATTTTATTTTTTTTAATTCATAAACCTACTTTTCATTTTTACCACTGCACCTAATGCATTTACCCTGCACCTATTAGTTGGGTAACATTAAAACAACAGTCAAAATTCTTTATCCCAAAATCCCAAATACCATAACACAACTATCCTGAATAGTTGATTAATTAATCGTCAGAAACAACAAATACCATAAAACATAACGATCTTGAAACTACAAAATATGTAACAGGGTCATTATGAAACTACAAAATATCAAAGTGTTTGTCATCCAACAAATATATAAAAGTAACAATAACAAGATCAATAATCGTCATCGAGTGACTCTTCGTCCAAATCATCATCATAATGAGGATGGGAACGAGAATGGATAGCACCACACACTAGTGGAAAAAAGACATTTAGCGTCGGTTAAAATAGACATTTAGCGTCGGTTATCGCCCGACGCTAAATCGCCCGATGCTAAATGTCAGACATTTAGCGTCGGTTATTTAACCGACGCTAAATGTCACATTTAGCATCGGGTGTTCAGATAACCGATGCTAAATGTCCATTTCATCACTGTTTTTGCTGTCTGAAAATGACATTTAGCATCGGTTATTTGAAACAACCGATGCTAAATGTCCTGAAAAATGACATTTAGCATCGGGTGTTTGAAACAACCGATGCTAAATGTCCTGAAAGTGACTTTTAGCATCGGTTGTTCCAAATAACCGATGCTAAAAGTCATTTTTGATAAAAAAAATGACATTTAGCATCGGTTGTTTGAAACAACCGATGCTAAATGTCCTGAAAGTGACTTTTAGCATCGGTTGTTCCAAAGAACCGATGCTAAAAGTCATTTTTGATAAAAAAAAATGACATTTAGCATCGGTTGTTTCAAACAACCGATGCTAAATGTCTAATTTTTTAAAAAAAATAGACATTTAGCATCGGTTGTTTAAAACTACCGATGCTAAATGTCTAAATGTCTAATTTAAAGGCAGTGCCAATTTCACTGCCAAACTACACATCCCACACATCATTTCCTAAAGACAAATTCCATTGTGATAATCCAAAAATCAACACTCAGCTTGGAATCAAGCATACAATACAAAAGAAATTTAGTAGGCAAGATCACAAATATCAATTACGGGATACATAAAAAATTATTGTTTGAATCCTTTTCACCTATCAAGCAAATCATGTAGAAAAGGACCTCCAAGTTGAGTTCGTTTCTTTTTACATCCACTTAAATTAAATCCTTTTCACCTTATACTCAAGCAAACTGTGTGCACATGTATGACATTTAGTTGCATTGCAGCCATGCATCTACCTTTCTCTACTTCTGGAGGGAACAGAACTGCTTTTTTCACACTAAAACCAATTGTTTGTTCTTGAACATCATTTGAACCATCCTCCTCCTTTCTGTCATCTCTCTGATCTAAAACTGTGGAATTCCATATCTGCTGCTACTACAACATAATATCTGCTGCTGCTGCACATAATGAAACAAGAAGCTCTTGTAAATCACCTAGATTTCATTCATCTAAGTAGTCATCAGCAAATATCATTTCATTCATGCCCTCATTGTACTTAGATAAATGAAAATAAAGACATGCTAAAGAGGATAAAAGAAACTCACATGCGGATTGAGGATTTTGGTTTGTGAAAACAGAGATGAAATACAAACATCAAGAGTCACATCATATTTGTCAACAAATCTACTTGTTTCTGTACTAACTTGACTCATCACACTTGAACATATAGGAGAAACAGCACCATTATAATATTCCCTAACATATCTTGAATAGTTACAAACAGAACTGAACATTTTATATGTTGTGTCTGAGATTAATCCATGTGACCAGAAATACTCAGCTCTTGAATTAAAATCTGTTTCAAATTCTAGTACTGGATTACCAAGCTGCATCAAAAGGAAACTAGTTTTAGTCTTTTAGATACTTAAATTAAATTCCATGGTTAAAATTACAATTTTGAGGAATATTTAACTTATAGCAATGCCTTTTAAATTGAATAACTTCTCCTTTTTGTTGAATTGGAGCATAAGCTCAGCCAGTTGAGGAACATAGTGGCCTATTGATAAATTACATAAAAACATCATTGGTTGCATGTTTATGTTGTTACCTCAACTTCCACAAAGAAATATACATGTACTAAATGGAAGTTTTACCAGCATAGCTTTCTCCTATAATGAACAAACTTCTGTTTCTGTATTGTGGGAACTTTACAAACCAGTTTTGCAGGAAAATTAGATTATCCCTTGCTATAAAGACAAAGACAAAAAACAGTTTCAGAAAACCAAGGAACATGTGTGTCAATTAGGAAAAAGAAGACACTATTAAATGTAAAGTAAAACAGTAAATATTGAAATAATAACATGTTATGGAAAAACTATAGGCAAAAGGAACAAGACAGAATTCAGTAAAAAGTAAAGATTACAAGAAAACCAAAAGTGAGATACAGATACTTTATAGTGAGAACTCATAAGGGAAAAAAAAGAAAAAAAATTAAATAAATAAAGAAAAAAAAAGTTCTTAGGTGATTTCAAAATGAAATAGAAGGGTTAAAAAATTGCCTGTAATCTTGTCATTAACACCTTGATAAGATGAAATATCAGCTGAATAAGAAAATCCAACTCCAATTGCTGTTTCCAAATACAACACATTTGCTTCTGCAATATTTCACAACATGCAAAAAATGCTGATGAGTATTTCATTCATAACAATAACAAACATTTGTGTAGTTAAGGTTTGGTTTCATTAAGGTACCTGTATTCCAGCTGAATTGGTTTCCAACCAAGGTTTCTCCTTTAGGTCTAAATGGTCCATTTTCTGAAAATGCACCATATCCTAAAGAAGAACAACCAGCCCTTCAAAAAAACATGGACACAACACAAAAGTTTAAGTTTCAACTTTCATAATATAATATATTTGTGTGAGTGAAAAATAAAATAAAAAAGAAATAAGAAGTAAAGAGGAGCAACCTCCATTAAGTTTCAAGTACATGTGAAGCAAATAAACCGTTAACAACAACCAAAAACATGCAGTACCCAATTCTAAAGAACACATACCTAATACATAGATTCTGCATTTAGATATCAGAGAACTCATTCCTATCAATCCTATTCATGACTGACTCCACATCTTCCATGGCTGCTTCTTTAATATCATCGAAATCATCACCAGGCTTCACAACATATAAACCAATGCCAGCAATAGCTTGTTCAAGCCCCTGAAATACAGCACACAAAATTAGACCACTATTACTTAGCAAGAAGACATACTAAATAATACAGCTCCTCTGTCTGGATGGAGTTCGATGATTTGAACCAATCTATGTTTTAGTAGCTATAGAAGCTCTTGCACATATAAGTTGGAGTCCCAACAATCTAACTTTAAAGCAACAATAATAAACAATTTAACTTTAGTAGCTATAGAACCATTATCACCAATACCATGTAGCCAAACTATAGTTGCTTGATGGTTCCCTTTAGGTCTAACCACATGAGTCCTTCCAAACTCAAATGCTCTACTAGCAGCTCCACTACCTGAAACATGGCAACAATTAAGTACACTTAAAGGGATCTTCATCTCCCCCATAAAAGTAATATAGGCAATAGATACAAATGCATTTAAGGCCCCTTCATCATTTGCTGTTCCCCTAATTATCTGCATATGCAAATTTCAATATCAGTTCTTAGTAAAGCAATACAATACAATTAAAATATCAATTCTTGGTAAACCACATAATATTACCTCCACAAGTTCTTCATCCACAGACTCCTTATTTCCATACACTGATCCTCCAATCATCAACAATTGCTTTGTTGTTCATTCCACCAGAACAACTTAACAACTCCATTCCTCTAACAAGACTTTGACTTGAATCTAATTGGAGATCATAATTCACAGACAAGACAAAAAATAAGCTTTTCATTCTGCTGCTAATTGGAGATCATAATTCATAGAAATTTAAGAGAGACTAACATACATGCCTGAGGCAGCAATGAGACAAGCAAGACTTCCAACAGAGTTTCCTATTAGTACAGTTGGCTTCTTAACAACTTCATTCAAGAAATCCAGGATCAACTGTTTTATTATTATTGAATAAAACAAGATACAAGTTAATAAGTTTCTAATGCTAGACTAGAGGGTTAGTGTCCAAATAAAAGCTCAATAATTAAACAGTATAATTCTGGGCCAGTATCTTGATATTCCTGGGGAGTATATGACTAAGCTGCATCCAGTTCTCTAAGATGGTGTGGATTGAACAGCCTGGGGAGTATATGACTAAGTGCATGTCCACTTGATTTCTGCAACATAATATACTTTAAATCATCAATTTGATGACACTAAACAACAACTGCATCTAAATTGTCCAAATACATAACACATTGTGACTTGACAAATAAGAGTTATGCCAACTGTACTCACCACCCATTGGTGGCTCTCAGTAATATAAGTCTCTCCACTGTTATTCAAAATAGCAAAGTAATTACCTCTCAGTAATATAAGTCTCTCCACTGTTATTCACAAGGTATTCAAAATAGCAAATTACCTGTAGTAAAAGTCTTTCACAAGTTATTCAAAATAGCAAAGTAATTAAATTAGCACATATTAATAAGTTTTGTAGAATGAAAAGTGGAACCTTTAATAGATGAAATCAAGTCATGAATAAATCTAGGAGCAGTGCAATTGACTCCAAGAGCAACAACTTGTCTGCATGAATCAGCTATTGAAGCACAGTCTGAGATAGAATCACCACTAACCACATGACTTTCATCCTTGCAAGAAAAAGAAAACCACGCTCAGTGAATTTAGTAATTATGAGTATATATGTAAGCTTATGATGTAATGAACACTCACTCAGTGAACAACAAACTAGGAGAAACTGAATTTGTTCGGTTTTGTAACGAAAGCCCTTGCCGACACCAATTGCGAGTAGCTCCTGCCAATCATTCAAAGGCCTATTCAAAATATTGCACAGACAAAAACAAATAAATAAAGATCGAACAGTGAATAGTGTACCTAAGAAGAGAAAAAGAAGCCATCGCTGCCATGGTTCCCACTTCCCAGATAAACGAGCCATCGCTGCCACTCTCTAACTTTCTCCCTCTCGCATCCGACTCTCGTTGGTCGCCTCTTGCACGTGGTGGACTCGACATGGCGTGTTAGGGTTTTGTAAAGTACACAAAAAACGAAATCTGGAAGAAATAGGAAAAACGAAAATGAAAACAAACCTAAAAAACTGAGATCGAGGGAGAGAGCATAAAGGAGAACCAGATCTGAAGATCAAGGCTCAGCCATGGCTAAAACGAGATTCGCACGCGACACGCGAGAGAGAATGATGCGCTGAAAGAGGGAAAGCCAGGAGAAGAGAGGAATCGTTTGTGAATGGAGAATAAAGAGAGCCAGGAGAAGAGAGGAAGCGACGGCGAGGAAGGCGAGGAAGGCGACGGTGACGAGAGTGAGAGGACGAGATTTCAGAGTGAGAGAACGAGAGGTTGAGAGTGATGAGAGAACGATGGAAAACGCGTATTAGCAAAAAATTGGACCTTTAGCATCGGTTGTTTATACAACCGATGCTAAATGTATTTGCTTTAGACATTTAGCATCGGGTGTTTAAACAACCGATGCTAAATGTCTAAAGCAAATACATTTAGCGTCGGGTGTTTAAACACCTGATGCTAAATGTATTTGTTTTTAGACATTTAGCATCGGTTGTTTAAACACCCGATGCTAAATGTCTAAAGCAAATACATTTAGCATCGGGTGTTGAAACACCCGACGCTAAAAGTAGGCGCGAAATATGAAATCTTCTATTTAATTGCAAAAATGCCACCGGTTCAACATTTAGCATCGGCTGTTCAAACAACCGATGCTAAATGATGCTTAATAATGTCTTTTTTCCACTAGTGACATGATCTACCACCTGATCGACGCTCCAAAGCATCCATGCGATCAACAAATAATTTTTTCAGCTCATTAAAATAATTCTCTAACTTGTGAACCGTCATTCGCCTCTCGGGCTCAGTCGCTCCGCTCCGCTTTCCGGGATTGACTACTTAGAGTGGGAGTTAGAATTGCAAAATTCAGCGATTGAAATATGTATAACATAAAAGTTATGAGAAAGAGTGAACCAAAATCACTTTAATGATAACTTCTATAGAGGTTGATAAAATATGAAACCGAATCTAATTCTAGAGATTTAAAAATAATATCATAGGGTAAATTGTGAAGATGCAACCAAACACAAAATCAATTACAGGTTCCCAGCAACAACAAAAAAAAAGGTGCCTCTTGCCCACATTCTTTTTATGGAGTTCCCTTCTATAAACCAGATCTCAAATTGATGTTTGTTTGGTATGCTTAGTTAATAAAAAACCAATGCCGAAATAGTTTACCCTGTCTACCATCTGGATGAGTTCATGTCAACCATGAAGATATATATGTAACTTCTTCATTAACCTATTTCAGAGCTACGAAAATTAAAGCACAAATTTCTATTTTATGTTGCAAGCTTACCTTGGTTGTCTTCAACACTGACAATCCTTTGATACCAGAAGTCAACTCATGTGCACCAGACTTGTTTACTATTGCTTCTTTTAATTTTTAATTATAAACTGTTGTCCATTTCTTTTCCGTTCACAAGTCTTTTGATTCTATTTCTGTAAGGTTTCAAATTTTAATTATAGTATAGCACATTGTTTTGGATATAAAAAGAATGCTAAAAAATGCCCAGTCTTGAAACATATGTGCTCCTAATTGCAAAACCACTCCAATTATTACCTTGCAGTAACGGAACATTTTCCCATCCTTAAACAGAAAATAAGTGGCCACAATTGTTAGTGACTTTAACTACTGTCTATGCATATGGACTTATAGTGTTGGTGCAATTCAAAATTTTACGTTCCTGTTATTGAGTTACCCGAGAATATTCTTAAGACAACAAAAGAATCTTTAAATAAGTTTTTGCAAACACTTTCTCAAGACAACAAAACAAACTCACTCTTTTTGAAGCAACAACTACTACTTTTGAATAAATTAGGCTCTAAATCACTTAGGCTATTCAAATTCAAACATTCAAGTTTCAAAACCTCATTCATAGTAGTTTTAGAACAATCTTATCCCCCATCAGCTGTTAGTTTCAAAACAAAAATAAATAACTCAATGCTTATATGTTTTAACCAAGTAAAATAGGGAAAAACTGAGAGAGAAATATGCAACATATGAGAAACAGAGAAACATTTGTCAAAAAAAACCCCAAATACACAAAATCAATTGAGAAAACATATGCACAAATCCCTAAATACACAAAATCAACAAATTCACAGCATATGTAACAAAACCCTATCAACTGAGAAACAGAGAGAGATAGAGTGAGAGAGAGAGAGAGAGAGAGAGAACAAACCGAGAGAGAACGAACCCTATAAAACTGCTTCTAAAGTCGTTTGTGAGCGAGATGAGAGAGAAAGCTTCGTGAGAGAGATGAGAGAGAAAGCTTTGTGAGCGACGAGAGAGAAAGCTAAGCCCAGCGAAAATGAGGGACTGCGTGAAAGAGAGGGAGAAACGCCCGGTATTGAAAGAGAAACAGAGGGAAAGAGTGTCCGTGTGAGTAAAAAAGAGGGAGAGAGAGTTAGGATTTTTTTGGGTTAAATGAGATGTAGAGTCGGCACACGGCCGACTCTAGTTCGACTCTAGTTCGACGCTAGTTACGTCGGTATCGCGGCCGACGCTAAGATATGGACACTAGTTTGAGCTTTTCTAGTAGATAAGAGAGAGTGTGAAAAGAGATAAAGAAGTGAGAAATATGTGAGAAAATATTTTAAACCGAATTAAAGGTGATATTTCATCTGTAAGGACTAGCTCAATTGGCAAATGCCGAAATTGTTAGGCTGGATATCATGTCCCGGGTTCGAACTCGAGATATCACAGTTGTGTGCGTGAATTTCTTGTGGCAATTGTCACTCCGTCTACGAACCAAAAAAGGTGATATTTCATCCTCAAAATGGATAGCAAAAGGTGGTACCTTGTGCAAGATGAAAAATGATAATTATGAGTGGAGTGTGTTTTAGGTGGAGTTGCTTACATATGCAACAGTAAATTCAGAGAATGTTGGGGAGTCCGAAGGAACACCGAGTGAATGACCTGGACTGTTAAGAGAACTGGACGCCACATATCCACCCAAAACCTTAAGGCGTCACGTATGTAACCACTCACATTTGAATTTTCAAAAATTGATACCAATTGTTGGGGAGTCTCGGGGAGTACCGAGAGCAACACCGAGATAATGACCTGGACCACCAAGCGATTTGGAGGCCACATATCCACCCAAAACCTTAAGGCATTGAGTACATGGGTTCCCTCTCTTATATCCCATTCATTTAGCTCATTCCTAGCCAATGTGTGACTAACCACTCATACTTGAGTTCTCAACAATCTCCCCCTCAAGTGCGAGTTACCCACCTTGCTAGCCTTGATCCAAACCAGGATCCACCTCCGCTCCCCCACCGAGCCAAACCTGACCTCTAACACCACTTGTTGGGGAGTCCGAGGGAGCACTGGGAGAACACTCAGCCAATGACCTGGACCACCAAGAGACTTGGACACCACATCTCCACCCAAAACCTTAAGTGGGTTGCATTAATTTTCCTTCGTTTGTTAGGATAACAAACTCACACAATTTATAGGCCTTCGATCATTTATCTTCTCTTACAATTATGTGTCTCATTATTGTACGATTGCTTTTGAGTGTCGTTTAAAATAATAATTAAAAATTAAATTAAATTTAAATATATTTTAAAAAAAATGTAAACACTAGAAAAGAGAAATGAAGATAGAAAAAAAATGAAAGTGAGAGAGAGAGAGACAGAGAGTACTAAAATTATAATATTAGTAATTAATAACATCATTTAATGTTATAGTGGTCGTGTAAAAAAAGAAAAGAAATGCATCTAATATTTTAAATTGCAAATTTAGTGTGTAACTAAAATAACTTGCTCATAAAAAAATAAATATAAAATCACTTTCTAATTAATAATAACCTGGATGGATAAGAGGTTGGATGCAGGAGTGGGAATAGGGGAAAAGGAAGAAAGGGAAAAAGGGAAAAAGTCACATTTCTAAAATCACATTTCTTTATCTTTTTGATCACAAATTAATTGTCATGTGAGAGCTAAAGGGAAAAATTCTAAATAATTTAGGAAGCTAAGATAGTGGCCCTTTCCTTCATTATTCAGATTTGAAGTAGTGTATTCATATTTTTTTTTTGATAAGTCAAAGAATTTTATTAAGGGGGCACTAGGAGTGCATCGTTACAATTACAGATGCTATATTCGGTTGATACATTCGATGGGATTATTTTCTCATTCCTCGTATTTCATTGATACTTGACTACCCGATCTATGAGCTAACCATCCCCAAGATATCCCCTTTACATGGTTTAGCATTTGGTTTACGTTTGGGACTCCTCCTCTAAAAATAATCTTATTCCGGTTTATCCAAATTACCCACACAATAGCCACCCCAAACAGAAACTTTAATCTCTTTTTCTTCTTTCCTCCTGCGGATACTTTGTTGTTGATCAAGTGTTCCCAAGCTCCGTTACTCCTCTTCCTTGTTGCTCCGATCCATTCATAAACCTTTTTCCACAGCTGATCTGTAATGATACAATCAAAGAACAGATGTTCGGAATCCTCCGCTGCACAAAAACAGAAAACACAGCTGGTATTATTTTGAGCGAGAACTCCACGCTGCTGTAGATTAATTCTAGTTGGTAACCGATCAATTAAAACTCTCCAACCATGAACCAAATACTTTGAAGGAGCATCAGTTTTCCAAAATTTCTGCAGAATTTTACACTGCTGAACCGATTGCTGGTCTGTTTCGCAGCTAAGCATCAAGCTACTGTACGCGGATCTGACTGTGTAATTCTGCAGTTTCTCAGGTAGCCAGCACCATTTATCGTCTTGATCACGCACGGGACTGAGCGGAAACAGTAGTTCTTCCAATTCAGCAACTAGTCCTTCCTCTTCTAGAGATAACGGATGAGTCCAGTTGAATTCCCAAACCCACCGCACCCCCACCCAGCTGCCGTAATCCTCAACAACAACAGCAGGTTCTATTGCAAATTGAACTAATTGTGGAAATAATTCAGCCAATGTCCATTGACTACACCAACAATCAAAATTTAACTTTGCGACCATTCCCCAACTTGAGTTTTGATAAGTTACCGAACCAATTATTTCCAAAGGGTTGAATTTTATCGATTAATTGGAGGTCTTTCCACCATACCGATTGTTGAGCTTGAGCCAAAGTCCCCTCCTCACCATATAAAACTTCCAGCAACCTATTCCATACGTTGTTTTCCTTTACTAATATTCTCCACCTCCATTTTCCTAGGAGAGCTAAGTTGAATGCCTCCATGTTCCTTATTCCAAGTCCTTCCTTATCTTTAGACAAACAAATCTTACTCCATCTTACCCAAGCTATTTTTTTCACTTCCTCATTTCCTCCCCAAAGAAAACTCCTTTGTATTCTCTCCATCTCCTTTACCACTTTCTTTGGTGCCTTGAAGAATGAGAAATAATAGAGTGGAAGACTAGCTAAAACCGAATTAATTAAAGTAATTCTTCCCCCCCATTGATAGTTGTCTACTCCTCCACAATGATAACTTGTCTTTCATCTTCTTGAGGATCGGCTTCCAAGTGCTACTCAATCTAGGATTTGCCCCCACCGGAACTCCTAAAAACTTGAATGGCGTGCTTCCCCTTTCACAATACAAAAATTTTGCTCCTAAGATTGTATCCTCTTCCTTTGTGCCCACTCCTATTAGACAACTTTTATGAAAGTTTACCCGTAGTCCCGATACAAGCTCAAAGACACGCAACACCGCCTTTAAACACCACAAATTGTCCTTTGACTCCGAACACATGAACAAAGTGTTGTCCGCGAATTGAAGAACCGGAAAAGAAATCCCGTCTTCAATCGAGAAAGCTTCGAAGTATCCTTGCTCCACGCAATTTCTCACCAACCCCGCTAATCCTTCACCCACCATTAAGAACAAGAACGGTGCTAATGGATCCCCTTGCCTAAGGCCACGTTCCACATTAAACTCCTCGGATGGACTTCCGTTGACCAACACTGATACTTGACCCGTGAAGATGCACGCCTTCATCCATAATCTCCATTTTTCACAAAATCCCATCCTTTCCATCATGTATTCCAAGAAGCTCCAATCTACTGAGTCATAAGCCTTTTCAAAGTCAACTTTGAATAGAGTAAGTGGCTTCTTTTTTTTCTTTGAGAAATTAATTACCTCGTTTGCTACCAACACACCGTCTAGGATTTGTCTTCCTTGAATAAAGGCCGTTTGTGGTGCTGAAATGATTCCGGGCAGCACCTCTTTGAGTCTCCTTGCCAATACCTTAGAAATTATCTTATACATGCTCCCTATGAGTGTAATAGGTCGAAAGTCCCCTAACTCTTGGGGATTCTTTTTTTTACCAATTAATGCCACAAAAGATGAGGTGAAGGCTTTAGGTAGCCTTGCGTTCGAATGAAATTGATACATTACTCCCATAACTTCTTCCTTTATTGTCCCCCAACAAGCTTTGATGAAGTTAAAATTGAACCCGTCGGGCCCCGGGCTTTTATTTCCATCACAACTCCAAATAGCTTCCTCCACCTCCTCTATAGTGAAAGGAGACACCAATCTTTGACCTTCGCTTAAAGAAATCTTTTTAAACTCTACTCCTTTTAATTTGGGTCTCTCAAATTTTGCCGCCTCAAATTGTTGCTTGAAATGCCGTCTCACTTCCCCCTTAATCTCTTCTACCCCTTGAATCCATCCGTTTCCAACCTTTAGCATCTCTATTTTATTCCTTCTCTCCCTCACCTTTATGGCGTTGTGAAAGAACCTTGTATTGCCATCTCCTTGTTGAATCCAATCCACCCTTGCCTTTTGTGCCAAAATTGATTCCTTATGTTTCAATTCATCCCAAAACTCCGTGTTTAAGTCCTTCCATTTCTCTCCATCCCATCCATCATCATACACGTCTTCTTGTTCCATTAGGTTCATGTCTTTCACTATTCCTTCAATTTTAAGATCCTTAAACCCATATACTTTTTTGTTCCACTCCTTCAAACTTTCCTTGAGATACTTGAGTTTTTCCTTCACAATATGAGCCATCCATCCTTCCACCTTGTGTTCCTTCCATTTTTCCTCCATGAACTTCTTTCCTTCTTCATGTTGTAACCACCCATTGATGAATCTAAAAGGCTTGGGTCCCCAGTTCTTTTTAGAAGATAAAAGCCACACCGGACAATGATCCGATATGTCCCTATCTCCTATCCATTGAGCTGAGATACCCCAAGCTTCCACCAAATCTTGAGTCAATACTATTCTATCTATTCTACTAGCTGCCGGGCCATTCAGTTGAAACCAAGTGTACTTCTTCCCTAGCCATGTCGGCTCCACCACCTCCATTTCTTCCAAAAAGAACTTAAAGTCTTGACTCTCTCTCTCACTAAACCTCATGCTCTTTCCTCTCCTCTCCCCTCTTGCCAAAACTGTGTTAAAATCCCCCCCCCAATGACCCAGGATCCCTCACTCAGCCTTGCTTTCTCTCTCAACAAATTCTCCCATAACTCTCTTTTCCTTCTTATTGAACAACCAGAGTAGATATTCACGAAATAACACACCTTGTTGTCTATCTGAGTCGCAACACCAACATATACCGACATTTCACGAACAATTTCATATGCAATATTTCAACTAAATGAAATAGAAAATATGAAAGCCACATAGGAAGCACAAAGATTGCAACACTAAGTTGGTAGTTGGTATGGGATCATTTGTGATATAATTAAAATTAAAATGGTACAGTTGATATATTGGAATATCTGTTATTAAAAATAATGAATTCAAATGTGAGGAGGCAGGAGATGAATTGAAGTGACTTTGGAAATCAATTTGTTTAAAGTGTGGCTTAGGAAGTTAAACTGTTTAGGGAGAGCCAATTTAAAAGTAACGAATTAAGTTGTCTACTTCTAAGTGATAGAAGTATTGATAAATTAGAGTGGTTGATGGATAAAACAAGAAAATGGTGGGTTTGTCCAACAATCTAAACATTTTTGATAGAAGTTTTGATTTGTTCAGTTCTACTATATTGACTCTTTTTTCACCAAAAAGAGATATATAATCAACAAGCAACATATTATATAAATTTCACAATTTACAAGTTCTTTTGGCTGTACAAGAAAAATACTAATAGTCTAATCACCTAAGTTCGGTGATTAAGTAATGCTCAACAGAAACTTCTTTGTTATATATTAAAATTGTAGTAATTTTCTTTCACTTATCTATTCTGCCTATCATGAATATGTGTAGTGTTTTGCACTTTCTCATGTTTAGATTTTTTAAAGTAGTGGTAGTAATACTACTTGAGTCACTGAATTGCATGATACTACAATTAGATAAGCGACAAAACGTATCATGGAATTCCAACATGCTTAAACGAGTTGTGTAAAGTCAAAGATAGGTGCACTACCTTACCATTAGCGCTATAGTTTGACATTTATTCATATTATGTGTATTTATATATATATATATATATATATATATATATATATATATATATGTGTGTGTGTGTGTGTGTGTTAATTATTGCATTATCATAAAAAGTTTGTGGTCATGGCAGATTCAAACTATAAAACACACAAATACTTTGTTGAATGGCCTTAGAATTCTTTGATAATGGTAGAATAGAGTTTTCCAAGCTTTGCAGGCATAGGCCCTGCTTACTATCTGTTAGAAGCTTTTTATGCATGTGCAAATGCAATAGTACCACTCTTTCAAACAAAGTTTGTCTTCATGTACGCGTAGTCACCATCTCCCTGTACCACCATTTGTTACAGTGGTTGTCTTTACGTGTAACCTAATCACTTTTTCTTCTCATTGATATTTTGCTTTGCCTTTCAAACTACCCAACCACTTCTTAGGACCACTAGGCATTAAGATCTCTGAATTACAACGGCTAGTATATGGTTGATGGAACCACACATGGATGTCGAACTTGTTTTCCTAAACAAAAAAAGATATGTGAAATTTATTTATTGTCTTCTATTTTATGTTGTACTTTCAATGAAAAATTATTTAAGAATTTGAAATAAACAAATACGATTAATAAATTTAATGGATTTTATTACTATCATTAATTTTAAAAACAAAAGTAAATTAAATGTAATTTATTCTATTACTATTAATAATTTTAAAAAAATACATTCATTAAATTAAATTAAATTAAATTAAATTTAAAAATATAAAGATAACACAAGAAGATGACATGTGCGGTTGTTTACCCCAAAGAGTTTAGAATCTACCAATAGCAAGCATCTACGAAATTTGTTATTTGTTGTCCTTGCGAGACAGACCTATCAACTCTAAAGATGTCCCTAATTCTAAGCTTTTGCCTTTCCTTTTCCTTTGTAATTAAGTAGTTCAGTCAAACAAAATTTAAATGTACTAAGAGCATCTCTAATAGTAAAAAAAGTAAGCAACACACTTTGAGTTGTCACATCATACTTAAGATTTCCATTAAAATTTCACATAATATTAGTATACTAATTAAAAATAATAATAATGATAATGATTAATAAATGGGTGCAACACATAGAAGTGAGCGAGTAGTATACTAGTGTACCACCCAATTGGACAACAAAAGTGGATTACATTAATTAATAATAGGCTAAATATATATTTTGGCCCTTTATCTTTGGGGTTGTGGTCACTTTGGCCCTTTATCTTTTTTTTTTCTCATTTTAGACCCTCATGTTTTTTGTGTGTGTCATTTTGGTCCTTGCCGTTATCATTTTGGTCCCTTATGTTTTTAATTGATTTCATTTTAGTCCCTTATGTTTTTAATTGATTTCATTTTGGGCCCTTATGTTTTTAATTGATTTCATTTTCGTCCTTAAAAATTTGCCTAAAAAAACATAAACATAACGGCAGGGGCCAAAATGACACAAACAAAAAACATGAGGGTCTAAAATGAGAAAAAAAAAAGATAAAGGGCCAAAGTGACCACAACCCCAAAGATAAAGGGCCAAAATATATATTTAGCCTTAATAATAACAATGATAATAATTGATAAATGGGTTTATTATTATTGTTGTGTCTTTTTCTCTATAAAAGAAACCATCCATTCACTACAAGAATAAGGCTATATTGCTACCGATGTTTGCCACGGAGGGATATCCGTCGCTAATTTGCGACGGACTTGCGACGGTTTGCGACGACGAGTGAGTTTAGGAGTTGGGCGCTTAAAATCCCGCTCAAAATTTGCGACGGGAAGGAACATTGGTCACTAATTTGCGACGGACAAGGATGATGGTAGCTAATTTGCGACGGATGCGTCGTCGCAAGCCCGTCGCAAACGTTTTTTCCTAGTTTTATCCACGCGATCCCTTATCTCTTCTCTCAGACACACAGAACACAGTTCACGCCGCCCTCCTCACTCTTCGCACCGTTCGCGTTCTCTGCCGTCCTCACTCCTCACGCCGTTCTCTGCCGTCCTCACTCTTCACGCCGTTCGCGGTCTCCGCCCTCCTCACTCCTCACACCGTTCTCCGCCCGCCTCACTCCTCACGCCGTTCGCGAACTCGTCGCCACCGCTCCACCCTGCGACGCGCGTCTCTTCTTCCGTCGTGGCGCACTGTTTCGTCTCTACCAGGTAAATCGCCTTCCCTTTTCCCTTTTCCCTTTTCCCTTTTCGTCGATGTGACCCATTTTCTCATTTCACTGTGAAAACCCTAAATTCCCAAATCGCTGCACTCAATATCAGAATCACGAAGAAGAGTCAAATCACGCAGAGAAATCGTATCTTGGAGAAGAATCGCTACACCCAGTTTCAGAAATCACGCAGAAGAATCGCTACACCCTTCAGTCTTGTTCTCAGGTTGCTTCTTCTTCTTCTTTCAGTACTCTTTTAGGTTCTTGCAATTTAACCCAAATATGCGTTTAACCTTAAAAATTATGAAGCAATGGTTCCAATTTTGAATGAGTTTAACCTTAAAATATGAGTTTAACCCTAAATTCTGAATCTCTTTTGCTGCCTGCTTTTACAGCTGAAACCGAATTGCTGGAAGTGGTCTCCATCCATGTAATATTGCTGGAACAGAATTGCTGGAAGTGGTCTCCAGCTGAAACCGAATTGCTGGAATTGCTGGAAGTGGTCTCCATCCGAATTGCTGGAAGTGGATAAAGTTGTACACTATATTGGTAAGCTAACAACATGTACAAATTGATAAAGTTGTTAAACTAAGCATTGTGAAATGAAGTTGTATTGTTTTTTTCAAAACTGATTATGTAAACAAAATAGTGAAATGATGCATGCTAAGGACTACGTTGAATAGAATAGTGAAATGAAGTTGTATTGTTTTTTTCAAAACTGATTATGTAAACAAGTGGACCCTTTCAATAGAATATTGAAGGATACAAAATGGTTAGGTGCAAAGTAGAGAAATTCTTGTTAGTATGGTTTTGAAATGATGCATGCTAGGGACTACGTTGGACGGTATAATCTCAGTTGCTTATAATATAAGAATCTATGGATAGTTAGTAGATGCTCATTGTGATTGTAGCATTTGTTGATGCTTTTATACAAAAAAAAGGATGACTAAGTTAAGGAATCAATGTTTATGTGATACGAAGAAATTAAGAGGTGGATATCTTGTAGGGGTTTATGGATATTAGAAGGGTGTAAATGCATGAAATTGATCACGTAATTGGAAATAAAAGAAATTAGTACAATGACTTGATGAATAGAAGTTTTAAGTGACCAAAGAATACAAGTTTAGTGAAATAAAAAATGGGGGTTTAATAGTTCATCTTAGTTAAAGTAAGAGATTTAAGTTTAGAGATCCAAAATAAGTTCCATTAGTAAGCAAAAATATTGTAGCTTAGACTTATTGTGGATTAGAATCTTTTATATTTTATGTTCCTAAGTTAAAGTTTAAGATGATTAAACAAATGAAGATATTACTCAATAGTATTTTAGATTCCCTACCACTACAAGAATAAGCCAATATTGCTACCAATTTAATTGATTTTGTTTTTATTTTAGCATTTTAGCTTTTCACTCTCTCTCTCGATGGGCATCCATCGTTTACATTCTTATCTTGCTCTCTCTCTCTCTCTCTATGGACATCCATCTCTCTTTTATATATTGACAATTTTAAATGTGCAGAATGGAATTTCCTCCTTCGCACCGCCTTTGGATGTATGATAGGTTGTTTCCAAAAAGAGCGGGTTTGAAACAATCTTTTATAGATGGCGTGTGGGATTTTATTCTTTTTGCAATGACACAAGAACAATTTCGAGTTGAAGGGGGGATTCGATGTCCGTGCGTCAAATGCAAATGTGGAAAGATTAGGAATCCATCGGAGGTCATTGATCACTTGAAGAAAGTTGGGTTTAGGCCTAATTATTGGATTTGGACGAGTAATGGTGAGAAAGGGCTTGATGTCGTCCCATTGGTTGGCGAAAATTGCAGGGGTGCTGCTAGTAATTCCGCAGATATAGGATGTGGCGAACAAATTAACTTGATGCAGAATATGGTTTGTGACGGTCTTGGGGTGAATGTGTCATTCGAGGAGGAGCAATATGATAACATGGACGAGCTTCCGAATGAGCAAGCACAGAGATTCTATAATCTGTTGTTAGATGCAAACAAACCATTGTTTGAAGGGTCATCATACTCAAAGTTATCGATTTGTGCGAAGCTTTTAGCTCTCAAATCGTTGAGTAATACATCTGAGGTGGGAATGGACTTGATATGTGACATGATGTCAGGCGTGACACCTATGAATGAAAATTTGCCAAAGAATTTTTACGAGGCTAAGAGGTTAGTTTCTAAGTTGGGATTGGAAGCTAGAAGGATCGATTGCTGTCTGAAAGGTCACATGTTGTATTATGACAATGAGTTTGGGAAAAAGGATGCTGCGCTACTTGAATGCAAATTTTGTAATGCGCCGAGGTATCATACTCGCAAAAGGGGGACTAGTAGTAAGAATAAACCAGTTCCGGTGAAGTCAATGTTCTACTTGCCAATAATTCCAAGGTTGCAGAGAATGTTTGCATCCGAGCACACTGCAGGGAAAATGACGTGGCATTTTGAAAATAAATGTCCCGGTGTGTTGCGTCATCCGTCTGATGGGGAAGCATGGAAACACTTTGATCGGGTACAACCTGAGTTTGCAGCGGATCCACGCAACGTACGACTTGGGTTATGCTCCGATGGTTTTACGCCATATACCCAAGCATCGGCTTCCCCATATTCTTGCTGGCCCGTTATTGTTACCCCGTACAACCTTCCCCCTGAGATGTGTATGACTAAACCTTACATGTTTTTGACTTGTCTGATACCTGGCCCAGAAAATCCAAAAGCAGGCATTGACATCTATTTAGAACCACTAATTGATGATTTGAAGAGGTTGTGGGATGGTGTCTCGACTTACGATTACGCACGGAAGGAGAATTTTATGATGAGAGCCGCTTTGATGTGGACCATTAATGACTTCCCTGCTTACGGCATGTTGTCTGGTTGGCAAACTCATGGTAAATTAGCATGTCCACATTGTATGGAGCATACAAAGGCATTTACCTTGAAACACGGAGGTAAGAGTTCTTGGTTTGACTCGCATCGTAGGTTTTTGCCACATGATAATGCATTTAGAAGAAACAAGAATGCATTTAAGAAGAAGGAAGTTGAAAATGATGAGCCGCCTCCTCAGTTGAATCCAGGCCAGGTTTGGGATAGAATTAGAGATTTGCCCAAAATCACAGATGATCCCCTTGTTTCTCGATTTGATGGATATGGACAAGTGCATAATTGGACAAAGAGGAGTATCTTTTGGGATCTCCCATATTGGAAAGATAATTTATTGAGGCACAATCTTGATGTGATGCACATAGAGAAGAATTTTTTTGACAATATATTTAACACAGTGATGAACATAACGGGCAAAACAAAGGACAACGATAAGGCGAGATTGGACGTTGCTCTTTACTGCAATCGAAAGGACTTAAATTTGAAGCCACAGGCTAATGGAAAGATGCTCAAACCCAAAGCATGTTACTCATTAACTATCGAGCAAACAAATTCAGTTTATCAGTGGATAAAAGAACTGAAATTCCCAGATGGATATTCTTCTAATTTGGCAAGATGTGTTGATGTGAAAAAGAGAAGAATGATTGGGATGAAAAGCCATGATTGTCATGTATTTATGGAATGTTTACTCCCTATTGCGTTTAGTTCTTTACCGGCGCATGTTCTAAATCCGCTAACTGAAGTGAGTCAATTTTTTAAGGATTTGTGTTCTGCGTCTTTAAGAGATGTTGACCTTGTTAGGATGGAACAAAACATTTCATTCATTCTATGTAAGATGGAGAGAGTATTTCCACCTGGTTTCTTTGGTTCTATGGAGCATCTCCCCGTTCATCTAGCATATGAAGCAAGACTTGGTGGGCCAGTTCAGTACAGGTGGATGTATCCATTTGAAAGGTATCATTTTGAGAACTAATTCATTTTTTTCCATTTGAGGTCAGTATAATTTTCCACCTAATCAAGTTGTTTTATAGATTCATGGGTGATTCTAAACGATCGGTGAAAAACAAGGCGAGGGTTGAAGGATCGATTTGTGCATCATACCTACACCGCGAAATAACCCACTTTTGCTCACATTATTTCACCAACTTCACGTTGAGAAATAAAAGGAATGAAATGCAAAATGATTGTGTTAGACATTCATTAATGTTATCGGTTTTTGGCCAATCTGGTCGCCATTCTGGGAAGGAGTCGATTCACTAGGTTAACGGATGCGGAATATAAGTCAGCTCATGTTCATGTGTTGAACAATTGCCCTGAAGTTAAACCATACATTGAGTACGTATATCAATATTTTCATTCAATTAATTGTTCATATCTGTCAGCTCATTTAGTACTATCATCTAATTTGATCAGGTCATTCTTGTTGTCTGAAGATGTAAGAGGTGATCAGGCATCTGCTCATATATATGAAAATTTTCCAATATGGTTTCAAGAAAAAGTAAGTGTTGAATTACTTGTTCCTCAACCTTAATCATGTGTTCCTCACGAAATAACTTGTTTGTATGTCACGTACGTAGGTTTATTCCGAGGAACCAACTCCAATCAATCAACACTTGAGAAACTTATCTGATGGTCCCTCTACAAAAGTGAAAGAGTATCACACATTTTTCGTGAATGGCTACAAGTTTCATACCCACTCATGGACGAAAAACAAAGCAACAATTAACAGCGGAGTTTATGTAAAAGGGGTCAATGAAGGAGGTGAAGATGATTATTACGGTGTAATCCAACACATTTATGAACTAGAGTTCAGTGCGTTAGACTACGCTAAAACTGTAGTGTTGTTTTACTGTGACTGGTTTGATCCGTCAGCTATAGGCACCAAAATGGATCCAAAGTATAATAGAGTGGACATACGAATGGACAAAAGATATCCAGCGTTTGATCCGTTTATAATGGCAGAGAATGTGAGACAAGTGTACTATGTTCCTTATCCATCAACTCGAAGAGACAAGCGAGGTTGGTGTGTGGCAATCAAGACAAAGCCAAGGAGTCGCATTGAAACAGATGAGCCAGTGGAAGATGTTGCCTATCAGACAGATGATATGTCACCTGTAAATGAAGTTAATGAAGTTGAACTGATTTCTAACTTACGTGATTTGGAAAGCAATGGTGAAGAAGTGGATCCAAACAACTTGGAAGGAGATGACTCACATGAGGTTCCAGTTGATGTAGAAGATGAAGACGATGAAGAAGATGAAGATGATGAATGGCCAGAAGATTAGATATATATAATGTGTTTGTGTTTGAATTGTGTGAATTGATGTATCCAAACAACTTGAACTGCTTTTAATTCATGTTTGTGTCACAATCTTGTGTGTGAATGGATGTATCCAAACAACTTGAACCGCTTTGTAATTGATGTTTGTGTTTGTGTTTTAAAAGTAAAGTTAATGTTTTTTAATTGTTTGTGTTTGTGTTTATGTTTAATTTCCTCTGCGCCAGCATGGCATCAGGTGGAGGTAAGGGGAAGTCTAAAGTTGTCCCTCGTCGTAAGAAAACGAGGGTGATATGGGTCGAGGACATAGGCGACTATTCAGAGATTCCTACGACATCTACCCCTACACAGACACGCCCAACACATGCAGGTAGAGTGAGACCATTGCAGAGTCCTCCAACACAGACGCCACAGCAGACCTCTGGAGTTAGGTCCGTAGATAGGCCACAGCAGACCTCTGGAGTTAGGTCCGTAGATAGGCCACAGCAGACCTCTGGAGTTAGGTCCTTACATATTGGATCTAGTTTGTCGCCGCGAGTTACTCCTTCACCTACTCCATCTCCCCGAGATGTACATGGTAGTACTTCATCTGCACGAGTGACGCCTCCACCATCACAGAGTCCTCCATATCGCATGATTCCGGTACCAGGCTTTTGTGGGATACCTACTCCTACCCCTTCACCAGATGCTATGCCTACTCCGATCCCTTTGCCATCACCGACAGAGCCACTTTCACCTGGAGATGATGTGATACCTGATGATGATCAGATGCATGATGTTGAGGGGGGTGATGATGTGATACCTGATGTTGAGGGGGGTGATGATGTGATACCCGATGATGATGATGATGATGATGATGAGATTACTTTACGCGACGGGCGAGTTGTCATCCGTGTTGAGAATGGAGGGTATGTAAAGTTTTTTATAACTTTGTTTGATTGATTGTTTTGTCATATATATAATGGGTTTTAATCGTTTCAATTGTTTTAACTTTGCAAGGTTTCTTCCTTCAAGGCCAGCTGCAAATGCTATCCGACTGACTATTCGCGAGTTATACCACTACCCATGGGCTAGTTGGTCAGAGCTTAATGAGGATGAGCGAAACCATTTTTTTAACGATTTTAAAGTAAGTGTTCATTTTAACACATCATTTTTTTAACGATTTTAGAGTAAGTGTTCATTTTAAGTTGGTTAGAGCTTAATGAGGATGAAAGATTTTAGAATTTGTTAAGTTATTTGATTTGATGTAACATTTGTTTTGTAAATGTTTTCACAATGCAGAAAAAAGTTGCTTGGCGTAAGTCTCAGGAAGCCGCCGTTCGGGATCTTTTTCATACGAAGGCTGCTCTCCGACTCTCTGATATGCTCAGACGTGTCCGCATGGGGAGGAACCGGCCTCTTTGGATGGGGGATAAAGTTTATAATCACCTAAGAAATCACATCTGGAATGATCCAAAATTCAAAGCTAAGTGTGAGCAGAATAAGAAGAACAGGGCATCAGAAAAAGGTGGAAGCTTGCACACTGGAGGTTCCATCTCTATGTTGTAGCATTCAGAGAGAATGGTATATTCTTAAACTTATATTTTCCTTATGTCAATATAATAATTTACCATTTTCAAACTTAAGTTATTAATTATAGGCCAAGAAGATGGGGCGGACTCCACATGTAGATGAGCTTCATCGCCACACTCACATTAAGAAGGGAACAAGCGAGTTTGTAGAGGACCGCGCTCGCATTACTCAGGTATAAAGAACATGCGAACATGTACTTTAAGGATGGTAATTTTGTGATGTCTGTGTAGTTTGTAGATTGAGTTTTTGATAACATTGTGGTGATAATGTTTCAAGTTCTGATCTTAGGCTGAGTTTGGATTAACTTATAATCAACTATTGTGGTAATAATGTAGCTAGAAAAACTTGTAATAAACTTCACAGTTTCCATTACCAGACTTAATGCCTTTCATTTGTGGCACTCAAGGTTGAGTTGTACGTTCTAGCATTGAATCACTGTAATATCCCTTCTTCAAATAAAACTTGGTATTAATTTTGTCCTAATTGTTGTTTGGGAAAGGCACGCAAGTTGCCTTCTCATTCAGCTCCAATACTGTCTATCAATAGGTGATAATGGAGTTGCTGTCAAAGCTAAGAAATGTTCATATAAACATTGACTTCCTGTTGACTTCTTGGAAATGAAATGATAGTTTCTAAATGATCACCAACATCAACCTTGATATGTTTCTTCAAGTTATAGCAATTTAAACAGTTGTTCAATATCAAACTTTCAAGGTAAGGGATTTTTTGAAACAGTTCAAGAAACCACATGCTTGTGATAATAGGACTCCCCAACCATGACAAGTATAACCCTCTCAGATAACAGGAGCATCAATATAACCATGTCTGAGTCTGACACAATAACGTAAATTCTCAAGACTTGGGGCATCAAAAAACACATCTTGTATCCCTTGAACATCAACTGCCTTGAGCTTTTGTAGTCATGCAAGCATTCTCAAAGATTTCAGTCTCCGGAGTACATGTTCGCATGGTGTGTTTGATTATAGTTGGTGTGTTTGTATTGAATTTGTAGGGCTATTATTGTATTGGAAATAGATATGAGAAACCATAGTTAATGTATAATACTGAAATTGCCATATTGGTTTTGCCAAATGCTGCTGTGCAAAATTCCAGGAACATGTGCAAATTAGTGTAGTAGAATCTGTGCGCCAGTTATAGTTGGTGTGTTTGATTATAGTTGGTGTGTTTGTATTGAATTTGCAGGGCTATTGTATTGGAAATATATATGAGTCATTTCAATGTTAAAGACATTTCTGTCTGTTATTATGAATGTGCCTGATAAAATGTCTCATTTATTTTGAGTATGATTATAACTTGTGCATTTGATAGGAGGAGTTTCAGCGGATGTTCTCTCAATCAGATATACCAGTAGACCCCGTTGAGTTGGCTAAGCTGAAGCGATTGTCGTGGGAGAAGGCTGTTGGAGGGCCCAATAAGAGTCGTGTGTATGGGACAGGAGGCATATTTGACAATATGGTAGACTCTGGAGCTTCGACGAGCACGGGCCTGTCTCCTGAGGCCCGTAGGATCATCCAAGATATGTCACAACAATTTGCAGAGCAGTTTGCACGACAACAGGAGCATGTTGCACGACAGCAGGAGCAGGTTACACGACAGCAACAACTACTTGAATACGTATTTAACCATTCTGGGATTGCAGTACCTCCACCTGATTGGCAGCCGCCCGAGCAGAACCAGCCCGCCCAGCAGGACGAGAACGAAGATGCAGATAATGGAGACAGTGGAGATCACGTTTATGGGGAGGGTTATTGACGACATCTAGGTAATCTATGTTTTAATTAATGTGCAAAATATCTTAGTTTTATGAATTAATTAGTAACAATTATCGTTTTTGATTTGTTAGGTTTATTGTTCAGAGTTGGACTTGAAGAAGCTTTGTCAGAATTGAGTTTACCGGAGATTAGTGTAGTTTATGTATGTTTGACATAAACTAGTGGTATATTTTGAGATTTGGTATGTTTGACATAAACTACTTGTATGTTTTGATATATTTTGAGATTTGGTATGTTTGACATAAACTAGTTGTATGTTTTAACATTTTTTGAGATTTGGTATGTTTGACATAAGCTAGTCGTATGTTTTGATATAATTTGAGATTTGGTATGTTTGACAATAGTGTAGTTTATGTATGTATGTATGAATCGGTGAATTGAAGTCTAAAATGAATTGGCAGGTAAGTATTGCAAAGAGGCATGACATTAGTGTAGTTTATATAAGAAATTGTGGATTGAAGTCTGAATTGAATTGCCCAGAACTAATTATTTTTTGCGTAGCGACGGAATTTGCGACGGAATTTTTGACAATTTGCCACGGAATTTTTGACAATTTGCGACGACAATTTTGATGGTTAGTTAAAATAATTTGCCACGGATTTGCGACGGATTTGTGACAAAAAGGATATCATGTTTTGCGACGGTTTTGCCACGGAATCTAGTGGCGGATTTGCGACGGTTTTGCCACGGAATCTAGTGGCGGATTTGCGACGGTTTTGCCACGGAATCTAGTGGCAGATTTGCGACGGAAAACTTTGCGACGGAAAATTCCGTGGCAAAAGATTTGCGACGAAGGTTTTTGCGACCGAATTTGGTCCGTCGCAAAGTTCGTCAGAAATGCTAGTTTGCGACGGAAATAGGTTAATTTGCGACGGAAATGGCCGTCGCAAAACAGCGATTTTCTTGTAGTGATTCTTTGAGAAATTGAGAGAATCCTAACCCCTGTAATTTCTTACTAACTTATTTGGGAAAGCCTAACTTGTGGATAATAACTTTCAGCATATACACAAACACCACCATTACTTATCCTCCAACATTAATCCATTTGGTATGGAAATATAATATTTAAAATAAAACACAAAAGATGCGTTTCACAAATCTGGAGTATCACATATTGCCTTCCCGTGGAAATATATATATATATATATATATATATATATATATATATATATATATATATATATATATATATATATATATATATATATATATATTAAATAATTTATAATTGAAAAGTTTATATGTGCAGTATTTACTGACTTTACTGGTGGGCTGGCTAATCTATACCGAAAAATTTGACTGATCACGTGTATACCCTACTTTGCCGGTATGTGTTGTTCTCCCCTACCAATAGAGTTTTTGCCATATTCAAATTCAAACCCAAAACTTTGGAGTGGAATTCGAACTCAATTACTATTCGAACCAACTCTTATTGATATCCATATGGCTGTTAAATCAAAGTAATTTGATCAAAGTGTTGGTCGGATGGAGGGGTTGGTAAAAAATACATACATACATACATATATATATATATATATATATATATATATATATATATATATATATATATATATATATATATATTATGATTTGAGCTGCGTCACTACACATTTCTTTATCTTTTTTATCACAAATTTATTTTCATGTGAGGGCAAAAGGTAAAGAGTCTAAATCATTTAGGAAGTACTTGTAGCCCCTTTTCTTTATAATTCAGATTTGAAATAGTGTATCCATATACTGGCATTTCACGAACAGTTTCATATACAATATTTCAACTAAATGGAATAGAAAATATGAAAGCCATGTAGGAAAAACTCAAAGATTGCAACACTAAGTTGTTAGTTGGTATAGGCCATATGGCTCATTTGTGATAAAATGGTAAATTGATATTGGACTATCTATTATTAAAAATAATGAATTCAAGTGTGAGGAGAGTCCGTTTAGGCGATGATTTGAAGTGGATCTGGAAATTGATCTGTTTATAGTGGCTTTGGAAATTAAACTGTTTAGGGAGATCCAGTCTAAAAGTAACGAATTCATGTGTAGATTTATTAGAGTAGTGGTGGTGATACTACTTGAGTCACTGAACTGCATGGTACTACAATTATGTAAGCCACAAAATATATCATGGAATACCAACACGCTTAAACGAGTTACGTAAAGTCCAAGTTAGCTCTATATTTTGGTTTTTATTCATATATATTAAGTGTCTTTCACTACAAAAAAATTGGTTATTAATTAGCGACGGAAATTTTCCTCGCAAAATGACCAAATTTCGTCGCTAATGACCGTTAGCGAGGGACCTGTTGCGTCGCTAAATTGCTCCTCGCTAATGGGATTAGCGAGGGAATCTGAGTCCATCGCTAATTAGCGACGGACCATTCCGTCGCTAATTCCCTCGCTAATGGCAGCCACGTGGGAAAATTCTGACAGCCACGCGTCCACGTTCCCTCGCTAATTCCCTCGCTAATGCCTAGCCACGCGTCCACTTTCCCTTGCTAATTCCCTCGCTAACGCCTAGCCACGCGTCCAATTTCCCTCGCTAATGCCCATCTGATTGTATTTTTTTTATTAATCTGCTTTTATACCTCTTTATTTTATTAATAAATAATAAAATCTAAAATACATAAAACAGTTTAAAATTAAAATTCTCAATAAATAAAAATTACGAGAATAAAATTTGAATCTACAACACTTAATCTGAAATGTTATAACAAAAACGTTAATCAACAACACTAAAAGCTGCCACCATCAGACTCCTCAGCTTGCTCCTCATCTTGCTCGTCATCTTTCTCCTCATTTCCTCCTCATCTTGCTGCTAATTTTGCTGCATATTCTTAAAATACTTTAACATCATCGCCTGCCTACGGCTCACCTTCTCGAAGTTTTGCTGCATCTTTTTCATCGCCTCAGAAGAGGTCCTGACCTCTTGTCGAGTATCGTGCAGCTCCTGTCGAGTAGACTGCAGCTCCTGTCGAGTAGACTGCAGCTCCTGCTCCATCTGCCTCATATGCTCTGTATCTGCAGGAGTAGAAGCTGGTCGACTGCGTCTTCTGCTGCTCCCGGCCTCAGACTGGCCCATACATGGAGCCAAGGGCCCCGTACCATACAGGCGACCCTTAGACCAACTAACTATCTTCTCCCAATGTTGATTTGCCAGATCTATCATCTCAGGAGTAAGTTGGCCAAGTGATTCAGGGTCCCAGCTCCCCTGAGTTAGCTGAGTCATGAACTCATTTACTTGCTCCTGTTTTGAATAACCACAAATTAGCGCTCTATTCTGACAAAGCAACATTATATAATACAAATCAATTTGTATATTTACCTGAGTCATCTTGGAGCGCTCATCAACATACTCGCCAGTGTCTTTCCTCACATGGGTGGCTCTATGCAGCTCAGGAGCAGTGATAAGGGCGTCCTGCCTTTTTACTCTGTAAAATGAAATACATTTTCAAAAATTGCTAACTAATTAAATAATGTAAAAAAAAACACACAGATTTGTAAAATAATTTACCAATCTAGCAGCATGCTGAGCCTGGTTGATGGACCAGCCGCAGTGAAGCGAGCCACCCTTTTCTGAGTTTCTATTGTTTTTGGCGCTTGCAGCATTTTTCTTGAAAGTCTCAGTAGCCCCAATGGCTCTTGAAGGCATTCCAAATATCATCACCCATGAAGTAAGACTTTTTATCTTTACAGCGGAGCATATAAAGCAAATCTAAAATCTGAGCGCCCATCCTTTTGAAAAAAAGTCTCCGCACATTGTCATCTTCTTCTATGTCCCAAGTTACCTTGGTCTGTATTAAGTAAAATGAAAATATCTATTAGTAATTATATTAAACGTTATTAAACATAAAATTTAAACAAACAATATAAGTAATGACAAAATAATTGACACTTACCCTAAAGAAGTCAAGCAGATCCTTCCTGTCATCTTCTTCGATTTTGCTCCACTTTTTATGGAACTTTTGAAAATATTTTTTCCGGATGACATAGGTGATGCTTGATGAAGCTACCTTTGCAGGAAGAAGCCTGCATAATGAAAGATATATCGAACAATCAAATATATATATATAAGTCATTGCATAATTAACTTTAAAAAAACAAACAATATAATACTTACGCGTTACCACGGCTATAAATGACTTTTGAGTCTAATACCATTAATAACAACCACCTCCACTCTCTTGTCATCGATGGATGAATCACCTTCAACATTACCACCACCAACATCGTGCTGAATATCATCCTGGGGCTCTGGTGTAGGCATAGATAACCCAGCTGATGGGCCCATATGTCCAGCTGATGGGCCCATATGTCCAGATGATGAGCCTATATGCCCAGCTGGTGTGCCATATCCAGCTGATGTGCCATACCCAGCCGGTGGGCCATACCCAGCTGGTGGGCCATACCCTGCATACGCATCTGCTGGGCCCATATAATGCCCATGTGATGGTAAATGATACCATCTGGGGCCAAATGGAGGCGGAGGTTGTGGGGCGGTAGCTGGTGGGCCCACATACATATGACCCCTCATATTCCCAATATTAAGATCCACCTCACGATTACGCCTCCTCCTAGGAGGTTCATCGGTCATAGTCTTCTTCCCTTTATTATTACGTCTCGGTGGGTCAGAACCTCCTCCTGGATCCATATCTATGAAAAAATAGAAACGAAATGTGATACTAACAACATTAATTATATATATTTATAAATAATTTAAATAAAGTAAATTAACAAGAACAATATTGATATATTAATGATTCTAATAAATTTAAAGACAACATAAGGAGTCAACATAAGTAGACATTATATATAAGATTAATCAAATACAACATAAGATTAATCAAATTATTCATCTTCATTCTCTTCTTCATCTTCATTATGTTCTTCATTTTCATTCTCTTCTTCATCTTCATTGTGTTCTTCAACTTCATTAACTTCTTCAACTAGGAGTCGATCATCACATAATGAGTCAATCGGTTCAAATTCAATTACCTCATCTACTCCTGAAATTTCATCCACCTGATAAGGAACGTCATCCTCTGCATCAATGACTTCAATGCGACCCCGTGGTTTTGTCTTAATTGCAACACACCATCCTCTCTGAGTTGATGGATATGGAACATAATACACCTGCCTCAAATTTTCTGCCATGATAAACGGATCATAAAGTTTATACCTTCCATTCATTCGAATGTCCACGGTATTACATTTTCGATTCAATTTCATTCCTCTAACCTATGGATCAAACCATCTACAAAAAAAAAAACAAAACTATTCTCTTTTCATAGTCTAACGGTGGGTATTCAAGTTCATATATGTGTTCGATCACACCGTAGTAGTCATTTTCACCTCCTCCTATTTCACCTTTAACATATACCCCTCTATTAATTGTTTTTTCCCCTCACTCCATGATTGGGTGTCAAATTTGTAACCGTTAACTAGGTACGTGTGCCAGTCGGTCACCTCAAGAAAAGGACCATCGGCTAAGTTCCTCAAGTGTCGGATTTGGGGAGTTGGTTCTGCTTCATAAACCAAAGTAAACAACATATGGAAAAATAAGTCATGTCTCATATCTACTTTAAAGAATTATTCAGCGCCTTGGGGACTTGGTTACTTACTCTAGTCTTAAACCAGGATGGAAAACTTTAATGTATACGAATAGAAGATTCTTCAGCGCCTATACCCTCAATTCGTAAGAATGCACTGAAAAAGAATTATTATTACTCTTTAGATTGAAAGTTGATCAAAATCTGATTTAACATCATACAGTATAGATTAACAACTGAATTGGAACATACTTACTCAAGATATGGTTTAACTTCAGTGCAATTGATCAAGACATGAACATGTGCTGATTTCTGCTCTTTATCTGATAAGTAGTTGGTTGACTTCTTTCCCGAAGGGCGACCAGGTTTGATAAACACAGATAAAGTGACCGGGTGTCTTTCTTCTTCAATCTTCATTTCATTTCTATTATTTGTTGACAACATAAAGTTGTTGAAATAATGTGAACAAAAATAAATTGTTTCACGGTGTAGATAAGCTGTGCAGATCGATCCTTCAACTCTAGCTTTATTCTTCACTGATTGTTTATAATCACCCATTAATCTATTTGTTGAACGAAAAATACTTCATTAAACTAATAATCATACTAATTAAGATAATTTTAATAAAATGTTGAAATAGATAATTACCTCTCAAATGGATACATCCACCTATAATGAACTGGTCCACCAAGCTTTGCTTCATAAGCAAGGTGAACCGGTAGATGCTCCATGGAATCAAAGAAACCGGGAGGAAATATTCTCTCCAACTTACAAATAATGAAAGGAATATTCTGCTCCATCTTAATAAGATCATCCCTTCTCAATGTTGAAGAGCACATATTTTCAAAATATTGACTCACTTCAATAAGTGGTTCCAAAACACACTTTGGTAATGAATTAAAAGCAATTGGAAGCAAACACTCCATGAATACATGACAATCATGACTTTTCATCGCATACATCTTCCCGGTGTTCACATCGGCACATCTTGCAAGGTTAGAAGAATAACCATCTGGCATCCTCAACTCAATTCTTTTAACCATCGACAAATTCAAATCAGATCGATGTTTGCTACAATAAAGAGCAGAATCCAATCTAGCCTTATTATTGTCTTTGGTTTTATCTTTCACATTCATCACAGTGAAAAATATGTTGTCAAAGAAATTATTCTCGATGTGCTTAACATCAAGATTGTGCCTCAACAAATTATCTTTCCAATATGGGAGATTCCAAAATATGCTTTTTTTTGTCCAATTGTGCACCTGTCCATAACCATCCATCCGGGTGAGCTCCCCTACCTCTATGGCTTGTGGCAAATCCATAACTCTGCTCCAGATTTCACCTGATGTCAACAAAGGCGGTGGTCCATCTGTTTCAACTGCCCCTTTCTTGAAGGCCTTCTCGTTCTTTCTAAATTTATGATCTTGCAGTAAGAATCTGCGATGCGAGTCAAACCAAGAACTCTTGCCCCCGTACTTTAGCGTAAACGCCTTTGTGTGTTCCATGCAATGGGGACATGCCAATTTACCGTGAGTCCCCCAACCAGACAACATACCATAAGCAGGAAAGTCGTTAATTGTCCACATCAATGCGGCTCTCATCATAAAAATTTTCTTTCGTGCTGCATCATTGATAAACTCCAATTATGTATATTTTTTAGAGATATTTTTGAATCATTTTTAGAGCAATTATTACCAATTATATAAATCACTGACTTAATTTACTCTTTATTTTGCAGAAATGCTAAAGAGATAAAAGATTGAAAATCCAGTTTAATCTCACTTAAATTATGAGTTTGGCAATTCAAGGAATTGGAAATCAAAATAAAAGAGCCATGGCCCATGTGGCCCAAATGAGAAGTGCAATCCTTGAATTGAAATAATGGCCCACGGTTAATGGAACAAACTTAGAGACAAAGAAATGAAGCACAAGACCTAGGCTTGGAAAAGAAGAAAGAGATCTTGGAATTAAATGGAAAAAAAAAGAACAGTAGCCGCGTAAAAAAGAAAAAATGTGAATTCAACACAATTGGAATTCAAGGAAACAGTGCCGCGGAAGAAAAGAAAAAAAGACGCACCAGCAATAGCGCCGGCATAGTGGAGGAGGAAGATTTGGTACCCGTTCTTGACACCGTGAGAGAGCTTTGGAGCAGAAAAAGGAGACTGGAGACTCAGAATAATAATTTCTCTAATTTCCGGGTTATTTTTATCTCTGTAATTCATGATTCTAATTTCTATTTTATTGTTATTTATGATTTTGGATAGCTAAATCATCTTCTAGGGTCTAGGTGGATCTTGCTTGATTAGAGACCTTTTTATGTTCTAATTTCTGGTTTGAATTCCTGTTTTTATTTTAATTAATATTGTCCTATTGTTTTTATCACATGATTAGGATTAGCTACCCTTTGCATGTTTATAATCAATTAATTGATCAGCGACCGTACTGCAATTAGTTGGTGGACCTATAGGATAATTGGGGCTATAATTAGGGCATGACCAAACCATAATTTAGTCTTTCAATCATTCAGCCTTTTTGCTCTTTATGTTTTTTCTGATTTAAATTCTTGCATGACCAAACGAGGGTTAATTTAGGAAAAAGAATATTAATCGCGAATGACCAAACGGGTTAATAGTTTTAGTAAAGGGATTGGTAATTAAGTAAAATAAGGGAATTCAGGTAGGATTAGACTTAGGGGGAATCGAAGCTTGCAAGTGAAACCGTGCTCCTAGACCTCTCTCCATTGAATTAATTCTTGCATTTTATTATTGTTATTTATTTCTTTTTTTTATTTGTTCCATTACAATTCAAATATTTGTTCGTCTAAATAATAAATAATCTCGATTAGTTTGGTACTTGCTAATTAATCCGAAATTGATAAGCTACAATTATATATTTTATTCGTAAGGCCTAGTTCAACTGGTAAATACCGAAATTGCTAGGCCGAGACGCATAAGGATTTGTTGAGTACATTGTTGTACTCACTCTTTTCTACTACATACTTGATTCATGTGAAGTATCCGATGATGATGGAAATAAAGTGACCGATACAGAAACCAATGGTTTACTTTTGGTATGTACTCACTCTTTTCTACAACATACTTGATTCATGTGCATATCCATTGCCTTTTTAAGGGTTCAATTACTTTGTAGGTCTGAATTATTTGAGAGTTTTTAAACAAATCATTCGTATTGGGGATGTTTGTCACATGAAAAAATAGTTATTATGGTGTTCAATAATTTAGAGATTTTTCTTTAAAAAAGAAGAAAAATAAACGATTTTTTGTGTTTCGTTTACCATAATGAAAATATCTTCTTCAAAATAAAAGTCCTCTAACGAAAATGATTTTCAAGAGATTTGAAGATTTTAATTTTTTTTCAAATTTTCGTTTTATTTTAAATGTGTAACGAATGAAATGAAAACTCATAAAAGTGATTATTTTTTTAAAAAAAATGCTTTTAAACAAGTTGTGACAAAGGGTCCAAGGTTTCTTACTTGGTTAACAATTTGTAATTGTGTTCTTGCACGTGAAAAGTTTTAAATAATGTGTGTAGTTAAGATTTTGGACTTCTAAATAATTTGTATTTAGGTCTTTGCATTCAAGTGTGTGTCGAAAAGATTTGATAATAAACATATCTAAACATATAAAACATTTTGATTGGGAAATAAGTTTTTTTGCACCTTTTTTTTTCAATAAATTGTAGCAATATTGTTATTTAGATAATCACATAGTACAATTTTTTGTGCACCTAATTGGTTGGACATTTGTTTATTATATCTTGCTTGTATCTTATACTTTGAGCTATCAAGTCAAGGTGCCTGCCACCTTTTACATCATATCTTGTTGAAACAACCATTTGAACCCATATCAACCAACCTCATGTGCAAGGATGGCTTGCTAGCCAAAGTTTATTCCCTGAGCTAATGGTAGTTCACTTCCATAATTGATGGTACTGCCAAATACACCAATTATAATGTCATGACGAACATACACATAGCTTTATAGAAAAAGAGAGTAAGAGACAAAATGCAATGTCTTAAATTTAACCAAGACTTACCATGTAGAGCGACGCATATATTGCTTCCACGAGTCGCTTCCTGCTTCACGACCACCACCAGTTGCCTTTTCTCCACCAAAGGCACCTCCAATCTCTGCTCCATTTGTTGGTATGTTCACATTTACTATACCACAATCACTGCCTCGTGGCCTGCCCAGTAATCACACTCATGAATATGTAAAATATATTGCTTCTAAACATATAAATAACCACAAACATCTCCTATCAGATTTCGGTTGGTACTCGAATCCTAGGCCGAAGTCACAAGAAGATATGTCAATAAAATTTCTGTAAGTTCTTACCCGATCCATCTGAATATAGCTTCAGGTCTTTGTGTAAAGATTGAGCTACTTAACCCTTGAGGTACAGAATTGTTCAAGGCAATTGCTTCTTCCAGAGTCTAAGTAGAAAAATCGTGAACTCCAATCAGAAACTAAACTCCTTGAGAATTAAGTTTAATAAAGGAATATATAGATTATATACTACCTTAAATTTCATAACATAGAGAACTGGACCAAACAATTCTTCTTTAACTACAGGAGCATCTGAAGAAATCTCAACAATTGTTGGCTGTACAAAATTTCCTTCTGACTCTAACACAGATCCCCCTGTTAGGATCTTCCCTCCCTGATAATCAGAATATTTAGTAAAAAACAAAAGCATCAATTTAATACTAGGCAAAAAAATTATATAAAAGAGTGACAAATACATACCTGAGAATTTATGGCTGAGATACCCTTCTTAAAGTTTTCCACTGAGGAACGAGTATGCAAAGGCCCAACTAGAGTACCTTTCACCAGTGGGTTCCCAATTTTGACTTGTTTGTACAGTCCAATGAGTTGATCTAGAACATCTGTGTAAAGACTCTCATGCAGAAACTGCATTACGAAGAAGCTAAATTATAAATTAAATATGCCTTCAAAAACTTACACATGGCTGCATGAATTCAATATTTCAAAATTGATTTTAGTACCAGTCTACGGCAAGTTGTACACCGCTGACCAGCAGTACCGACAGCCGCAAACAAAATAGAGCGTACTGCCAGTTTGATATCTGCATCGTCCATGACTATTATTGCATTGTTACCACTTAACTCAAGCAAGCATTTGCCAAATCTTTCATTTACTGTTTGCTGGACCGTCGCACCCACCTATAATAGGGAACACATCATTATCATCTCAACTGCATGGTGGACGTTTGTACATCTCATTCAATTAGTTCAATTGTATCCTCCGTTTAAAACATTATGCACTGCAATCAAGTATTCAAAAAAGTACCTTTGAACTTCCAGTAAATGAAACAAGGGGAATGCGTGTATCTTTTGCTATTGCTTGACCAATATCCGCACCTCCACAAAAAGAGGTAAATATTGCACCAGGTAATTTGTTCCTCTCTAGAACTTCGGCTATTAGCTTTGTCACAGCAACAGTTATCAATGGAGTAGTTGGAGCTCCCTTCCTATAATTCATGGGTATTAAGAAAAATTTGTAATGAAAAGACAAATAACATACATCATAGAGGAAGAAGCTGAAAATTTCACAAAAACAAATTCACAGAGATTTGAATAGAGGTCATATAGTTCATCATGATCAGCAACAATGAAAGATAATTTGATCATTTTAGTCCTTTCTGATAAACCTTTATGGCCACATTTAGCATACAAACATTATGCAATAATTTTACAGGATGTGTACAGTTGAAGGAAAGACCAAAAGTCAAGGGAGATGCGCACTATATCTGCTTTTACTAAACAATCAAATGAATTGATACTGATATACAAATGCTAAACAGATATGCATTAAGAACTGAAGTACTTGATTACTTAGAGTTGAGAGCTAAACGGCCATTCAAGCCAAGGAAAATGGTGGAGCAAAACAAGACCATGAAAATTGATATCAAATCTGAGAGAAAGAAATCCAGAGAAAGATATGTCATTATCAACTTACCAAACAACACAGTTACCACAGACTAATGCAATGCAAGCATTCCATCCTGAGACACACAATGGAAAGGAACAAATTTAGTTACAATAACATCATCAAAATATTTTCGAAGTATACAAGGCTGCTCATATGATATAGAATGCAGTCACACTAGATGGAAAAATTTCAAGAAAACCAATCCGTAAGTTTATCTCAGCAAGCATCCATCCTTTTATTTAAAGTGAGGATTATAACACAATCATTAGTATATTTGATTAACAAACATCATAAAGTTGCAATCACCATTCCGAACTATTATTTTATTGAAGAGCAGCAAACAAGAAGCTAAAATACACCACCATATAGTAAAAATACATTGAAAAGGACATAAATGTTATAGAGTGAGCCAAACGCATTACTGTGTGAGAGAACGCATACCTAGAACAGCACATGGAAAGTTGAATGCAGTGATTACACCAACAATACCTAGTGGGTTCCATACCTGTAGTGTAAAAGCAGACATTACAGTTCAAACCTCCTACTATTAAATGGTAAAGAAGTGAGTGAACAATCATAGTTTAATATTGAACCTCAAACATCATATGATCTGGACCTGTAAGGAAACAGGTAAAAGAGGAAAATACATTAAAATCTAAACAACTTTGTATTTGTAACCAAGAGGATTATATAGAATAGATGAATGATTGATTTACAAAAACCATCTTACGTTCTGAAGGAATAATTGATCCACTCAATTGTCGGCTTAGCCCAACAGCATAATCACACATATCGATAATTTCCTGCATCAAATAGAATGAGATAACAAATTACATCACATACGAATGTTCTGTGCGGTAATAAATCTTTCACCTGATAGTTTTCTATTTTAAAAAGTGTGTATGATTAATTTAATTCTGTGCATAATTAGAAAAAGAACAAATTTGCATCATAGTGCAGTTAGCCTAAACACAGACACCAAAGATTTATTGAATGTCCCCAAATATAAAATGAACCAACAATTAAAATGACCATCCCCGGACAACCAAATATAGGGCATAGGCCAAGAAGATGCAGTGAATACTGAACAATTCTGAAAATGAGTATATTATTAAATTTAACCTAGAGTAGAAATAGGGTTTGTGATGGTGATATGAATATCTGCAAGATGGAAGCTACCCAAAGTCCTTGAAAGTTTAAATCACCTGTAAAATCGGTTCCCATGTTAGCAAGTGTTAGTTATTGTTAACAAAGACACAAATGTGGCACGTTGCCATGCTGGATGCACGTGTCTGGGAAGCTCTTCATCCTCCCCAACACTTCCAAAACATTGTCATTTTCCATATCCAAGGACAAGGATAACATTTTATTTCTGCTCTCCCATATTCCCAAATAAAGTTTAATCTGGTATGGTTCATTGCAAACATTCTGCATATATATGAAAATAGGATCTACTCTGCATGAACAAAGGAGCAATGCAGTCTTGTTGGTTCAAATTTGTAACCAAAAACTTGAAATTTTACCATCAGACTTCCCCTCTTATTGTCTTGTTGGTAATTTTTTAAGTAATTACCAGTGTGGCAAACAGAAATTCCCCAGCATTTCTTTCTTATCTAATAAACAACCGTTCATGTCAATTTCAAAGTTTCTTCTTAAAATAGCATAAGTGGCCCTAATTGTATTTTCAAATGCAGTGTCATATGGAAAAGTTCGCAAAAATGATCATAAGAAAGATGAGGATGAGACGCATTTTCCCTCTCAGGTAGGTCTAATTATTTTGTGCCGGGATAACATTTGAAAAGAAAAGTTAAAAGCATTTGAATTCATTAACCGTGTTGACGCACTAGATTTATATGCAAGTAGATGCCCCAGATCCAGTGGTAGCTTCATGCAATTCCTCTTGGACGGATTTATTTTCTAGCCAACCAAAATTGAAAGGAATAACCCAATAACTACGCAGATATGCTTGCTAGGGAAGGAAATCTGAAGATACAATTGTTGGCCCTCCCTAACAGCCCAAACAAACCCACTTTATAGACTTAGAATTGGACAGCTCAATGAGCGTATTACTCCATTCATTACACCTATATGGTGGATTAAGGTACTTGCTTCGTGTTAGTTGAAATTACTTAAACCTTACTGACATACAACATTTAGAGACCCCTCTCCAAAATCTAAAAGAGCAGCTGAAGAGACTCTATTCTCTCTTGCTCATTTATTCTGAGACTGCTCCAGTTAGCACTGGATATTTTTGGTTGCTGTAGAAAATGGAGTTTTTCAAAACCACTACTCATCACCTTTTGATCTTTTCCTATCATATGTTTGATTCAGGGGAGTGTAGGAAAATATTCCTTGCCACATATATATCCAACATGACACCCAATGTTTCACCTGTGTGTCTTTGATAACTTCAACTAATGCTTGTTAATGTGAACTTTCAAAACTCGGGAGTAATTTCAATCTTTAAGGTAATGTTTTTATCAATCGATATCTTTCACATATCAATTTGACTTTCTACTCATTCAATCATTCAAACAAATTACCCAAAAGCTGTATAGAAGCATCCTACCTCAGACAAGCATTGTCTTCTGAGGATAGAACCTTTCAATTAAGTAACCAAATCCAGTAAATGCATGATGATATCATGCGTGGTCGAGAAAAAAAAAGAAGTAAATGTATATAGATATGTGCAGCTGCTAAGGAAGGCCTGCCCCATAAATTATAAAAAGAAAATTGACAATTCATTGAATCCCTTTAAATTTTAAAGAACAACATATTTGTGGTTGCTTCATACTTTACACACTATGTTCTCAAACCTCACAATATGTTACAAAATATTGCAAAATAAAGAGAATTGCCATACCTGAACCTCCCCAATTCCTTCGGCAAGAATTTTTCCCATCTCAAGAGCTACCAGCCTACCCAGAGGGTCCAACTTGGCCCTCAATGCATCCCCAATCTGTCTAACTATCTCACCTCTTTTGGGTGCCGGAATCTGTAAAAACATCACAAGTTCTTTCATTTTTCAGACCATTTCTAAATTAAGTGCTGCCCATTGCAATTATATCACGTAACCAGAACACAAGTACAAAACTTACCCAAAAAAACCCAAGAGAAGGATAAAAAATCATCAGAAATTTAAAAAACAAAAACAAAAAACTCACAGTCATCCATGTCTTAGCTGCTTCATTGCAAGCTTGCAATCCCTCCTCATAATCTTGCACAGTTGCTTCGGTCACCGTAGCAACAGTCTAATTTCAAAGCAAGAATAATTAGATACATCCATGGTTATCAGTATCTTGCAATACACACGAGCCATATCTCAATTCAAAACAAAACTAAACCCAATGATACAAATCTTTTTTGACAACAATTGATACAAATCTTTGTCAGTATCTATTTTGGACATGTATCAGTATCACGACATCAATCTCGAATTATTGGAGTGAATTGAGATTCATCAGAGTGAATCGAGAATCTTGATTCACTCTGATGAATCTCAATTCACTCCAATAACTCTCGATTGATTCTAAACAATCGCAGCTTGTCCAATTTTGTGTAGTAAGACACTTCCTTTATTGACAATTTTGAGCACCTGTCACTTTTCTTTGTCACTTTAATTAATGACTTGAATCTTTAATTATTTTGAATTTTGATATATGATATATCAGCTTATGCCTTTTGTATATGTCACTTCTTCTTACCGAAAAATACCATATTGCCATTGATTATGTATCTTACCATTTTTATAATAAAATTCAATTCACGATTCAGAAAATAATTCTTTAGATTCACAATATGAATCTCGATTTGATAACCATGGATACATGACAAAGAAAGCCATAATCCCATAATCCCATAAACCACAAAATCAACTATTTCAATCATCAGTCAACCTCAAAACTCAATTCACTCTACTTTCTCCATCAAGTTTAGTGAAAAAAATATCTCCTAGCCATCACATCCAAATTAACAAGAAATCTTACTGCAAAACAGTTTCCAGTAATTTTGAATATCAAAGTTATCTTCAACACATTTCTTCAAACATGCAAAGAACATCAGAGAAAAAAAACACAAATAGTGAGAAACTTTGTTACCTGATTGGTAGAAGGATTAACAGAAGTAACAGAAGAACCAGTGGCTTTCCATTGGCCATTAATAAAACCACCGATATTACTTGAACCTAAACCGATCTCCTTCAAAAAATCCAAGTTGGTGCTTTCAGAACCCATTTCACTGGAACCAAATTGGTGAAAGGAAAAACAACAATTTCTGCGATTATTATGAACTAATTTCGATTTACTTTACGAGGTCTCTATTTTTTGACTGGTAAGAGGACTCTATTTGGAATCGATAGCTTTGGTGTTATTATAGGCACACTCAGAGGAAGATGGTGGTGATGTGTGAAGAAAACGTAAAGGTGTTTTCTTTCTGTGATAATCTCCCACTCCCACTCAATGTGATATATAATAAAGAGATAAATTGTTAATTGATTTTAATTTATATACACAATAGGGGTAGGCATCTTGTACACTATCTATTAATCACATTGTGACAAATCATTAAAGAAAAAGTAGTCAATTGATAACCACCAATTAGTCAATTGGTAACCAACCACTCCATGCATTGTGATTGGTAGTGGTTGTAAAACTCTATACACCGTATATAAATTAAACTCTTGTTAATTTGTTTTTAGAGAATGTTATGATTAAATACTGTTCTGGACTGGGCCGAAAGCCCACTATAGGTTGGACTGGCAGACGCCGGCCCATAAACAAGATCAGAGGTCAACTCCTGCTAGATCAACGGCCTAGCTCGATCACCGCAAGAAATTCGCGTGATCAAAGGCCAAGATCGACCACGCCGATCCAAGGGCCACCGTTTCCCCTCTGTCACTATATAAGAGAGTACTTTTCACACTGACAGGTACGCTTTTTGATCCATACCGTTACACTGTCCACACTCTCTTACTTCACTGACTTGGGCGTCGGAGTGTCATTGCAGGTACAACTCGGGCAGAACTCCAAACACGACCAGACATCAAACACCAACTCAACTCACACATTCGGGCTGAAGACTCACTCACGACCGTTCGAAGGTCGAGCTATTCAGTTCATTGGCGACCACAGTGGGAGAACCACTCTAGGCGTTATCCCACCTCGATTCCTATGGCTCCGCGAGGTAGACCTCCCCGCCAGAGGAACTCGCTCGTTCAGAGCCCGGTTGGAATTCCTAACCAACCACAAGTAATCCCGGAGGGTGTCCCGGTTACGGCTGAGAACATTGTCCAAGGTGCACCCTCAGGACCGACCGCTCAGGCAAATATCGTACTACCGGCCAACGTCGTACAACAGATTCTGGAAATGTTAACTCAAGTGACTTCGAGGCGGGCGTACACCGCACCCGAAAGAAGGAATCCACCTGGGCAACACAGATCACTTCCTAAAAGGCATCTCGTCCTCCGATCCCTACCTCAATGAAGGATTCGATGAATTTTGGTTTTCACATTGTCGATTGTGTCGCTGCTTTCGACTTCGAGGGTAATGGTTTTCCCAGTTAGGGTTTTCACGAAGATCTGCATCCTTGCCGCTTCGCTTCTGAACCTCCCTCTCTCTCGACTATCAGTCCTGGTGTTGATGACTGCCGTTTTATATTCCCGTTTCTAGGGTTTTATCTTAGCTGGGCTTTCAATTGGGTTTTGAATCAAGGTGGAGGATGAGAGACAAAGAGAAGGGGGAGGATGAGAGACAAACAGAAGATCATGAGCGACGAACCATGGCGGCTAGCGACCAGACAAACAAAAGTCGTGGGATGAGCGACCCTCAACCAGCGATGCTATTTCTGAATCAAGGGGACAGCGTGAGATGCTGAGAGGGATGCGAGAGAGAGAGAGAGAGAGAGAGAGAGAGAGAGAGAGAGAGAGAGAGAGAGAGAGAGAGAGAGAGGAAGAAGACGAACCTGGTTGGTGGTGGCGGAGGCGAGAGAGTTCCAGAGACAGAGAGAGCGAAACTGAGAGTTGTGTGAGAGAGTGAAACTGAGAGTTGCGGAGAGTTGTGTGAGAGTGGTGGATGAAAGAATTGTGAGAGAGAGAGAGAGAGAGCGAAACTGTGAGAGTGGTGGATGAAAGAATCGTGAGAGAGAGTTGTTTCTTAGGGTTTTCTGATCTTAATTTTTATTAAAACAAAAGTTAATAGAAAAGAACCGCCGCAGTATCTGCCAGAAACCGCCGTCGCTTGACTCCATAAAACAAACCGCCGCAGATTACCCTATAACCGCCGCTGTTTACTTACTAACTGAGGCAATCAACTAAACCGCCAAACAAACCGCCGCCAAATGATAAGCGGCGGCGGTTTACCCAAAACCGCCGCAGATTAACCGCCGCCGGTTGCCAATTTTGTTGTAGTGAACAATTAAAGTATATTTGAATTGGCTTTAGAAAACTTCATTCTGGTTTATTTTTGAAAAGGCTCATTGTATAATAAGGTTAGTAATCTTTGATTTTAAAGCTATAATGTGAAAAGAAGTAGGGTGATGGAAAAAAAAGTTATCAGAAATGAGAGAATGAGAAAAGTAGATATAAAATAAAGTTTAAATTTGAGTAAAAAAAATAAAGTATAAATTGGCAAAGACTCATGATACTAAGAAATTTCTTACTAATAATTACTAAATTTTTCGGTAACCATTATACAACACTCTAATGGTTAGTACATACTAACCATAATTTAGTGTTTGTGTGGTTAGTATATGCTACTAACCATTATACAACAATCCAATGGTTAGTACATACTAACCACAATTTAGTGTTTGTATGGTTACCGAATTTTTTTCATTAATGGAGAAATGACTATTCCGCCATTTAATAACAATTACTAAGGAATTCCTTATTAATCTAGACTCTTATAAATTAATATTCTTTTTTCTGGAACAAGGTTAAATTAATATTCTGGTTCTTCAAAATATATGCGGTTTTAATTCAAACTATATCATTTCTATTGTCAAAAAATAAAACCATACCATTTCACGCAATCAATGATTTTTGTTTTCAATCAATCAATTATAGTTTTGACTTAAATAAATTTAAAATAATAATATTTTTTTGACAATAACAAAAAAAAATTATTGATAACCAGATATTTTTTTAGGAAGATTACCTATACTTTTATACTTATAATTTGATGATTTTTTTTGTTATTGTGTTAACTTAATCTTCCTGGCAATGTGTATACTCTGACTTTGCCAATATGTGTGTTTTTCCCCCTTACCTGAATTTTTGCCACACCCAATATTTGAATTCGAGACTTTGAGATACAACCTGAGCCTAATTACCACTCGGACCAATCTTTGTTGGTCTTATAATTTATTGATTAATAATACTTTTGCATTTCTTGACGTGATAGTTGATTTTATTAAACATTTAAAATTAGTGTAACCACGTTAGCTACATCGGTCGGACATGGACGGGTTCGGGCCCAAAACTGTCCATCCGAGCTAATCCACGGTTGATATCATAAGGCCCATATTAGCCCAAACTTTCCTTCGGTTTCAACGGGTTCAGGTTTCACGGTTTATGCGAATTGTTCGGTCAGTGAAAGGCGGTTTGGGAAAAAAAGGAAGCAGAAGAACACGTACAGAGAAAGAAGCTTGAAAGTTTAAAAATGGTGAAAACTGAAAACGGTTTGAGGAAGAAGACGTAGCTGTAGTCTATGTAAATAAACAAATATAAAAAAATGGTTTCTTATTTTTTGGTTTATGTAGCTGGCAGAGTGACATATGACTTGAGTGTGTCGGTGAAACCGGAAGGTTTTAGGAAAAAAACAATAAATAATGGTTAGTAGATGAACTAGTATCGAGGCGCTGACTGAGTGCAGAGTGTGGTGCAGAGTAATTTGCTATGTTCAGTCGGTTTTGGGTATTGATGGTTGCAATATTAAGATCCTGGCCCGCCCATTTTAAACAATAAGTGACCACTTTATCTCTACTGGACATTTTCGGTTACCACTGACACGCCCGAAACAGCTATTTTTGTGTCGGTTTCGTCGAGTTGCAGACGGTTCGGATGAAGTTGTCCACCCCTATATGTCCCTATCCACTAGGAAAGTGAAGGTTAGGGTAAATAGCCAAATTGGTCCCTGAAAGTGTAGCTCGCTGTCAATTTAGTCCCTCATTCGACCCAAAATGCAAAACAGTCCCTCAATGTGTATTCCGTCCATCATGTTCATCCCTCACGTTAGCAGAAGTTACTAACTCCGTGAATCACGCTGATGTGGCACGTTAAGTGCCACATAGACCTGATTATGTGGCTTATTAAAATTTTGTTATGTTAAATAATTATCAGTCCCCACCACCACCTGAGAAAAGCGCAAAAATGCAAAGGTCCCTACCATCGCTCTCCGTTCCTTCACCATCGTTGTCCGTTCCATCACCATCGCTCTTCTTCCTTCTTCCATCATCATCGCTCAGTCGTCCCGCTGGTTCGTTCTTCTTCTTCTTCGATCATCGTCGCTCTTCTTCCACCATCGGTGCTGTTCTTCCATCACCGTCACTGTTAAGGTAAGAGATGTAATACCCTTTGAAATTTCTCAAAAAATTCATCATTTTTCACTTCAATCGTGACATATACGTTCGTTTTATGTTTATGCAGTCGTTATATAATAGGATACCTTGTTATATATGTTTATGCAGTTGTTATATATGGTTTACATTATATTTAAAATTCTGGTCTGCATTTCTGGTTTGCAATTTAAGATTCCAGGGTCTAAAATGAATTAATGCAGATGTTTCAGGGACTAAAATGATAGTAAGTCACTCTTTTAGGGACTAAAATGATATAAGTGTATCTGTTTCAGGGACTAAAATGAATTAATGCAATTGAAAGTTTGATCAAATTATGAAGACTATTTGAAGAGTATGAACTGGTTTGCAATATGAACTGGTTTACATATAATAGGATACCTTGTTATATATGTTTATGCAGTTGTTATATATGGTTTACATTATATTTAAAATTCTGATATGCATTTCTGGTTTGCAATTTAAGATTCCAGGGACTAAAATGAATTAATGCAGATGTTTCAGGGACTAAAATGACAGTAAGTCACTCTTTTAGGGACTAAAATGATATAAGTGTATCTGTTTCAGGGACTAAAATGAGATAATGATGGTGAAGCTCTTGTTTGAGATAATGATGCATTGCTCCTCTGTGACGACATTGAGCGATGATGGAGGACGAGTGAGCTGATTAGAGGTGCGATAATGGAGGAGCAAAAGAGGGGGAAGAAGAAGGGATTCTGAATCTGAATCTGAAATTGAAATTGAAATTTTTGAGGAAGAAGAAGGGGTAAATAGAAGGGACGAGTGAGCTGTTGTTTTACTTTCATTTTAGTCCCCAAAAATTAATTCAAACAAAGCCACGTAAGCATTGAAATGTGGTACTTAACGTGCCACATCAGCGTGATTCACAGAGTTACTGACTTCTGCTAACGTGAGGGATGAATATGATGGACAGAATACACATTGAGAGACTGTTTTGCATTTTGGGTCGAATGAGGGACTAAATTGACAGCGAGCTACACTTCGAGTGACCAATTTGGCTATTTACCCGTGAAGGTTAATGTGGCTTTCAGAGATAGAATATTTTGTCCCTATCCACTACGAGCCTACGATCATTGAAGCTAGTTATTGAGGTACTTGCGTTGCGTGGGTCGTCACGGAATCTTACTTCTTACTTGGATTGCTGATTTGGGGCCATGTGTTCCTACTTCCTATCATTTGGATCAACTTAATTCCAACACGTCTTTTCCATTTTAAATTTAGTAGGATATGGTGATGGAATTTGCCTTTTACTCCGGTATCGTTTTGTCTGGGAAAAAATATTCTCACACTTTTTGCTAGAAAAATTAGAGAAATTTTGGGTAAAATGAGATAAAATAAGACATAAAAAAATCATTTAAGGTGGAAAGAGAAAAGGGTTTTTTTACCCCTATTATACTCCATAACCCCCAAATTGACAAAACGAACGATATTACCTCTGACTTCAAAAAAATTTCTGGAATTATGTCAATAGGTATAAATCTGGAACTCAATATATTGGGATATCCGGAAATACCCTAAAATGAGATAAATTCGGAACAAATTTTTTTGGGATTTTCAGAATTACCCCATTTTAGTGTAATTCCGGAACACATTTACTTTTTGGAAATACACTAAAATAAGGTAATTCCGGAAATCCCAAAAAATTTGTTTCCGTATTTATCTAATTTTAGGGTATTTCTGGAAATCCCAACAAATTGAGTTCCGGATTTATCCCTTATTATGGTGTTTCCGGAATTCAAAAATAAGAAATTAAACATTTATTTTATTAATTAAAAACACCATCTACATTGATTGAAAATAATAGATTACAACAACAAACAAAACAAAAACAAGGTCTAAAACTACTGAGATGGTGGAGTTAAAAGGCGAAGGATCTCAGCGACGCTCCTTGTGGTTTCGACGTACAACTCTAAAGGATTCCGAAGTCTAAACATGTCATTACTGTCCATCATGGCTCGCACGTCATTGTCGTTCTTCACATCCATTGTGGACCAGTGAACTCGATTGTTATCGCCCATACTGGGGTTGCGATAAATGATACGAGTGGCCTCTCGCTCGTCACCCTCCACTTGCACCTTACTCTGTAGTTTAGCTTTGAGAGCAGCAAAGGTGATATTGTCTTTAAGTCTACATAAAATAGGTTTTGGACACTGGAAATAGACACCATTTTCTCTGTTGGTGATTGTGCCCTGATGGTGAAGGGCAGTGAGTGCAGAATCACGAGAGTATTGTGTATTTAGGGTGTCCATTTACTTGTGTTGTGTGTGAAAGAAGTGAAACCTAATGGGTCTATTTATAGGGAAAATCTAAAACCCTAAAGCGGATTTCCACCGTTGATGAAAAGTGGTCGACAAAATCTAGACCGTTGAAAGTGTCGGCAAGATCAAGACCGTTAAAAAGTGTCGACAAAATCTAGACTGTCAAATAATAAACTCGTGGAATAAAATATAATATAATATAAACTTGTGGAATAAAATATAACATAATATAATCAGGTAATGTTTATGTAATCAACTGGGTCGGTCGGTGCAACATGCTCTGGAACAAAAGAAGACCATAACTGTAGACGTCCAAAATATGGATATAACCACGATCTGGCATCAGATGAAGCATATGCACTCCAAGTAGGATGAATGGGAGGTAATGGACTAGTACCGCTCAACATAACCCGGATCCAATGATTCCCCTGATCAACCCCACATAGGACAATTGGCTCTGACTAGAAACATATTCTCCTCTGAAAGGGAAAAATGTCCATGACCCACCATCTGAAGGTGATAACATAACAAGGGCTATCTGATATCTAGTTGTTATTGCATGTCCCATGTCAGACATCGACATCCACTTCTCAGGAGGTTGAATTTCTTGTGGGAGAGCATCTAATGAGGCCCTAACTATGTTGTAGTCGTCACCTATCACATGTAAGTATAGAAAATAATTTGTGTCCATCTCCTAAATCAAATGATTGCGAACTAGTTGCCAACAGTGCTCCGAGTAGTCAAGTGAGGCAGCAATGCATCTATAGCCACAGTTTCCACCCCCCTTCAGATTGATAATGTCATCAATGTACCTATGCATATGCTCTGAAAGGTGACTTAGAAAATGGATGTCATGTTGTGCCCGCTCATGAGATGTCCTCTGTGATGGTAGTTGGGAGACTTGTTGTGAGGACCGTTGGGGAAGTTTCTTTGATGACTTCTGGGAGGGTTACTTAACTGAGCTCAAAGAGCCATCCACGTGCTCCCAAGAAGAAGGATCTCTCTTCACATCATACTCTTTCTTCTTCTTCTTTGGTGCACCCCTAGTCTTGACTTTGTGCTTAGGTGGAACCAAGGATGTAGTGCTTGGGAAGACATAATCATCAAGACCTCTCTTAAAGACAAATCTCTCCTCAAGAGACATCACAGCCCATCGCCTCCAAGTCTAGATGAATCGGTTAAGGGCGCCAATGGTGCCAAGTCTATATGAATCGGTTAAGGGCGCCAAGGGCGCTAAGTCTAGATTGATAGGTATATGTACCATTCATTCATGTTGTAACAGCAGAACACTGGGATTGTGAGGAGTGAAACACTGGGAACTGTGGGAATTGGTAATTGAGGGGGAAACACCATTGGGAAGAACATTCAATCGTGTAATCTCATTGGAATTCCAATTCAATAAGAAATGGATGCTAGCAATTACTCGGTCCCGCAGATGTAGGCATCAATTTTGATGCTGAACTGCGTAAACAATTCTCCGTGTGTATGATTCATCCATTTAGTCATTTCGTTAATCGTTTTAGGGTTCATTTCTGTTATTCATTAGAAGCGATCAATTCAACAATTCCGTGTTGAATTGATTCGTGATTGAGCGCTTCTTCATCAATTCAATTCTGGTTTTATCTTTCGTCTACTATAAATAATCGTTAGTTGAATTCAAGTCGTTGTTGATTCATTGTGGTACTGTTCCATCGTCATCTTTTGTTCTTGAATTGTTTCACGCTGCAATTCAATTCTCAACAACTGGTATCAGAGCACATCGTTGAGAGGTTACGCAAATGGAAATGGCGAAGTACAACATCTAGAAGTTCAACGGTAAAAACGATTTCGGTTTATGGGAGATGAAGATGCACGCTATGCTAGTTCAACAAGGACTGGAAGATGCATTGGATGGGGAAAGAAAATTTCCAGAAACACTAACAAAAATAGAAAAGAAAAGATTTGATGAACAAGGCTCATAGTGCGATCATTCTTTGCCTAGGAGACAAAGTTCTAAGAGAGATTTCCAAGGAGAAAACCGCTGCTGCTGTATGGCTCAAACTTGAAAGTCTGTATATGACTAAGTCACTTGCAAATAGGCTCTGCCTCAAGCAAAGACTCTACACTCTCAAGATGCAACCAGGTACTTCTATCAGTGATCACATAGATGATTTTCATAAGTTGATATTAGACTTAGAAAACATTGATGTGAAAGTAGAAGATGAAGATTAGGCTTTATTGCTGATTAGATCTTTAAATAGTTCACATGAAACACTTGCTGATACATTGGTGTATGTGAGAGAATCCATAACTCTAGATGAGGTTCAGGTTGCTTTAATGTCAAAAGAACTTTCTACGAAATCTGAAATTAAAGATACTGATAATAGAGAGAGTCTTGTGGCTAGAGGAAGGAGTGAGAACAGAGACGAGAAAGGAAAAGGGAGAGCAAGGTCCAAATCCAAATCTAAGAGCAACAAATGCTACATCTGTCATAAAGTAGGGCACTATAAGAAGCAATGTCCAGAATGAAAAAACAAGAACAACAAGAACCCTAAGGAAGAGACAGGGGATGCATCTGTAGCATTAGATGGTTATGACAGTTGTGAATTGTTATTTATTGCTGATGATGATAGCTGTGAAATTCTGGGCGCTGCTGAAGAGGATAGCAGTGAAGCACTAGTTGCTGCAGAAGATGACAGAATTGAATCAAACTCCCCAGCTTCAACATCAGGGGATGATGATTGGGTACTTGACTTAGGGTGTTCCTATCATATGTGTCCTAGAAGGGAGTGGTTTGTTGAGTACAAATCATACAATGGTGACCAAGTAATAATGGGAAATAATAAAGCATGAAAAGTCATTGGGATAGGTACTATGAAGCTAATGCTGGTTGATGGCACAATGAAGAAACTGACCAATGTGAGGCATGTGCCCGACCTCAAAAGGTCATTGATATCACTTGGTACACTTGAGAAAGCAGGGTTCAGTTTCAAAGGTGAAGATGCAGTTCTCAGGATCATGAAAGGCTCGAGAGTAGTCATGAAGGGAGTGAGAAAAAGAAACTGTCTTTATGCTCTCCTAGGTAGCACTGTTGGTGGAGAAACAAATGTAGCAACAACAGCTACTGGTAAAGCACTCATATGGCACCAAAGACTTGGTTACATGAGTGAGAAAGGTTTGAAGGAATTAGAAAAACAAGGTTTGCTCTATGGGGACAGAATCGACAAGCTAGGATTCTGTGAACACTGTATTTTTGGTAAACAAACTAGAGTGAAGTTTGCAACAGGAATACACAAAACCAAGGAGAAGCTTGGCTACATTCATTCAGACCTGTGGGTACCTCATAACATTTACTGATGATTGGAAGAAAAAGGTTGAAACTCAAAGCTTTGAGAACTGACAATGGCCTAGAATTTTGTAATGAGGAATTTAACCAATTACTGTAAAAATCAAGGAATTTACAAGAATATCACAGTGAGAGGTACTCCTCAACAAAATGGATTGGCTAAAAGGTTTAATAGAACTTTATTGGAGAAAGTTAGATGCATGTTGTCATGTGCAAAACTATCTAAGTCCTTTTGGGGAGAGGCAGTACATACAACATGCTATCTTGTCAATAGGAGCCCTTCCACTGCTTTGAATTTCAAGACACCTCAAGAGGTGTGGACGGGAAGCAAACCTGAATATCAGAATCTCATGATATTTGGGTGTCCAGCCTTCTTCCATGTGAATGAAGGGAATCTTGAGCCTATGTCAAGGAGAGGTTTGTTCATGGGATATCCTGAAGGTGTTAAGGGATATAGGATCTGGTCTACTGATGAAAAGAAGTGCGTAATCAGTAGGGATGTTGCGTTTCATGAATCCAAACTACTTGATGAATCAAGAGGTAGTGAAACTCTTGATGAAAGCTCAACAAATCAGGAAACTCAGCTTGAGTGGAGCTGGATACTAGTCAGGCTCAGAAGAAGACAGTGACTGATGTAACACCCCTTTTCTACCCGGAAATTTTTTGACAAAAATCAGAGTTTTCAAAACGTTTTCAATACACCCACAAGGGGTGCCACATTTACACCGTTAAACATCACATGTCAATAATAAAGTTTTACCATTAAAAACAGTGCAACACCTAGCACGTCATAACGTCATCAAGCAGTGGAATCAAATCATGGTTCAATTAAATAATTATAACATCACCATAAAACTTCAGAAATTAAATATTAAAGACATCTAATAGAACTAGCGTTCATCCCCCCGAGTGCTACGTATCAAAGCGACGACACTGACTCAACTAGTGATGGAAGACTTGCCTTCACTCGCAACCACCTGCACGGTACCAACATAGGGGTAACATTCAAACAGAAGGGGTGAGATATCTAACATTATAATAGCATATATGATAGGCAATATGCTAGAGTTACGACAGCTATGTCTACCACTGCAAACAACCCTAAATTACAATCACCAAGTATCATCACCAATATCATGAGTAAATGAATGAAATGCAACCCACACCAACGGGTATATGCATGTGGTACCAATCATCACCAATAAATTTGTCAATACGGGCAACATCACCTATATGAGCATCACCATCATCACCTATAGCTCCAACGGCCGTAGCCTTTATCACCAAAATAATGCATATGGAATATATGCGACGCCATGAACAATGCACCAGTCAATTAACAACAATGGTCATCTATGTGACACACAACAACACCAATATTAATAAATGGTCATAGACCCATCACCTGTCACCTTAGCCCATAAAAATAGGCACATCACCTGTTATACGATCACCTGTTATATCATCACCAATAATCACCAGTCATCACCAATGACACCAACACCTATAATCATAACATCCACCGATGCCAGAGACACCAATTTACACAACAGCAACATGACAGGAACTGGCGCCCAGCAGCAAGGCGCCAACAACAGAAACAGCCACCACAGAAACTGGCGCCTAGCAACAGGGCGCCACAGCAGGCAACAACATCGCAGAAACTGGCGCCCAGCAACAGGGCGCCACAGGCAACAACAGCAACACAGAGTCTGGCGCCCAGCAACAGGGCGCCAACAACAACACAGAATCTGGCGCCCAGCAACAGGGCGCCACAGACCACAGCAACAACACTGAAACTGGCGCCCAGCAACAGGGCGCCACAGACAACACCAGCAACACAGGATCTGGCACCCAGCAATAGGGCGCCTTGGACAACAGTGGCAACAACAGAATTGGCCCCCAGCAGCAGGGCGCCTAACACCATGGCAACAGAATTAGACTTGGCACCCAGCAACAGGGCGCCTAGCAGCAACACAGAAAATGGTGCCCAGGGACAAGGCGCCTGTAACACCCCTTTTCTACCCGGTAATTATTTAATAAAATCAGAGTTACAAAAATTTATTTCATACTTCGAAAAGAGATGTCACACATTCATCGTTAAATAAAACGTCTCATACGATATAAATAACTTTGTCAAAAATATATCACCACGCAGCGGAAATAGAAATAAGATTCAAAACAATGAAATCATAACGTCCTGAATGGACTCCAAACAAATAAAATATAACAACCAAAGTTTAGCGTTTATCCCCCATTGAGTGTTACATATCAAAGCAAGGACACCGACTCGGACTAGCGAAGGTACCTAGGCCTTCACTCGCAATCACCTGCACGTTACCGCATAGGGGTAACATTCAAACAGAAGGGGTGAGATATCTTCAATATAATAACGTAAAATGATAGGAAATATGCTAGAATATGACAACTATATCTACCACTTCACTACACACATCAAATCATCAACACACGTCAAATTACGAACACCACAATCAGTCACCAAATGTCATGATAATGCATGAATGCAACCCACACCAACGGGCATATGCATGTGGTACCAAATCACCAAAATTTTGCCTGTAAATAGAGGCGTCACCAAAATTGAGAGCTTTCACACCCGGCTCACCAATTCACCAAAAATTGAGCTTTCACACCCGGATCACTAGTTTTAGAAAAACTGAGCTTTCACACCCAGCTCCAAGACCAAAGGCCTTCACCAAAATAAATGCACATGCTGTATGCGACACCGTGAATGCACACAGACAATCATCCAAATAAGTCACAATGTGACACACCAAAATTAATCACCGAATATCACAAAAATTGGGCTTTCACACCTAGCCCAACGACACCGAGACACCAAACCACCCGAAACAACGGAACACCAAATTTGGAGCCTTCACACCTAGCTCTTACAACACCAAGGTTTGAGCCTTCACACCTAGCTCAAACCGCACCAAGACACCAAGAGGACAACAATTTCCAAAACATTTGAGACGCGATGATTTTTCCCAACACCGAAGACAAGCGACAATTTTCCAAAACATTTGGGACCACGACAATTTTTCCAAAGTATTTGAGACATGACAACTTTCTTTTTAAAACATCACCATTTAACGACTACACCAACGGTTAACAATTTTTCCAGAAAAATGGACTACTTTGCCTAAAATTAGAATATTCAGCTAGGCCTCTGAATAAGCTTCCCAAAACATTTTGAAACGTCTAAATCGGACTCCCGAGTCAAAAGATATGTCAAAAACAAAACCGGGGAAAAATTGAGAGACATCCTGAAAGGGCGCCTAGCAGGCAACATGCTGGTAACTGGCCAGCAACAGAAACTGGCGCCCTTGGCGCCCAAGCAACACAAAACGCAACATGGCAGGATATGGCGCCCTTGGCGCCCCTGCGCCAAGACACAGCGCGCAACACACCCAAACACAGGCGCCCATGGCGCCCCTGCGCCAAGACAGCGCGCAACACACCCAGACACAGGCGCCCATGGCGCCAAGACACAACAACACACACACACACACTGGCACACGCACACACCCACCAGACACGGCGCCCAGGCACTGGGCGCCTAAAACAGCAACACAGACACCCAAACGCAACACGACTGGAACATAGCACACGGCGCCTAGCAGCAGGGCCCCAGAAACAGCAACACACAGCGCCCAGCATGGCGCCCAGCGCCAGGGCCCCAAAATCAGCAACTAGGACAATGGCGCCCATGGCGCCCTAGGGTCAATATTTTCGTTTCAAATCACCAATTCTTAATCACCAATGTCAATCATCATAATTTGTCACTCACATCACCAATCAATAATTTAATCGAACACCTAGCATGCGTTTAGCAATAACAACAATGAGCACCAAGTTCTAGAGTCCCAACTATCACCAACAAATGTCAAATCTCAATCCAACCTAGTTATAATTCAACTAACACCAAATCAAACACCACAATCCATCAAAGGGTATTATAGGACCTATCCCCACATAACCCCATCATGAAACCCCATTATAAAGAAGAACTCCACCCTTACCTTATAGTAGGAGAACACTTATCCTCTTGATCAAGTCACCAACAATAACCTCAGCAACACGGCTTCTTTCTTCTCCTTGAACTCGCGAAATCCTCCTCTTCTTCTCTCTTGGATGTGCACCGAATCCTCTTCTCCTCTCCTCTCTTCTATTCGCGACTCCTCTCTCTCTTTTCTCAAACAAAAGCACAAATACCCAAACCCTAGCTAATGCTCTCCTATGCGCCTATGCCTTTGGGCTGAATGGACAAACCGAATAAATGATGCTACCCTTGAAAACTCTATGAGCCACGTACAAATAAGTTGTTGCACCCCAAACTAGTGTTCAGGATCAAGTAAAGAATTTGATTGGAGTGTGACCTTCAACTATCCATATGTGGCTAACAGAAAGATACTGGAGGCTTTAATTGGCTAACGCAAAGCGAAAGTGACGAACATCGAAAATCCTAAACTGACATAAGGCTGATATTGTATTATTGGAGATGGCAATTGAAGTTGATTCATGAATCACACAAAGAGTGGAACGTGAGTGAGCCACTACATGAATATTTGATATTAAAGTAATGAAACTTGTGATGACAATCAATGATAAGGATCCAAATCTTTGACATATGCCACACGTCAATATTCAAAATCATGGGAAGAGATGAGAAAGAAACATTAGGAAAATGGTTCGTTGGACTTAGTGTCGTGATTTGTGTCAGAATTCGAATAGCAACATAACTAAAGAAGGATTTTGAATGAAAAGTGAATTATTGAAGAATATGAAAGCTCTAGTCCCTTTTCTATATTAGTAGAAGAACTCCGTAAAAGAATTGGAGAAAAGAGTCTGATAGGTATTGGTGGCGCAGCTTACAGGAAATTCTAGGATTCTCGCAATGAGTGAGTGATGATACACTAGGGTGTTGTGCATTTGATATATTATTGGGCCTCCTTCTACTACTCAACTTAATTACTAAACACCACTCCCTGATTTAAATGAAACACCATATTATTATTTTAATATGACTATACCAATAAAATACCTAATTAATTTAATTAAATAAGCAATTAAATTATTTGGGCGTTACAACTCTCCCCCACTTAGAATATTTCGTCCTCGAAATTTCCGTCAAAATCAATGAGATCGAAGTTAAATCCAGTTCTTATTCCTAATTGCCATTAAGGTCCTTTTGTATACCGACCACCAACCCCACACACACCTCTACATTTTTACTCCTAAATCAATATTCTACTCTCAAGGTCCCTAAAGTTTTACTCGACTACCCAAACACGACAATCCACTATTAGGATACTATACCCTTAGTGACAATTGTTATGGGTTAACTCCACTAATTAATTCCAATATCTTAAAGGTTACTTTATCTCTCACACAAAAAAAAAATTGATCTACTTCTCACAATAATAAATTATCCGTATGGAACTTAATAAAAGTCGCATTCCTTGAATCTTTCCAACAAAGGCGTGGTTTTGCTACTCTTGTGAGTCTCAACTTAAGGTTCGAATTCTCACCTCTTACGTCCCTCAACTATTTACTTCAATTCTAAGCACAAAACACTACTAGTGGCTCGACAAGTACATGAGCACTAAATCTACAATTAAGATAAATTCCTCTCTTAAAAGGCTACACATAAAATCACACATAAACGTCCATAAAACACATGATTATCTATAACTTAAGAGTCAACAAAAATGTAGTTATAGTGAAACTCGCAAACGACTCTTAGACAGCATATCCTAATTAATTTCTCAGTTCATGCTAATTTAAACATTGTTCTAGAACCTAATGACCTAACCATGCTAACTGAGGCAACTCGGTAAAACAAACACGAAAGAAAAGAATTAAGCATGTAGGTATCGTTTTCAATCTTTCTACCCAAAAGATTTATCTAACATGTGGTTTTACTATTTTTCGCGGAAAATAAAATGGAACACGTAATTCTACGAAGACAATTATTTGTATAATATATAGTATCAAAAGAATACAAGTACAAAGTGTGAATGAGAATCATATATCATGGTTGTGTATTGAATGAGAGGAGAATCGAGAAATTCATATTCCAAACAAACAAAGGAAACAGTTACTGCAAGTACATTTCAATATAATAGAAAGAACAACGAGTAAATCATAGTTTTGTAAAACAACTTAGAGAACACAAGAAAACAACTCAATCTTAACAAGGTTGATACTACTACATTGGAAGTTGCAAATTCAGCACTAAAATTCTAATTGAAGGAGCCAAGTGATCTACAACGGTCCTAGTTTCTTATTAGAATGAAATAAGAATCATGTATAGGCAATTTACTTATACAATGCACATATTTAATCTTATTAGCTCACTTAGAACACCTCGCACAATTGACATATCTTGAAACATAAGAATCAATTAAGATAGAGATCCTACAAATTCATTAGCTAAATAATAACAGGAAAATCAGAAGCAAAAGTAACGAGAAAGTAGAAGTGATATAAGAACAACAATTACGATGTACATAAGTCATACGAATACAAGACTGAATGTTAACTTAACCAATTTAAATAAAACACCTTTAAGAACATATGACAATAAAGGCTAATTAAATAGAAGTACATAAACAGTGTCAGTGCGCAATTTTAATCTAACAAACTATAAACATATAACAACCAAAACCAAATCATAAAACTCGGTGTAGACAATTAGAGGTCGCAATCATAAGTCATATAGCATGGAATTTATGAAACAATTCATAAAGATACATAGCTCAAAACGTTGCACGTCGAGTACAATTAGACAAATAGGACAAAATAAGTAAAATAAATAATATAAAAATACAGTTCACATTTAAAATCATTGTATATAATCTCACTCATTAAAATAAAAGAACTCAGTAATTATAACATTTAGGCGGGGAAATTATATTTATAGTAATCAAAATATCACAGCACGTTACTTGTCAAGTAGCAACGTTAAATCAAATAATTGACAAAGCAATTCTCTGAAGCACCAAGTTTAGAGCGTTAATAAGAAAATAAAAGAAACATCGAAAGACTTTGTGTAAGACATAGTAATATTTAATTAAGTAAATGACATACATTGTGAACGTCCAAAAATAGTTTAATATAAGATTACGAGTAGACTCAATAAACATTTTAATTTTAACTCACAAAATCACGTAATGCGATTAACCACTACAAAGTCAAGCTATAGAAGTGCATCTTTTGTGGACACAAAGTTTCAAAAGCAAGAAGTAAGTGACAACACTACAGAGTTCACACAAAGAAAGCACAATAGGAACCCAACACAAGGCCAAAAATACATAGTTCACAAGAGAATACACAATAAACACACAACGCATGGCTTAAAGAATAGGCCAAGCTCTATGAAAAATTCTCTCTAAGGGAAAGAGTCATTTGAGTTCTCACTAAGAGTCTAACTTCTTTTTATCTGTTATAACCTTGATGATTCCTCTACGGAATACCTATCGCATATCTCATTACCTTAAAACTTACTGATTGAATTAGTCAGCTTAACAACTACCAAGAATAAAATAAGCGATGCTTGCAACTCTACTCAGAGTTCACACATCAGAAAGCAAAATAAACAACGCAAACAGTCCGGTTTGGACCGAACAATCCAAAAAAGTTTACCTGATTCGAACAACCTGCAATGTAAACAATGGTTAGTACTAAAAGACAACAGTTGGTCGTTAACCAACACAACGACTCGACGACTTGGCCGGACGGACCAACCATTGCTTTGATACCACTAATGTAACACCCCTTTTCTACCCGATAATTATTCAATAAAATCATAGTTACAAAAATTTATTTCATACTTCGAAAAGAGATGTCACACATTCATCGTTAAATAAAACGTCTCATACGATACAAATAACTTTGTCAAAAATACATCACCACGCAGCGGAAATAGAAATAAGATTCAAAACAATGAAATCATAACGTCCTGAATGGACTCCAAACAAATAAAATATAACAACCAAAGTTTAGCGTTTATCCCCCCCTTGAGTGTTACATATCAAAGCAAGGACACCGACTCGGACTAGCGAAGGTACCTAGGCCTTCACTCGCAATCACCCGCACGTTACTGCATAGGGGTAACATTCAAACAGAAGGGGTGAGATATCTTCAATATAATAGCGTAAAATGATAGGAAATATGCTAGAATATGACAACTATATCTACCACTTCACTACACACATCAAATCATCAACACACGTCAAATTACGAACACCACAATCAGTCACCAAATGTCATGATAATGCATGAATGCAACCCACACCAACGGGCATATGCATGTGGTACCAAATCACCAAAATTTTGCCTGTAAATAGAGGCGTCACAAAAATTGAGAGCTTTCACACCCGGCTCACCAATTCACCAAAAATTGAGCTTTCACACCCGGCTCACTAGTTTTAGAAAAATTGAGCTTTCACACCCAGCTCCAAGACCAAACGCCTTCACCAAAATAAATGCACATGCTGTATGCGACACCATGAATGCACACAGACAATCATCCAAACTAGTCACAATGTGACACACCAAAATTAATCACCGAATATCACAAAAATTGGGCTTTCACACCTAGCCCAACGACACCGAGACACCAAACCACCTGAAACAACGGAACACCAAATTTGGAGCCTTCACACCTAGCTCTTACAACACCAAGGTTTGAGCCTTCACACCTAGCTCAAACCGCACCAAGACACCAAGAAGACAACAATTTCCAAAACATTTGAGACGCGATGATTTTTCCCAACACCGAAGACAAGCGACAATTTTCCAAAACATTTGGGACCACGACAATTTTTCCAAAGTATTTGAGACATGACAACTTTCTTTTTAAAACATCACCATTTAACGACTACACCAACGGTTAACAATTTTTCCATAAAAATGGACTACTTTGCCTAAAATTAGAATATTCAGCTAGGCCTCTGAATAAGCTTCCCAAAACATTTTGAAACGTCTAAATCGGACTCCCGAGTCAAAAGATATGTCAAAAACAAAACCGGGGAAAAATTGAGAGACATCCTGAAAGGGCGCCTAGCAGGCAACATGCTGGTAACTGGCCAGCAACAGAAACTGGCGCCCTTGGCGCCCAGGCAACACAAAACGCAACATGGCAGGATATGGCGCCCTTGGCGCCCCTGCGCCAAGACACAGCGCGCAACACACCCAAACACAGGCGCCCATGGCGCCCCTGCGCCAAGACAGCGCGCAACACACCCAGACACAGGCGCCCATGGTGCCAAGACACAACACACACACACACACACACACACACACACACTGGCACACGCACACACCCACCAGACACGGCGCCCAGGCACTGGGCTCCTAAAACAGCAACACAGACACCCAAACGCAACACGACTGGAACATAACACACGGCGCCCACCAGCAGGGCGCCAGAAACAGCAACACACAGTGCCCAGCATGGCGCCCAGCGCCAGGGCCCCAAAATCAGCAACTAGGACAATGGCGCCCATGGCGCCCTAGGGTCAATATTTTCGTTATTTCACCAATTCAAATCACCAATTCTTAATCACCAATGTCAATCATCATAATTTGTCACTCACATCACCAATCAATAATTTAATCGAACACCTAGCATGCGTTTAGCAATAACAACAATGAGCACCAAGTTCTAGAGTCCCAACTATCACCAACAAATGTCAAATTTCAATCCAACCTAGTTATAATTCAACTAACACCAAATCAAACACCACAATCCATCAAAGGGTATTATAGGACCTATCCCCACATAACCCCATCATGAAACCCCATTATAAGGAAGAACCCCACCCTTACCTTATAGTAGGAGAACACTTATCCTCTTGATCAAGTCACCAACAATAACCTCAGCAACACGGCTTCTTTCTTCTCCTTAAACTCGCGAAATCCTCCTCTTCTTCTCTCTTGGATGTGCGCCGAATCCTCTTCTCCTCTCCTCTCTTCTATTCGCGACTCCTCTCTCTCTTTTCTCAAACAAAAGCGCAAATACCCAAACCCTAGCTAATGCTCTCCTATGCGCCTATGCCTTTGGGCTGAATGGCCAAACCGAATAAATGATGCTACCCTTGAAAACTCTATGAGCCACGTACAAATAAGTTGTTGCACCCCAAACTAGTGTTCAGGATCAAGTAAAGAATTTGATTGGAGTGTGACCTTCAACTATCCATATGTGGCTAACAGAAAGATACTGGAGGCTTTAATTGGCTAACGCAAAGCGAAAGTGACGAACATCGAAAGTCCTAAACTGACATAAGGCTGATATTGTATTATTGGAGATGGCAATTGAAGTTGATTCATGAATCACACAAAGAGTGGAACGTGAGTGAGCCACTACATGAATATTTGATATTAAAGTAATGAAACTTGTGATGACAATCAATGATAAGGATCCAAATCTTTGACATATGCCACACGTCAATATTCAAAATCATGGGAAGAGATGAGAAAGAAACATTAGGAAAATGGTTCGTTGGACTTAGTGTCGTGATTTGTGTCAGAATTCGAATAGCAACATAACTAAAGAAGGATTTTGAATGAAAAGTGAATTATTGAAGAATATGAAAGCTCTAGTCCCTTTTCTATATTAGTAGAAGAACTCCGTAAAAGAATTGGAGAAAAGAGTCTGATAGGTATTGGCGGCGCAGCTTACAGGAAATTCTAGGATTCTCGCAATGAGTGAGTGATGATACACTAGGGTGTTGTGCATTTGATATATTACTGGGCCTCCTTCTACTACTCAACTTAATTACTAAACACCACTCCCTGATTTAAATGAAACACCATATTATTATTTTAATATGACTATACCAATAAAATACCTAATTAATTTAATTAAATAAGAAATTAAATTATTTGGGCGTTACAACGCCTAGCACCACAACATCAGAAACAGACTTGGCGCCCAGCAACAGGGCGCCTGGCACAACAGGCAACATAGCAGACTTGGCGCCCACGAGCAGGGCGCCTAGCACACAGGCAGCAGAGACGGACATGGCGCCTAGGAGCAGGGCGCCTAGGACCACAACAACAAAAGCAGACTTGGCACCCAGCAATAGGGCGCCTGAGACAGCCACAGCAACTTCATACTTGGCGCCCAGCAGTAGGGCGCCAGAGACAGCAACACTGGGAGCCTAGGGCGCCACTTCCAGCAACAACAACGACAGGACATCATGACTGGGCGCCTAGGGCGCCAAAATCAGCAACATAAGCAACACTGGCTTGGCGCCCAGCAACAGGGCGCCTCCAGCAGGGACCAGACGCAACACAGACACGGCGCCCAGCAGCAGGGCGCCAATTCCAGCAACCAAACACAACACCAATTCGCACCAAAACGCCAAACACCAATTGTCACCATGATCAACCAATTACAACCATCATGCATACATGCTAACATCAATAAATCAACACCAACAAGATCAAAGAACAACATAGGTCCTATCTCCCACATAATCCCCATCATATACCCTATTATAAGGATAGAGCCCACCCTTACCTTGGATTTTGCCGAACACGATATCTCCTTGCACGGCACTCCGAAGAACCACCGCAACAAGGCTCCTCTCTTTTTCCTCCTTGGTTTCGCGCCCCTCTCTTCTCTCCTCTCTTCTCCTCTTCGCAATTTTCTTTCTTTTCTCTCCAAAAATGTGCTAATGACTAAACCCTAGCCAATTACTCTCCTTCATGCGCCTAAGCCTTGGGCTCTTGGATCACGGGCCCCCGTCCACTAATCAGCTAATTACTAAGCACCACTCCCTAATTTGAATAAAACTTCATTTTATTAATTATTAAATATAACTATACTAATAGAATACCTAAATAATTTAATTAAATAAATAATTAAATTATTTGGGCATTACAACTGACATAGTTGAACCTCAAAATACTCAAGAAACTGAAGTGAACTCTAGTTCTGAGTCTGAACAAGAAGAAACAAAACAAGAAGAATCAGAACCAGAGTATATGCTGTGCAGAGATAGAACTAGGAGGCAAATTAAACCACCAAACAGGCTTGGATATGAGTCAATGACTGCATATGCCTTGAACACTTCAGTGTACCTCAACAATGATGAGACAAACACATATGATCAATCTATGAGTAGCGAAGAGCAGCATAAATGGAAAGTAGCTATGATAGATGAAATGGAGTCCTTAGAAAAGAACCAAACCTGGACACTTGTGAAAAGAGTTGCAGGAACCAAACTTGTGGGCTGCAAGTGGATTTTCAAGAATAAGGAGGGAAATTCAGAAAGGATCCTCTTAGATTCAAATCAAGGTTGGTGGCTAAGGGGTACATTGAAAGGGAAGGGGTTGATTTCAATGAAATCTTCTCACCAGCGGTCAAGCACACCTCCATTAGAGTACTTCTAGCACTTGTTGCACAGTTTGACTCACACCTTGAACAAATGGATGTTAAGGCAGCCTTTTTACATGGAGTGCTTGAGGAAAGAATCTATATGGCTCAACCAAAAGGGTTTGAAGTGAAAAGGAAAGAAAACTTGGTATGCATGCTGCAAAAGTCGCTATTCGGATTAAAACAGTCACCAAGGCAATGGTACAAAAGGTTTGACAATTACATGTTAAACATCAGCTACAAGAGAAGCAACTATGATAGTTGTGTCTACTATAAGAGGCTAAAATGTGAAAACTACATTTACTTACTCTTATATGTAGATGATATGCTAATTGCTAGCAAGGACAAAAAGGAAATTGCTATACTTAAAGGTCTTCTCAAAAAGGAGTTTGAGATGAAGGATTTAGGACAGACAAAGAAAATCTTGGGAATGGAAATAAGTAAAGGAACTGATGGCCAGGGGCTTTGTAACAGCCCAGGTCCAACGCATTGGCCACCCCAGCACTATTACATCACGGTCTTCTGTACCCCCCTTGTAGAATTTTTGCCTTCCGTGGGAATCGAACCTTGCACCTGAGGCATAACTGCAAGTTAAACACACCTCCCACTACCAATTGAGCGCGCGCTCAATTGGTAGTGGGAGGTGTGTTTAACTTGCACTTATGCCTCAGGTGCAAGGTTCGATTCCCACGGAAGGCAAAAATTCTACAAGGGGGGTAGAGAATACCGTGATGTAATAGTGCTGGGGTGGCCAATGCGTTGGACCTGGGCTGTTACAGGCTTCTTGTCACACATGAGGGTTACTCACAGAGAGTATTGAGCAGATTCAATATGATATCTGCTAAATCAGCTAGTGTTCCCATTGGTTCTCAAATTAAACTGTCAAAGACAGACTGTCCTAATATTGAGGGAGAATTGAAAGAAATGGAGAAAATTCCCTATGCAAGTGAAGTTGGTAGCTTAATGTATGCCATGGTATGCACCAGGCCTGACCTTGCCTATGCTTTGAGCTTGGTCAGCAGATATTTGGCTAATCCGGGCCAGCAGCATTGGCTAGCTGTTAAGCAAGTCCTGAGGTACCTAAAGGGTAGTGTAATACTGGGACTCAGCTACTACAAAGAGGATCTAAACTCAGGTGGAGTTGTGGGGTATGTGGACTCTGATTTTGTTGGGGATTGTGACAAGAGAAGGTCTCTCACAGGTTATGTTTTCACTCTATATGGTAAAACTGTGAGCTGGAAGGCAGCCTTGCAACATGTGGTGGCTCTCTCCACCACTGAAGCTGAATATATTGGAGCCACAGAAGCTGTTAAGGAAGCTTTGTGGTTAAAAGGTCTTGTGAATGAGTTGGGAATTAAACAAGATAGTGTAAATGTGCACTGTGACAATCAGAGTGCAATTCACCTATGTAAGAACCAATCATTCCAGGAGAACAAAGCACATTGATATAAGGTTGCATTGGATTAAGGATATTGTCTCTGAAGGCAAAGTTCAGATAAGGAAGATACACACAACACACTACCCTGCTGACTTCATCTCTAAGCTTGAACTTGTTGAAGATCGGTTTTGGTTAAATGGATATTGGCCTGAGTAATTGCAGGAAGAGTGGTTCATTTAAGGTTGAATTTGGAGTGCCAAGGTGGAGATTGTTGCTTATGTGGCACTCTCAAGCATCCAGCTCATCTCTCAGCTAATCCCACGTGGCAGTGGGCCTCACATATCAGCATAACAGAATCCATTTTTGGTTATGCAGAGTCTGTTACTTCGGTTAAAGGCGCCAAGTCTAGATGAATCGGTTAAGGGCGCCAAGCAATCTTCCATAGACAATCCCAACACAAAACGCCAAATCTTCTCGTTTCCACCATAATTTCATCATTAAATGTTGACTTTAAATCAGGATCCACTAAGATTCTAGCGTAATGACCAAAAGTCTGGGGCTTGGTTGCTTCATCAAAAGAGATTGGAGTATAAAAATGCCACCTGCAATTTCAAAATATAATTACTAACTCTAATATTCATGCAGGAGATCAACAAGGTGTATCCATTCTTGCACAGTGTTTGGATTGAAGTATTGAGTCTATTGAGACAAACTCAAAACTCCTGATGGCAAGTTCCATGCACCCACCGACCAAACCTTTCACATATCCTCTTGTGTTGCAAATACAAATTCATATCAAATTTCACCGCTTAAGAGGTTTCCAAAGAGTTTCCAGATTTCTTGTAAAATCTTTAACAGTGTATGGAAATGGACCTTTGGATAGGATTAGTCTACCATGTAGATTGTTTTTTCAGCCTTCTACACCTTTCACATTGTCTTGTTCCATGCAACCACATTTGATGCAAGGTTTAGGGAGTTGTTGCACATAAATCTCCAAGGAATTATTCAAAGCTTCTACAAAGGATTTTTTCTTATAGCCCGGCCATGCTCCACATTGTTAGACAGAGATTTTGCCTACCAATGCTCACTAGGAATGGCCAATTGGAAATTGCAGGCCGAGAAGCCATGAATGTGTTAAAAAAAAGAGATGTCAAAGTAACAAGGCCAAGAATGCCAGAATAATGTCTAACATCAAGACAATTAGCTTTAAATAGACATTTAAATATGAGTTGAGTGATCTAAGATCTACTAGAGCTAAAAGGTTAGCAATACCTAAAGATCATTTGACTACTCTTAGGATTAAAGTTAAGTGAAGTTTAGGTAGTCGAGTACTAACTAACACATAGGAATTGTTATTTAACTATTTGTTTGATTGATAGCTTGAGATTTCATTATGAGCATTAGGACTTAAGTTATGAATATTGGTTCTCGAGGTTAGATTTGTAGAATACGCATATAGAAGGATATTTTTTATGAATTTATTTAGAGATATGATTTGAGGTGATAGTATATTGGTTTAAGGATATGATTTTACTAGGTAAAAGGATCCATGTAGATTGCATTTATTTTGTAAGGTCCACATTTGTATGTATTGGCATACGATGTCAACCCACAGTGTTTTAAAGAACACATTATATTAATATGCTTGAGGCCCGATAACTTTACAGGTTACACAGATCAATTGTGGTGTGGGACTTATAACAAGACTCCTTCGGGAGTAGTCTGATGGGCGTTGTGGGAACATTTGTGGTAGCAGTATTATGGCTAGAGTCTAGAATTGAGGAGCATACTTAGGATAGTATAAGTGTTAGCATGAGAGGACATAGGTGCATCATTAGAGTACATGATCAGATTATAGAGTATCGTTCATGAAGTGATAAGTCCAGGAAAGCACATAAAGAAATATGAGATCACACGTTGAGTCATTAGGAAGGCATGTGATTGATTGTTTGTATACATGTTTAGATACTATTTATTGCTCTCATCCAAAATTTGATTTATACATGTATCGTATCCTTTATTTTCTAGATGTTTACCCAAAATGTTTTGAGACTATATTTTCCAGAAGTGGATGGCACAAGACATCATTGCAGAGTATGTACCACTTCCCCAAAGATGGTGTGATCTCCAGATCCTGTATAATGATTGCAGTCACGCTGGCTAAGAGATTGACGTTGAACTTGGAGTAACGATCTATAGAGGGAGGGCGAATATGTGCATGGTTCACCAGGGTTCCATGAGATGAGGTGGATAGAGGACGTGCGGTACAAGGGTAACCCTTCCATCAAATTTGGGTGGAACACCATGACTATATACAAGCAAAGACATTGAGACACAAAGTCGGAAATGCTGGGACGTATCGATGCCAATTTGCTCAGAGAGTACCAAAAGTACTACCGCCTGATGATTCCAGTGATCTTACACCAGATAGTGGGAGTACCAATGCCGATCTTACGTAGAGTCGAGAACGCTAGGGTGTATGGTGACTAGGGATGTCATGGAGTTTTTAGAAAAATAGTATGCTACTCTATTCTACCTTTTTAAAATCAGTTGTATTTGTAGCCAGAACATTTTTGAAAGCAATATGTATGTGTGTGTGTGTATATATATATTCACTATGCAAAACAATGTATGTACTATGGTGAGACGAGAAATGATGTCTGACTATCCCTAACGTCAGTATTGGAAGGAGTTGGTCGAGCTTTGATAACACATTTTTACATGAGTTATTTATGCCTTTATGACTTAAATTTAAGTGACTGCTCAAGTAATATGTCCTCTTTAAGTTAGTAAATATTAGTTATTTAGAGAAAAGAAGGGTTAGGAACTAATTTGTTAAATATTTGGCACAATGGGTGCCCTTGTGAATATGTTAATGTTTTGTTAGTGCTGCAGCGGTACGCGCTATAGCGCTACATGAAGGACCCAGCTGAAGACCAAAAAGTCAAGTCACAATTTGGCGTCTGTTGCTTTTTGTCAAAGGCAGAATATCTTTCCCCCTGTTGTACCCTCTGACACGGACGCTTCCAAGTGGCTAGCCAAGACACATGGCGCAATTTCATTTAAGGATTGTTGTTTGGTTGGTGAGAAGTGTCAAAGTCACCTTTTTGTAAAGCTACTTTATGGGCTTGAGATATTTTATGGGCTAGAGATATTTTTATATATCCATCTTCTCCACCCATGCACCTCATTCGGAAAAAAAAGGAGAGTTTTAGAGAGACAATACTTGACACACATTTCCTCCATTAAACCTCCATCTTCAAGTTTTCATTTTTAGTTTATTTTCTTATCTTTCTGCGCTGTGAAGCTACGCTACAGCATCATCCTGCTGTGCATGACTTGGAATAGAGGGAGTGCATCTTTTGTAACCATTTATTCCTTATTCATTTACGGTAATATGAGCATTTTGTCTTGTATTGTGTTGAAGATGCTTGTAATGAGCTAAACACTTAGTAGTTGGATTGCTTTTAGTTTGTAATGAACATTTAGTCTTGTTAATATAATATTGTAATGTTTTGTATTTCAATCCTTGTATTTTAATGCTTTCAAACTTTATTTTTGGGATTGGCCAACTGAAATGAGTAGAGTTGTGGGTACAGAAATGGTCCATGATTTGAACGAAATGGTTGATATGAATGAAAGGTTGTTTAAAGACATTTAAACAACTTGTGCTTAACTCTAGACATAGGGGAGCAATAGTTCATAAGGTGAATACTGTGGGTTCTTCATAATATAGGGGTGGACTTATTTAGAACTTAGAAATAAGAGTCTTGTAACAAAACCCTGGCGTCAGTGACTGAAAGGCACAACATCATATGCTACAGCATTTAGCGCTATAGCGTCCAATGTTATAGCGCCTTACTTTTGGGGATTTATACAACAAAGAGGAGTCCAACTCATTTTATAAACTCTTGAACTTTCTTACTGTTTTAGCAATATCTTTCTTATTTTCATGTTCAAAAACTTGTTATTTTTACTTTGTCCATTTCACTAAGTTGTTAACTACTTAAACTCTTAAATTAACATCAATCCTTGTGGGTACGATCCTTACTTTATCGTTATATTACTTGTTGCGATTGTGTACACTTGCACAACTACTTTTCGCACAACAAGCTTGCTGAAATAAGAATATAAAAGAAAGGCTTAATTACAGTTTTGGTCCTAAAATTATAACTGTTGAGAATTGAATTGCAGCGTGAAACAATTCAAGAACCAAAGACGACGATGGAACAGTACCATGATGAATCAACAACGGCTTGAATTCAACTAACGATTCTTTATAGTAGACGAAAGATTAAAACAGAATTGAATTGATGAATAGGCGCTCAATCACAAATCAATTCAACACGGAATTGTTGAATTGATCACTTCTAAAGAATAACAGAAATGAACCCTAAAACGATTAACGAAATGATTAATTGCAAGAATCATACACATGGAGAATTGTTTACGCAGTTCAGCATCAAGATTGATGCATACATCTGCGAGACCGAGCAATTGCTAGCGTCCATTTCGTATTGAATTGGAATTCCAATGAGATTACACGATTGAATGTTCTTCCCAATAGTGTTTCCCCCTCATTTCCCAATTCCCACAGTTCCCAGTGTTTCACTCCTCACAATCCCAGTGTTCTGCTGTTACAACATGAATGAATGGTACATATACCTATCAATCTATACTTGATATTTCATAATTGCGCCTATCTCCATATCTTTCTTCTGGACTAAAATTTAAAAGGGGCTTGGAACAAAATGCAAATCGGTTAACTTCATGACAGCAACTGTAACATCCTAGTATTTCAACCTTGGAAGAAATATCAAGAACTTTCACAGATAGCATAAATACGAGTACTAATCCTGCTTAAGGAATTGAACAAGCTTAACTCGACGAAAAAAATCATCATAACATCCTCCAGGAGGTAAAATTACCAAAAAGGATATCTTAATGACAATAAGGAAAGTAGCCATAAATCATTAATATACTCTATTGTTCAATATCCCAAAAGTTGAATTCCCAAAATGATACTTAAACTTCGATTACAATATCACAACTTAAAGTGTCAACATAAACATAGTACATAACATAACCCTAGGATAAGCTAAGCAAACATAAATCTTGATCCCTAAGGATCCTTTAAAACTTGTAACCCAGTTCAGCGACTACTTCTTCTTTGCTCGTTTCGACTTTCCCTGCTCATCTGTAAAACACCACATAATAAACATTGAGATATAATCTCAGTGAGTATTTTCGAGACCCCTTACCTTAAACTCTCGGTGTCTTACTTATCCTTTCTCATGTCTTAGCACAAACCCGAGCAATTACTACGCAATTCCCCCTGTGAACCCACCCGACAATAGCTACTGCCGAGTCAACTTACTTTGGGCCTTGGCATAGGGGTCATGACTTTCCTTCACCAAGTATGCTCTTAGCTTAGGATCGTCATCCTCTTGGTGTTTTATATAATTACTTAACACATTGGTCCAATTCTCACTCGATAGAATACTATACAATTTAAGTTATAAACCATAACGATTAAACACTTAATTTTCATCTTAAACATACATGGAAATTGTCTCATTTGTACTTGATTTACATTGGGAAGGATTAAGGAAAGGATTGGGGAAGGATTTGGAATCAAAAGGAAAAGCAATTGAAAGATTTGAAAATAGGTGACAGTGGCTTTGGCATGGACCGGGCCTCCTAGGCGCACGAACCGAGCCTCCTGGCGAACCAACAAAGTTGGCTGCCAGAAGGTTTGGCACGGACCGGGCTCCTTGGGCGCACGGACCGTGCGCCTCCTGCAGTTTCAAAATAACCCTATTTTAACCGTGCGCCTCCTGCAGTTTCAAAATAACCCTATTTTAAGTAAAAATGGTGCTTCTTCCTTTGGTCCAACTTTTTCCCAATCAATCTTTCACTCAATACCAAACAACAACAGTCTCAATCACAGTCAAAACCACAAATGAATCATCAATGCACTCTAATCATTCTAGTGTTTAGGAATAGTTTATGAGTTATGGTTCTTTAAATCAATTTCAGCACCTAAGGTTGTTCAAACAATTATTTCATCAAGTTTAACCATTCAAAGGTACATGCATTACAAACATTTTAGAACAATCATCATGCATTGACAAAATCATCCAAGAAACAACAAAATGAGTTAAGAAATCACTTGTCTTCAGCTGGAATTTCACAAGCTAGTAAAGTTTTGACTTCCTAGACACAACAATAACCCCAAGTCCTCAGCTCAAGTCAGCTCCCAATCTCTCTACTTGAGTGCTTCAAACCACAATGTAGCTTCCCAATACTCTATTTCAGCTCCCCAAACAAACATGAAATCACCATTAAAGCTCACTCTAGCTCCCTAGCTTGCATGCAACTGAAATGTGAGTCTTGATTCACTAAGGTTTAGTAGCAATAGGTTGAAATGAAGGATTGAAGATCAATTTCAATCATGGAAGTGTGAAGGAAAGGGTTTTGCTTCCACACCCTAGACTTCTTTCACTCTCTCCTTCGAACACCTCTCCCCATCTCTCAACTTCTTTCTAAATTTTTTTATCAAGTGACAAATGTGAATGAAAGTCTTTCTTTTGTGTTTCAGTTGAAGTATTTTTAAAATTGATGGGCTGGGCTTTAAGTGTTGATATGGGCTGTTACCCTAATTTTTGCTAGACACCCCCCCTTATTCTTATACAATTCCATTACTAAACTAATAAACAAGCACACAAAACATATAACTTCACACATCATCAATTAATTTACTCCATCATTAAAATAAGTCAAGCTATAATATTCAAAGTAAATCAAATTTACTTTGGGTATTACGGCAACCTTCGTAGCATTAATTGAGGCGGCTTGAAGTCAATATTAAAAAAATCACTCTTATTCGTAGGAACCGTTGGGAAAGTCAATTGAAATTTCAAAGAAAAGTGAAAAAGGATAGAAATTTAATAGGTACATTTCACAAGGTTGGTGAATGTATCTAGAGCTTTGAAAATGTGAGGTATTTAATATCTACTAAGTCATATTCATGCATGGAACTAATTTCTCCCTCCTATAAATAGAAAGACTTGTGAATAGCTGAAGACATCCCCACCATGGATGATCATATAGAGAGTGAAACATCCCCTTTTGGGTGATCTTATGGAGATGTGAGAGATCCTCATTTGGAGAGGTGAAGTATTCCTCGTCGGGTGATCATGTAGAGTTGAAGGGTCTCCAACCAAGTCCTAGAGAGAGGAGGGTGTTGGTGATCATTTGTGTGTGATGTGAGTGTTATCATTCTTTGTAACTCTTTGAGACGATGAATGCATTGTGTTGATGTGTTTCCGTAGAGGTAGACAAGAGGTGCCGAACCACGTAAATCATTTATGTTCTTCTTTTCTTTATCCTTGCGGTGTGTTTATCTATATTCCCTTAAAGATCCTTGGGCGTGTGGGTTAATCTGCTGACGTGTGCGATTTTCCCCAACAGGGGACTCGCTCAGAGCCATTGGTGTGACCATGGGAGTGGCTCAGTCAAGTTTTGAAGCTGAGTTTGGTGGTGGATTCATGTGGGATCATTGTATCGAAAGCCTTCCTAACAATGTGGAGGTCAGGCGGCGTGTCCTGTTGGTTGTTGCTAACAACGTTGCAAGTACTAGTGAAGCGTCACCATTCAATACTCGTAGAGGAGCATTGAGATCATAAATATGGCGAGGAACACACTCAAACTTATTGGTTAGAGGTGAGTATGCAAGATGCACTTCTGGAGGAGCTTAGTCTTGCGAAAAAAATAAAAAAAAAAGAGAAAGATGATGAAGAAGTTTCAAATTTTAATTGAGCGAGGATATGTTGGAAAAAATGAATTGAAATTTCCAAGAAAGTGTAGTGTGTGAAATTTAAGAGATACATTGTATGAGTTGAATGGATGTATCTAGAGTATTGAGAAGGTGAGATAATTAATATCCACTATGCTAAATACATCAATGGAAGCTATGCTCTCTTCTATAAATAGAGAGACGTACTTGTGAAGAGGAGAAGCATCCCCACCATGGGTGATCATATGAAGAGGTGAGACATCCCCATACCCTTTGGGTGATCATATGGAGAGGTGAAATATTTCTCTTTGGGTTGAGTTACTAATATTGTAATCATGTTTGAGAGAGTGAATGAATTATGTTGAGATGTTCTCGTGGACGTAGCTAAAATGTGCCGAACCACGTAAATTATTTGTGTTCTTCTTTCCTTTATTCTTGAGGTGTGTTTATCTGTATTCCCTCAAAGATCCTTCGATGTGTGGTTAATCTGCTGATGTGTGTGGTTTTCCCCAAGAGTAAACCTATGCTTAAGCAGTTTAATTAAATATTATGAACCGTATTTAGAGTTGCAAGATCTTTACCTATTCCCCAACAAATATTTAAATCAAGAACAAAGCTCACATGAAACATACGAAAATTGCCAACACCTGTAGCATCAATGCACATTTAGATTTGATGCTACATTATGATTTACCTAGTGAATAAGAACACCTCTTGCAATCCTCCACCCAGATTGCACCACTTACAGTCCTAGACATGCCATATTGAGGATTCATTCAAATCTTGCTAAATTAGCATATCTTATAGCGTGATGGATCAGTATATAAAGAAACCTTCAACATGTAATACGAAAGTATTACTGCTTAAATATCATACTTCCACTCCAGAAAAACCATTTAAGTATTGCAGAGCAGGATACGTCTCCATAAGACCTTTAATGTATTCGGTCTCAATATCTGCAATCAGATTAAAGGAAACGAGAAAAAGAAGTTATTCAACTTCCTCTGTTTTTATGTGTTTTTATATTAGTATACTTGCAATATAAAAAACAACACAATCTTCAATTCAATGCTAGCAACGAAATACAAAAAAAATTCTAAATAGAAATCGACATCATCTTCTCTCATTATAAGTCAAAGCTCAGCACAGTTTAGTCAAAGAGGAATATTGAAGCATTTCATGTTTACACAAATAGCAAAAATACAGCTACAGTAGAACAAGATTCAGAACTGAACGTGAGCAGTTAAAAGACAAGAACACGATTCTGAACTGAACAACGACGATCGCAAATATTTAGAGCACGCAACTTTCAACGAATACTGCTGGATGAGAACACGATTGCATGTGAACTGCGTCAAATAATGCGTAGACTACAAATAACCTACAACGATCTCACTCTCTCTCTCTCTTTCATCATTTCTAAGAAGAGAAACCACATGAAAATGTTGGTAGCCTCAGTCAAGTAGCCAAGGGTTGAGCTTTTTAAGGAGAAGAAAAGAGCATAGGTTACCTAACTTTTTTGGAGTAGTTCAAGAACCCATAACTAAGGAACATAGTTCCTTCTTCAATGTAATCGTTTGAAAAAAAGGAATCAATATTTCAAACTCTTAGCTGATCCTCGGCTTAACAAAGGTTTGACAACAAAAATTGGCATGTCTAGTGGGACCTGCATAGGTAAACAACCCTCAAGGTTTAATTCACTTGGTTTGGATGTCGTATATATGTACATGCGCTCTAGGTGGTATGGATCCTCCTTCAGCTTCTAAGAAGGGACCTTCCCACAAAGGTAAGAACCATGAGCAACTTGGTGTGTCAGGGTTCATAGTGCAATGTGTCACCTCCGGTTACTACAACTGAAAAACCTCAAAATGTTGAAGTGGATGAGTCTGTGGTGATGACCACATCCTTCATTAACAGATTGATATGAGGATACATCATATCATGTCCTAAATATCTCAGCAACTGGCTGACATAGTTAAACTTTTGGTGGACAATAAAGTGCAACAGGCCAGAGAACAAGAAAGCAGGAACGCGGCTTAGAGTAGTAGCTCAGCTGGTCTTGGTACCCCTGGCCAAGGACAAGGAGTACTTACAAATACAGTTGGGAATGCACAACAGGTCCCACTTGTAGCTGATTTATCTTGTCATCATAAAAATCAAAATTTTGAAAAGTGTACCTTTATTTTAATTAAATTACAGATGAACCGTTATATTTTGTATTTTATTTTATTTTTTGACGGAATATTTTGTATTTTATTATAATTTATTAAAATGAAATTTAAGGGATTTGTTCGTTATCCCCCTTTTCACCTTTCTTCATTATTCTTTCTCTCAGGTTCTTTCTCTTATGTCTTGGACGCTCGCACCATAGCTGCACTTCGCTATGTTTTTGTACAGAGTAGAACCCGTGGTTTGGTTTTTCCTCTTTCGTTCCTTTTCTCTTTTACGTTTTTCTACGTTTAGCTCTTTACTTTTGTGTTTACTGCTTGCAATTTTTTATTTCGTCTTCATTCAAATCCATGAATGCCTTTTGTTCTTTCTCAGATATTAAAACCATTCTTTTTAATCAAAATGTTTTCCGCTTACTTTGTTGACAAAAAGAATTCTGGTTTTTAATTGTCAATATTCTTGGCCTTGTTTTTCTAAAATGAAAATATTGAAAGAAATGGAAGAGATTCAAGAACACAATACCTAATAGGGGATTGAAATGCAGATAAAGGTAGTTAAAGTATTTACCTTATTAAGGGTGTTACTGCAATTTCAAATACTTAAAGGTAATTAAAGTGAATATAATGACATGATAAATGAGATACATATGGATAGTTTTAAAAAAAAAATTGGCTCAAGAGGCTGACACAATGGGCACATATAGGAGAAATGGAGAATGAGAGTGTTGCATATCGGGTTCGAACCAGTGAGCTACCGAAAGATGTCCCTAACTTCAACTAACTGAGCTACACCACTCGGACGGATAATTTTAATTTGTACAACTCATTTGAGTGTAATACCCAAATAATTTAAAGGGAATATAATCATATCTTAAGAAGATTTTTTTAGCGGATAATAAATATGTATATAGAGTACTACGTTACATTGTTTGGTCGGAATCACATGCACAAAGGATGCAAAAACAAAGGTTTTCTCCTTTGTTTAGTTGAAAGCCAAGACGAATCCTATGAGCAGAATAATCTTTATTAGCTAATAAGAGCATCGAACTAGTTCTTTTTTTTTTTGACTGAAACTAGTTCTCTTTTTTTTTTTAACTATATATGATGATATGATTTCTTTATGGCGTTAAAGAGAGAACCTTCTAGTAAATTATTGTTGCATATCCACTGATTGAAAATAGTTGCCTAATTTCATTCATCAAGAAAGTAATCATATGTCCTTTTTTTTGTCAACATATACTTTTGAAAATCATAAAGCATAGGTGTCGTTAGTTTTTTTTTTCTACACCGGCCCAAATCTGTACAGCCCACTTTGTAGTTGTTTAGTGGCCAATTAGGTGAGTCCTTGCTAGTCCAAAATTGTCAAAACAATTTTTAACTACACACCTAGACTTTTATAGACTTCAATTATTCTTTCAACAAAAAAAAGACTTCAAATATTCTTTTTTTTTTTACAAAAGACTTCAATTATTCTGTTTAGGACACTAACTTGCCCGTCTTTCTTGATTTTTTTATAAATCGGGTATCCTCCGCGTGCAACTGTATAGACTAATTCCTCGAGTCTGGTAGAATCACAATAAATGGCAAAACCTCCCTCAAGAGATTTAACACTGCTAGATGCCCAAGACTGGATTCGAACCCAGGACCTTGGTTTTTCCAATTTTATTGTTGCACCAACGTGTAAATATATTTTATTGTTTGTTTATTTCTCTCCTTTTGTGGTTTTAAATAAAAGGTAAAGAAATTAAAAGAATTTAGAAACTAAAAGTTTGCAAATTCATGTTTTACCCGCCTTTAGTATGCTAGTTATTGTTTTATAGTTTTACTTCATGTTTGGTTTCAAAAAAGGTATAGTAGTTTGTTAATTTTTAAATTTAAATCTTAGTTTTAATTGTTAAGATAAGATTAATTGATTGACGAGTATATTGGTATAAAATGGTGATACATTAAAAAGTTATGACCCATTCGGGTGGTTTTGAGTTTTTGGTTTTTGGTTTTGAAAGTCAGTTCCAAACTAAAATATCATCGGTTAAAATAGTGAGTAGGTTTTTTTCTTAATTTCAAAATAGTATTTCATCAAGACTCAAAACCAAAAAATAGATTTTATAATTTTTGTTTTTGTTTTATAATCTTTCATCATCAATCTGACTACCACCGACACCAACCACCAATTCAACCATAGCCGGTGGCGAATGTAGGTGTAAGAATTAGGGGGCACTGTCCCCCACCAATAAAAAACATTTAGTTTTTTTGGTACATTAAAACAATTAGTTTTTATATGCTCAGTACATTTCAAATTGGCCACATTTAAATTTTTTGTTTTCGCCGGTGTTATCCAACTATCCAAACCCAAATTGATAAAACTGGTAATTTGGACTATTAAAAAATTAAATATTAGTCAAACTAATCTCTAAAGAAGTCTAAAATATCCCTAGAGTTATTTTAAAAGGACTAATTTATCCAAAATTTAAAAACCAGATTGATATTTTTCATTTTTTTTCAAACAAAGTAGGTCCAAGTAGGTCTAGGGGTCTATGTTTTTTTGCCATAGGTGATTTTTTATCATACTATATACATGAGTATTTTTGTTTGTGCCCGTGTTTCTTGGCTTCGGCCATTGAGTGTTTTGTAGCTATTGTGAGTATTACTTGGTTGTGTTGATGTATCTTCGCCTTGACCATCTCTTCCTAGCTGTGCATGTTGCTTGTGCTAGTTTCTATTAATAAAATCTCTTCAATTATTGGGAAAAAAGAAAGTCTTTGTTTTTATATCAGTTAGGGGTGTCAAAATGGATGGATTGGATGGATATGGATATGGATTATAATGGATGGATTGGAGAAATCCATTAAAAAATTTATATCCATTAGGATTGTATCAAACAAATCCAATCCAATTCATCCATGGACAAAAAAAGTCCATCGAATTCATCCATTAACAACTTTTTTATGGATGGATATCCAATCCATCCACTATTACCTTTAAAAAATAAAAAAATCTTTTTATGAAAAAAAAATATTTTTTAATGTTGCAGCAAAAAAAATTTATACTTTTTTTTGACAAAAAAATATTATATTTAAAAATATATAAATATATATTTATATATGAGGTGGTGGAAGCGGCGGCCGGTGGCGGAGCTCCGGCGACCCATGGTGGTCCACGCGGCGGCGCTCCGGCGACCGGTGGTGGTCGGCGGTGGTGATGCGGTGGCGGTCACGGCGGCTCTCCGGCGGCCGGCCGCCAATCATGGTGGTGCTATTTATTATATTATATATATATATATATATTATATATTAATATATATATATATATTATATTGTCAAAAAATATATAATATATATATTTTTTCTGAATTTTAAAAAAAAGTTGGAAAAAAATTTTAAAATTGAAAAGTCCTTTTAAAAAAAACTGAAAATTGTTTTTAGAAATAGTTTTTTGTAAAAATGTATTTTTTATAATTATCCAATTGAATTTAGTCAAAAAAATAATTATCCATTGGATTTTGATTTTCTACTTATTGATAATCCATTGGATTTAAAAAAATTAATGGATGGATCACAACCATCCACAAATCAAGTGGATGGATCCAATCCAATCCATTATTATTTTTTTTTGTAACGGATGGATTGGATGGATTTTGCTATGGACGGACCGGATATAAAGTGGACAAATGGATCACTTTGACACCCCTAATATCAGTTTGAGTATCTACAAATTTTTATCACGAAAATATTTATTTTGTAAATTTTTATAATTTTTTTTTAAAAATATTTAATTATTCTTGGATCCGCCACTGACCATCGCCGACCACCATTCCGACCACCATCAACCAACACTCCGACCATCCTTATGACCACCTCAGATTGATCACCAGTTTATCCACCTATGATCTCCAATATGACCACTACCAACTACTTTTATGGCCACCACTCTGACCACTTTCAACCACTACTTCGACCATCGTCAACAACCACTTTGACCACTGCCGATCAGCACTCGATTTTAATTAAAATAAGTTTAAAGTGAACATTATTCTTATGTTAATGTTTTAAACTAATTTTGATTTTTGAAAACTTCTTAACTCAAAACTAAATTTAGTTTTGGTTTTTGAAAATTTCAAAACAGAAAACAAAAAATCACCCCGAACAATCATTAGCTAACATAAAAACTTTCATTGTATATAGACTTAATTTTTTTTTTGGTAATAATATATAGGCTTAAATTATGCCAAAGGGTTGAGAACTTTCTCTCTTCTTTTGAGTTACAAATTCAGCGAGCTAGAGTAAATATAAGGTGGTTTCCTTCAACTCGAGTTAGGTGCACATCAACACAAACGTAGCAGCCCAGCATGATTGTACCGATGTAGGGTGTGGGGAGGCAAAGGCTTATGACACTAAGGTCTTTAATTAGTAACAATTGCTAAATTTTTCGGTGACCATTATACAACAATCCAATGGTTAGTACATACTAACCACAATTTAGTGTTTGTGTGATGAGTGAGCGGGTAAATGAAAATACTGATTAGTACATACTAACCACAATTTAGTAATGTTTGTGTAGTCACCGAAAGTTTTCATTGATGGGGAAATGACAATTATGCCGATTTGACTTATATAATAAAAAAAAAATACACCATTATCAGAAACTACATGGTTATTGTTTGGATTATGAAGAATATATAACATCATTTTTATGGGAGAAGTTTGTGACGTTGCTAAAGTTGTTAATTGAATTATAACATTGTCATGGGCATGGTTAGTAGGTAAAGGCAACAAGATTATTTGTGTTGCATTTTGTCCTGATGTCGAACCTAGTGATTGCCGGTCTAGTATGTCGTCATCGCTCCTGCTGAAGAATGCTCTACGTGCCGATCCGACGTGGGGTTGGTATCTGCACACACTCTGACGCCCAAGTCATCCCAGTAAATTTCAGTGTCAGGTAGAGAGAGAATACGTATCTCCCGTAATAAATGCGACCCTATTTATAGGTGTCACTGACGCATTAGGCGCACTGACGCGCATGTGGATCGGGTCCGATATAAACTGTTATGCCACCGCTGCACACGGATTGCCAACGGTGTTGGGTCTGCAACCAGCCCAAATCCGGATTCATAATGGTGTATGGACCTAATAACTTGTATGTTGAGTGGTTAACAGTACTACTGAATGGAATTATGCGAATGTTTAATAACTAGCGATTGAAGGTTTAAGGTGCTTCAGGCTGCTGTACTGTTATAAATTTTTACTTTTGAGATTTTTATTGTGTTCTACTTCTTGTCACTTTAGTTTTAGGCATCTGCTAGCATATGAGCTTCTCTATTTTAGGCCAATTTTCAATTAGTTTGACAATTTAAGGGTGTCTTTTATTTATTCATTTGAGCTGCTGCTGCTCCAAGGACATTTGGCACTTATTGTGCTTCGTTTCATTTAAACCTTTTTTGTTTTGTTTCGACCATCGCTGACTACTGATAGAGTGTTTCGACGTTTTTAACGAAAGACTAATTCGCTCATGTTTAGGATCAAATTTCGAACCGGCCAACACCGTGTTTGTCCAATGTGGGAATCGAACCCGGGAGCACCAGGTTGACTTATATTCGAAACTCAGTTAACTACCAATCCAAATCTACACATAGATTCGAAATCAGTTTATAAGCAACAAGAAATTGAGAAGAATAAAACTTTACATCCATGATTGTCAAAGACAAATTAAGTTATATGCAAATCCAATATACAAAACAATACGCTATATTTAACATAACGAATTAGCTTAAAGCAACTTAGTAAAAACCAAATTAATTTCTCCATGACTAGATATAAGAATATCCCATTCCTTCAAATCATTATCGAATAAAATCACTAGCAGTACGTGGATTCTCCATACATGTAGTCAAGGATAGCTATGACTCCAAAAATAAAAGCTTGATCCATTCCAGGTTTCACCACCACATGATATAAATCCTTGCTTTCCATCAATTTCTCCACTTTCTCACTAACACCAACCTGCAGTGTATATATAAAAGGAGATCATCCACACATAATCAATTTCTATTTTTTAGATAATTTTTCTTTAAACATTTCATTAATATTCACGGTTAGAAAAAGCTGAAATACTGACAGAAATTTGAGACAAAATTAAATTTGGTCTCCAAATTTGGCGTTGCTAACACTTAGAGACGTCGGAGTTAAAGACGGATTTTACCTTTTTCTGTCTCTAATTTTTCGTCGCTATTTTAGACATTTCTAGTAGTCCAATTTTTAGATATGTATCTAGTCACAACATTTCACTAAGCTGAACACTCCAGTATCCTAAAATTTTGTTGGATATAGCACTCTATATTCAATCATTTAATGATATGTCCTTTTTTATGTCTTATTTAATTATTTTAAAATAAATTTTAATTTTAATTTAATTTTGCCTACAATGTGCTAGTACCCAACAAAATTGAGGTACCTAAGAATTCTCTTTATTATATATATATATAATTTATAGATTTAATATATCAAATATAATTGCATATACCTGTGCTACTACGTTTCCCCTAGTATCAACAATGCTACAACATTTATCAGGGAAATAGCCCCTGATCTCAAATTCCAAGCTTTTGTTACCAACAACCCTTGGCTCAATAGAGATTCTGATTCCTTTATTCCTAACCAAACAGGAATTGGCTTCTTTTAAACTGAAAACCAAGTTTTGTAATCCTTCATAGTCTACCTTGTAACCTTTCCACTTTTTGTATATGCTGAGGGCCTCAACCATGCTTCCCTGTATATCAACAAAAGCAGCTCAAAACTATATATATTCCAAATTTTTACTCCTCTCCTGATTCCTACCCACACTATTAAAAATTATTAAACTATATAAGAAGGAAAAATATATGAACTTCTCAAAAAAAAATGAAATGTAGTTTTTAATTTTTCGTAAATTTGTTGAGGAGAGGATTAAAAAAATATTAATTCATTTTTTTCTCTAACTTTCACCAATATATTTGTTGTGTGTAGAAGTGTAAAGAGACATCAAAATCATATGTTATGACAAAATATTTGTAATTTTTAGACTACAAAGGATTGTTGCCTTAAACAAAAACTTACGTATAAAATCAGTCTAAAAATTCAAGCTAGGTAGCAAAAATACAAACATTTCATAAGATTATGTAGATATAGAAACAATAATATATACTACTCCATAATATAATATAATATATATATATATATATACCTTTCGACGCATGAGAAGCAGAGGCTCTTCATTCCCATCTCTTAAAATCAACTCTCCTTTTTTGCCAAGAATTCCACAACCATGAACCCTAAAAACAACCTTCTGGGTACCACAATCCGTCACTACAAAGCCTCCTCCATTCACCATATTTGGCCTTCTCCTCACACCCAAAACCGTTTGAGAAGATGAACAATATAGCTTGCTAATAATAGGCGTCATATTTTTCTTCCTCTTAATTTGAAACTCACATAAACAAACCTTGTTTCCTCTATATTAATATCTCTCTTAGTATCTACCAATAAGCTTCTATATATACACCAAAAAATATAATAAATAATGTATTAAATCATATGAAAAGGGTTTAATTTCTCGCTTATGTGACTTTACTTCTCTTGTGTATACTAGATGGTTTGGCAAGGTTTGACGTGGGAGATTAAAGAATCTTAAATAAGGCATTGGTTGAGGTTGCTTGTGGATGAAATTAAAGTTTAGGTTTATGTATATGGAAATGGGAAATTTCTTAACACAACCCCATGTGTTAACTTGTAAGAAAATGAGCCAATCGTAAAACGTGTTGGAGAATATATATGAGTTGTTAATATTCTTGATTGTTACATATAGTATATATGTATAGGCGTGTTGGACTTGTTTTTAGTTATGTTGTTAGTTTGACTTGATGTATCTATGGGAACCAATCATAGAAGTGTATGAGGCAAATAGATTGAAACAAGAAAAAAGTTGGATATGGTTTTCAAAAGCTATTGAAATTCGGTAGAGAGCTAAGTAATCAAACCTAACTTAAAGTGGAATAATAGAAATATACGAGTCTTGTGGTTTGAGGATAAAGAAAACATAGCCACGTTGGGTGCCTATTTCCTAGATGGTATGCTATATTTTCACCTGTCAAATTTTTATTTATTTATTTTTGACACAATTTTTTTTTTATTAAAAAACCTTAATTAGCCTAATGAAAACATTTCCTAAGAAAAAATATATTGTATAAGCTATATTTATTGAATTTTAGTATAATAAAATAATAAAAGATTAATAAAATTTAGTATAAAGCATGGTAAGCAGAATTAAGCAAGCTAAATTTAATTAGTGTTGCAGATAATTTTGTAGTTGTCCATGCTTGAGACACGTGGTGGCCAGAACATGAAACTCATCAAAAAGCAGCTAACGGTATATATATCATCAGAAGAACAATGGACCACATGAAAATCAGAGTACACGTGGCTATGGACTGTTGTCTTATTTTTTCATTGAAAGATATTTGGATTGCAAGAAAATACCTAAAAAAACTAGCCGTTCTGTTAAGGTTTTCAAACTCTAGTGCCTTGTAATGGAAGTAACCACCATCTCAGGTTGGAATTCTGGTCAAAGCACCCTTGAGGAAGCAAGACAAAGTTATTCTTTCTGGTGTGAATTATGATAGAATTTTACAGAATCGATTTAGACATATGCATGTACTCATCAAAGCGACATATTTAAATTAGTATATATATAGCGGAAGAAAATCTATTTCACAGCGTTATGATTTTACCACCAGTCATTATGTTAGATTTAAATTTCACAGCGTAGGGAGAAATCTATTTGATTTTCTAAACCCTTACTCACCAATATTTGATGGTGTATCACTAAAAAAAGGCAAATACTGACCGATATTTTGGTCGCTATAAGGGAAAAATCAGTCACTATCAAGGTAGTCATAATCGAGATTATACATATAATCGGAAAGGAGATGTATAATCGTAAATCGTGGAATCGTAAGTATAATCGTAAGATTATACAAAATTCATCAAACACATAAATTGAAGGTGTATTATATATATACTTCAAATACTTAATTAATATTAAGTTTGATAAGTCATAAGTTCATAAAACACAACTAATAAACCATAAATTATAAGTCATAAAACTAATTAAGCTACTACAAATAAGCAAGATCTTCATTTCTTCCACCTTCATCTTCCAAACTAGCAAAGGAAGAAAAACAGAGGATATGCGAGAGGGAAACAAGAAGAGAAGTGCGATAAAATGGAAGAAAAACAGAGAAATGCGAGAGGGAAACAAAGGATATGCGAGAGGGAAACAGAGGATATGCGTGAGAGAGAGCCGTTGTTGTGACTGAATGAAACGTGTTCCATTAGCATTTAGAAACGTGTCCTGAGAGGAAAAAAATCAAAGCATGTGGCTGAGAAGCGTGTCCATCAGATTCAGAAGAGAACTGTCCATCAGAAAGTAGTTTTTTATTTTAAAACAGAGGATAGTTTTTTATTTTAAAACTGAGCTTAAGTTTATTTTTTACTTTTTACTCGGGCAGTAAATTTTTTAACTCAACATAACCCTAATTAACTGGGTCACGAATTGGGCCTTCTCACCCGTCTTCCTTACCCGTGAAAAACGCAGAACAGCGCAAAAACGCAGAACAGCGCCCCTCTCTCTCAGAACAGCGCTCCTCTCTCTCTCCCAAGCAGCAACAACAACTTTGTACACGTAAAATCACCAATGATTACACGATTAAACGATTTTCAGATGCGATTCCACCCGATTCCACCATTTTACGATTCTACTAAGTATCATAATCGTTGGAGTGCTGTGTAATCGTAAAAACGTTCGATTATGCGATTTTAATCGCGATTCTGACTACCTTGGTCACTATGACATTTTGTGACCATAAAAAATCGGTTTATAAATAACTAGTGGCTAGAAGGTAGTGACTGATTTAGTGGTTGATTTCCCCGCGACTACTTTAGCGACCGTTACGGAGACCGCATTAGCGAATGAATTTTGAAACTGATTTTGTGAATGAAATTAGCGACCGATTTCGTGACCGATTTAGCGACTGAACTAGCGTACTAATTTTAGCAACTACTTTAGTAACAAGTTTTAGCAATTGATATAGAGACCGCTTTTAATGACTAAACTAGCAACCAAATTTACCGACCGCTTTTGTGATTGATTTTAACGAGTGATATAGCAACTATTTATAGCGACGGAATGTAGCAACGAGTTAACCACGTTAGCAACTAATTTAGACCAATTTCTTGACTAATTTATTGATCAAAATTATGATTAACTTTTAACTTTTTTTACTTACTAATTCGATATCTAGCTTATCAATGGCTAAAAATATTTTTTATGCCCGATTGATTCATGCTAATTTCTTTGCACAATAAAAACACCTCATTACATTAAAAATTATATTGTACTTGGTAACAAACATAGATGCTACTTTAAAACAAATCCTACATAATATAGTAATTTGCTTATAAACCATAACAAAATACATTAAATGTTTAACTCTCTTCATTGCTCTGTCTCTCTGAATTCGTCACCCTCTTCGTCATCCACCTCTTCATTAAATGGAGGTTGTTGAAAATTCACCTTTTTCATCTATTGCTTTATAATCTTATTATTTTGCTCATAGGTCTCATTGGTATTTTCCATTTCAATTCGAAGTTCATCTCTTTCAGTTCTCACTTCTTCCTTTCGATTTAAGTTCATTAAGCTCATGCGCCCATGCACCCACTCGGATGATGAAGAATACGAACTGTTATAGTAAGGTCTCAGCACTACGGCTGAATGTAGTCTAAGGCCGTACACTGTTCCCTTATTTACTCTAACAACATCACGCCATACATCAAACTGACTTGGTGGGGTAACTCATTGTAAAAATGTTGCTTGGGTAAGTTCTTCCCATGTGCGTGTAAAGTTCTCCTATTGATATAAATATAAGAGCAATTAATATTCAGGACACTCAAATAAATTAAAACCAACATAAGAAACATAATAGAAATAAAAATTGATAGTTCATTACATTCATATGTTCTAACTATCTATCCACCCAAGTGTTATCCTTACGATGTTGGTGTGTGCATGCGACAAAACAAATCTATGGTCTAACCAGTGACTGAAAAATCGGTCACTAACTGACAATTAATTTATTTGTATTTTCAAAAACAATACTTTTCCTTTTCTTTGCAATTGATATTTCAATCGCTACATATATAAAATAAATTGAGTCACTATTTCGGTCGCTAAAATAGAATTACATAAACCCATCCAACTTGGTCTCTAAATCGGTCTCTATAGTGGCCGAATATATTTGGTCTCCAATTAGATTGTTAATTGTTTTTCTAGTAGTGTAGTGTTTTAAGAGCACCTAAAAGCAGAGTAAAGGTTGTATTATAGAGCTCTATGTACCATCATAGAGTTCAAAAACTTAATTCCTACTACAAGATTAGGGTTCATTTTCGGAATCAACATTTGCTAAAATAGTGAATTGAGTGGGAGAAGAAAATAGACCTAATTCTAAGTGAGTTTTCCCCTAAAACCATAAACCAACTAATTTCTATCTATATCTAACATAGTTTTAAAAACCGGCTCGGCTCGGCCGGTCGGACTGGGAACCGGAGGGGTAACCGAGCCGGTCAACCGTATGGATCAGATATGCAGCAAACCGGTGAAAACCGGTGTGACTCGGCTGGGTTTTGCAAAAATCGGTGAACCGCCGGTGACCTGGTTTGACCCGGACCGGGTTGTGAATTTTTTTTTTTATCAAAACGACATCGTTTAATCTGTTTCTTTTGCTCTTTTTCATCTTTTTCTTTTTCATTATTGCATTATTAGCAAAAATAAGCACCATATTTATTGAGTACATATTAATTTGTGTGATTTAAAATAGATTAATATTATGTACGAATAAATTTAAAAATATTAATAAATTAAGATATTAATTATTATATTTTAGTAAATATAAAATAAACATAGTTATTAATTTTACAGGTACAAAATTTATATTATATACTATATATGTCTTGAAAATTCGCGAAATAGAGACCGGGTCCGAGCCATGCGGTCCCGGTTTTTGTCATGCGGTTCAACTGTCGACCCCTCGGTGACCCTTGACCCTGTGACCCAGTACCTTCACCGAGTCGATCACGGTCCGAGTTTTAAAACACTCGATATCTAAAATAGAGTGAGTTACCATAAAATTAGAAAGACTAACTTTCTTTCGCTTAACCCACAAATGAATCAAGCCGATAGCTCCCATGTAAATAAGTATTATCTTCCGTATATTATGATAAGTCAAGTATCTCAAAAACTATCCCTAGCTTAATGAATAAGCCATGTATTTATTCTAGCTCGGCAGGTCAACATATTTGGAGGCCTGAAGCAAAGTTTTAAGTGATGCTTTTTTTTTTCTTTTTATTAAAAAAAGTGAGAGTTTTTTATATAATAAAAAATGTAAGTGGAAACAACAAAAAACTTACGGGTCTTAACTTCAATAAATTAAGAATATTTTGGTTTCTCATATATGTAAAAGTTAAGTCCGGTATGAACAGCATTTATCGTTTTTACTATCACAAAAAGATTCACAGTTTCTGAATACCTGAAAAATGAGATTATAAGCGATATATATATATATATATATATATATATATATATATATATATATATATATATATATATATATATATATATATATATATATATATATATATATATATTGTTCAGTACCTTGCAGTGATGTGGAGACTGCAGTTGGTAGGTCTCTTACCGTCCGAGTGATGCGTTGAAATGATTCTGGGTGGGGAACCTGCGATGCCACTCTGACGCTCAAGTCGGTATTGAGAAAAAGAGAGTAGTGTATCTAGGAATGAGAATGTTCCTATTAATGACAATGTGAGCCAATATTTATAGGGATTCGTGCAGGTTTTGAGTCGTTCGATCGATTGTATGGATTTGAGCCGTCCAAGTATGAGAGTTATAAATTAGCTGATTTATGGTGGATATAGATCAAAGTGATTGGGCTCATCCATGTCTAATTGCTGAATGGGCCTCTTGGTCCTGTCCAGAACAGTTGCCCCCCAAGTCGAGATTATTCTGGAGGATGGTCTTGGCTTGAAGAGTACTTGCTGACGTCATCCGTGCTGATTTGTCTGCATCAGCATGTCGTGATAAGTCTTTTCGGAGCGCGATAGCTGCGTTTTTGTCTCCAACTTTCGAAATAATAATTTTTCTGATAATTTGGTGCCCACTATAAATATGTGTGCTTCCAACATTTGGGCTTTTGGCAAAATTTCGTTCACTTCACCAGAGATGGGAAGGTGAGGTTCTCCAAAGAGTGTGAAGAGGAGGGAAAGAAGTTCCCCACATCGAGGAGCTTGTGTCCACGCGAGACGCCTCTTGGCCCAGCACCCGTGACCCGATGTTGTGCAAGCTCCGTTATTTCCAGCTCGCGCCTTCACTATTCTGCGCATCTGAGACCCGAGACGGTGGGAGTAGGTGCCTTTGGTTGCGCACCCGAAACCCCGCAACTTCTCTCTTTAGTTGGTATCTCGCGCCCAAGGACCATTGTTCACACGAGTCTCTGCCCGCACACCCGAGGAGCGAGACCAGGGACCCGGGCCCTGTGAGACGTGAGATCTCTGTCTTCCGGCCTGTTCCTCGCACTCCCAAGACGCCAGCGCCCGAGACTTGTGGATTTAGGTTTTTTCCTTTCTGCTCTTCGAACACCCGATACGCTAGCGCCCGACACGCACAACTTCGACTCGTCGTTGTCCTGAGTTCTCCGTCTCGCCCCTGTCCTCCTTCGCTCCGAACTATCCTCACGCGTGCCCAGGGGACCCGAGATCCGAAACGCGTGACTAGTGGCGCGCCGGTTCGTGTCGTCATTTTGTGCTAAGTGCCCATCGCCCGAGACCCGAGACGGGGTAACCTCTGGTCGCGTAGTTCTTCACGCCTTCACCCGGGACCCGAGAGAGGGAAGTCTTGGCCTCAGCGCCTTTTTTCTCGTCTGTTCGTGACTGTTTTTCCAAATCTCAGATCTTTGTACGTGGAAGCGCCTCACACGCGAGACTTGCTTCCCCTGGTCAACCAGCCAAGCTCGTGCCCGCTGTCTATTTGTCCAGGTACCGCTTCTAACTTCCAAGCCGCTAATACTCATGTACTTAGGATTTGGACTTGAAACTTTTTAGGCAGAGTATTGCTTGGGCTTTGAGTAGTAAGTAGAGTCTGTGCATATGCCATGCCTTTCTCATAGCTTTCAATGATGACCTCGGGAAAGGGGGTTATCAACAAGTTATTTTTCTGTCTCCTGATACTTGTCTTGACTACCTGCCCCCTGTCCTGCAGGTTGTGATTGATGTCTAGGACGAAGAAGACACCTCGCGTCTATGGACCGTATCAATGGCCTATGCATTCTTTGAGGGAGGCTGGCTATTCGATTGGTGGTCCGTCTGACGGACCTAATGAGTCTGAGTCTGTGACATCTGAGGCGCCTCGCTTGGCTGTTTCTTCCTCACCGGGAGACTCTGGCTTTCAGTCTTATCTTGAGGTAGTAGAGATAGATGGAGTAACTATGATTGAGTTGCACGATCTATTCGTTCTACCAGGAGCGTCTATGCACCTGGGTGCAACATCCCCGGTTTGCAAGAATTTGATCGGGAATGATTGGAGGGTGGAGGGAGTTGATCCGGATGACCAGGTTTGTCGTGCTCCTGACGTTCTGAAGTTTATGATGTATCACTGTCTTATTTTTAGGATGGTTATCTGTTGCTTCTTTACGCCATTTCAACTAGAAGTGATGAAATTTCTCTCAATTGCTCTGTCTCAATTGCATCCTAATCTGTGGGCATTCGTGAGGTCTTTCGAGACTGTGTTGAGGGCTATGAGAAGGAAATCTAAGGTTAGGGTATTTTTCACCGTCTTAGAAGTGCAGCGCCGATGAGAGCTCTTACACGACGATCCCCGTTATGAGCTTGATCGACGGTCTGGAAACCCCAGTACACAAAGTCAAAAGTTTTTGAACTTGTAGTTAGAAAACGTGATGTGAATAAAAATCCTTCAAGAAAAGGATGAAGACTAAATGGTCTGAAGTATCATATTTTAGTACAATTAGACCCCTAATAAATCTTATTGTCGTACATGTCATTATATATATATATATATATATATATATATATATATATATATATATATATATATATATATTATGTGTTGTCAATCATTTAATCTATTAGCCAGATATAGTTTTGTTGAAGCAAAATCCCTAAGTTAAAGTTTTGATGAGAACAAACAGTTTTGATAAGCTCTTTTAGCTTTCTGATTCATTAGTTTGAATCTTCTTGGGTGATCTTAGAACAGGATTCAATCAATTAAATCTTAAGAAGAACATGTGCCAAGAAAAGCACGTCATGAGAAGGTAGAAAAGAGCTTCGGAAGATACAAGCAAAGCTCAAAGAGGTGCTCAGAAGGTAGTAACAATAGAAAAATCTCAATAGAATTAATATGAATGAACTAAAGAGGTCTCTTGCCAAGATGTGTTAAGGAATATGTGGTCTATGACAAGTACTCTGAAGTCTTAGAAGATCATAAAAAAATAGTTAGTTGGTCAGAAGACACTTTCAGAATTCTCCTCAGAAGACACTTCATAAGGCACATGTCCAAAGATACCTCAGAAGCTTCTCAAGATTAAAAGTCACAAGATAATTTCTTCTAAACGATTAAAAGGTTATATGAAGATACACTGAGTCCTTTGAAGAATTGAAATCAAGACAATGTAGCATTCACTAAGTGATTTTGTTGAAAACAGACTTCCGAAGCTTCCAACAGATACATGTTGTAGTGTACGGTTCCTGCAAAAGTACACCCTCTTTAGAGAAAAAGCCACAACAACTAGATTTAACATTGGAGATCCATTCCAACAGCTCTTTTGGGTGAAAGGCTCTATAAATACAACATGGAGCACTTCATTTATGACTAAGAGAAATAATATGCATTATTGGCCATCTAGTTCAGAAGCTTGTCAAGAGCTTTTGAGTTACCTACCTTCTCTCAAACACACTCATTGCATTCATCATCCTCTGGGATCCTTCTCAGTGTGTTTATAGCTTTGTGTCAATTGATGTATGCAATCTATTAAAGCTTTTTTTATCCCAATCCAAAAAACCCAACATATTTTGTGTATATGTACGTTCTTAACTAGACATTGGTTGTTGTATTGTTAGAGAAGATGCTTAAGGGGTTTCTTAGGGTTTTCAGTTGCTAGAACTCTGTTAGAAAACTAGTGTGGCAGTAGATAGAGCCGTGTTAAGAAAACTACCAAGTTCTTTGGCCTGTGATTGGATTGTAAGTGTAAACTATTTGGAAATTAGTGGAAATACTCACAAGGTGTGAGGAGTGGATGTAGCCCTAATTGATTTGGGTGAATCACTATATTTTGTGTATATTCTTTACTATCTTTCTTTATAGATCTCTTAAATTAGCACTTTACTTTATAAGATCTCTTTACTATTTTTCACACATAACACTACTTAATTCTTCTCTTCAATACATATCTTGCAAAATCATCATCATCTTTAAATCAAGCTTCTAAAAGAATTTGGATCTATAAACTGTTTTTAAAATGTGTCACAATTCAAACCCCCATTTCTTGTGACTTACATTAACTTCAAGTTTGTCACCCACACAACAACATTGGAATGAAGTCATGCATATATTTCGAGGCTATTTGTTTACGTATTGTGGTACAACTATTTCTGATGAAATGTGAAATAAAACATGACATCACTGTCATCTAATCATGTGAACATTTTAGCACCAGATAAGAAAAATCGATAATTTGTTTGGTTGATGTTTGTGATTCAAAACATTCAAGAGACTTTTGACTTGTCTTCGAAATAAATTTTTCCACGACACTAAGGGTCTGTTTGGTGGCCAGGATACGATAGAGAAAATATATAATATGAAGCAAGATAGGGATAGGTTATGACATAATTAAGCATTATCATATCATGTGTTTGATGTGTAACACAGAATAAGAAATAAGATAATGTATATTATTTCTTTTTTAATTACAAAGATAATATATGTTATTCTATTATTTTTTTAGATAAGTTAAATAATAATAATAAGGTTAAATATGTTTGTAGTCCCTATGAATATGTTTTTTTCCATGGGATTTTTTCTAGTTAAGTTTGAATGAGACATATCTTTTTTGGTTACATTAAGAAAAATAAAAGAAAAACAGAACAGACACAAATAAGTCCTAAAGAAGGACATTCCACTAGCATCAGCCTGCAGAGAAGTTTGCAGTTCCACGGGAGGATCGTAGACAATCACCATATCCTCTCCCAAGTTGACTGCCATTTTAGATAGATAGTTAGCACATTGGTTACCTTCCTGACAATTATGAATGATGCTGCACTGCCTTGCAATCCCTTTGAAGATAATTTCTAATCTTAACAATTTCATTGCTATACCTGTGATGCATGGACACCCCCTTCGTGACATATATACTTGAACGTGGTAAGTGAGTCTGAGATACAATGGACAAATCTATAACCTTAATTTATCCCAACAAAGAGACAAGCCTTGTGACAAAGCTGTGATCTCGGCATAAATGATCTCCGAATCTCTGAGCTCCCCATAATATCCAATCAAGAAAGCTCCTGCATGGTCACGAACTAGGCCACCAAAACATGTCTTGCTTGTATCTGTGAAGACACTCCCATCCACATTCAACACTACTGAACCTATAGGCGGCCGAAACCAGTCAATCTCCCGAATAACTAAGGATATTCTCATTCATGCTTGGGCGAGGACATGACACCAAACACAATCCAAATACCTGCAATGAAAAAGACAATGATACACAATCGCCTCTTCTAAGCCACAGAAATAATGTCCTAGTTGCCAAATGAAAAAATTGGATATTTGCATGTAGGGTTGACTTCCAAATCCACTTCCACATAGAAGTGTTTTGAAGTAAAGCTTGTGAGAACAATTTGTTGGTGGGAATAATGCTGCAACTAAGAAGAACAATAAAATATAGAAGATTATTAGTAACAATAATTGTGAATGACATGTAAGATAAATAACAAGGAGAAGGTAATTAAATTCATCATTGCACTAGACTCCAAGGTGTGTATGACACTAAGCTTTAGGTTCGATTCGCCCCCACCAATCACTATAGATTGGATGCAATAGGATAATCAGCGAATCCCCTTCAGGATACAATGGAGTTCCTTGATATGGTCTGCATACCCACACCAAGCATATCGATCAATGGTAGTTTACGGAACAAAGTTTCCTCAATTACTCTCGTGCACTAGAGAAAAGAAGAAATGACTTAGATATAATTTTGGGAAAATTTTGGCATACAAATATATGAATTTCGTATATTGTGTTTATCTGCCCAAAAGTGTCTCTATTTATAGAGAAACTCATGCCAATTGGTGTAGGGAAACAACTCTTGAAAAAGGTCTTTGCAATGTTCAACCGGAACCATTAAATCGGATCCGCGTTGTTTCAATGACACAATGTGACTGTTGGCCAAGTGGTTAGCGCTTGCGCCTCTTCATTATAGGACTTGGGTTCGATTCCTCCTTACGCCACTTTTCATTTTAAATTTGTTAAAATTCGATTTTAATACACACAAAAAGAATAGGATGCAAGAATCAAACTCGAGTCACACAAGCCAAAGTACCACAACACAACCATTGTACCAAACAGATATATATGTCATTCTGATGCCATTAATTTTATTTAACCAATGCAATCTTCCAAATATATTTTGGAAATTTCTCCAACAATCCCCCACCATTTTCAAAATATATCCAAATCCATTATTCCGGAAATCTCATGGTTTCAGATAATGGTATCTTGCGATTTGAACCATTACTTAGTAAGTTAAGTTTTCACTCATCCCCAAATAGATTGGTAGACAAGCTTTGAACCAATTATTCATTAGAAAAAATGTGCATAATTCACACATGAAATCTCGGTACCATTGTACGAATTATAAAAATGACACATTTGTTAATGCCTTGTGTCTCATATCCTTTTCATGAGAATTTAAGAGTCAAGCCCTTTAACTCTATGAAGCGGCCCCACTTCATTCTCATATAGGTAGACTATATCAGAAATGCACACCTAATTATGCACCTCAGCAAATATATGCTATATGTCCATTAAGAGGAAAACCTCATCCTACCACTTTTATTCTTACGGTCCAAGTACTTTTTCCCCTTGGGATGTATCTATTGTCAATTAAGTACTTCAATCACTCCTATAGTGTACTTTTCCCATTGAACTCAAGACTTAATTTTACTCAAGTGTGAGTTGGATTTCCACTATTGGTGATCAATTAGATATGGGCTTGTATCACATCCCCAATGATGTCTTCAACATAATATCATTGTCAACTCTTTCGTCAAAGAATTGCAAACTTTATTCCAACTTTAATAAACTTTGAATATTCAATCAATCACATAGCTATGACTTTTATATATTTTTGATTGTCTAAACTAACTATCACCATGACACTTTTGTCATTCATTGTGTCATACACACAAACTTTATGTCATTCTTTCTTTGCTATTAAATATTTAATTACCACTTCAATTTGAAGTTCTACGTCCACTTGAATATATTAAATAAACCATACATTCAATGCGTTAAATATATAAATCAACAACAACCATGATCATAAAGATTTGTCATAATCAACCTTTAATTTCATAAGGTGAGTCCAAACATGTAAGTCATTACTCCACATAAAATTAAATCAACACTTTAGAATTTATTTCTATTTTATGAAAATGAACATTTTCATATTAGTTATCACATAACTAATATATCTAACATAAATTCTAAGTGTAAAGTTCAATTCTCATGTATATGCATATGTTCTATGGTAAAACAAAATAATAATCACAATAGAAAATCAACAATGAACCAAAATCATTAATATTTTCTATCACTTGCTTCCATGAACATTTGTCAAGTTACAATAATCTAAAACCTACCCAAATTATTTTCAATATCAAGATAAGCAAATTACTTTCATATTATCATACATTTATAAATAATGTGAGATCATCAAATTTAAAGTGTATTAATTTCATACACAAAACTTCAATATCATCAAACCATCAATTTGATATTTATGATAATTCATATGCACTATTTTATAGATTAAATAAAACAACATGTAATCATATATCAAACCAATTTTAAAACATAATTAACTTTGTGTTCACAAATTTTTCACACATGGTTTAGAGTTCCACATTCATGAAAATTATTTCTAAAACAGAAATTGTTTTCCTTAGTTTAAACAAACCATTTTCATGAATAAACTTGAATTAAAATTCATCTATACATGTGTTTATAAATTTAGACCATCAAACATATTTCATATATATATTTACTTTGAGAAATTGTGTACCTTTCACCATAGTAGAAAGTTGTTACCATTAATAATCTTCAACTTCAATATATATGAAGTCATGTATTTTGGAAATTATCTTCCTTCAAAACTTGCAGCCATCATTCAACACAAATGCAGTTTCGAACCTAAAGATTGTGAGAACAATTTGTTGGTGGGAATAATGTTGCAACTAAGAAGAACAATAAAACATAGAAGATCATTAGTAACAATAATTGTGAATGACATGTAAGATAAATAACAAGGAGAAGGTAATTAAATTCATCATTGCACTAGACTCCAAGGTGTGTATGACACTAAGCTTTAGGTTCGATTCGCCCCCACCAATCACTCTAGATTGGATGCAATAGGATGATCAGCGAATCCCCTTCAGGATACAATGGAGTTCCTTGATATGGTCTGCATACCCACACCAAGCATATCGATCAATGTTAGTTTACGGAACAAAGTTTCCTCAATTACTCTCGTGCACTAGAGAAAAGAAGAAATGACTTAGATATAATTTTGGGAAAATTTTGGCATACAAATATATGAATTTCGTATATTGTGTTTATCTGCCCAAAAGTGTCTCTATTTATAGAGAAACTCATGCCAATTGGTGTCGGGAAACAACTCTTGAAAAAGGTCTTTGCAATGTTCAACCGGAACCATTAAATCAAATCCGCGTTGTTTCAATGACACAATGTGACTGTTGGCCAAGTGGTTAGTGCTTGCGCCTCTGCATTATAGGACTTGGGTTCGATTCCTCCTTATGCCACTTTTCATTTTAAATTTGTTAAAATTCGATTTTAATACACACAAAAAGAATAGGATGCAAGAATCGAACTTGAGTCACACAAGCCAAAGTACCACAACACAACCATTGTACCAAACGGATATATATGTTATTCTGATGCCATTAATTTTATTTAACCATTGCAATCTTCCAAATATATTTTGGAAATTTCTCCAACAAAGCTTTAGGTACTTAGCATCCAGAACATGAACCCAGAGTTTCTCCTTATGATTATAAAGGTTCCAAACCAATTTGCCAAGGAGAGCCATGTTGTGTTCCCTGCTTCTTCTTACACCTAAACCCCCATGCTTTCTAGCTTGAGTAATCTTATCCCACCCCACCATGTGCATCCCATTTTCACTGGAGCCTTTCCAAATAAATCCTCTAATGGAGCTATCAATCTTATCACAAATATGATAGGGAAACTTGTATATTTGCATATTGTACGAAGGAAGAGCTACAAGAATCGATTTTGCAAGAGTCACTCTACCCGGTTTATTTAGTAGTCTACCCTTCCAAGCCGCTAGCTTGCTATATATTCTATCCATCACCATCTCAAAATCCTCTTTGCAAGGCCTGCCTTGAAACATACGGAAACCCAAGTACTTGGTAATGCGCTCCGTAGAACGAAAACCCAAAACACTTGCCAGCCTTCGTTTCATGAAGTTATCTACCCCTTTTGAAACATAAACATGGGACTTATCTTTACTAACCTTCAATCCCAAGAAGGAACAAAATTCATCAAGCAAATTTACTAATCACCTTAGCTTGGCCCGGTTGTACTGCTTTAGTAAAAAGAAGGACATCATGGGCAAAGAAAATGTGTGATATCCTGGGACCATTAGAAGATACCCTCATAGGACGCCACGTGTTGTTACACACCTCTCTCTCAATCACAAAACCCAGACGTTCCAAGCAAAGAACGAATAAAAAGGGAGAGAGAGGGTCACCTTGCCGAAGGCTCTACAAGCCGAGAAAGAAGGGGTTCTATTACAATTTCATAACAAGGATATGTTGGAAGACCTTGGGCCGTGCATGCTCATTGAGATAGTAGGCCCTAGAAAGCAAAACAATATCAAAGTTTCCGGTAAGAAGTCCCAATCAACCCTATCATATGCTTTCTCCAAATCTAATTGGAGGACCATATCGCCATTTTTCCTCTTGGACTTATGCATCAAACTCAGAACCTCCTGAAGAACAATGGCACTATCAACCGTTCCTCTCCTTGGTATGAAACCGGTCTGGAAAGGACTCACAATTCTGGCCAAAATGGGACATATCATTGATGGACATCCAAAGGAAGTCTTATAAATAATATTAATATAGTAGTTACATAGTATAAGAATATTAGAAGACACTCATTTATATTGATATTTTATTATTATTCATTGTGATGGTAATCGTAAGTTACAAGGCTTGTGTTCTATAAATAGGACTCATATTTTTTTTTTCGATAAGCAATATCATTGAAAAGAGCACAAGGGGTGCCTAACCCTTACAATGATAAGCAATATAAATAGGACTCATATAGTATTGTATAGTATACCTTGAACAGTAAAATTAAAGTCTCTCTTCTCACCCATTTTCTTCTCTCTTCTCTATTTCTCATATCTACATTTTTACCATTTATATCTTACTCTATTTTTTCTTTTCAAAACAGTTTCTATTTTTTTTTAAAAATATGAACATTTTATTTTTAAATGGCCCTTTTTAGTAAAAAAATAGTGGATACCATATATGTTATAAGTTAGGGAAAGCAGACAAACTAGTTTTTAGTAGATAAACTAACAGATTGAATTTAAAGTGTTCTGTAAAATTAACGGTTGAACTAACTTATAAATATAAAATAACATAAATAGACATTTGCAATTGAAGTTTAAAAATGAGATAGAATAATAATTTAATTGATGATAAATAGGAATTTAATGAAAGTAACAAGCGTAAAAATGAGAGAAAAATAAAAAGCTATATGTTATAAGTTCATACACCACTTCATATATAACATTTAAAAAAATGCTCTAAACTACTCCATCTATTCCAAAACTTTGGTACTTGTGGCCTTTTGTATTATTCAAAATCAATGGTAATTTTAAAAACTGAATGTACAACTCACCAAAAATTTTCAAATATACCTTTTAATATTTATTTAGTTTTTAAAGACCCAAGATGTAGAGTAACTGAAGGCCCTTTTATATAGAAATTTGTATGTTAGATCAAAAAATATAGATTTTTGTAAATGATTAATGCTAAAAAGAAGGATATTTTGATACTCTCTCTGGTTCTTATTATAAGAAAAAATTACAGTTTTAAGTTCATAAAATAATTGATGTATTTGGCCTATAGTATAGGTCAACTACATCAGTTATTGAATAAACCTAAAACTGTAAATTTTTCCTATAGCAAAAACCAAAATAATAACTTAACTTACACAAATTAATAATATCTTACTTTGTGTATAGATGACTAAAAGTACCAAAATTTTGAACAGTTATAACAAACAAGGTATAAATCAATGATATTATTGGCCTAATGGCTTAATGTACCCTAGGACACAGCGGGTCGATCGGATGCTCTTAGGTTCGATTTTCGCAGTGGATAAACTCGGTGTTGGTCAATACAAAATTTGATCCTAAACAAGAGTAGAGATTAATCTTAAAAAAACAGAGTATAAATCTCACTCATTGCATATACTCACATAAGATTCTCCTTAGTCACCACAAGTCTCTCCATGTAGTGTAGCCCCCATCTGCAATAATAATGACTCTCTTTCTCCCTTCATTTATTACCCTTTTCACTTACCACTTCTCAACCTTTATTACACACTCAAAAACCAATCCCTGTGACGTTGAAAGAATGAAAAGTCTTGTTTCTTCTGCAAACACCCTCATGTTTTCTCCCATTTTTTTTGTTTTCTTGTGCATGCTTCTCGATCTTTTCTCTTTGTTTACGATGAAGATTTTAAATTACAGTTGGAGTCATACTAATCGTAATTGTATTATACTTATATTTTAGAGAATCGTGATAAATTTTTTAATTAATCTCTTTTAAACGAATGTTAGTGGTTAGTTGTTAAAGAGAAAAATATTAGTTTGGAAGATTTGGACCTCCTTTTTATACTCTTTAAATGTTTTTTAATTCACCGATTATTACAATTCTTGATAGAACTAATCGATAGTTGCACAATTTTTACTTGACCATAAAAAAGCAATGGATCCTATTTAATTATACATATATAAGACCATTTGGAAAATAAACAAAAAAAATAATAACTAACAATGATAACTATAACATAAATAACTCTAAACTAATTACTAACAAAATATTAACAAATATATCTCTAATATTCCCCAGCAAGATAGAATGTATCTACATTGCTAGCTTGAAAATTACAAAAGTATAGAGAAATAATATTTTTTAACCATCCATTTTTTTGATAGAATAAAAAATGCCAATAAGGCTAAAAGGAATGAAATTGGTTACTTTTCATTTTCTTGTGGATAGAAGCCAAAAGTCGTCAAACAAAGAAGAAAACTAAAGGAGCTTATTCTAAAATGTACCAAACATATCTGAAAGACGATTCCCATGGTGGTGCTAATGATGGACAAAACACAACCAAATATGAAACAGGAACTTCAATTTGCAAAAATGAACAACAATTTTGGCAAAAAACTGGATTGTTAGATACATGAATTGAGAAAGATTTCATTTGTTGGGTCATTCGTTCTTCCATAGCTACACAGTTAGACCAGGACGGAACAAGAGACAGAAACGCAACAAAGATGATGAGTTGGTCGAGGGATGATCGAGGAAGAAGAAACTTCAATGAACTTCTGGCACAGATGCAAGAAGGGATGAAGAAAGCAAAAGCTTGGCTTCTTTCTGAAAAAATTTGCTAGTTCATTAGTTCTTCCATAGCTACACAGCTAGATCACAAAGAAACAAGAGACAAAAACGCAACAAAGATGATGAAGTTGCCTCGAGAGATGATCGAGGAAAAATGCTTCAATGGACTTCTTGAACACACACAAGAACAAGTGTTGAAAAAAAAAATTATGCTACCACGATGAGCATCATTGTTCATGATACCAAAGTAACCCCTCTGACACACACGCGGAACGCGAAAAGGCGATGGAGGAATCACAACGGAGAGAGGAATACGGAAGCTCAATAGAGGATTTCTATTGATACCTTATTACAATTTTTGATAAAACTCATATGGAGGAAAAGTAAAGAAATGTTATAAACAAAGCGTCGTCCCTATAAGCGCACTCACGTAGGCACCTATCATAACGTGCCATGTATAGACGCTAATCCCTACAAAACCGTTGTTCCATCACTGATACATGTACGCATTTATTACCTCACATCACCTATTCTCAATGCTGACTTGGGCATCAGAGTGTGTGCAGGTACCACTTCCCTCGCTGGATCAACGCAAGTCGGATCACCTCGGATATCATTCAAACACTCACTACATCATCATCTCGGAAGTAACTCGGAGTGAGCCAGCTTCTCAGCTTGGTGAGCACAGCTCGACCGAAGCGTGCAGTTGGATCAAATCAGACCCAATTTATACATATAAGTCTACATGGAAAATGAAAAAAATAACAAACAATGATAACTAGCATCACTAGCATCACTAACTCTAAAATAACAACGACTCATGTAGAGAGGTTACTGCAACCTTAAAAACTACAGTATAATGTTGCGGTTACAACAAACATTTATTTAATATATTAATTAAAACTTTGTCGGAGAGGGTATTTACTATCTGTGGCACAGTCATTTCAATTGAAGTGGCAATTCACACCTAAACTGATGGGTCTCTTCTCCTTTGTCCCTTACCATTACAGACAATTACTTACTACTACACCCTTTCCTTCCTCACTTCTCCATTCACAACAATGACAGTTTCTACCATTACTCTCTTCTTCTTCTTCTCATTTCTTGCTCTCTTTTTCTTCAATTGAGGGCACAACAGTAATTGCCACTCCTACAATGGACACTTCTTCTAAAGTTCTTTCCCTTCCAATTCCATCTCCAAAGGTTTCACCAATATTCTACCCTGATTTGTATGGAAAGCGCCGTGAAATGGCAAGAATTCAGATGCTAGAAAGAGAGATAAGCTTTCTTGAGGTAATCATTTTTATACTCATTTGAATTTATTTATATAATTTACATGTTTTTATTCTTCTGAAAATTAAAGCCTCGACTTTGAATAGTATCAAATAGTAAATATTAATTATATTTAATTTTATAGAATTTGTGGATGAAGGGAGTGTCACTTTTAGAAAATGAATGGGAGGAGTTGTGTTGAATTTTGGTGAGAAGATTTTTGACAGTATATGTGAACTATTTTGATTACTTCTTCTAGTGATGATATTCTGGTTTCTGAAAATTGTTTGTTAAATTGTTACAGTTTCTTTCTTTGATATTCATTAACTTTCATCATAATGATGATAATAGTTGTACCTTTGGGGAGGTGGCCAGCTACTAGCATTTATTAAGCATTTAAGCATACAGAGTGCTAAAATATAAAAGTGTTGCAGAATCTTTATACGGTGCACTTTGGATGCTAGTTGTGGGACTCACTTTCACTTTCCTTGTTTTCTTTACCACCCTAATTTCTAATTAGGGTATTTGGCTCTTTGGTGGACCCCAAATCCAATATTCTTACAAGCCTGAGCCCTCCACTCAAATGAGCTATCATCCAGACTAACCCTGAGTTAGTGAGTTAGTAACCCTGAGTTAGTCTTTTTTTTTTCTTTCTAATTTAGACGAAACGACAAATAAATGCTATACACTTTGATGTGGTTATACTTGTGTTTGAACTTGACAATCGACGTTTCTATGTGTTATACTTTTGGAGAAAGATTTTTATATACAACCATCTCTAAACTATAGTGTATCCCAAGAATTGGAACACAATTTCTCCTAGTGGGGCCTCATAGTTCTCCTAGTAGGGCATAAAATTTAGTTCTATTAGAAAATAGCTGAGAGCCAGTCTGGAAAAAAATTTCAATGCACATGCTTAGGGAAAATAATAAAAAAGATCTTGCAATTATGTTATGAGTATTCTAAATAATAATTTTTGCATGAATAAAAGGTCTGTTTTGTAAGTTAGTAACCAAATAATTATTTGCTTTAAGAAACTCTCACAGGTCATAAACTATAGAAAAAATCAATCAAAGCCTAGGAAATCATTTCATGGTAGTAGGATACTACTGTCAAACTTGTCGTTTTGCATTAAGGTTGTACTGACATTTTTCAACCTGGTTAAATACACTTTTTCTTGCCTTTTCTGGTGTAAAACAAAATTTACTGACAACTTTTCAACTAGCAGGAAGAGTTAAAATCTTCCGAAGGCCTTCAACCATCTTCAAAATGCTGCAAAGAGTATGTCTACTTGTGGAATTGCTCGTGTGTCATTTAGATTTTAAAACTAGAGTAACTCATTTAAGTGATTTAATTATTGATCTAGCTTTGTCCATTTTGTTGATTGAAAATAACATTGTTACAGGATTGCTGATTTTGTGATGGAAAATCAAGATCCTCTGTTACCCACGTAAGAATTTTTATCAGTGAAAATTTTCTTTGTTAGTTTATGAGAAATCATGATTCTAATCCTTCTCTTTCAAGCAGGAACAAGAAGAAACGCGGTTCTCGTCGATTTCGGAAGTGGCTGTGGTACAATTTTTTCTAATTTGTTTAGTAGATTTATCATTACATACATTGTTGTATGTATCGATCTGGCTGAAATTAAATATTGATCTGGCTGAAATTAAATATTGATCTATGTAGCACCGACACTTCAGATCGAAAATGTGTCAGGTGTCCGCCTGTTCGGCACGCGTCAGCTTAGGACGCTGACACTGACATTACACCAACACATGTAGTTACATTTAATCACTTCTATTTTCTCAAATTATTATTAGTGTGTCCACATGTCATTATCAGTGTCATGTCTAGTGAACGTCCTACGTAGATATGATTCATGAGCTGTATTAATATAATTTCTCAAAGCATCAACATCTAAAATAAAATAACATGAATCATGATTCAATAACTATATTGAATAACATTTGTGTTTTTTTTGTGTGCAGTAGGATGTCCTGTTTTAACTTATCTTGGATATGCTGTTGGTGCTGTGATTGCTGCACTGGAAATTGTTGCCACTGCAAACCAAGCAATTGCAATTGTAGTTGTCTTCCATCTATCAAATGCTCCTCCTTAACAAAGTGTTTTTGTTGCTCTGATCGAAAACCACAATGTTGTATAGACATATGTGGTTGCAACAAGTGTTGTATTCTCCCAAGCTGCAATTTTGGGTTGCCTTGTCCCTCTTGCTGCTGTTGCAAATGCTCTTGTTCTTGTTCTTGTCCAAGTTTTCCAAAGGTTCTCCCATGTGGTTGTTGTACAAAGTGTTAAGAATTTTCATCTTTCAGGCTTTTACTTTTATTGATTGGTGTTTTTTTTTTACTAAATGAGTTAAGTATATGATCTAGTATATTTTTTTTCATGTAAGTTGATTTTATTTTTGTAATCTACATTTGGGACTTGGGAATCAATCACTTACATATATGTTTATTGAGCTAAGCCAAATTAAATAATTGTGCTAAGTTATTACGTAAAGAATAATGGGCCTGATATTTTCAAAAATATTGGGGGTTACTATTTGCATCCCCTTTTGCTATACACCCCTAACAGGTTTTTTTTTTGTTGACAAACCTAACAGGTTTTTATACAAGGTTAAATATGCTTTTAATTCCTAGAAAATATAGAATTTTTATTTTTAATTTTAATAATTTTTCTTCAACGGTAAGTCTGCATTTATATTTGAGTTTGCGCTTTTGGTCCTTGACGTTAAGTTGATTTTTATCTGCCTAATGAATTATCACATCGGCACTTGTCACCTCACACTTTTTAATGACTAGGATGTCAAATCACTTGCACATGGTTGAGTGAAAGGGACATTGTTGGTGAAAGCGTAGGCATATGGGGTTCGAACCCTGCTCCCCCTCCCCTCTAACAACTAACGCATTAATTACTAACAACTTTGCCTATCAAAAAAAACTTGTCTCTAACGTTAAGTTGGTGCTTAGTTGGCTAACGAACTAACACGGAGACACCCGCAACATCACACTTTTTAAAGACTAGAATAGCAAATCACCTACTACAGCAAGTGATTTGGTATCCCCCGACATTAAAGTGGGATGTGGCAGGTACTATCATGGCAGCTTTTTTTTTACAATACTATCATGGCAGTTCGTTAGGCATAATTTAAGTGAGCACTTTTTTTGAACAGCAAAATTGTGTTATATATAATATTTGTTTTAAGGAACACAAAATTTAAGTGAGCACTAAAAGTGCAAACAGAAATATAAGTGGAGACCAAAAGTTGAAAAAAAAAATTATTTTGGCATCATTAGATAAATGAAATTTAGGCCAGAGTAAGACAACATCAAGCAAATCATCTAACTCTACCAACCAAAAAAGCAGCTTCCACACAAGATTACATGCCAAATGTGATTGAATCTATCCAGTTACTGATAATATTTTTGACTTCTACAAGCTCGAATCGACTATAGAAGGTCTTGAGTTGGTCCAATGCAAACACAAGCATAGTAGACGCTTGCCAGTTGTTGTGCAAAAACGTGTGCAAGTATACACAGTCAAACAACTAATAAAGTAGTAAGTAAGATCGTTCCCACGAGGATTAAGGTTCAATTGCTAAGACTATGGAGTAGCGTTTGATTCAATGAGTAAAGCGTAACCAAAATAATAAAGTGAAGGTTGTTGAGCAATAAGTAACGTAATAGGGGTGAGAGTAACAAGATATGAACGAGTAAAAATACGAGAGGTGGTGATAGCCAAGACTAGGGTCAATAATCAATCACTCATAGATGTGGTGCTGTGATTGATGCTGTGGTAGCATTCAGTGTGCAGAATGAAAGTGGATATTCTTATCACTGTGAAACGTAATGTTTTCAAGGTTTCCTTATTCCTAAGCTCCCATTAATGTTCATTACGTAGGTTGAAAAGAATAATATTCCTATTATTCTTCAAACTATATTGACTTGTGAAATCAGCGCGTTAATTCTTTCCAGATATTAAAACACGTTACCCTAATCAAAGTGATCAAGTTCGAAAAGAGTTTATAACAATGGAAACACACAAGCTAATGAAGTACCACATATCAATCACATTAAGGCAATCTAAAAGAACATGTATATATCACCATCGTCTTGACTATAAAAGGATTTAGCTCATGATGAGCTTAGACATGATAGAACAACACAAAGTTACCGTAAACAGAATCATCAACATAGTAGAAGCACTTAGAGACTAAGTTACACCAACGAGCATGAAGGCATTACACAACTACCACTTGGCGATGCTATCGTGACGCTGGTTGCTCTGGTTAATGGTGATCTTGTATCTGAGCGTGGAGGTTTGATGGTTGTGAATGGAGAAGAATGGCGTTTTGGTGGAGGTAGGTATCTTGTACTCTCAGCTCGGTCTCTCTTTTTTCTCCAACGGGGTTCTGCCTATCTCCCTAGGGTAAGCTGCCTATTTATGGGCCTTCGCAGCACGACGCGCCTCTCTTGGGCCTTTTGCATTCGGTTAGTTGTAACAAACCCTAGAAATCACGCTGGCTTGTTGCTTACGGTGGCGCCTTGCTCGCTAGAAGATAAAGCTTCCTTTTCTGTTGCGCTCAATGAGGCGTTTCGCCTAGTCACGCTCCTATCCAAATAACCGTTGTGATGCTGCCGCGACACCCGTCGTAGTACCTGCCTTAGCACTGAAATACTTAAGAATATCCTGCACACTGGGCACACAAATTAAATTCCACAAAATTGCCACTTGCGTGCCCAAATTATAATTAACATTCATGCATTCTTTAGTGTCTAATATGAGGATATCTACTACATTTTAAAGCATACTTTACTTATGGATCAAGATAATTCTTATTTGAATGAATGTAAATAACTCACATTTCTGTGAGTTATCACCAGTTACAGGAAAAGATGAGGCTGATGAAAATCCCACTGCCAACCTTGCACTTCTTGGCAATCCATAACTCCTGAGCCATAACATTGAAAACTTTGGATACTAAATCGATCCTAGTTGGACCTAAACATTCAGACATAAAAAGCACTACATGATAATCCAGGCAAAATAGTTCAGGCACTTTAAATAAACACAAAAACACAGAAAGAAACATAAAAAGAACAAGCCCACCGGAATCGGCCACTAATGAACTACGGACATCCCAGATTGGTTTTGGGGGAGGTCGAGCTGGGGCTAAGGTAGCAGGAGGAGATCCGCCTGAGCCTGGGTGGGACAGATGGTTTCGGTCGCTTTCGGATTTCCCTAGAGGAGCTTGTAGAGACTGTGTCGAAGAGGGTTGCTCTAGGAAGGAGGTGGGGGTTCGGGGGGAGGGCGTTCTGCTGGAGAAGGGGGGATGCCGGATCTTGGTGGACAAGCTTCAGAGTCCCGATCTTGAGTTGTGTCTGGCTGAGAGGACCAGGTGGTGTTTGGGAAGAGCGAAACGGAGAAACGGCATCCTCTTGATTAGATCTAGATAGATTTGTGGAAATCTGTCAAGATGAATAAAGACCTTGAAGCGCTTAGAGTGATGATTGTAACACCCCAGTATTTCTAACATGTAGATACACTGAGATGCACATCTGTGTCAACAATCAGAGAACACAATCCCTGTTTAGATGGGCAATCTTCTGGTTAACTCCGTATTTTGCCAACAGCCCTTCCATCAGTTTATTGCAGAAGTGAGTGCCCTCATCATTGATGATAGCTCTGGGTGTGCCGAATCTTGTAAAAATATTTTTTTGAATAAATTTCAGCACTACCCTTGCATCATTGGTGGGGAGAGCAACTACTTCTACCCATTTTGATACATAATCTACTGCTACTAGGATGTACAGGTTGTCAAAGGAGGGTGGGAATGGTCTCATGAAATCAATACCCCAAACGTCGAATAGTTCAACCTCTAGGATATTGTTCAAGGGCATTTCGTTTTTGTTTGAAATATTGCCCATCCTTTGGCACCTGTCACATCTTTTTGCTTGTTCATGGGCATCTTTAAAGATCGAGGGCCAGAAATAACCTGTTTGTAGCACCTTTGCAGCAGTTCTTGCTCCTCCAAAATGGCCTCCACATGGTGAAGAGTGGCAATGCTTCAGAATGTCCTCTATCTCTGACTCAACAACACATCTTCTGAGAAGTTGGTCTGCGCACTTCTTGTATAGAAAAGGTTCATCCCAGAAATACTGCCTAGCTTGTGGAATGGAAGAACCTTTTTCTTTGTTGGGCTGTGAGCTCTTCGGGTACTACATTGCTAACCAGATAGTTTACAAAATCAGCGTACCAAGGAGTTTCAGTACTGGAGCCTGTGTCCTTCTCGGCTACTGATATTACCAGCAACTGCTCATCAGGAAAATGTTCCTTAATTTCTGCTTCAAACGGGGGGGGGGGGGGGGGGGGAATGGGGCTCAGGTCTGGAATTCTTGACAAGTGGGCTGCAACCTGATTCTCCACTCCCTTTTTGTCCCTAATTTCCAAGTCAAACTCTTGGAGTAACAGCACCCACCGGATCAGTCTTGGCTTAACATCCTTCTTGGCAATTAGGTACTTGATAGCAGAGTGGTCAGTGTAAACTATTACCTTAGCTCCCACAAGGTATGATCTGAACTTGTCAAAGGCAAATACAACCGCCAGCAACTCTTTCTCAGTGGTTGTGTAGTTGAGTTGAGCATCTATTAGAGTTTTGCTGGCATAATGTATAGAGTGGAATACCTTTTCATGCCTCTTTCCTAGTACTGCTCCAATGACATAATCACTGGCATCACACATTAGCTCGAAGGGTTTGGTCCAATCTGGTGCAATGATTACTGGTGCTGTCACCAGTGTTGCCTTTAGCTTATTGAATGCTATCAAACATTCTTCATCAAATTTGAAGGCAGACTCGTGCTGCAGCAGCATACATAATGGTTTAGAGATTTTTGAGAAATCCTTTATAAACCTTCTGTAAAATCCAACATGCCCTAGAAAACTTCTTATTCCCTTGACTGATGTGGGAGGTGGCAACTTCTCAATCACTTCCACCTTTGCCTTGTCAACTTCTATGCCCTTTTTTGATATCTTGTGTCCTAGTACAATCCCTTCTTGAACCATGAAGTGGCACTTCTCCCAATTCAGAACCAAGTTTGTCTCCTCACACCTATTTAGTATCTCTTCAAGGTTGAGCAAGCATGCATGGAAGTGCTCCCCAAATACAGAGAAATCATCCATGAACACTTCCATGGATTTTTCAATATATTCAGAAAAAATGGCCATCATGCACTTCTGGAAGGTGGCTGGAGCATTGCACAGCCCAAAAGGCATCCTTCTAAAGGCAAATGTGCCATACGGGCAGGTAAATGTAGTTTTCTCTTGGTCCTCAGGAGCTATAGCAATCTGATTATACCCTGAGTATCCATCAAGGAAACAGTAGAATTCTTTCCCAGCTAATCTGTCTAACATCTGATCAATGAAGGGGAGGGGGAAGTGGTCCTTCCTAGTGGGCTTGTTTAGCTTTCTGTAGTCCATGCAGATCCTCCAACTAGTTACTGTCCTGGTGGGAATCAGCTCATTCTTTTCATTTTTTACTACAGTGACTCCTCCTCTCTTCGGGACACATTGCACAGGGCTCACCTAAGTGCTGTCAGCAAAAGGATAGATGATCCCAGCATCTAACCATTTAATTACTTCTTTTCTTACGACTTCTTTCATGATGGGGTTAAGCCTTCTTTGTGCTTCAATGCTGTTTTTGGAGCTCTCCTCCAAGCAAATTCTGTGCATGCACAAAACAAGGCTTAACCCATTGATATCAGCCATTTGCCAACCAATGGCTCTCTTATGTTTCCTTAGGACAACAATCAACTCTTCTTCTTGCTGTACACTTAACTCAGCAACTATGATTACAGGCAGAGTGTCCTCTTCTCCCAAGTAGGCATACTTCAAATGAGGAGGGAGTTGCTTCAATTCAAGCTTGTGTGGTTTCTCAGTGGATGGTATGTTCTCCTTGAAACCTTTAGTGGTTAGCTCCAGGGATTCATACCTCTTGGTCCACCTTTGAACATCTGGCTTGTCTGCTTTGATTAATTTCAGTCAACCCCTCTTCTTTCAGTTCTTTCTCTTCTAAATGTCCCAGCTCTTGCTTCAGTACGTCCTGCTGTGACAGCAGTTGTTTTTGGACCAAACAGTCCATTTCAGAAACACAATGGCATTCAGCACTGCTGGTGTTGTCATCAGGGTACCTTATAGCATTCAGAACATTGAAGGTGACCTCCTGGTCATTCACTCTCATGGTCAGCTCTCCCTTGTGTACATCAATCAGCGTCCTACCTGTGGCCATAAACGGTCTTCCAAGGATAATTGGCACATCTTTGTCAGCCTCAAAATCAAGTATTATAAAATCGACAGGAAAAACACATTTATCTACTTTAATCAAAACATCCTCAATTTTTCATTCAGGGTAGACAGTAGATCGGTCTGCTAATGCCAGTGTTACTGTGGTGGGTCTTGCTTCACCAATGCCTAGTTTTTTTAAAATGGATTTGGGCATCACGTTGATGCTTGCACCCAAATCACACAAGGCCCTACCACAGTGGAGCAAGGGATAGTGAAACTACCTGGATCTTTGAGTTTCTGAGGTACCTTACTTTGCAAAAGCATACTTGTTTCCTGTGTCATAGCCACTGTCTTAAACTCACCAAGCCTCTTTCTCTTCGCTAGAACATCCTTCATGAACTTGGTGTAGTTAGGCATTTGTTGTAAAGCTTCCACCAATGGAATGTTGATGTGAAGCTGCTTCAGAATTTCCATAAATTTCCCGAATTGTTTATCCTGATTGGCCTTCTTCAACCTTTGGGGAAAAGGCGGAGGGGGCCTCTCAGGGGTCAGCTTTTGGGGCGTACTCGCTGTCGGTGTTGTGGCAGCATCCTCTGTAGCATCAGAATTTTTAGCAATGGGTTCTACACAAGTGCTGTCAGCACCTGTGACAGCACCAGTATTAACATTTGTGGGTACAGTAGCAGTTTTCTTCCCACTCCTTAGTGTGATGGCCTTAACATGCTCTTTACCATATGTGCTGGGTTGCTCAGTAGCACTTGGTAGTGTGCCACTTGGTCTAGCCGTGATTATAGTTGCGATTTGGCCAATTTGATTCTCTAGGTTCTTGATGGCCGCCCCTTGGCTTTGGTACTGCGCTTTGGTTTCACTCATAAATGCTTTGAGTGCCTCGGCTAAGAAGTTGTCAGCATTGGCTTTTGGAACAGGCTGTGCAGGGAATCCTGGAGGTGTAGCAGGTTTGGCTTGACTAGCAGCAGCATTTGGGTCCTTCCATGAAAAGTTGGGATGGTTCCTCCACCCTGGGTTGTATGTATTGGAATAGGGGTTGTTGTTCTTGCTAAAATTTCCAATATAGTTGACAGAGATTGGATTCCCTGGGCACTCTTTGAACAAATTTCCCCCATTGCAGTACACACAATTTGGTGTATTAGTCTTTTCTGTAGGTGCTGTGGCCGCAGCAACAGTAGCTGGAGCTGGTGTAGGAGTGGTACACAGATTTTTCATCATGTTGGTTAGACTGGCCACTTGTGCAGAAAGTGTAGTTATTTTAGATACCTCATGGATTCCGGCTACCTTCTTGGCAGCACTGATTCTGGCAGTGGGCCATTGATAACTGTTTGCAGCTATAGTCTCCACCAAATCATATGCTTCATTGTAGGAGTGATTCAGAATGGCTCCTTCTGCAGATGCATCCAGCAACAGCCTTGATTGGGACATCAGGCCATTGTAGAATGTTTCTAACTGGATATCAAAGGGGATACCATGATGTTGGAATTTTCTGAGCACATCCTTGAATCTCTCCCAAGCCTCATATAATGATTCTTCTTCTTGTTGCCTGAATGATGTGATGTCATTTCTCATTCTTGCATTCTTGACCAGAGGGAAGTATTTTACCAAGAACTTCTCAGTCATCTTGTTTCAGCTGTCCGCTGAATTGGGCCCCAAAGAATTCAATCAAGCTTTGGCTCTGTCCTTTAATGAATATGGGAAGAGCCTTAGCCTGAATGCATCCTCTATTACCCCAGGCATTTTAAAGTTGTTGCAGACTTCGAGGAACTGTCTTAGATGCAAGTGAGGGTCTTCAGTGGGTCCACCTGTGAATTGGCCTACTGTTTGCAACATTTGAAACATCATAGGCTTGAATTCGAAGGATGTAGCCCCGATGGCAGGTGTCACAATACCCGTTTCCATGGTGGTGGGATCAAATACCGCATAATCCCTCATTGGCCGCTCTCTGTCATTGGCCATTTCAATGTTTGTTAACACCACAGCGTCGTCGTTATGATCTGCCATTGGGATGGCTTCTGCTTCTGGCGCTGCAAGTCTTTCTCGAGCCTCTTTTCTCAATCTCCTTGCTGTTCTTTCAATTTCAGGGTCTATGTGATGCTCTCGCTGGTGGGCTCTGCGCATACACTTCTTTAAAACTGAAATTCACAGTGAAAAGGATGAGAAAATAACAGCTCACTAAAACAAGTACTACTTAAGACTTAGTGATTAAATCTGTTAATCCCCGGCAATGACGCGAAAAACTTGTTGTGCAAAAACGTGTGCAAGTATACACAGTCAAACAAGTAATAAAGTAGTAAGTAAGATCGTTCCCACGAGGAATAAGGTTCAATTGCTAAAACCATGGAGTAAGGTTTGATTCAATGAGTAAAGCATAGCCAAAATAATAAAGTGAAGGTTGTTGAGCAATAAGTAACGTAATAGGGGTGAGAGTAACAAGATATGAACGAGTAAAAATATGAGAGGTGGTGATAGCCAAGACTAGGGTCAATAATCAATCACTCATAGAAGTGGTGCTGTGATTGCTGTGGTAGCATTCAGTGTGCAGAATGAAAGTAGATATTCCTATCACTGTGAAACGTAATGTTTTCAAGGTTTCCTTATTCCTAAGCTCCCATTGAGGTTCATTCCGTAGGTTGAATATCCTGTTTCAGTTCACACTATAGCCCTAACTTCATATTCCTATTCTTCGCTAGGAAAGAAAAATATTCCTATTATTCTTCAAACTATATTGACTTGTGAAATCAGCGCGTTAATTCTTTCCAGATATTAAAACACGTTACCCTAATCAAAGTGATCAAGTTCGAAAAGAGTTTATAACAATGGAAACACACAAGCTAATGAAGTACCACATATCAATCACATTAAGGCAGTCTAAAGGATCATGTATATATCACCATCGTCTTGACTATAAAAGGATTTAGCTCATGACGGGCTTAGACATGATAGAACAACACAAAGTTATCGTAAACAGAATCATCAACATAGTAGAAGCACTTAGAGACTGAGTTACACCAACGAGCATGAAGGCGTTACACAACTACCACTTGGCGATGCTATCGTGACGCTGGTTGCTCTGGTTAATGGTGATCTTGTATCTGAGCGTGGAGGTTTGATGGTTGCGAATGGAGAAGAATGGCGTTTTGGTGGAGGTCGGTATCTTGTACTCTCAGCTCGGTCTCTCTTTTTTCTCCAACGGGGTTCTGCCTATCTCCCTAGGGTAAGCTGCCTATTTATGGGCCTTCGCAGCACGACGCGCCTCTCTTGGGCCTTTTGCATTCGGTTAGTTGTAACAAACCCTAGAAATCACGCTGGCTTGTTGCTTACGGTGGCGCCTTGCTCGCTAGAAGATAAAGCTTCCTTTTCTGTTATGCTCAATGAGGCGTTTCGCCTAGTCACGCTCCTATCCAAATAGCCGCTGTGATGCTGCCGCGGCACCCATCGTAGCACCTGCCTTAGCACTGAAATACTTAAGAATATCCTGCACACTGGGTACACAAATTAAATTACACAAAATTGGCACTTGCGTGCCCAAATTATAATTAACATTCATGCATTCTTTAGTGTCTAATATGAGGATATCTACTACATTTTAAAGCATACTTTATTTATGGATCAAGATAATTCTTATTTGAATGAATGTAAATAACTCACATTTCTGTGAGTTATCACCAGTTACAGGAAAAGATGAGGTTGATGAAAATCCCACTGCCAACCTTGCATTTCTTGGCAATCCATAACTCCCGAGTCATAACATTGAAAACTTTGGATACTAAAACGATCCTGGTTGGACTTAAACATTCAGACATAAAAAGCACTATATGATAATCCAGGCAAAATAGTCCAGGCACTTTAAATAAACACAAAACCACAGAAAGAAACACCAAAAGAACAAGCCCACCGTAATCGGCCACTAATGAACTACGGACATCCCAGATTGATTTTGGGGGAGGTCGAGCTGGGGCCAAGGTAGCAGGAGGAGATCCGCCTGAGCCTGGGTGGGACAGATGGTTTCGGTCAGTTTCAGATTTCCCCAGAGGAGCTTGTAGAGACTGTGTCGCAGAGGGTTGCTCTTGGAAGGAGGTGGACAAGCTTCGGAGACCCGATCTTGAGTTGTGGTTGGCTGAGAGGGGTGCGACCAGGTGGTGTTTGGGAAGAGCGAAACGGAGAAACGACATCCTCTTGATTAGATCTAGATAGATTTGTGGAAATCTGTCAAGATGAATTAAGACCTTGAAGCGGTTAGAGTGATGATTGTAACACCCCAGTATTTCTAACATGTAGATACACTGATATGCACATCTGTGTCAACAATCAGAGAACACAATCCTTGTTTAGATATTGAACCTACTAAATTTTTCGATAATAAAACACAATGTCTCAGATCAACCTGTCTACAAGTCCATGAAATTTAACTTGATCCTCAACTCAAAAAGAATACAAGGTCTATTGTTCAATATCATAACCAGAGAAGCGGAATAGGTTTATACAACTCATATCCAATACAAGCTACATAACCACAACAGAAAATAACAAGAGAAACATAATCGAAAACTCAAGACTACAAGTCTTCGGCATCTCCATAAGCATGTCACCTACTCGTGCTGCCTTGTCTTCCTCTTACCCTGTTTCTCTGTAAAAACCACAATAATTATAGGGTGAGATAACATATCTCAGTGAGTTCTACTGTGCCCCCTCACTATCACTCGGTTCAATTATAAAATCGTTGCAACATAGTTAAATTTATAAACTATTTGCTCATAAATATATATATATATATATATATATATATATATATATATATATATATATATATATATATATATATATATATATATATATATATATATATATATATATATATATATATATATATATATACTTAGCCCATTACCGACCGTGCAATAGCCACAATCTTGGCATCTAATGTGCTATTCATTTATTTTTAAGCCTTGTAAGTTACTTTACTATTACAAGCTTACCAATCGAAACACTGACCGTGCACACAACCACAATCTCGATGAATGATGAACTTACCGTAGCATAACATCGACCGTGCACACAACCAGAATCTCGATGAACCCCCGTTAGTAACTATTCCATAACGTTTCCAGGGCCTAGGGTGAGGGCTCATGACCTTCCCTTCCTAGTATGCTATTCGTCGGATCGTCACCCGATATAGATATAATTTATATATCATAACCGCATTGGGCCGACTCCTATTTTCGATATAATCTATATATCGTGGTACTATAACCAGTCTAGATGAGATTACAACATCGCACATCAATTATGATTCGACCACGAAAACTGTTTGGATCGTTTCTTTTAGAAAACCTTTATTCACACACGTAAGTCGTAATTCGGTTTTTCAAAGTATTTATAGGTTTGAAAACAATTTCCCAAAATCATCTTGAACATGTCAAAAACAATGTTTTATAAGTTAAGAATCATCACAAATGGTTGGGAAGAAGATTAGAAGAAGTTTGGAATCGAAAGGAGCGGCGAAACGAAGTTTTGGCATCCGGTAACAGAAGCATGCGCACGACCCGTGCCCAGGGGCGCACGGTCCATGCGTGCTGCTTAATTTTTTTGCAGGCAACACCGAAGAGGGCGCACGACCCCTGCCCAGGGGCGCACGGTCTGTGTGCACTGTGCATATTCACGTTTCGCTTTCTTTACTTCGTTCCGCTTTTCCGATCGTATATCCGTAACCCAATCAAAATCCCAACAACACAACCAGAAATCAAACATATTCCAGCACAATCAAAATCCACATAATACCGATATAATTTTTATAAAAACCGTAAAACGTTCTTTTTCGAAAAACGGTTTCGACTCAATAATCTTTCAAAATTCAAATACCGATTTCAACCAATCGTTTCAACAACAAACATAAAACCCTAAACGTGAGTAAAACTCACCGGTTTGAAGAGCTCGTTCGAAATCATGTCTTCACGCGAAATAACCGAACGGTGACCACTCGAACAATCCCCGTAATTGTCCAAACCGCTTCGAAACGAAACCAAGTCCTTCCAATACTCAAGACCAGTAGCTGAAACACTTCAATCTCCCTTAAATCAACAATGTAGCTTGCTATTGAACTTCTAGGACTGAACCTTGCACCTTTGGTACCACCTACAAGCTTTCATTTAAAACATGCAAGGTAAAACTTCAAGGTTTGATCATGGTGGAGCTTCAAGCTCGAAAATGGTACAATGAAAAGGATGAGGAATGAGTTTCTGAAATTGGTGTCAATGAAAAGAGGATTGAAAATGGATTTGAATGGTACAAGGAACACTTACATGCAAGAAGGGATGAGAAATCGCCAAGCCTCTCTTTCTCCTCGTCTTCTCCTTCTTCGCCCCTTCTCCTCTCTCTATCTATTCTGGTTTGCTGGATAGAGTGGCAAGAGAGTGGGATCAGTTGGGTTAAGGGCTGTGGTGTTTAAAAAGAAGGAAATGACCATTTTGCCCTTATGTGCAATTCTCACTTAAATTCTCCTTTCCCTCACTTTCACTTCTCCAATTTTGTTTCCTTATGGTTCCAGCTGAATGATTAAACATCAAGGATGTTTATAATCTTTTAATGGGATGAAGGTTTAAAATGGTTGGAAAAGACCAAAATACCCTTGGCTCATTAATTCATTCTAAACCGTTATTTTTGCCCAAGTTCTCTTTAATTTGCACCTTAATTTTTATGGTTTATCCACTAAACGTTGCTTTCTCGACTATTCCATATCAATGACATGATTTATCTTTCGTTCGAATAATAATTCACTCGTAAATTCCATAAATGGAATTTAACGAAATTAGGGATGTTACAATGAGCCACACTCTCCATTGTAACAGATGGAACTTGAGGGGGAGATGGGGAATGCTGTCACCAGAGGGGAATTAATGGAGGAGGGGCTTGAGGAATGGCCAACACAAGGCAGACGAAGAAGGCTCACACAAGGTGAGGCGAGGAGCCCCAAAATGGGAAGGAGAATACACCACAGAGGCTGGAGATAGGACCTCCATTGAAGGAGGGGGGGTGAGAAACCACCACCGTCAATCACATGGATGAACCCTAGCAGAGAGCGAAAGCGGCTCTTCATTACTAACATCATGGTTAGGTTATAGGTAATAGGTGAGAGTCATAAAACCCATAACTTTATAGGGAGACTAAAAATGTATTTAACACTTCTATATACTTTTCTCAAAATATTTCTATCGGGAAGTTAACTTTTAAAAGGTATGTGTCTATTTCGTTGATTAGTCATTAGCAAGGTTAACATATTTTGGATCCAGATCTTTCAATCCATCAAATGAAATAAACAAACACATGTCATATAAAATATGGAAATTCCATGCTGGAGAATTAAGTGTGTTGAATATTTGTCAAACAAGATAGGATGCATCGTGTAACACCCCAAAATTCTACGGATTATAGATGTTTTATTTTAACTGAGCAATTTATATGTTTTATAAATTGTGTCTCTCGTAGTAATTATGATAAACTATTTAATTATAATTTTCTCTAATAATGCTTAAATTTTTAAAAATGATCCAGGGGAATTATTGAATGACAATCCTCGTGATGTTTTAATATGATTAGGTGTTAGCTACATCGACACTAAGAAGCAGTGTTCGCAAACTTTTGTAAATAAAATTATAGTTTAGTGATTTTAAATATTTATATGAAGAAATTATATTTTTATTTTTGGTCAATCCAGTAATCCTCCTAGTTGCTCTTTACATCCTCCATGATTGAAGCTTTAGTGCTTGATTCCGACCATTGTGGACCCCCCATTGGCAAACAAAGACCGGATTCTTCTTTTTTGTACTCTCCTCCACAACGCTCATGGTTGTTCTGAAGTAAAAAGCATCTAAGAGTAGATCATAAGTATCCAGGCTGCCACCTTCAAGGCCATTTTTTGGGCATTGTAGATGTCTTATAAATAAACCAACTAGAGAAACGGGTTCCCCACGTCGTTCACTCTCGAAACCCTCAAGAAATTTCATCGTTGGAGCACATCATCGAAGCTCTGTTGCGCCGGAATTTGACCCTATCGCGCTGCAAAGCTAATCGCGATCTGTTTCTTCTCATTTGCGTGGTGAGCTAGTTTTTCTTCTCATTCCAACTTTGAATCGATTTTCTTCTAGATTTCCTAAACCCTAGGTCCAAAATTCATTCTTCAACCCAATCTCTAATTTGCTGATGTTATTATTGACAAAATTTAGTTCTTGTGTTGTTGCATTCATGGCCTCAATTGAAAAGAAGGCTTCTTTTTTAACATTTTAGCCTCCCAACATCTTCGCTGCGAGAATTCTAAAATTAGCAAATTAATTAAAACGTTCTTGTAAACAAATTTTGGTAAAAGAAGCGGATTGTTTTACGAAAAATTTATGTTGTCATTTGTGACATCTGCTACCCCGTACAACAACTTTGGCATAGAGAATATCATGAAGCAGGGACAGTCCAACGAAACAGCTGCATGTAGACTACTCATTGGTGTTCACATCCACTAAATTTACATCACCTGCAATCTCTTCGCCTAGATGTACACAAGGGCGTATGAAAAGCCACATGGGAAGAAGAGTGGGGAATCACATCATACGAAAATTAAAACACAATGCGCATACAACCAAAACACAATGCACATACAACCAAAACAACCTTCTATCACCCATCTAGAAATACATACTATGCCATCTACGGCATATCACAAGTCTAGAGTTAATATCTACACCGTCAAATGGTATCATCTAAACTCCCACTGAGCTGGATGAGAGTGCCCTCAACATCCCGACATAAGTATAGTCTAGTCAGGGTATTCAAGTGGTCTGTGGGATGCTCCGACAGTGCCCCGCCTTTACGTAAGATCTCCCCACTGGCACTACTCGCAAGATCGAGCTAAACTCATTGTGGTGTGGTCGCTTCCATCTTATTTCCATAATCGTTTTCTCACCACCCCACCTATAATAGATCATCATCACCTCGTGGAGCCACAACCAGTAACATTTTTGTATCCTGAGGTACGACTCGTCCATATTACGACATGGTTCCTTAAACATGGATAATCATTAACAACTACGAGGTACGACTCATCCATTCTTCTCCCATGCTACAACAAGATCCTCAAAGACGTGAAATACGCCAATCATGATTGACCACGAATTCGAACAACTCTGTAGGCATTTTGTAACTAATATTCATCTAGTCACTATCAATTATCAACATCAACCAATCTCCCAAGGAATCTTAATAGGCCAACTAGATCCTAATAAAAATGTCCTTTCATAATTAGGTCTCATCAATCTTTTGGTTGTAACATAGATTTGGGGTACTAATCCATTAATGTCCTTTGCGGAGGTATCATCTTACTTATAATATCAACATTTAGGATTTGACGCTAATCAATTAACTTAGCATACCACTCTCTCTAATTCTCTATCATATCTTCTATATGGTTACTTACATCGTATACTTGTCAAATCTTTCTCACTCTACATCTTTCACTTAGATGACTTTAAATTATAGTCCCAAAGTACAGTGTAATTGATTGTTAATTCTATTTGACAGGCTAAAACATAGGGTAACCGATTAACTGCAGTATAATCAATTAGGGTATCCTAAAACTCAATAATTATCATTCTAAGTGTTTTTACTAGGTTCCAGTTGTAACACCCCGATTTTCGCGCATTGTAAATCTTTTAGTATGTACTAGTTTTATGAATTATATTATTTTATTAGACTAAATTATTTTGTGTCTGAGTCATTAAATCGGTTGAAAACATATTAAATGTATTTTTATATGTTATTGGTAATATATGATTATTACTATTTATTTATTTTATTTTAATAAATATTAGTATTTTAGATATTATTTATTTTAAAAATTATTTTGGGCTATGGAGGTGTTAAAATAATAGTTGTAGCGACCGAAAAATCCGGAGGAGGGATTCTTCGAAGTTCTTGAATGAAGTCGCCACCAAAGTTTTAGTTTAAGGGCAAACATTGGAAAATCCCTATTGAGTGGATAAAGGGGTCTTGCGGACCAGATTTAGGCTCGGGAGTCGTTTATGCGTAGGGAATGTATTAGCACCCTACGACATCCTTCCTAAGGAAGGTTACCTTTTAACTAAATTTGTAAGCGTTTATTAATTCAAAAATAATGTTTTTAACCTTTATAATAATAATAATAATAAAAGACTTGCTAAACGGTTAGTTATTTTTGTACTTTTTGAGAAATAGAAGAGAAATGGATTAAAAGAAGAAAAAACGGTTTTTTATTAATGCAATTGACAAAGGTCGGCCGCCCTCTGGTCCTACGTATCTCCTGGTAGAGAATCAAATCGCACGTAGTTCTTGGTAGAAAAAGTTTGTGTGTTGGTGTTTTTTTAAGTATTTTGAAATGTGGATGGACATTCGTAATGACCAAACAAGTAAAACTCAGAGTGGTCGTCACTCATGGTCTGTTTGAAAACAAAAGTTGTTATTAACGGTCAAACAAGCGGAACTCGAAGTGACCATCAACAATAACTCATTTTTTGTGAGTTGGATTGTTTGGAAGAAAAATATTAGTTTGAAAGCATTACGATATAATAAAAAAATAAAATGAATTGTAATAAAAGAAATATAATTAACAGGGGTGTTGTATTATCAAAAAGAGGTGTGAATAGCAACGGATGTTGTATTTTAAAAAGGGGGTGTAAACAGTGAGCCCAGCTGGTTTTTGTTTCAGAAACACTAGCCCACAAATCATGGGCTTTTTAGGGGGAGTGCCTGAATCGAAAATGGTGGTGCAGGAAGTAAACTGATTAAAAAACAAATTAAAATAAATAAAACCCTAGACTATATAAATTAGAAAACAAAAACTAACCCTAATTTTCAATCCACCCCACTTCTTAACCCCGTCCGTCCTTTTCAATTTTTCCTTCTCTCCCTCTTCAGTATCGCTCTCCCTTCTCCTCTTCTCACCAAGCCACGGCGATCTCTTCTCTCCTCACCAAAACTATTCTCAACTCTCCTCTCTCCCATGACAGTGCCGCTCGCCCTCCCCCTCTCAACCCTAAACGCCTCTCTCTCACCGATCCAAGCCTTCGCCTTAATCTCTCTCTCTCTACCCTTTACTAGCATCAGCGACAGAGGACGTGGAAGGAGGGAGAACTCGAGAACGACAGTTACGGGGTGGTGGGTTGGTGGTGGTTGTAGGTTCGCGGTGGTGGATGGCGGTGTTTGGGCTACGGTTTGGTGGTTTAGGGTTGACGCGATGGCTACGGTGGTGTGGGTGGCGAAGAGAGGTTTTTAATGGTGGAGCACGGCGGTTCACAACGGCGTTGGAGGGAGATTTACAGTGGCGGTACGGTGGTGTGGGCCATTTTAGGGGCGAGTGGCCATTTGGTGGTGGCTAGCCGTGAGGGAGGGTGACGGCGACGGTGACGGGTTAGGTGTGATGGGGGCTGTGTCGGTTTGGTGGTTACGGAGTGGCTTACGGTTTGGGTTGTAGCCGTTGGGAGGGTTCACGGTTGGGTGGTTGTTGGGGACGGTTTTGGTTGTTTGATGGTGGAGGTGTGGTGGAGAGAGGGAGATATGGGGGGTTGTGGTGGTGATTCGGTGTGAGGGTGATTGTTGAGGTGGCGGTGCGATGGTGGTGGCCACCACAATGGTGGCCGGAGCTCCAAGCTCCTTTTTTTTGACTTCTCAAAATTTACTTTTTTTTTTCTGGTTCTATCCCCCTCCTTTACTGTTCTTTTCCGTTTTCTGTGAATGTGTGTTTTGTGTCACTGTATTCGTGTGTATTTCGGTGCCTCTGTTGTATCTGTGTATTTTTTCTATGTGACTGTGTGTGCTTGGTATTTATGGGCAGATTCGTAGGTGAGTGATCCAAGGACAGGCAGCAGCTGGTAGACAATTTTCGGGTGCAAGGACAGCATCTTTTGAATCACCAAAAGGACAATAGCTGGTCATGGGGAAGGACAGTCAAAGGAAGGACAAAGAATCAAATGGTAGCCAAGGAGAAACCCTAGCTAGGGCAAACCTGTCCCCTTTTTTCCTTCTTTATTATTTTTTGAAGTTTTGTATTGTGTTAATTTTTTGTATTATTTGTACTATTTTTGCTGTTTATTTTTTGGCTCATATTTGTAGAAACTGTATTATATAACCAATTTTTTTTGACCATTCGGCTTCCTTTTTATTATTTTTGAATCAATAACAATAGACTAAAATAATAACAACAACGAAATAAAATAAAACGAGCGTCGAACAATCGTTTGTACGAGAGTGCCAGAGAAACACGCGCTTAAGACGATATGTGACACAACGAGAATAAAAACTTTTTTTTGGATTTTTTAATTAGCCGGACAAAATTAGGGTATGACAGCTGCCCCTCTTTATTTATATTCCGTCGAAAAAAAATGAAGGGTTTTCAAGATTTCATAGCAGGAATAGAAATAAAGACGAAACAGACGCTAATTTTGTCCGATTAGTAGAAAAGTGTAGAGTTTGAGAAATAACAGAGAACGGTTAACACTTGGCGCATCAATGAGAAAGGAATAAAGAAGGACCACTGGGGGTCTGAAGGAGGACTGAGGCTCTGAAGGACTAATTAGTCTGAAGGTCTAATCCGCAGTCAATGCTTGGCGCATTGATTTGAATTAAACTGAAGGACCGGTAGGTCTGAAGGGCTGCCTGGGCCTGATGGACCAAAATGGTCTGATGGACTGCAACTAGCTATGGTACTAATAAAACAGTCTGAGGGTGACCTACGTCGATGCGGCCGTGAGGGTCAAGATCAGATCTAGAACTGATATGTTGACCACGAAGGATGTCCACTATGTCTTAGGCAGACACAGCTAATCTGAAGGACCTCTGGGGGTCTGAAGGATCCGCCGCGCTCAGTGGCGACGTTAAGATCTGATGGTAGAGTTCGAAGCCGTCGTTTTGACGTGTTAATTCGAACTGTACTGAAGGACCAAACTGGTCTGAAGGATCTATGCTAGACTCTGTGCTAACACTGCGATCTGGTGTTTGATATAAGATTCAACGCTTGTCGTATTGACTTAAGAAGTGGAAGTGATAAGGATCGACACTTGAAGTCGATTAGAGAGCAACAGGTCATATGCATGTAACGTATGTGTCTCTAATGATTGATTTTAAGTGGAATCGATGAATGTAATGAGTTACTTTTTCTCTCATTTGCCTTTTTGCTTTTTTTTTCCTCTCTTCTTGGTGCATGATAAATGTATGAGATGCGAATGATGCAAATGTAACGCTTTGATGCAAATGCCATGCATGGTACAATGATATGATTAGTGATGTAAAACTTTTTGGCAACGATGAGACCGGCACTTGGCACATCTATCGAAGCAAACAATGTTATGCATGTGACGAACGTGCAATGATTGGTATCTGGTGGGATGATGAATGAAATGGGTATGCCATGGGTGTTGAACCTGAAGGAATGAGAAAGTTGACAAACGATGTATGAGATGTGAATGTGACTGTAGTGATTAATGTGTGATGATGAATGTAATGGATGGATTTTTCTTTTTGCTTTTTTCTTTTTTATTTTGCTTCTTTTCTTGATGCATGCAATGCGAATGTGAATATGATGCAAATGTAATACTTTGATGCAAATGCTATGGTGAATAAAGGAAACACATGAATGCATAGCAAATGATATGATTGGTGATGTAGAATGCTTTTGGCAACGATGAGACCGGCACTTGGCACGTCTATCGAAGCAAAAAAGTGTTATAGGTATGCAATGTGTGCAATGCGAAAGCAAATGGACTACGAGAGTCCGTGAATGATGGATGCTGAAGCTGGTCGGAAACAGAAATTGATAAGCTGTGGATGCGGATGCGGATAACATGCGAATGCAAATATACTGTTGATTGCATGATGGAATGATCTATGCTTTGGTGGGAGTAACGGGTGCAATGTGGATGATTTTTGCCTTTTTGGTTTTTTTTCTTTTCATGAATAAATGAATGAATGAATGAACGTGCACACGTAATGCTTAGATGAAGGGTTGTGGTAGCCGCATGACTTGATGTTGTATGATGCAATGATTGGATGTTTGTTGGGATGTGGGAGGTTTTTTCTGTCTTTTCGCTTTATTGCCTTTTTGGTATTTGATGAATGCATGAAATGAGAATGTGAATGTGATGGATACGTAATATTTTGATGCAAACGCTATGGTGAATAAAAGGAAATGCCTAAATACATGGTGCAATGATGTGATTGATTGGGATGTAGACAGACTTTTGGTAATGATGCGACCGACATTTGGCATTTTTATTGAAGCGATACATGTTATGCGTGGCTATGCATGCCCGCATACGCAATGCGTAATGCACAAGAAGCAAAATTGTGTAGGCAAAACAAGTGGAATGTGAATGCATGTACAATACTTGTATGAAAGAGTTGTGATGGGTATGATCAGATGCATGGTTTAATTCTAGAATAATGAGGACATGTATAATGCATGATTTGTTGGTAACAACACTTTTTTGTTTTGTAAGGATGCAAAAATGTTTGATGTGAAACGAAACTTTTGATGCTGGAAACAGAGAGCTGAACATTTTGAATTGATCGTTCCTTGGAAGAAAGATTTTTGATGGCTTGGACTTGAACTCTGGTAAGCTCAAGATTGTCATCTTGAAAAGTGTGGCTTGCAGCAATGTATTAGTGCCCTTTCTAGAGATCGAGATGTGTATTTGCAGATGGGTTCTCATTTGGTTATGATGATCCATGATGGCTAAGCTTTCAAGTCTAAGATGTTAACTTAGAGGAATTGTCATTATTGTGTGTCTCTCTCTCTTTGAAGCATTTGCTTAATAAATATGAAAAACAGTGCGAATGCAAATGAATGTGCCAGTTGACTCAGGGTTCAAGAAATGTAGGGTATAGTCAAGTGTGACACATGAGTGGAGTGGAGGATGAGGTTTATTGGCTCAAACTTATGAGAGATAAGCTTGCCCCAAGGTAAAAATGTTTGACTGCCCCAATTTTGACTTCAAATAGTGGGGAGTGAAACAGTCTGCCTTTGTCTAGGGAGGACAATGACAACTAATGATATAGACTGGTTGAGGGATTGGGAACTATGCAGGTATTGGGGTGACGCGTGGCTAGGAATGAATGGAATGGGAGGCAGAAGGATTCTTTCGGGCCGAGGGATATGATGCCCCGGTCTACAAGAGGACAAGGTTGCCCCAATCCATGAAAGGTGAAGATTGCCCCATCTCGAGTGGGATTGTGACAGGGTGTAAAGTTAGAATAATGGTTTGGAAATTGGTCTGGTACGGCTACATGAGTCTAGTATAAGAACGGGATGAAAGATGAGGGTATTTTGGGGATGCTAAAAAAAATCTCCCTGAGTTTGAGTGGAATGGAGGGTGAGGTTTTGCCCCATTTTGATATGATAAGTCAAGTAACTGCCTTAGTAGGGATTTGTGGTTTTCCTTGGGAAGGATTCCACAAGCTAAGACAGTCGAGAGTTTTTGGTTCGATGAAAATTCACTTTGTTGATGATCACTGTTATCTTCTCTTGATGAACTTCGAGCGTACAAGTCCTTTTAAGTTTTTTTTTCTCTTTTTTTTTATTTTTTGTGTAATAATACTTTTCTCTTTGTTTTTTTTTGAGCAAATAAATTATTCTGATTATTTTGTCCTAGAGCATAAGCTTTGAGAAAAATGGAAGCAACCAATCATTGATCAGAATAGGCCTTAGGATTGTAATATGGCCAATGGTTAATGATTCATGAAGGAAATGATTACTTTGCTCATGAGAGTGTTCGGGGTTGGTTGAGACAAAGAATCTTTTATGCGCTTCATGGTAGAATGAACCTGTTTTAGGGTTGTAGCGCATTTGAGGGTTTATGGAGGATAGGATGCTTAGGCCAAAGGAAGTGTTTGAGGGTTTATTTCAGACAATGATCTTTTATATGCTCGATGGTGTGAAGTATCAGCTCACAATTTCTACTGCTTTGGTTTTCAGGATTTTTCAATCCTCTTTTTTTCAATTTCACTTTTTTTTGTGATTTTTTTTTTTCGAGCTGAGCGAGCTGTTAGATATGGGATTAATCCTTGTTTAAGGTGTTTGAAAGATTTTTTGATTTTCTTGGCTTGAAGTGGGTGGCAAAGGGTATTTCTCTTTTTAGGATGTGGGAAAGTTGCCAAACTTCACTTCAAAACATGATTGCTTATTTTCTCGAAATTGTAACTATAGGACAAAACTTCATTTTAACATATTTGTTTTTTCTTTATTTTTCTCTTTTCATGCCCAAATTTTTGCTTGGGTTGCTCTTATGAGTTTTCAACCTAATGGGCTTTTCCTTTTTGGATTTCTTTTTTTGTTTTTTTAACTCAAAGAACTTGCACGAGTGTTTAGAATGGCAGCAGGAAATCTGTGATCATTACTCTGCCCCAGTATGGAGCGTACAACGTGTTGTTCGTGAAATTTCATCACTGGGGGAAGTGAATGTAATACTCTTGTGGGGATTGGGCCTTTTATGGATGGTTGGGTCTGGTTTTGGAAGTGGCGGAAAGATGGGGGGTAGTATAACTGACTCAAACAAGAGTAAACACACATGTCGTGTTAATTTATTTTGCAAATGCTTCATGGAGAGTTAACACCGCATAAGATAGAACAATTTTAATTACTAAAACCACACAAGTTAACAAAATAGACATTTAAGCTTCTTACCACGGGTGTGAGATAGATGTTGGCAGATGCTCTTGGTGGGGCACACAGTGGCTAAGGGTCAAGCCTATGGGAGCAAGGGTTTGAAGATGCTACGGTCAATATTGTAGTGACCATGATGGTGAATGAGTTATTGGTGAATTCCATTGAAGGGTTAAGTGGGTGGATGGTTTCCATAAATGTGGTAGGTATGAGTAGGATGTATATGGAGTGAAGGGTGAAGAACTTGATGTTGGCGAATCAAGTTAGGGTATGACAAATTTTTCCAAGGAAGAGGAATCAATTCAAATGTATTCCCAAGAACGCATCGTTTCTCATCAAACAGTGTCAAAAAAATCTTATGAGTTTTATTTTTTTTATTTTTTGAAAAATTATTTGAATATACTAGAATGCATGAACATATGGATGTTGTTGTACCTAGACAATGATGCAGATAAAATGTACAATGATGTGATGAAATGATATCTTAAATGGCTATATGATTTACTTGTTTGTTTCAACTAACAAAAAAAAAAATTATTGGATGGTGGATGGTGCAAGAATAGAAGAAATTTCTGATTTTTATTTTGATGCATGTAGGAGATTAATGTATTTGAAATGCATAGGAATGAAAGACTTTTGTTTTTATTTCTTTATGATGCATGAAGAGGAGTAATGAAATAATGAGTGGATGTAATTTTTTTATAATGCCAATGTGATATTTATTATTTTTGGTGTACGGATATGCAAGATGATGCCCTTTGGATGAGATGAATGATATTTTTGTTATTTTCTAGATGATAAGATGCATGGTAGGGGAATGATAATGAAATCATTTTCGTATGAATGCATGGTGATTTTTTTATATGTTTTCTTTGCATAAAGTATAATGCATGAACATATGAATGTTTGTTGTACATGAGCGACAACAGAGATGAATGCGTGTTGACTTTTGAACGTGACAGAAGGCTATTAGATATTGAATGATGCAATAATGGAGAAATTTCTGATTTTTATTTTGATGCATGTAGGAATAGAAACTTTTACTTTGGTTTTTTTATGGCACATGGGAGTAATGCCCTTGAAGCGGATGTGAAGGAAATAAATGACCCCCTTTTTTTTTGCATGAAGAGGGGATAATGCATTTAAATGAAATGATGAATGAATATATAATATTACAGTGATGTTTTTTTTATGTGGATATGCAAGATGGAAAAATAATGCAAATGATATTTCTATTATTTAGAGATGGTGAGATGCATGGTGGCGAAATGAGATGCGTATGAAAAGAATGGTCTTATTTTGTTATGAATGTATGATGAAGATGTAAGTGCGTGAAATGCACGTGATTGTTTGTAAGATGTTCAAAGAAATTATTATTTTAAATGAGTTTATTTTTTAAAAGGTCTTGCAACATGCAAAGTTACAAATTCTCATTTATTTTATTGGATGATCAATGATGTATGAAAAGAGTAATGATATGTTTTTTTTATTTTTTTTTATCTAGAAAACGACACATGCAGGGAAAATGATTGTTTGATTCAAGTGTGCGAAGAAAAAAAATTATTGTAAACGACCCTTTTTTAGAGAGGCAATGCAACGTGGTGATGATGCAAACACTCTCTTTTCGTTTGATGATGATTGAATAAAGTTATGATTCTTGTTTTTTGTTAAAATGTAATGCATGAATGAACACCTGACAAATGTATATTGCATGATGAAAATGCAAATGCATGAAATGCTGAAGGAATGTTCACTTGGAAAACTCAGTCATTCTAAATGATTTTTTTAAAAAAACAATGCAACATATAGGTGATGCTAACTAGAATATATATTTTGGATGATGAATGGGAAGAATAATGACACTATTTTCTTTTTCTTTTTATTTAGAAACGATGCATGCATAGAGAAATGATGTATTTGAACTAGGATGACAATATGAGTGAAATGATGTATGAATGTCACATATTTAACATGCATTCCATCATTATGTGAAGCCTGCACTATTTGACGATGATCTTTTAATATTTACGAATTATGAACATATGATAATTGGATTGATGAGATGTATGGTGGGGAAATGGTAACGTGATGCATGTGAAAAGAATGATTTTATTTTGTTATGAATGCATGATGATTTTTGTATGATGGATGGAAGGAGTGATGTCGTCTCATGTGCATGCAAATGAAGGAAGCATGAAATGTTTTTTTTGAGTGATTTTATTTTGGAGAAATGCTAACCTAGGTTAATAGAGAGAGTAAGTATGATGCCCCTGTGTCCTAGGTAGGTCATGTCTAAATTGAGATTTTCAACATGGTCTAGGGTCGCTTGTGTGATCAATCTCTCAGGTGGCTCTATTCACTTCCTCACAAAGGTCTCCAGAGCTAAAATCCCCTTCATGATATGATCCACAACGATAGCGAGCTACCTGGTGTGGGATACCATGAAAGAGCGTACTCTGGTTGAGTCTTTCATGAGAGTCAGACAGATAAAATCCAGAATGACTGTCACTAATAATCTCCACTCGTGCTAGGTTATTTGCAGACCCGGGTATAGGGCCCCACTCAAAAGTGTGTGCAAAAGTGTAAGTGAGGTGTGTGATGAGGGCAAAATACTTAAACTAACCAAGCTGGACAAGATATACAACAGTAATAACAAAAAGTCGTCTACCATAAGGTTCAATAATATAAAGAAATGCTAATAAATAAATAAAATAAGCATAAGGGCAAAAACAAAATATAAAGCTAATAAAAACTTACACATTTAGTTAACCAGGCTTGACTCTCTTAATTTGTCCCCAGTGAAGTCGCCAGCTGTAGCGACCGAGAAATCCGGAGGAGGGATTCTTCGAAGTTCTTGAATGAAGCCGCCACCAAAGTTTTAGTTTAAGGGCAAACATTGGAAAATCCCTATTGAGTGGATAAAGGGGTCTTGCGGACCAGATTTAGGCTCGGGAGTCGTTTATGCGTAGGGAAGGTATTAGCACCCTACGACATCCTTCATAAGGAAGGTTACCTTTTAACTAAATGTGTAAGCGTTTATTAATTCAAAAATAATGTTTTTAACCTTTATAATAATAATAATAATAATAATAATAATAATAAAAGACTTGCTAAACGGTTAGTTATTTTTGTACTTTTTGAGAAATAGAAGAGAAATGGATTAAAAGAAGAAAAAAAGGTTTTTTATTAATGCAATTGACAGAGGTCGGCCGCCCTCTGGTCCTACGTATCTCCTGGTAGAGAATCAAATCGCACGTAGTTCTTGGTAGAAAAAGTTTGTGTGTTGGTGTTTTTTAAGTATTTTGAAATTGGGATGGACATTCGTAATGACCAAACAAGTAAAACTCAGAGTGGTCGTCACTCATGGTCTGTTTGAAAACAAAAGTTGTTATTAACGGTCAAACAAGCGGAACTCGGAGTGACCATCAACAATAACTCATTTTTTGTGAGTTGGATTGTTTGGAAGAAAAATATTAGTTTGAAAGCATTACGATATAATAAAAAAAACAAAATGAATTGTAATAAAAGAAATATAATTAACAGGGGTGTTGTATTATCAAAAAGAGGTGTGAATAGCAACGGATGTTGTATTTTAAAAAGGGGGTGTAAACAGTGAGCCCAGCTGGTTTTTGTTTCAGAAACACTAGCCCACAAATCATGGGCTTTTTAGGGGGAGTGCCTGAATCGAAATGGTGGTGCGGGAAGTAAACTGATTAAAAAACAAATTAAAGTAAATAAAACCCTAGACTATATAAATTAGAAAACAAAAACTAACCCTAATTTTCAATCCACCCCACTTCTCAGCGCCGTCCGTCCTTCTCAATTTTTCCTTCTCTCCCTCTTCAGCATCGCTCTCCCTTCTCCTCTTCTCACCAAGCCACGACGATCTCTTCTCTCCTCACCAAAACTATTCTCAACTCTCCTCTCTCCCATGACAGCGCCGCTCGCCCTCCCCCTCTCAACCCTAAACGCCTCTCTCTCACCGATCCAAGCCTTCGCCTTAATCTCTCTCTCTACCCTTTACTAGCATCAGCGACAGAGGACGTGGAAGGAGGGAGAACTCGAGAACGACAATTACGGGGTGGTGGGTTGGTGGTGGTTGTAGGTTCGCGGTGGTGGATGGCGGTGTTTGGGCTACGGTTTGGTGGTTTAGGGTTGACGCGATGGCTACGGTGGTGTGGGTGGCGAAGAGAGGTTTTTAATGGTGGAGCACGACGGTTCACAACGGCGTTGGAGGGAGATTTACAGTGGCGGTACGGTGGTGTGGGCCGTTTTAGGGGCGAGTGGCCATCTGGTGGTGGCTGGCCGTGAGGGAGGGTGACGGCGACGGTGACGGGTTAGGTGTGATGGGGGTTGTGTCGGTTTGGTGGTTACGGGGTGGCTTACGGTTTGGGTTGTAGCCGTTGGGAGGGTTCACGGTTGGGTGGTTGTTGGGGACGGTTTTGGTTGTTTGATGGTGGAGGTGTGGTGGAGAGAGAGAGATATGGGGGGTTGTGGTGGTGATTCGGAGTGAGGGTGATTGTTGAGGTGGCGGTGCGATGGTGGTGGCCACCACAATGGTGGCCGGAGCTCCAAGCTCCTTTCTTTTGACTTCTCAAAATTTACTTTTTTTTCTGGTTCTATCCCCCTCCTTTACTGTTCTTTTCCGTTTTCTGTGAATGTTTGTTTTGTGTCACTGTATTCGTGTGTATTTCGGTGCCTCTGTTGTATCTGTGTATTTTTTCTATGTGACTGTGTGTGCTTGGTATTTAAGGGCAGACTCGTTGGTGAGGGATCCAAGGACAGGCAGCAGCTGGCAGGCAAATTTCGGGTGCAAGGACAGCATCTTTTGAATCACCAAAAGGACAATAGCTGGTCATGGGGAAGGACAGTCAAAGGAAGGACAAAGAATCAAATGGCAACTGTATTATATAACCAAATGTTTTGACCATTCGGCTTCCTTTTTATTATTTTTGAATCAATAACAATAGACTAAAATAATAACAACAACGAAATAAAATAACACGAGCGTCGAACAATCGTTTGTACGAGAGTGCCAGAGACACACGCGCTTAAGACGATACGTGAGACAATGAGAATAAAAAATTTTTTTTTGGGATTTTTTAATTAGCGGGACAAAATTAGGGTATGACAATAGTTGAGGCGAAACTGGGCTTAAAAATGAATTAAAATGGATTTTGTTTTTTTTTTAAACGCATACAACCCCTTCTTCCAACTATATGCACCCCTGTCCACACACTTAACCCAGTTAACCCAGTCCAGTGCTCTCCCCAGGCTCGCTTGAACCAAACACGCGACCCGAGCCCATAAACCGACCCGCCCAGCTATTCTTCTTCTTCCTCCTTCCACTCTGCAACACATTTCGAAAACCCTAAGTGGAGTTCCCTCTTCCACGTGTTCTCACTCCTTCCTCCACGACTGAACCCCAAACTCCACCTTTCAACTCGAAATTTCCCCCTGAGGTCGATTATGGCGTCAATTTGAACAATTACAACACCAAACTCGTGTTCTCATACTCCCCCTCTTCGTGAAAAACTCCATGGTCGCCGCTGAAAAGAGATTTTTCCCGTCGCGAATGGCATCCCCAGCCACATAAAATAGGACCACCTACATAAAATAGGACCAACTCGTTTGTGTTTTCCCCCACCTCCATATGCAAACTCAGACCCAAACCAAGAACTTCGGCGTGCCGTCATCGTTGTAGCGCAGTGGTTAGCCTTGCGGCCTGTCTTCCTTTTGTTTGCCGGTATATTTAATTGCTGTGATGTACGGAGTTTTGTTTCAAACAATTCCATTTCACTTTCTTTCGAACCCGTGTCACCGCTATGTACGTTTCGGATGGGTACGTCGAAAAACACAATTTATTCGTTAAAGCGAATGATTTAGTATTTCCAATACTTTTATTGTTCGGTAATTAAATGAATGTTCTTGTTATCTAATCATATGCGTTCGAGTCGACGGTCACATCGTCGGATTTGTAACATGCTAGAGAGCTCGTCATTGATCTTCGCTGACCCTCATTGAAATTGGAAGACATTTCGGTATCAGGTACGGGGGAAAGGGTTTCTATTCTATATGGGGAATAGGGGATAGGACTAAGATAGTTTTCATTATCGCTATCCATATTTTGCCTGCATTTGTTATTTATTATTTATTTATTACTTATATTATTTATTCAATTTGGATGACTGTAACTATTCAGGATGACTGTAATGATTTAAATGGTCTGTAAATTATTTGATTATTTGATTTGGATGACTGTAATTTTATTATTTGGATGGTTGTAGTCAATAGGTTGAGTTTATTGGATGATTCTAATATGAGTAGATTGGTAAATCTCTTAGTTATAAAAGTGGTAGGATGAGCTAGTGTCTAATGTGTTAATAGACTAGAATGACAGGAAATTCTAAATAATAAGAAGTTCTTGTTCTTTGAGACTTGCACAAAAATCTTAGCATAGATTGATGTAGCCAAGACTAACTTGGAATCACTAAGAATATTAAATGACTTGACGTTCGTGTTTGTGGGATTGCTGGTTGGCTTCATGGGTATTGTTATCGGAGACTTGTCGCACAATGGGCAAGTTATCATTTGTCGATGATTAGCAAGCTGGTTCATGTTGAAGAATCTTGTCGCAGCATGGGCAAGAACTCGTTGCAGTATGGACGAACTGTATCTTCTTGATCGAGGTTTGTTAAAGGCACCTTGTCGCAGCATGGGCAGGGACTCGTCGTAGCATGGGCGAGCCGTACCTTAAAAGTTGATGATTGTAAGAGGAACCTTGTCTCAGTATGGGCAAGGACTCGTCGCAGTATAGGCGAGCCGTACCTCAATAGTTGAAATTGTATAGGAGGAACCTTGTCGCAGTATGGGTAAGGACTCATCGCAGTATGGACGAGCCGTACCTCAAAGGATGGTGGTGATGATAGGTAGTGTTGTTGTTGTTGTTGTCATCGTCATTCTCGTTGTCGTCGTTGTTGTTGTGCGATATCGCGTCTGATTAGGTTCATGTGTATCCATGTTATTGTTGTCGTCATTGTCATCGTCGTCGTCGTTGTTGTTGTTGTTGTTGTTGTTGTTGTTGTTTGTAGGGCATTATCGGGCAAGGTATCCCGTTCGAGCAAGGCATCTCAGTCCTCATAGTCCTCTCTTGGGTGTTCTTCAGGGCATTATCGGGCAAGGTATCCCGTTCGGGCTATTCCGGTCCTGTTGTTTTCTTGTACGGCATTATCGGGCAAGGTATCCCGGTCCTATTGTTGTTTGCCGTAGGGCGTTATCGGGCAAGGTATCCCGGTCCTATTGTTGTTGTTCGTCGTAGGGCATTATCGGGCAAGGTATCCCGTTCAGGCAAGGTATCCCGGTCCTATAGTGATTTTAACGGTGTGATGTGACCCCTCACTTTTTACGTACGAGCCCTTTGTGGCTTCACTTTGTGACATCTTCCTATATGAACATGTTGTGTAGGTCACTCTTTTGAGAGTGACTGTTTGATATTGATTTGATGGATTGTGGTTGCCTTTGCTGTTTTAGTCTCGGTCTTATGTTCTTTATATGGTTTGGACGCTCTTTCTCACCCGTGCACCACTTTTTTTAGATTGAATTCCAGGTGTTGCTGGAGTAGACTTCTACGATTGTGTAGCGGTGGAGATGTGATCACTGCGGATCACCCAGCAACTTGCAGAATGATACTTCACGTTAATGATACTTTGTGTTTTATTTAATTGGTTAAAGGCTTATTGCTCTGATCATGTGACATCGGGATTTGGGGTTGTATTTTCATTATTATATTTCAAGTCATTTTATTATTGTATTAACAGAAATGTTTTATCGCCTTAGGCTTTAATGTTCTTATAAATAATGTTTATGTGATTTAAGGAGTTGATGGCATCTTTTACTTGCGAAATGTATTTCGAAAATGAATTGCGAATATTATTTTGAAAAACAAATTTACTCATTTTTCGTACTTTGCTCTTATTATTACTTTCGGGGTAAAGGGTGTCACATTTAGTGGTATCAGAGCAGTTCGGTCCTAACCGGACTGTCTGTGTGTTTTAGTGTTTTTCCGATGTGTGGACTGAGTAGAGTTGCACGCATTGCTTATTTTAATTCTTGATAGTCAGGAAGTTGACCAAAGTAGTTGGTTAAGTCATCTAGGGAATGAGATGAGCGATAGATATTCCTTAGAAGAGCCATCGAGGTTATAGCATATAGAAAGAAGTTAGATTCCAAGTGAGAACCCAAACGACTCTTTTCCTTTGGGAGAGTTTTTCATAGAGCTTGGTCTATTTTTCCGTCGTCTATATATTGTGTGCTTATTATGTCTTCTCTGTGTGCACTATGTATGCTTGTGAGTTGTTTTCTTAATCCCATGTTATCTTGTGTGTGACTGTGAACTCTATGTGTGTAGAATCTCAAAGTTTTTATGATTTAATTATGATACTAATATTTTTTTTAGAATGATGTTAAATGGTTTTGCGATTTAAAAACAAAAAAATATAAAATTCAAAAATATTCTGACTTGATTTCTTACCTTCTTGTGGCCGAGCAAAATAATGAACCTTTGATGAAAAATCATGAAGCTCGTCCCACTGGCACTGCTCCATTCCCAGAAGTGAATGTAGCAACACACGATCTTGGTCGTGGCCGTGGTCATGGCTATCGTCGTGGTCACGGTCTTGATCATAGTCGCAGTGGAAACTACAAGAACACGTCTTTTCACCAGAAGTGAAAAAATGTTGGAAAGAATGAAAAAGGTGGGAAGAGTAGCAAAAGTAATGAAAATATATGCTATCGTTGTGGAGGCAAAGGCCATTGGAGTCGTACTTGTCGTCCACCAAAACATCTTGTTGATCTCTATCAACAAACAATTGAAAATAAAGATAAAAGGATTGAGAGTCATTTTGCTTATGAAGATGATGGTAATACAGATGCTACTCATTTGGATGTTGCTGATTTCTTTGCTGACCCTGATGGAAATATGGATCACCTTATTGTGGATGGAAGTATAGTCAAGAAGTAGATTTTCTTAAATATTCCAATAATAATAAGGTTTGAGAGTGTCTTTGAATTTCCTATGATAATAAAATGTTTTGAATTTCCTATGCTAATAATAGTAATAAAGCTTTATATTTAAGTGTATTTTCAACTTCCATAGATTATGTTCAAATAATTCAATCATAAAGTTGTTATTCTTTCTCATGCTTCTCTCTTATCATATTTTTTCCTCCTTTGGATAGAATGAGTATTGACACTAGCATCAATAATGGAGATATGTGTCTCGTTGATAGCGGAACTACCCATACAATTTTAAAAGATGGAAAATACTTCTCTTATTTAGTAAAGCGAGAAACCAATGTTAGTACTCTATCTGGCTCTTCAAAGATAATTGAAGGCTTCAGAAGAGCTAATATACAGTTATCAGGGGGAACAAATTTGCACATTGAGAATGCATTATAATCCCCCAAGTCTAGTAAAATTTTATTAAGTTTCAAAGATATTCGTCTAAATGGATATCATATTGAAACAAGAGATGAAGGAGATATTGAATATTTCTATATAACAAGACATACTTTGGAAAAAATAAGTATACTGGAAAAGCTGCCCGCCTTTTCCCCTGGTTTGCACTACACTTATATTTGTGCAATTGAAGCACACGTTGTTGTAAACCAGAAATTTACAAATCACAAAAAATTTGTTGTTTGGCATCACCGGCTGGGTCATCCCGGATTCATAATGATGCGAAAAATAATTGAAAACTCATGTGGTCACCAATTGAAGAACCAGGAGATTCTTCAAACCAATAAGTTCTCATGTACCTCTTGTTCACAAGGGAAGTTGATAATTAGACCATCACCAACAAAAAATAGAAGTGAATCTCTCAACTTTTTAGAACGAATACATGGTGATATTTGTGGGCCAATACACCCACCATGTGGACCATTTAAATATTTTATGGTTTTAATTGATGCATCAACTAAATGGTCACATGTTTGTTTGTTGTCAACTCGCAACCAAGCATTTGCGAGATTGCTAGCTCAATTAATTCGAATAAGAGCTCACTTCCCTGATTATCTGGTCAAGAAAATACGTCTTGACAATGCTGCTGAATTTTCATCTCAAGCAATTAATAAATATTGTGCCTCCATTGGAATTGACACTGAACATTCTGTACCACATGTTCATACACAAAATGGACTTGCAGAATTATTTATTAAGCGTATAAAGTTAATTGCAAGACCACTTCTCATGAGATGCAAACTTCCCATTTCCACTTGGGGACATGCAATTTTGCATGCTGCAACATTGATTCGCATGAGACCAACAAGTTATCACGACTCTTCCTCTTTACAGTTAGTTTTTGGTCAAGAACCTAATATTTCCCATCTTAGAATTTTTGGATGTGCGGTGTATGTTCCAATTTCTCCACCACAACGCACTAAGATGGGTCCTCAAAGAAGGTAGAGAATATATGTTGGATATCAATCTCCATCTATTAGAAAATATCTTGAACCAACAACAGAAGATTTATATACAGTTCAATTTGCTGATTGTCATTTTGATGAATCAAATTTTCCAGCATTAGGGGGAGAGAATAAGCAGTTGGAAAGAGAGATCAGTTGGAATGTATTATCCTTGTCTCATATTGATCATCGAACTAAACAATGTGAAGTTGAAGTTCAAGAGATAATTCATTTGCAAAGCTTAGCAAATCAATTACCAAATGCATTCACTAATCCAAAAGGTGTGACCAAATCATATATACCAGCTGCTAATGCTCCAATAAAAACAGATGTCCCTGTTGGGCAATCTAATATTGCAAATGAGTCTCAACCACGCCTGAAGCGTGGTAGACCAGTCGGTTCCAAAGATAAAAATCCTCAAACAAGAAAAAGAGTTAAAAAGAAAGATGGTCCAGAGGAGGATATAGAAACACTCAAAGAGTCTACATACATAATTGACATTTCAGTCCCAGAAGGGACTGATCGGGTACCTGAAAGTCATGAAAATAAAGAGATCTCAATAAGTTATGTTACTAATGGAATACAATGGAACCCACATGAAGTCGGGGCGGGGGGGGGGGGGGGGGGGGTTGTTATGAATAATATGGAGATGTACATTTCTCTTCCACTTATACTTCTAATTACTCCCTTTGTAATGGGTTGTTAAGTGGCTCTTCGTAGGTTGATCTTTCTCTTCCCTTATACCCTATAAATAGGACTATCTCCTATGTGTATTGGTACACTTGAAGTGAATAGAAAATCTCCCATCTTCCATTCTTCTTCTTGGTTTTTTGTTTCTTATTTTACAACAATAGCGAAATTTGTTGATAAGATTTTTAATTGTAAAACAAAATGCATAGCAAAACCCGAATGCATGAAGATGGAATAAAAGTTTGAATTAGATCGAACAAAACTACAAAAATAACAACGAAGGGATCAAACGGCATAAAAATTGATATGAAAATTAGAAGAAAAATCAAACCAGACTAAAACCTTTGATAAAAAAACCGTACTAAAACCATAAAGAGATTCTATGAAAGACATACAAAGGAGTAGCCTAGTAGCAAAATAGAATAGGAAACTCGCCTCGATCACCAGAACCCCCCCGAGTTCGCCCTGCCATGATGTGGTACCGTTCCCATGGCATAGCCATCTCTCTCTCTCTCTCTCTCTCTCTCTCTCTCTCTCTCTCTCTCTCTCTCTCTCTCTCTCTCTCTAAGAACACCCCGAGTTCGCCCTGCCATCACCATGGGACGTGGTACCGTTCCCATGGCATAGCCATCTGTCTCTCCTCTCTCTCTCTCTAAGAACCCCCCGAGTTCGCCCTGCCATCACCATGGGACGTGGTACCGTTCCCATGGCATAGCCATCTCTCTCTCTCTCTCTCTCTCTCTCTCTCTCTCTCTCTCTCTCTTTCTCTACACCTCTAAGGTGTCATTATCTCGAAGGATGTTATCTTGTGAACTTGAGATGTTTCCATCTTCGTTAAGTCCCAATAATCTTTTTCCATCTTTGATGGCTTTCATACATCTGGCCCAAGTATCTTTTGAGGCATCGGTTTCAATAATAAGAAAGTCTGTATTTTCAGAATTGTATAATTCTGGTAAAACTTTGATTTCTTTTTTTATTTTTTGTACAGTAAAAGTATCTTGTGGGGTCCATTCCCATCTTATCTTTACAGAAATCTTTTTCAGCAAATGTTTTTTTTGTGTAGCAAGGTTTTTCAAAATTACTTAATCAGCTATTGAATTTAAACAACCCAGAAATCTCTGAATATGTTTACGATCACATAATTCATCAGGAAACTGATGTATTTTTTCTGGAGTGTGACTAGATAAATTTAATTTACCCTAATCACTGATTTTTAAACCCAAGTATTCTATTTCTTTCTTTTGGAGTTGTGATTTCTTTTTAGAAATAACAATTCCTACTTCTTTTATTCTTTTCAAAACTCGAGAAACCTCTGAGACATGAGTTTCTTCTGTTCCTTTAGAAAAAATGATAATATCATCGATATAAGCTAGGCATATATCTTCTAACTCTTTAAGACTTTCGTCCATAAAGCGTTGGTAAATGGATGATGCTTGTTTTAACCCAAAGGGTAAAACATTCCATTCATATTGTTTTTGAGGCGGACAGGAGAAGGCTGTTAGCGGTTTTGTTCTTTCTTCTAACCTAAGTTGGTAGTATCCAGACTTTGTGTCTAAGGACGAAAACCATTTCAATCCCTTAATTTTTTCAAGAATGTAATCTTTTCTTGGATGTTTATATGAATCGCCTACTATGGCATCATTTAATTTTTTATAATTAATAACCATCCTTCTTTTTCCTCTTTTTATTTTGTTGTGGTTCTCAACGTAAAAAGCTGGTGCAGAATGAGAGCTAGAACTTGGTCTTATTAGTCCTTTTTCAAGAAGCTCTTCACAATCTTTTGTGAACTCTTCTACATCTTTAATACTGTAAGGTATTCTGTTTCGAACATTTACCTCCGTATTAGGATTTTTTAGAAGTATACTTATTATTTTATTATTTTTGTTTTTAATGGGATCAAGCGGGTGATCGCTACAAACCTCATTAAGATTTTCTTCAAGTGAAATTTGATAAAATAATATCATTTCCAGACTATCCTTGATGTCTTCAAGAAACATTTTTATTACCTCATTACGAGTAATAATTTTAGTAGTTACTAAAACTGATTTTTGATTTTCAAGATTTGGACACTTTAAACTAATAGTTTTTATTCTTTGAATGAACGGATTATAAAGCTTTAAAAAATTATTACCAAGAATGATATCCATTCCAGAGTCATGTAAATAAATGGTTTTTACTGGAAAGATAAATCCTTCAATAATAATTTTTACCTGTTGAGCGACAAACCATATCTCGTGGATAGATTTTATCAGCTACGACAATTTTTAAAGGTTTTTCTAAACGTTTTCATGTTTTAACATTGGTTTTTCTTCCGAAGCAAAGTGTTGCTCTAGTATCAACATAGGCTAGAACTGCCTTGTTTTCTATACTGATTTTTATAAAGGTAGCATTTGGGATACCTTTACTCAGAATCTTCGACATCTTCTGAATCAGAAGAGAAGACATATATATTATCGTCTTGATTCATGTCAGAATCTTCAATTGGTTCGTAACCTAATTCATAGGCTACTTTCAAGACTTGAGTTTTTTCTGAACTCTTTTTCTTAGGGAATTCATTGGCATAGTGACCTTCTTCTTGACAGAGCCAACATCTACAGCTCTTTTTTCCTGTTGGACAAGATTTGTTTTTAAAATCTTTTTTCTTTTGGAAGTTTCTTTTTCTCCAAAAATTCTTTTTATTTCTTCCCTCCTTCCACCTTCGAAAAGGGACCCTTTTCCAAGATTTTTTGGATGCTTGTTTTTTGCAACCATATTTTCCAATTTTTCCTTTAACAGAACTGCAGCAAAGATTAATATTTGCTTGTCTTTTTGCTATTTTTTTCGTCACATCTGTCTTCCATCCAAAGACGGATTATTGATATACGTCCTCCTAGCGTATTATCTATTTTCCCTTTTTCTATGATATCTTTGAAATAGCTTTCTACCCCTTTGCAAACTTCCTCAGGAAGTTTTTTAAACTATAGTTCGGTGGCTACTGTTTTTTGTTCTGAGTTTAGTGTGTAGAACTGTTCTCGGAATTCACATATGAAGTTATCTAGATGGCACATGTTGCATATCTCCATATTTGTAATAGGCCAAAAGGCTCTATCTTCAAAAGCTTTTTTTGACTCTATGTTAAGAAGATTCTTACCTACGAATTCTGAAAGGAATATAATTAAAGGATTATCTAAAGCGTTTTCTGGGGTTCCGCTTATAATAATTTCTTCTACAGATGTGGGTATTTGTTTCATATAATTGAAAACTATACCACTTGTTTTATACATGATGTAATTATAGATATTTTGGGATGATAATCCTCTGAATTCCTCATTCAGTTGTAGTAGAGCTTTATGTCTATTATACCATGAATGGATTACTTCAGTAGGGTTATCTACGCAATCAATATTTAGAATTTCACCTTCGTTTGTTATAGATACCTTAGGAACATACTGAGAGGGTATATTTCTATACCTTTCTTCATTATAAAAATGGTTTTCTCGCTGTCTTTTTCTTCTGTGAAAGGTTTGTCCTATTTCTTCTATTTTAACGAAATTTGGTATGTCGTATGGATTTTCATCCGAATCATAATCGAAAACTATTTCATTCGATTGCTTTTCGTGGTTAACATCTAATGCTGCCATTAGAGTGTTTAGACGATCTATTTGCTCTTCTAGAGAGCTCATATTTTTTGTAACATTGTATGAGTCTGTTTTAGAATGATTTTCTGATCTTTATCAGTCTTTTCTATTTCTTCTTCTATACTTACTTCCAACTGGTTTTTATAATGTAAAATAACTATACTCATTTCTATTAATCCTTTGGCTGTATGGTCGAAAATTTCTATTGTTTCGTCACTTAATAAAAAGGTCGAAAATACTTCCATATGTTTTTTTTATCTTCGATTAGATATGTAATCAAATCAACTACATGATTATAGTTATTAAAACATCTAGCGAATTTATTATCCATTAAAACAAAGGTTTTGTAAATCTTGAAGATTCAGATGAATATTTTGGTTTTGCTAAAATAATACTATGGTTAATAGAGCTCGAAGAATTGGTGGAAATAGTGGGATCATTCTTCAAAACAAGGTTTTTTATCTGACTGACATCAGATTTTAAATCTTCTTGATTTCTTATAATAAGGAGAAGGCTCACTTGGACATCGTTGAAATCTCTTTCAAGATTTTCAATAATCCCTATGTTTTGGTGTAAAACAGAATATGCTAAAATTTCAGTTATATTATTCATCATACCTTTAATAGTTAACATATTTGTGTTAATGCCTTCTGTTGGGTCAAAACCTGTTTGTCCCACACAATACCCTGTGTTAGGTAGAAGATTCTTTGGAATCTCTATAAGCTGCTGCTTATAAGGTATTCCAGGATTTGTTCTTAAATCTAATGAACTATCCTCTGTGAAAGGTATTGTCTGTTGCAGAATAGAACTCGTGCTATAAGAGTTTTTAGCCTAGTTTTCATTAATTTAAGACACTCTTTATCTTGTTTTAGCATAGATTTTTTCCAAGGAATATTTCCTATATTATTAACTATGTCATATTCAAATTGAGCTATGGCCTTTTTCGGAGATCGAATAACAATCTTTAATTCGTCTATTGCATTTACTAATGCCATGTATGTATTTATTGTAAAATTCTATCAAATACTTTGTATTTGTTAGTATAGTATTTTTCTTCATAAATATAATCCTGTATTATACTTTGTAAGTATTCTACAATATTCAGATTTTCATCTAGATTTTGTAGATGTTTCATGCTTTCTAGGTTCATAAAATATTCTATATGTTCATTCATTATTTTCTCATAGACAAATCTTTTTTTTCTTGCTCTTTCTTTTGTCTTTTGACAAATTGTTTTGAAAGAAATAATTTCTTTTATGAGCTTCATGCTAGGTTCGTAGCAGGCTTTGATACCAAGTTTTTGTTTTTAATCATCATATTGAAAGTATACAATTTGATTTTCTGAAATACTAAGTAATTCATTTATTTTATCATTCACAAAATTCCTTTGTGTTTTTAATCTTTCGAGATTTCTTTCGAGGTTTTTTATTATAACTTTGTATAATTTTTAGACCTGAGATCGGAGCTCAAAATCCATTTTTATCTCAGAACACTTCTGCATATATGAAATAAGGAGTTCTGTTTTTGTTTGTATTTCTTGATTTAAGAAATAAAGTTTTTCTTCATTTATTTCTATATCTTTTTGCAGAGTGATGCCAGGCATGGTTTAGAATTTCTTTTCTAATCTTTCAATTGTCTTATGTAAATTATCTATATCATTTGATTCTTTTTGAATCAAAGGTTTTTCGATAGTTAAAGATAATCTAGGTTTTGATATAAAACTTGATGATCTCTCTATGTTCAAATTTTGAAATTCTAGTACAGGAGAAAATAATTCGTCCATGTAAATTCGCTCGCTTGTTTTAAATTCAATGCTATAATGACTATTAGTCAAAGCGCAATTTATTTTATAAGCGATTGTAAAAGGATGGTATCCCTTTTTAAATAAATCTTTTTTCAAAAATTCGTAATTTAGAACTATCGATCTGCTGATCAGAGTCATTGAGAGATAATCCTATCTGGAGATTTATATCGAACTTGATTTTACCTTTGCTAAGATTTTTGTTTCCCTTAGCAATTATACATCACTTTGATTCATAATTCTACCATCTCTTAATTCAATTCTTAGAGGCGAGTCTATCCCTTCTAGGAATGTACTTTTAATCATTATCTAAATGGTTGATATATGAATATAGCCGATTTTTTGTGCTATTTCTTGTTTTAAAGAACCTATCCTTCTTTTTATTTGAGTAGTACTTATTATGGGTAGTATTACGTCCCCAGAAGCATATTCGATTGGAACTGCTTCTTCTCCGATCATTATTCCAAATTGAATAATATTTTTTCTAGAAAATTTATTTCTAAGTTGTTTGAGAATATCATTTTTGCAGTTATAGTTTTCTTTTAATGAAAAATCATTTTTCCTTATTTTGTCGGTTAAACCGTCAAAAATACCATCAAGGAAAAACCCTTCCTGGTTTTCTTGTTCTTCGATAATATGAATATTATCTTCTTCATTTATAATCTGATTTTCACTCATTATAAATAATATATGTCAAACATACCTGGATTTTTCTTTTGATGATACTGTTCTTGATGATATTGTTGATGATCTGGATTTCTTTGTTCTCTATTCAGAACTCTGATGAGTTCAAAGAACTGACTTCCCTCTTCAGTAATTTAGCAATTACAAGGAATGAAGTGTTTTTCTTTTGCCTTCGCATTTAACTCTGATTTATTTGTGAGGTCTAAGCCTCTACTTATACACATACTAGGGCTGGCATATAGACCATAATACCCTTAATGGACATACGTGTCCTGCAATAATTAAAAACTTAAGGGCATGGCAAAGTAGTGGCCGACACCAGTACAATTATTGACAAGGAAAAGCAAACTACTTTACAAAAAGTAAACGTCCTGTGACAGGGACTCAGGACCCCTGGGTCCTACATCTTTGTCGACTTCTGCCGACACCTTTGTGACGTTTACATGATGTTAATGCTTTCGTCATTCTTCTTCTTCTGGTTCCTGATTTTTGCAGATGCTGCATTCATGATTCTTCTTCATTTTAAGTTTTTCGCAGGCTAGCTGCTCTCTCTCTCTCACTCTCTCTCTCTCTCTCTCTCCTCTCTCTCTCTCTCTAAGAACCCCCCGAGTTCGCCCTGCCATCACCATGGGACGTGGTACCGTTCCAATGGCATAGCCATCTCTCTCTCTCTCTCTCTCTCTCTCTCTCTCTCTCTCTCTCTCTCTCTCTCTCTCTCTCTCTCTCTCTCTCTCTCTCTCTCTCTCTCTCTCTCTGAACCCCTGTAATTTTCCTTCTTATATATGACCTCCTTTTTCTTTTATGATTTCTTTTTTCGATACTCTGTAAATCTTATAATAATTAAATCAATTTATTTTAAATCTTATATTTAATTTTTTGTTATTGTTAACATGTGTGTGTGTATGTGTGTGTGTGTGTGTGTGTGTGTGTGTGTGTGTGTGTGGTTTTGGTATTTTATCCTTACCATACAAGTCAGTTACACATCAACACACACATTAGGGTGAGACACTATACTCGAGTCTGTGTGAAACTTAGGATGAGTAGAGGTTGGTAGTGGTAGTCATTTTGAGCTTCTGTCTAGCTATCATAAAAATCTCATCCACAATGCACCCTTTTGAGGAAGTATGCATGATTGTTAACAAGCATCGACCACAGATCCTTTGAAAAAACCTATGGGATATCATCATGCTACTCGCGAAGCATTGAACACCTACATTGAACGCAGATCCTTCGACAAGACCCTAAGGATCCTGAAATGCTCAAAACTATCTCTAAAGCTTAGGGCACGATTAACCAAAAAGGACAAGCACTTTGGAAGACGAGCAGCAATAAGGAAACCACCTTTCGCCAATGGCTCCAAAGAAGGATCCAAAATACCTGATTAACTTACAAAAATGCAACTCAGGTTAAAGAAGAAGCACACGAACCTACAACCTCCTACAATTGAAGAGTTAAAAGAACTTGAAACAACATTATCAAAATCCGAAAAACAAAAGAAAGGCCTCTAAGCAGAGCCGGAGAAAATGCTTCTAGAAAACCAAAGTTTTAAGGCGGAAAAACACACTTCAAGTGCAGGTTATTGAAACAAGCAACAATAAGGTTAGTATTGAAGAAAAGAGTAAGGGTGATGTGCAGATGTGCCTAAGGGGGGTGTAAATGAAGAGTTGAAGCAGCAATACTTGCAAATAGACAAAACTTTGGATGATGCATATATGTGGTTGCAACTATGGAAAAAATCTATGATTATTGAAAAGAATGTACAAAGTTTGCTTGAAGAATAAAAGCGACGAGATAATGAGGAAATGGAAGAAATACTTGTGGGGAAGGAACAAGAAAATTTCAATTATATTAGGAATTACATTGAATACTAAGAAAATTTTTACGATGAATTGAAGGAAGAAAGCACCTACTTTGGGAGGGTCACTTCGCAAGGCTAGCTAACCAAGTAAAGAATCAAGAGATCTTCATCGAAGTACAAAATGAAGGCCTATGCTGGAAGGATGATTTCTCGAAGTTAGTGTGGCTAGCTTACCAAGAATTCAAATGTGTCCCAAACGTCTAAAGAAGGCTGCTTCATTAATGCACCCATTAAAAACTCAAGTCGAAGTCTAGCAGTTGATTGAATTTTTCAAAATTTCAATTGTAGGATTAAGAGAGAAAGGGGGTTATCTCTCTAAAAAGAAAAGAGAAAAGAGTAAAGAGAGGAAGGCTATTTGTATTAGTGAAATTCGAAGAAATATTATACTTATTTCCTTCCTATTTAGCTTTTCACATCAATGAAAACTTTTTTGCATCGCTTATCAATCTTGCTTTATCCTTATCCTTATCTTTTTAAAGAATCCTAAATAGTGATGTATATACTTATGACGAAGTAAGCTATACTCACAATTTCTGACTCAAAACATGAGAATCATGTACTCACATTTACTGATCCGCTCATTCCCTCATTAATATACTTCAATCACGTATTCCAATGTCAGAATAAAAGACAAGATGGTCCATCAACATCATTATTGGACTCAATCTCATGCTAGGAATATGGCAGAAAACCAAGACAATCAGGAGATGAGAGACTACATTGACAACCTGAAAGAGCAGCTGACTCGAAAGCATTGCAAGCTTTCCCAAAAGAGAAACACAGATAAAGATACCTCGACTGGAAATACTGAAAACCAAACTAATCGTCCTCCTCACCCCGCCTTCTCCTCAGCCACACGGCTACGGGATCTTATATCCCATGTATCCTACTGGAGCTAATGATCAAGGATTCCAAGCTATGAAATTTCCCTATACGACCTTCCGCCTGGTTACACACCTCATATAGCTGATGCCACTTCAGAAGGTGGTCCTTCAGGAGTCGCGGTGCTGCTTGGTTTTCCACTACAGCTTCTGAAGGATCATCTTCTTAAGTGGCAAATGTTGTAGAAGGTGTAACCAGGCGGAAGCTCCTAGGGGCGGGGGGTAATTTTATATCTAGGAAGCCCTGGCCATTTGCTCTCAAACCCATGTGGGTGAGGAGGAGGAGGAGGGTTAGCTGGGTTTTAAGTGTTTCCAGCCGAGGTATCATTGGCCGTGTTTCCCGTTTCCCAAGCTTGCAAAGCCTTCGAGATTTCATTTATATTTTCTTTCAACTTGCCTATGTCATCTCTAATCTTCTGATTGACTTGGTTTTGTACCATATTCCTAGCTCGAGAGCTAGTCCACTAACGATGTTGATGAGCCAACTTGTCTTTTATTCTGACGATAGAATACAGAATTCAAGTATATGAATGGATGAACGAGCGGATGGGTAAACACGAGTACATGATTCATATGTTTTGATTTGAAAATTGTGAGTATAGCTTACTTCATCATAAGTATATACATCACTGTTTAGCGAAGCAAAAAAGTTTGCATTGATGGGAACCCCCTTTCTCTCTTAATACTACAACCAAAATTTTGGAAAATTGAATGAACCGGTAGATATCGACCAGAGTGTTTAACGGGTGCATTAGTGAATCAGCCTTCTTTAAAATTTTTGGGTTACCTAGCTTAGAGAAATTATCCTTCTAGTCTAGGCCTTCATTCTATAGCTCGATGAACATCTATTGATTCTTGACTTGGTTAACTAGCCTTGCAAAGCGACCCTCCCAGTAGGTGCTTTCTTCCTTCAATTCATTGTAAACCTTTTCTTAGTATTTTATGTAATTCCTTGTCTCATTGAAATTTTCCTGCTCCTTCCTTAAGGCTTCATGGTACACACAAGTATTTCTCCCATTTCCTTTTTATCTCGCCTCATACTTTTGATTTGCTCTTCAAACACAATCATTATCCTCAAAATCTCATGTTTTGATTCTTCAACCAAACTTTGTGCATTCTTTTCAATGATCATAGATTTTTTCCAGAGCTCCATCCACATATATGCATCATCCAAATTTTTGCCTATTTGCTAGTTGTGCTGCTTCAACTCTCCATTAGGGAGCACTAATAAACAATCCCATATAATGAGCTAGGTTAAAGTGAGGTCTCGACGTAAAACACACTCAATTAGCATTGAGTGTGAAAAAACAAAGTCGCACAAACTCCGAGATATGAGGCAGCAAGCTTGAACCAAGATATTGTGTATCAAATAACTACTTCTCCTACATCATTTCTTTGAACATCATTTTTGAGGAAGATGATTCAACATCAAAGGGACATGCCCTCTTCATAAGTGGACTCTCTGCTTATCGAAAAAAAATATGTGGACTCTCTTCATTGTCGTTGGTAATATCAATAACTTCTTTCAGTTTGGCACCAAAGGTAGACCAATCTTCAGTCCTGCTGAATTCAACACGATATATGAGATTGCATTGTAGCTGGGATTTAGCAATCCTAGTATGTATTAGTGAGTTTTCACTTGCGTTGTCCTTGATTGATGATAATGCTACTTGAATAAGATTGCATGCTGATTGTTATGATGTGGCTGAGGTAATCTGTTTGAGGTAAATAGATATATAAATTATATCGAGTTCAGGAGAAAGCCCAATGCGGGTATTATATAGGTGATGTAGCTTGATTGAATGCACCCAAAAATGGTCATAAGATATGATGCTAGGTTATATGCTTTGTGTGCATTGTGTGTGTAAGATATTGATTTGAACATGAATCAATGATCTGATATCCCATGTATCCTACCGAAGCTAATGATCAAGGATTCCAAGCTATAAAATTTCCCCATACGACCTTCCGCTTGGTTACACACCTCATATAGCTGATGCCACTTCAGAAGGTGGTCCTTCAGGAGTTGCGGTGCAAAACCAAGATGCACCAATAGGACAGGACGGGAATATTGGCTCCTTCTACAACTCTCAAACTTCCTCGAGAATCTATAACCTGTCTCTAGACCGAGGATTCTTTGTAGGGTGATTCTGGGGAACCCTCTCATATGATAATAAGGATGACTCACCACAACTATGGTTGGGTTTACTTGGGATATGTGAATCAGTAGAGTCTCTAAGGCTGGATTCGAGAGCTTGTGAATCCACCGTTGGCATTAGAGTGAAACCATGTGAGAACCCTTGTGACGCAACGACAGATCTTAAAGTTTAAACTTGTGGCGCTTCTACGTTTGCATTGTGTCCTCTTGGTGCTGGTTGGTTTTCCACTACAGCTCCTGAAGGACCATCTTCTTAAGTGGCAAATGTTGTAGAAGGTGTAACCAGGCGGAAGCTCCTAGGGGCGGGGGGTAATTTTATAGCTAGGAAGCCTTGGCCATTAGCTCCCAAACCCATGTGGGTGAGGAGGAGGAGGAGGAGGGTTAGCTGGGTTTTAAATGTTTCCAGCCGAGGTATCATTGGCCGTGCTTCTCGTTTCCCAAGCTTGTAAAGCCTTCGAGATTTCATTCATATTTTCTTTCAACATGCCTATGTCATCTCTAATATTCTGATTGACTTGGTTTTCTACCATATTCCTAGCTCGAGAGCTAGTCCATTAACGATGTTGATGAGCCAACTTGTCTTTTATTCTGACGATAGAATACAATATTCGAGTATATGAATGGATGAACGAGCGGATGGGTAAACGCGAGTACATGATTCATATGTTTTGATTCAAAAATCGTGAGTATAGCTTACTTCATCATAAGTATATACATCACTGTTCAGCGAAGCAAAAAAGTTTTCATTGATGGGAATCCCCTTTCTCTCTTAATACTACAACCAAAACTTTGCAAAATTGAATGAACCGGTAGATATAGACCAAAGTGTTTAACAGGCGCATTAGTGAATTAGCCTTCTTTAGAAGTTTTGGGTTACCTAGCTTAGAGAAATTATCCTTCTAGTCTAGGCCTTCATTCTATAGCTCGATGAAGATCTCTTGATTCTTGACTTGGATAACTAACCTTGCAAAGCGACCCTCCCAGTAGGTGCTTTCTTCCGTCAATTCATCATAAACCTTTTCTTAGTATTTTATGTAATTCCGTCAACTCTCCATTACGCCGCTTCAGCACATTTGCACATCATCCTTACTCTTTTCTTCAATGTTATCCCTCTTATTGCTTATTTCAATAACCCGCACATGAATTGTGTTTTTCACCTTCAAGCTTTAGTTTTCTAGAAGTATTTTCTCTAGCTCTGCCTGTAGGCCTTTCTTTTCTTCTTCGAATTTTGACAATGTTGTTTTAAGTTCTTCTAACTCTTCAATTATAGGAGGGTGTAGGTTCGTTTGCCTCTTCCTTAATCCGATTTACATTTTTGTAAGTTAATCGGGTATTTTGGATCCTTCTTTGGAGTTATTGGCGAAATGTGGTTTCCTTATTGCTCCTCATTTTCCTAAGTGCTTGTCCTTTTTGGATAACCATGTCCCAAGCTTTAGAGACAGTTTTGAGCATTTCAGGTTAATGAAATATATCGATATTTGGTGAGGGATGATTGTGGATGATTGTATTTATTATAATCTTATTATGGATTCAGTGGCGGACTCAAGACCCTGAGTCAGGAGGTGCAAAAAAAATTCATTATACAAAATTTTGGTTCATAAAATTGTTTAAATTTTTTTTTCAAATATCCTCACTTAATTTACTACAATTAAGAAATCAAGTTCTCTAACTCCAAATTTGTTTAAGAGTAAATCGCTAAATTAGTCTCTAAGTTTACACGCTCTTTCCTATTTAAGTCCTAAAGTATATGAAAATAAGTACTCCGTAAAAATATGTGATATCGGTAAAATTACTTCCTAAAGCTTTATGAGTAGTTTCTTACGAAGATTAATAAGACAAGATTTATTAAAAATTGGGTGCAAATTGGGTGCAAATTTAAAGTTACTAGTGCAAACTTAAAATTTCGGGGGGTTCAAAAAAATTTGTATAGAGATACTAGTACCAATTTTTTCCCTCAGGGGGACCTCATGAGATACACATAGGTCCGCCATAGCATGGATTTCCATCATGGCTATTATTTTTAAAACAATAAGAATGATTCAACCTCCTCATTTATTTAGTGCTAAGTATAGAAATTACATTCCAGAATTTAATAGGTAAAACTGGCTCCTTAGGGAGCACTGATAAACAATCCCATATAATGAGCTAGGTTAAACTGAGTTCTCGACATAAAACACACTCAATTAACATTGAGTGTGAAAAAACAGAGTCGCACAAACTCCAAGATATGAGGCAGCAACCTTGAACCAAGATATTGTGTATGAAATAACTACTTCTCCTACCTCACTTCTTTGAACATCATTTTTGAGGAAGATGATTCAACATCAAAGGGACATGCCCTCTTCATATATGGACTCTCTGCTTATCGAAAAAAATATGTGGACTCTCTTCATTGTCGTTGGTAATATACTAATATCAATAACTTCTTTCAGCTTGGCACCAAAGGTAGACCAATCTTCAGTCTCGCTGAATTTGAGAAGTAAATCCTGTAAAAAGATAAGTGTCACATGTATTGGTGTCCTCATGTTGTGTAGAATTCGTTCAATATAATAATCAAAAAAATAATATTCTACAGATTAAAATAATATTCCAACAGAAACAATGTGCAGTCACATTTCTCGGAGAAATACATGTTAGAATCTGGGTAGAATTTCTTGTTGCATTTGCAGGCGTAGTACCACCAGTCGTCCTCATCAATGATGTAATTAATAGTGGAAAAGCTAACCAAATTCCTATCCTAAAAATATAATGAAAGAGGCTGTAAAAATCAACTACAAATATCTGATGCGTATGAAATATAATGAGTTTTATGTTTGTCCGTCTTCCAAAGCAGCATTTTAGCTCCTATTTAACTTAAATCCATGCATACCTACAGGCAAATTTCAAAAACATCAAACCTATGATAATCGTTCCAAATTTTACGATAAGGATGAGTCTCAACGTATGATTTATGGTTACCCAAATTAGCATTCTATCAAATTTGGCACTACTTGTAAAGAATGGGTACGCAAATTAGCATTCATTGACTTTGGAGGACCAAATTATCATTGTAAAGAATGCATGGCTTTGTTTTCCTTTGAAGAGAGGGCAGTCAAAAGCGACAAATCAAGTGACCTCGATCGAGTTTTCCATGTATTGTATGAAAGGCCAAGTACACATTCCTCTACAAGGATGGGTACGCAAACTACAAGCATCGAGACATTGGTAAAACGGACGATAAAATTGGGACCAGATGAGATAACAAGTTTGTTGTAGTTCTTGATGAGGTATCATGGCCATGTAAACGTACAGTACTACAACAAGTCCAACTCCATTAAATATCTATTCAAATATGTCAACGACGGCTCAGATCGTGCCACACTACAGATATTGTGCAGAATTGACAATCCTGATGCTGATGTGCCTGTGAATGAGATCAAGACTATTAGGATTTTAGGTATGCATCCCCATCTGAAGCGGTTTGGAGGATTTTTACATTTGATATCCACCAAAAATGGCCTCCAATTCACAGGTTAACATTTCGTCTCCCAAATAGCCAAATGGTATATTTCGATGAAGATGAAAATATTGAAGATGTTATTTTGATGGCACATGCAATTTTGATTCTATCTTTCTTGCATGGTTTGCGGCCAATAAAATCTTCCGAGGCTAGGGACCTGCCTTATTTCGAATATCCAGGCGGATTTGTATATAACGCGAAAGACGGTTTTTGGCATCTGAGGGAACAAAGTCATAGCATTGGTAGGATAAATTATGTCTTCTTGGTGTTTACCGTGATTTTTGGTAAACACCGCTAGTTACACGTGTGTGTTGCTTGCGAGACCAACTAGAAACATCTCAGAACATTTGTGGTAAAGTTTTTTACTAATATTTGCGGTTTTTTATGAAAAAGGGTGATGATAGTCGTTTTAATGAAAGAAAGGTTATGAAGAAATGGAGAAGTGTTTAAGAGGAAGTACAGAAACGTTTTGAAATGCGGGAAAGTAAATAAAGAAAAGAAGACTAAAAACAGTAAAATGCAGAAATTCGTAAAGGAAAGCCAATAAACAGCAGAAATCTTTAAAGGAAAGTAAACAACATTGCATTGAATAAAGATTGGTACGCAGATTCATACATTGAATTCCTTTGACTATGTTTTCTCTGATGCGGAAGTAAGAGTTTTGCGGAAGTTTATGTAGAAACGAATTGTGCGACCCCTGTTCTATGTACAGAACTTCTATTTATAAAGAAAAATTAATAACCGCACAGCGGTTTCAAAACAGCAGTTTCAAAACTAAGCTAACTGTTTGGCTAATTCGACCAAGTAACTGCTCCATCTTTCGACTACATTGCTATTGTTCATCTTCCTGTCGAACTATTGGCTTCAGCTTTCCAAATTTCGCTAAGTTATGTGTAACACCCTTTTTCTACCCATCGTTTTATTCATAATTTATCAGAGTTTTTCGCGCCAAAAGAGTGTCGCATTTTTCAACGTAAAACAAAACCTCGTAGTTTTCTCAAAACATGCAGCGGAAATATTCAACATCGTCAAAACATCAACAATCGACAAAGTGCATAGTGTACCAAATACTAAAAGATTCAACATCAACTGAAATATAAGTAAACACAGTAATCGACCCTTCCCCAAGTGCTACCTATCAGAGCAGACGACACAAGACGAAAGGAAGACTACAATCTTCACTCGGGCTCACCTATAAAAGTAACAACTACAAAAGGGGTGAGATATCACATCGTATAAAGGATCATATGAAAGATTGTATGCACAAGTCAGGATATCAGGGAATCATCACGCTTAGTTGTAGCCACAACAGTCAGCATACGACAACAATCGGTTAATCTACAACAACGACAATCAACTTACAACAACATAATGGTCATTACATGATCACAACAATAGGTATACAACAAGGACATGTCACCACCGTCGGTGACTTCAATCATGCAGTGCAAATGCAAATGCGACTCAACAGAGGGCCAATTACCCTATAATGCATGTGGTACCGGGTCCAACCAAATGAGGCTTCCAACTTAATCCATGCCAAATGAGGCAATCCAACGTGTCGGGGCCAACTATCCCCATATGCAAAGGATGTGCATGCGACGCAATGACAACAACAACCTGGCAAACAACAACATGACAACAACAACAATGACGCGACAACAACAACAACATAGACCATGCCCGTAAATGGGGCAATCCAACGTGTGCAGCAATAATAACAACATATCAACAACAATATAACTTGGGCCATTCGGCGGTACCCAAGACAACAACAACAACGTCAATATAATCAATGCCCGTAAATGGGCAACCCAACGTGGTGTATTAACAACAATATAGACACGACAACACAATTCACATCCTAGGCAACACCGAGGCAACGACGACAACTTGACAACGGAATAACAAAACAACGACATTAGGCACTAAGGCACTACGAGACATTCCACAAATTGGGGCGACTACAACACTAGGGATGACTCGCAATCATTTAGTAATAATCCACAACTAGGCTTGGTTTCGTAAAGAGAGGGATTTTTCCACAAAAATAGGATTCCTTCATTTAATTAGGGATTTTCCTCAAAAATAGGATTGCTTCATTTAATTCGGGATTTTCCTCAAAAATAGGATTGCTTCATTTAATTCGGGATTTTCCTCAAAAATAGGGTCACATCTTAAAGATAGGGATTTTTCCACAAAAATTGGCAACAACCCATAAAATAGGGTCACTTCTTAAAGATAGGGATTTTTCCACAAAAATTGGCAACAACCCATAAAATTAAGGACAACCATAGTGATTTTCGGAAACAGTTTTGGAATAGCAACACAGTTTTGGAGTAGCAACACAGTTTTCGGAAACAGTTTTGGAATGGCAACACAGTTTTCGGAAATAGTTTTGGAACATTCAGCATCTTTAGAAACGGTTTCTGGGTGGCAACAGCATTTTTGAAAACAGTTTTCAGCATCTCATGAAAACACATACGATTCCTTATCTTTTAAGATCATGGTGAGGCATATTCTAATTTTAGGACTTGTTCATGTTAATCACACAAAACATCATTCAGTACATGGCAAATACACAAGACTACATATCAAATCAATTCGCATAAGGGTGCTCACCTAGGCCTGAAATCACATAGGGTCACATAGGGAATCAATCATCATAAATCTCACAGCGCATAGGCATATGTCAACAATTACATATTGGAAAATCGATCAACTAAGGGGATGATGGATCAAACATAACATTTAGCATAGGGTATCAATCATGTGATAGGAGAAATCAATGGATCATCAAGGTAAATCATCAAAGTAAATTATCAAAGGCATAGTATGCATGTTCATATCACTCAAATCAAATCATCAAATATCCAATAGACATGCAACACACATGATGACTACCCACAACCCTAACTCTCATACAACCCTTCCTATGAAACATTATCAAACATGAATCTCACCCTTACCTTAGCTTGGAGAAAACAAAACCTTAGATTAGGAGAAGAGTGAAATCTTAGCCTTCCTTCTCTCCTTTGAGTGCTACGCCTATCCCTCTCCCTTGATGCTTGATGATCACGTTTTCTCCTCTCTCTCTCTTGATGCTAGCTGCCGCCTCTCTCCTCACCTCTCACTTCTATTCGAGTTTTTGGTTTCTAATTGTCATACAAAATCCTAACCTAATTCACTTAAGTAAGCATCACACTCTATGGGCTATTTTCCTTGGACACTTCGCATACCCTTGTGGGCTCACCCACTCCATTTAATTATTTCTAACCCATTATGCACTAACACATCAACTCAATTACACATATTCCCTATATTATTTTTATCACATAACAACCCCCAATTAATTAATAAACAATTAATAAATCAAACAAGTGAATACAAAGATATTATTCCTACCACACGCACCTTATTTTAATTAAATAAGTAGATAAATATTTTTGGGGCATTACATTATGCGCTACGCTGATTCTCCTTGTCTACCACTTCCTGGTGTCGAAATATGGCTCTTTCTTCTTGAATTTTCTAAGTCAAGCCTTGTTGACTACATTTAATTTTAGCCTGTCGAAAATGCAGGCTAACAAATTGCCCCCCAAAAAGACGTTTTCGACTGAATTCTTGAATGAAGATAGAAAATGACTTTTTGAAATCTTATTTTTAATTTATTAAATCTTATGATATCATTTCATATCTTTTCTCAGAATATGAGGGGATATTTCTGTGCAAAAGTATAGCTTGCTGGCGCCTTCCTCCAACGAGAGTGCGCCACGTACACAAAGTAACTGTTGAGATTTTCTACGATCCCACGTTTCCCACCAAAGCCACGATTACCAACATTTTTTATTCTTTTTTTTTAATTTATTAAATCGTGGTAAAAAACGGCTATAAAAGGAAACCGTACCCTTTCACATTTCTTTTTCCAGAATCTTCATCTTCTTCCCTTGTCTCTGTGAATATCCCTTTTTTCCTCTTCTTCACCAGATACAACAACTTACGTACTATACAAACTCACCGTTGAAAACTCCATTTCTCTGTTATCTTTTCGTGACCTTTAAACTCATAACTATGGCGTCATCTTCCAACATTGCTTCTAGTACTGTAGCTTCTGGGAAGCAAATCCTCGTGACTGAACCAGTTTTAAGTGAGGAGGAGGCTAAAATCTACCAATCTCAGGTACTAATCCCTTCTCCTGCACCTCTAAAACATGCATTTTTAGGTCCCCTTCCTCTTGCTGGTGACGATTCATCTAAGATTAGAGAGGTTTTCCCTAGTTACCATAGACATAGCCCTAGGATCTTCAGTGAGGGTCCACACGTGATGGATTTCATGGGTAACCCAAATAGGGTTTTCAGGTCTTCTCCACCAACTGAAAAGATTACACCCTATATCGACTGACTTAACAAAATCGAGTCGAAGAAAGGAGATGTTTGGAAGGGTCAGGGAATTTTCGACCTGATTCAAATCTCAAGATATGGGCCTAAGTATCAAAGCCCAATGCTTATTGCATCTCTGCATTTTTGGGAGCTTACTACTAATAGCCTTCATTTAAAATGTGGCATGCTTGCCCCCACTCTACTTGACGTGGCTGCCATAACAGGTTTGAAGCCATTTGGGGAGATTTTGGACCCAACTACCACTGGTACTGATCCTGTATTTGACTTCAAAAAGGCTACTTTCGAAGGGTATGTGGAGGACCATCACATTACTACCTCTGAGGATGTATCTGATGAAGAGCACATTGCTTTTCTCACTTTCTGGTTATCCTTTTATGTATTTTGCTCTTCGTCATTTCAAGTGGCTAAGATGTACATTTCTCTAGCCATTCAATTACATGAGTGTCGAAACATAAACTTGGCCAATCTTATATTAGGGTCTCTGTTCGACAGCTTGAGACAGGGAGTTATTGATCTGAAAGCACTTAAACCAAGAGGAAAATACTTGGTCTCTGGACCAATTTGGCTTTTTCAATTGTGGCTCCTTGCCACTTTTGATTCGAAATTAACAATGTACATTCCTGATGACTGCATTGATCTGGTTTCTAACAGAGGGGTCGAAGGTGAACGATTTTCTTTGTTAAAGCCTAAGCAAATAGGAGTGTCTGTCGAAGATCTTTTTGCACAAGCTTTCGACATGTTTTTAAATTGCATGGAGTTTGTTCCTTCCATGGCACCCTTTGCTGGAAGGACTTATGGACCAACTTGGTTCATTAGAGAGTTTCCTGCTACTAATCCTGTCGAAGAGGAGGAAACCAACCAAATTTGGGAGGCTTTTTTAACTCCTAAATTGTTATCATCTCGAGTCTCTCTTCGGAAATCATCATCCCTATTTGGCGTATTCTCATATCATCCCTGTTTGACTGCGCGACAATTTGGGTTATGCCAACTTCGACCTAGCCCTTTCTTCAGGTCTAAGAGGGAACTGCTGATTCCCGAGAGTGAAGAGGAATGGATAGATCGCCTCAACAATTTTCCTGAGGATTCTTTTCATCTTTCTCCTATCCCTTTTGAGTCGAACTTCTCTTGTACCCACAGATTTTCTCAGTGGTGGACGGAGTATCTCACCAGGAAGTTTACTGGTGTCGAAGAGGCTGCTCTACTGGCTAAACTAATATCTGCTTTTCCCTATTCGCAGAAAAAGAAGACCAAGTCGAAAGGTACGCATATTCAAGAGATTCAGGCATTCCAAATTTTTTTTGAAACTGTATACGACCCAACTAAACTTAGTCGAACTGTTTCTCAAGCTGCAAGAGTTTTAAAAAATAAATATATCGAAAGAATTCCAACAATGGTTTTCCCCCCTTTTGTAACTGATAAGTATTCTTTTGCTTTAACACAAAACAAACTCAAATTTCCGCCTTTGCCAACTTGTAACCTGGCTTTGGCATTTCGACCACCACACCCACCATGGTTTATCTGTGGTTCGATTGGGGCACTTTACAATTTTCTTTCGAATAAAACAGCTGAGAAAATAGTTCCGACTAAGTGTACCTTAGACATGTTCAAGTCAAATCCATTATCAGAGAAGGTGATATATCAAACTCTTAGAAGAATTTATTTTCCCTTTTGTGCATATTTTGTATTAATACTTGTTTGTCGAATACTTGCAGCTGTCGCTATTACTTCAGATTCGACAGATGAAGTCAAAGCACCAAAGGCGAAGAAGAAGGTAGTTGAAGCTTCGTCGAAGAAAGACATATCCCTCCCAATAGAGAAAAAAGTAAATATCTATACATTTCTCTTTGCATCATCATTATGCTCTTTGACTGATTAACTCTCTATTTTTCAGAGTCGAAAAAGAACAAGTAGCTCCCTAACTTCCAATCCAAAGAAGGCAAAGAAGGCTAAACCACTAGTTACGAGTGACTCAGAGGTCGAAACTCTCAAATTCTTGCCTATTTATGTTTATTCTCTTTTTTCTGCTTATACTTACATGAGCGTTGCATTTTCAGTCTGAGGAGGAACCACTAACCAGGACTAAGCCTATTAAGGTTCAAGCTCCTGAAGTAGAGAGAGAAAAACTAAAAACTCTCAAGATGTCTCCAAAGCTATTTCTCACCAAACCTCTGTCGAAAGACAGCAAAAAGAAGAGAAACATGAAATGAAAGAACAAACCACAATCATTTCAGAGAAGGCTCCAAGAAGGCTTATCAAGAAAATTAAGAGTGCACACTCTTTAGTCGAAAACATCAGACCTTATAAGGTGATTGATTGAAACCTATATTTTTTCCGAAGATTTTATTTATCTGTGATAATACTCACTTTGCTTCATTTTCAGGGAACTGAAACTGTTAACCCTGAAATCCCAACAAGACAGGTTACGCCTACCTCCACTCACTCCCCTTCAAAGATAGTTGTTGCTGGAGAAGGTGTCGAAGGAGAAAATTTGAATCAGCAAACACCTGTTGTCGAAGCTACACTGCTGGTTGAAACAACTCCTCTTGCTGAAACTGCAAAGGAAGTTTCTGATCATGGCCCAGAGCATGCTGCTATGGATGTCGATGAAAGCCCTGATGCTGGCCAAAGTGGGGCTGAGATCAGCATATCTTCCTCTCCAAACATGGAAGAACAAGAGGGTAGTGAAGATTGTAATGAGGCTGATCAAGAGGAAGAAGAAAAAGAAGGGAATGGTGAATCTCCTGAGGTAGCCAACCCTCCTTGCTCTGGGGTTTCGACACAACATACCAAAATTAGCTCAGAGGAATTGTCAGCTTTGAAGAATAAAAATCCTCTTGAAGCTTTTAAATTGATGGTGAGTGGTTTGTCTTCGACAGATGATAAGCCAAGCGCTTCGACTGCCTCAGTCAGTGGTAACTCAGAGGACTCCAAAAAGGATCTAAAACAAGAACTTCTAGCAATCCTCTTTGGGGTAGATCTGTTCACGGCTATCGAAGAAGATCCTTCACTCACCTTCAAAATTAAGGCCTTGCTCAATGGGTTAAACACTTCAAGCTCAAGCGAATCTCTCTTGGGCTTCATTATTGAGTTTGAGCCTTTCTTAGAACAAATCTCGAAAGATATTCAGCGAAAAAAGAGCCTCATTGTGAAGAGGGAGGGCGACACCAGACTTTTGCAAGAAGAATGCACAGCAGTCGAAACATCTGAAGCCAAAATTTCGACTTTGGAGATTAATGAGTCAATTGTTTCTCAAGAAATAGCTGAACATGATGCTATTATTCTACAGTATCAAGAGGAAATTAAAGCTTTGCAGTTGAAAATTATGGCGGAGGAGAAAAAGAAAGCTATTGCCCAACAGAAATCTTCAAAAGCTGCACTTCGAGCTGAGGCAACTCTGGCAATCGAGCATCTAGAAAGGGTTCATCAATATGAAGCAGGAATTCAGAAGTCAATTGAAGATGAAGCCCATCTCGATAACAGATTAAAGATTGCTAGAGGTGTCTTTGAGAGAATTAAAAATACTTTTGTAATTTAAATTCGACTTCTCTAGTTTTTGAATTTTAACTCTGTATTTCGACAATATTTGTTGGCACTTGTGTGCCATAATTAAGTTTCTTCATTATATCTCAATCTTGCGTTATTTTAATTTCTTGCAATATTGGCTTATACCTTTTTAAGTATTTACCATTTATACGCAAAATTCGATTATCAGCGCCTAACTCTTCGACTTCATAAGCGCCATTTGAGAATATTCGTAAAATTTTAAATGGCCATTCCCAATTTGGTGACCATTTACCCAAGGCTCTATCTTTTTTGTCCATAGGTAGGATAACCTTCCATACTAAGTCTCCTATGACAAACGTTTTTGATTTAACCTTTTTGTTGTAGGCTTTAGCTACTCTTTCTTTTTGCCTTGTGAGGACATCTAATGCAAATAGCCTTTCTTCATCTAAATCAACTAATTCATCTAAAATCATATCCCAATAATGATCTGATGGAATTTCAAATTGCCTGTGAATTATGGTTGATTGTAGATACATTTCGACAGGCAATACTGCATTATGCCCAAAGGTAAGCCTGAATGGAGTAGTATTAATTGATTCTCTAGGAGAATTTCGACAAGCCCATAATGCTTGATCAAGGGTTTTGTGCCAATTCTTAGGCTTTTGCCCAATATGTTTTTTAATCAAATTAATGATAATTTTATTGGTTGCTTCGACTTGACCATTTGCTTGAGCATAATATGGTGTCGAACTTGATAACTTAAATCCATTTTCAGAGGCAAATTCTACCATTTTTCGACCAGTAAAAACTGAACCTTGATCAGTAGTAATGGTTTCTGGAATCCCAAACCTATATAGGATATGGTTTTGAATAAAGTTCATTACTGCCTCTTGGTCTACCTTAGCTAAGGGAATAGCTTCGACCCATTTAGTGAAGTAATCGATACCTACCAATATATAACGGTGGCCCTTCAACGACGTTGACTTAATTTCACCAATTATGTCTAATGCCCAACCTCTAAATGGTCAAGGTTTTACAATTGAATGTAATTCACTTGCAGGTACGTGTTGCACTCCTGCGTGTTTCTGACATTCTTGGCATCCTTTAGCAAAATCTATGCAATCTTTTAGCATAGTTGTCCAGTATACTCCTTGTCGAAACAAGAGCCACTTCATCTTGTGGCCTACTTGGTGAGACCCACAAGCTCCACCATGAGTATTAGATGTTGCTAAGTATGCCTCACTTTCACTAAGGCATTTAAGCAAAACTCCTTCAGGAGTTTTCTTGAACAACTCATTTCCAATAATCACGTAGCTTAATGCCATATACTTGGTTTTTCGATTTGTTGTTCCTATTGGATTTTCCAAGTATTCGACATTTGGTTTTCGCCAATCATCATTCGACATATTGTCAATGGCAAAAATTTCGCCATTTTCACTTGGAGGAAATAATAATTCTGACTTGTCTGCCCCCCCCCCCCCCCCCCAAGTTTTGGCATTGACAATTCGTCTTCAGAATAGTCTGTCAAAATTAATTTCTCTTTGATCTCTATTAATTCTCTGAATTTTGTTGGAGAAACTTTATATCCTGAAGCAATTTGTGCCAAATCATTTGCCTCGTGATTTTCAATTCGAGGTATATGCTCAATGTTAACATAGTCGAAGCGTTTCAAAAGAGCATTGGCAGTGATGAAGTATATGATTAAATTCTCTTTAATACATTTATACTCCTTAGTTAATTGCTTCACCACTAATTCGGAATCACCTCTAATTTCGACAGATTTTGCCCCCAGTTCTAGCAAAACTTCTAGTCCTACTATCAAGGCTTCGTACTTGGCCTCATTATTAGAGCGAAGTTCTTTGATTTTAAATTTATACTTCGTTGGTATTTTTGTTAGCGAAATAATTAATATCCCAATTCCAGAACCATTTATATGGCTCGGTCCATCGAAGTATAATGTCCATGATTGAATAATCATATGATTAATTATCACTTTGACCAATGAGTGGTCGACAATAAAATCCGCAACAATTTGCCCTTTGATAGCTTTCAAAGGTTGATATGTTAATGAATATTCAGAAAGGGCTAAAGCCCATTTACCAATTCGACTATGCAATATAGGTTTCGACAGCATATGTTTAATAATATCAAAATGAGAGTAAACATACACATCAACGGGTTTTATATATTGCTTTAATTTGGTACAAGAGAAATACAAGCAAAGGCACAATTTCTCCGTTGCATGATATCTAGTTTCAGCATCATTTAAAACTTTGCTAAGGTAATATATGGCTCTTTCGACACCATTCTCATCCTCTTGTGCTAACATGCTACCTATTGTCAGCTCTGATGCTGCTATATACAATTTCATCACTTTATCTCTGATAGGTGGCAACAAGATAGGTGGTTTAACTAGATAAGCTTTAATCTCGTCGAAGGCCTTTTGGTGTTCTGGATTCCATTTGAACACGTCTTCTTTCTTCAGTCGAAGCAATGGCGAGAAAACTTGAGTCTTGCCACTTAGGTTTGAGATGAACCTTCTCAGGAAGTTGATCTTCCCCAATAATGAGTGAAGCTCCTTTTTAGTCGAAGGCGCCTTTGTTTCCATGATTGCTTTCGTCTTGTTTTGATTTATTTCAATGCCTTTTTTGTGGACAACAAATCCCAAGAAATCACCTGGCAGTTCTGATGAAGTTGCTTTTGAGTAGTCTTTCGATTTCCTCTTTTATCTTCGACAGAATCTGCGGTGCAAATCTTCTTGGTGTTTGCTTCACTGGTTTCCTATCTGGTCGAATGGGCAGCTTCAATTCGACTACTTCTCGATGCAGTCCAGGCATTTCGTTGTAATCCCAGGCGAAGCAATCTTTGTATTCTTTTAATAGCTCAATGGTTCGATCTCTCAAACCTTTGTCGATTTTGGCACTGATAAACGTTGGCCTTTTTATGGAGCCATCTCCTAAATCAACTTCGTCTAAGGGATCTTGAGCTTGAATCCTCTTGGTCGAACCCATTGGGTCCTTTTCAAAACCTAAAGGCTCGTCATCGTAGATGCAGTCGAGCCTTTAGCCTTCGACCATATTATCTTCAAGGTTAGCTTCAGTGTTAACTTCAGTGGTTTGATTAACCATCATTTGTTGCAATTCGGCCTCTAAAGCCGCATTTTGTCTATTCTCGGCCACGTAGGCCGTGATTCGATCCCATATATTGGGTTCAGACATCATTAATGTCTAGGGACCATCCCACCCTGTAGGCTTACAGAAGCCATTTGGGCGGCTAGACTCACCAAGCACCTCCCTCTCCCAAATGAAACCATGGGTAGGGTGTAGATCTAGTGAAGCATATACATTGTCTTGAGGGACATATGCCGTATCAGAAGGTGTACATGGCGCAATATTCGCCAATTGTTTGTCGAAGGTATGTTTAGTGATGTGATCAACTTCAGCTAAGAAATAGCTTTGGTCGCCCTCCACATTTTCGACTAGACCATCCTCTCTCCAAATAGAGATCCTCTGATGGAGCGTTGAAGGGACTGCTCCAACTCCATGGATCCACTCTCGACCCAACAATAGGTTGAAGTTTGCCTTGGTGGGAATAACCATGAACATGGTTAATCTTTTAACACTCCCTACCACTAGCTCCACTTCTATGGCTCCCAGAGAATAGCCAGATTTGCCTTCGTAATTGGTGAGCACTATGTTGTGTGGCCTTAGGTCGGTATCTGATTTACCAATCTTTGCCAGCATGTGCTGTGGCATTAAATTTACTGCAGCGCCTCCGTCGACTAGCACATTGTTAACGCCTGCATTATTGACTTTGGCTTGTATGAATAAAGGCTTGAGATGGTACTTCATGCCTCCATCTGGCCTTTCAAAAACTGCATTTTGTTCCTCTATACAGCCATTATTTAGTACATAATAACAAATTGGCTTATGTTTAGCCATATCTTCGTCGAAGTCCTTCTCGACTTCGTTCACCTCTGATATCACGTCGAACTCAATCGGGAGGATTGAAACGACACATATGATGTTGAGTGATGGGTCTGAGTCTGAAAATTCAGAGTCCATTTCTTCGTCCAAGTCAAGGCCCTCCTCAGGGTTGAGGCCTTGTTTGACAATTGTAATAGGAGGGAATATCCTCTCTGTGGCAGGTCTTCTTTGAATTTCGACCTGAGAGGCTATCTGCTTCCCTTTATTGGTGGCTATGTTTCCACTTCTCTCAGCAGCAAGGAACTTCATTTGACGCTGATGTCTTCGCCATTGTGTTTTAGTCATGGGGTTTTTTCCCTTGTAATTCTTGTTACAAACATACTTGTTGGCATCATATGTCTTGTTCTGATTCATGGCACTTGAGCTTCCTTGTACCATTTTTGGGGAATACCCTGCATCTATCCCTCCTGAATACACCCACCTTTCGACAGGTGACTTTGTGGGAGGCACAAATGTCTTTTCCTTCCCCTTATGAGGTGGTCTCATTGGAGGTGTCACTTTGTATGGGATACCTCTTTGATTAAAGCTAAATTTGGGCCTGTTATTGACCCATGTATTCTTTCTCTTTTGCTGAGGAGCAGAATGTTCAAGGCTTTTTGCAGCCTCTTTATCAAATACTGAACTGCACCTGGGGCATAGCATTACCTCGGTATTGTTGATTTTACACCGGTTTAGGAAATCGATCAATTCCTCTTTAGCTTGTGGGTAAACCACCTGCATTTGATCTTCATATTGGTCTTCAGTGACCATTTTGACCTTTGCCTCAGACATTTCAGCATTTTTCGACCCACTGTTGTTTCAAGTAGTGTCCTGACTAGTTTCGACAACCAGAATGTCGACTTCAGTATAGTTTGCCTCTGCTGTTGGCAGAGGGTTGCTGTCAATCTGCATTGAAGACTTCGATTTATCATCAAACCTTAGTCTTCCTTCGTTCAGCGCTTTCTGAACTAGATCCCTGAAAAGAACACATTGAGAGGTATTATGACCCAAAAAACTATGATATTTGCAAAAACCTCTTTTCTTTTGTTGTTCTATCGATGGTATTTTTAGGCCTTTAGGCACTAAAATCTGGCCATCAGTAACCAACAAATCAAATATTTGGTCACATTTTGTGACGTCGAAGGTATATGTCTTTGCAATAAACTTATCATTTTTTGGTTCGACATGGTTTTTTCCTTTGGAGGGATTTAATAATTTATATATATATGGAGGTCCCGGTTTTAATTCTGCCACGTTAACCTCTTCTTCGACATCCTCATATGATACGTCGAACTCTTGGCTATTATTATCAACATTGACAAATGCCACTTTTTCTTTTTTATTATTAAACCTATTTGTCGAAACTTTCTCAGCTTTGAGTCTTTCGACTTGTCGAACTCTCTCGGCCAATTGTGCCATGTCTCTTAAGTGCAGAGTATCTAACTTCTTTCTAATAGAATAGTCTAGGCCACCAGCAGCCATTTCGACTAACTCATGTTCAGGCACTTGAGTAAAGCACCTTGCCTTGAGTAGTCTAAATCTATTGAGATAATCGTCAATAGATTCTGGCATTTTGTGTCGAACACTGGCCAATTCTTTAAGGCTAATCTTGCATTGGCCCATTTAGAATTGCTCATGAAACGCTTTTTCTAACTGATTCCAATTAAACATGGAATGTGGGGGTAGCGTAGTGAACCAGGTGAAGGCATTTTTTGTCAAAGAATTTGGCAAATACTTCATTCTCAAATTTTCATTTTGCGCTATGTCACCAGCCTCAGTCAAATACCGTGCAATGTGTTCGACAGTGGATTCACTGGTTTCTCCAGCAAATTTTGTGAATTTAGGGATTTTCCATCCCCTAGGCAAATCTGTTTGTATCACATATTCTGACAGGGGAGATACAAAATTAGGTCTATGTAAGCCTAAGTTAAGACCATTTTGGGCTAAAATTGTTTCAACAAGATTTGCCAAATTATTTTGATTTCCAAAGTTGTTTTGCTGAACTTGTCTTATTACTTCGTCAGCATTTTGGTTCCTATTAACTAATACCATTTCAGGCACAAGTTCTTCGATAGCCTTTATTTGTCTTTGATCAATAGGAACTGCGTAGTTGGGCCTTTCGACAAGGAATTCAACAGGCCTAACATTCTGGACTGGGGGAATTCGCTGGTTATGCACTGGTGGAGTGCCAAAGAAATCAGCAATTCGACCCATTTGTGTTGCTAACATCTGGTAACTGTCATTTGTGTTTTGAATTAATGGGTTAAACACTGTACCAATTTGTTGTGTTAGCATATTAACCATATCGTGGTTGCTATCATCCATTTGTTGCCTTAATGCCAACAAAGATGATGTGGTTATCGATGGCTGTGCATTTCGACTATAAATATTTTCTGGTGAATTATGTATAGGAGAAAAGCTTGAGGCTAAGTTTTCTGCATACGTAGATGCATTTGTTTGAAGCCCCACCATCATGGCTGTTGGCATGCCATATGGATAATTTCTGCCATTCATGGGGAAATTAACCGGCACATTTCCGATCATGGAATTTGCCATTAAGGGGTTAGTCGAATTTAAGATTGGTGGTACAGGGACCATCATCATATTCGACACCGGGTTAATGGTAGGAGCGGTTACTGCAGTTACACCCATAACTGTCGAAGAAGGTAATGGAGCAGTTACTCCCGCTATGGTTGGAGAAGAAACAGGAGCAGTTACTCCTGGGGAAGATACAGGGGCGGTTACTCCTGAAGTACTTGCAGCGTTGGTATCATTAACTGACGCATGGGAATGTGCATTTGATGTAGAAGCAGTATTCATATTAGAACGTGGCATTTCGGTAAGGCGCCTACCACTTCGTAAACGCATGCAAAGTATAAAATACTGGTTTTGTGTTTGATAACAAACCCAGAATTGTTTAGTAAAAACTTTTAATAAATTTAGCACAAATGTCCCACCGGGCGTGCCAATTTGTTTACCGTGATTTTTGGTAAACACCGCTAGTTACACGTGTGTGTTGCTTGCGAGACCAACTAGAAACATCTCAGAACATTTGTGGTAAAGTTTTTTACTAATATTTGCGGTTTGTTATGAAAAAGGGTGATGATAGTCGTTTTAATGAAAGAAAAGTTATGAAGAAATGGAGAAGTGTTTAAAAGGAAGTACAGAAACGTTTTGAAATGCGGGAAAGTAAATAAAGAAAAGAAGACTAAAAACAGTAAAATGCAGAAATTCGTAAAGGAAAGCCAATAAACTGCAGAAATCTTTAAAGGAAAGTAAACAACATTGCATTGAATAAAGATTGGTACGCAGATTCATACATTGAATTCCTTTGACTCTGTTTTCTCTATTGCGGAAGTAAGAGTTTTGCGGAAGTTTATGTAGAAACGAATTGTGCGACCCTTGTTCTATGTACAGAACTTCTATTTATAAAGAAAAATTAATAACCGCACAGCGATTTCAAAACAGCAGTTTCAAAACTAAGCTAACTGTTTGGCTAATTCGACCAAGTAACTGCTCCATCTTTCGACTACATTGCTGTTGTCTCTTTCGACCAGCACTCTTTAACTTAACCTGTTATCTGGATATTGTTCATCTTCCTGTCGAACTACTGGCTTCAGCTTTCCAAATTTTGCTGAGTTATGCGCTACGCTGATTCTCCTTGTCTACCACTTCCTGGTGTCGAAATATGGCTCTTTCTTCTTGAATTTGCTAAGTCAAGCCTTGTTGACTGCATTTAATTTTAGCCTATCGAAAATGCAGGCTAACACTTGGTATCGATGAATTATACGACATGCACATATTGCTGAACATTCAGAAGGGATGTAAGAGATATCAATCTCTAAGGAAGGTGAACGACCCCATACAACCTACATCTGAGGCAAGTGAAATGGTATCTGGAAGTCAACTGCATAGATTGTTTGTCAATTTACTATCAATGAACACAATGAATAAAGCTACTTTCATATGGAAATCCACTTGGATGCTACTTGCAGATTAGATCGTGTACAATGCAAGAAGACAACTAGCTAGACACACTAGGTATCCTATTAACAATTCTTTTATTTATAATTTGTGTACTATTTGAGTTATATTCACATGCATTATCTCTCTTGTGTAGGTCTGCAAATTCATGACTAAGAATTGAAAAACATGTGCCTGACTGAGCTTGAGAATTTTCTTCATCTAAATGGTAGATCACTTGCTGACTTTTCCGTGCCATTCCCTAATATTACTTAAGGTTTTGATTTTCAAAAAAAAATTGAGAGTTGATTAAATGAGTAATCTCTTGAAGCTGTGGTTTCTTTTTCCTTAATAGTTATGGTGGCACGGGATAAACATATTTATGGAACACAACTTCTGCAGGATTGTGTTTGATGGGTCTAATTGTACTCAATGATGCTTCCAGCAGAATTGCCTCTGTGTTGCTTCCCGGTGGAAAAACCGCTCATTTAATGTTCGCAATCCCCCTAGATATACATGATGACTCCAAGTGTTGTATCAATCAAGGTAGTGCAAGAGCACAACTAATAATCCACACAAAGCTTATAATTTGGGATGAGGCACCAATGTTGAACAAGAATTGTTTTAAGGCTCTTGACCGTACATTATGTGACATAATGTCCACCATAAACCGCTCTAACATGGCGGTGATTTCAGACAAATTCTACCTGTTATAAGAAAAGGTTTAAGGCAACATATTATCTTTACTTCAATCGATGTGTCGAGGATATAGGGAAAATGCAAAGTACTAAGACTCACAAGCAATATGAGGCTTCGGGGGTTCGAATGTAGAATCTGAGAGACAACAAATAAAACAATTTTCGAATTCGATATTCGGTATCAGTGATGGTAATTTCATTCCAAACGAGAATGGTGAGTGTGACATTAACATTTCCCAAGACCTATTAATTATGGATACATCAAACCCACTTCAGATCTTGCTTGATTTTTTATATCCACAACTTCTTGCAAACATGAATAGCCAACACTTTTTTGAAGAGAGGGTTGGCTTGGCTTCGACATTAGGGTCTGTTGAATATGTTAGTGATTATGTTTTAACACTAATCCCCGATGATGTGGTTGAGTACCTCAGCTCCGACTCGGTATATCAATCAGATGAGGATAGCGAGATTCAGAGTGATTGGTTTACACCCAAATTTTTGAATGAAATAAAGTGCTCTGGTATTCCGAATCATAAATTAATACTTAAGGTCGAGGTTCCTGTAACGCTAATGAGGAACATTGACTAAGTTGTTTGTCTATGCAACGGTGCAAGGCTAGCGGTCAATCACTTGGGCAAGAATGTTATAACAGCTACTGTTCATACACAAAAAAAAACATTGGACACGTCTGTTAACTTTTCGGCAAGTGTACCGAATCGTTGCAAGTAATATTCAAACGGTAAGACCGAGTGTCGAACTCAGGGATTGCGATTAATTATCAATTTAATTAATTAATTACTAAAATGTTTAAAATAAGGAGTGATAGATAGTAACCGAAAAAGATTAAATGTGAGAATAAAATGCGAGAGTAAAAGTGGTTAGGAATCGAATCCTATCCCCTACACTATCATGCACTATACCATCAATCAATTTCAATTTAATTACCCAAATAAAAGATTCAATTCAACTATTACAGATTAAGGACAGTCCCTTGCCTCAAAACCCCTTTTATCTAATGGGAAACCCTAATTCCTAAGTGTATCGCCACTAAACAAAGCATTAAATGTAGAGAATTAATAGAATTCATGATAGTAATGTCATATTCCTATAATCATCACACTCATGACCTAAAACCCCAATATCCGGAAAACATAACTCATCTCCCAATGGTGAAAGTAAACCCTAATTCATTACAACAACAGTAATTATTGTAAAGCAATAAGAACGGAGGTAAAGGCAAATTTAAAAGTATAACTAAATTGTATTGATCATAACAATGGAATCACATGATAGTTTTGGAGAGATTCATCTCCTCCTAACCATAACAAATTTAGCTACTCATGTTCAAAGGATTGAAAGAAAAGGTAAAAGAGAAGTTACACAAAGATGAGTACATTGGATCCTTCAATTCCTTGTTCCCAAGTGTAGAGAAGCTCCAATTCTTCTCCTTTTTCGCAGCTCTAAACCCCCTTTTTGCAACCAAGACCAAAAGTGCCCTAATTTTCTGAATTTTGGGTTTAAATACTGAAATCTGCAGTCCATCGCGAGGCGATGCGATTCTGTCGCGACGCGATGGACAGATTTTTGCCTTGATCGCGAGGCGATGCATGCTGGTCGCGAGGCGATAGGGACCAGAAACATTTTTCTTTTTTCTGCTGCGATGCTAGGCAAGCTGTCTGGTTCGCTAACCAGCGAAACATCAAATTGAAGATTTTGTCTTACTACAACCATTTGAAAAGAGGGCAAGAACTTACAAATCAATCCTAATGACATCAATTGCAATCTAAGCTATTTCCCCATGGAAATTAACTAAAAAACACACAAACACTCGCATTATGACTGTAAAACTGAGCAACGGTATACATATGACCATGAGTCAACACAACCCCAAACTTGGAGTTTTGCTTGTCCTCAAGCAATCATTAAATTCCGGCGGTGGCAATTTTTTATTCAGCTTTCACACTTTCACACATACCATTAGACACTTCAACACATCAAAAGTCATCATCTAACATAATGTCCAGTGATTAGCCAGATAAATCGAATTGGAAAACACAAGATCATATAGAGGCAAGCATTCTCAAGTTCCCTCTTTTCACACATCTCACTAATTTGCCTCTCTTCTCTGAAGTGTATATGGTAATCACTCAATTCACAGTACATGCATCATCGTTTCATAGGCTTGAACAAGTTCTAGAAAAGTCCACACAAAATGATATGCACACACACTATTTGAGGACTTAAGGGTTGTAATGGGGCTTAGGTAAGGGTGGATATTATTTGGGTAAGTAGGTTAAAAACTTGGAGTTAGGCACAATTCCCTTTATTGTCTTACTTTAAACAATTTCACCACTCACAATTTTTCCCCAACAAAATTTCACAAGAGAAGGATTTTTTTATTATATTTTTTTTTATTTTTCCTTTCTCTTGTATATACCACCCCAAACTTAATTTGTTGCTATTCCATGAGCAACCCCAAATTTAGATATTTCCCACACTTGCATACATTTTTCCACCTAACTCCAAGTCAAGAGAACAAACTATGAATCTAGTTTGCCTGGTGCGGTCTATGTCAGAAGAAAACAAATAACATTTAGGCTCAAAGGGGCTAGCAAAGGATAAAGAATTATGAGGTGGTTTGAAAGGCTCTGGGTTTTCAAGAAAAATTGCCTCAGTGTGTGTATAAATCAAATGTAAGACAATTAAGCACAAGTTCAAGTTCTGCAGAATAATACATGCAATGAACGCTCACATAGTCAATGAATCATAAGTGTTTAGGCTCAAACCTCACCGCTGGGATTTTAAGAGATTGAACTATCAAAAGCTTGCCAACATATGATCCAGATTTTCCTCAACCTTTATCCTAAAGCAAATGGCAATACCTGATGATTAACAAATTGATACGAAAGTGATCACATGGTAAGATGCAAAACATATTAGAGCTAAACAACCAATCATCATCATTGAGAATGCAGCTATGAGCTCAAAGTTGTGGTGCATCATAATCAATGTAAAAGTCATATCAGCATAGTACAAACCAAAATGCAAAAGCAAAATCCAAAAAAAGGGAAAGATAAGAACCCAAAAAGTGTCTCAAAAAGAGAATAGTGGCAGTGAGCCATCCTGCTCAAGGAAATGAGATCTGATGCTCAATGTAGTCATCCCCATGTAGTAAAGGATCATGTGTCTCCTACGTCTCCTTTGCTGCTGCTGAGGATGATTGTCTTGAAGCACCAACACCTCTACACTGAGTAAGCAAGTCATCGGTGCTCTCCTCACATTCCTTCATGAAGGATCAATCTTGTCTACTTTTCCCATTTATAACCTGTAAAGAATTCCTGCAACATTTCTGTGAGTTCTCAGGGAACCCATTGAAGTAGGTTTCACTCAAACAGATTTAAACACAAGGTTCGGAAACAAAGTAGTTCACCCATAAAAATGGAATCATTCTTTCTTAGACAAAAAATGGAGCATTTCTCTTCCCCCTTTTTTTGATAAAAAAAAAACTAAAACAAAGACAAAACCATTAAATTCAAAACTCGTTACCTCTACCATGGGTTGCCTCCCAAGAAGCGCTTCTTTACCGTCATTAGCTTGACGATGCAATTCCACTATCAAGGTGGAATATATGACACAAAGAACACATCATCCTTCTTCTTTCGTTTATGGGGCAAGAACTTCGTGAACTCGAAGTATAATTGCAGATGCTTCCACACCCTCTCAAAGTGGAGGATGACGAACAAGGCATAGAAGGAGTCTAAATATCGATCAAGCTCTTCACTTCTATCTTCCTTGCTGCTCGAAAGATGAGTAGGGAAAATGATTTGTTGGGTGATTTCTTGTTGGATTTTCACACCTTACCAACATTGGGAATTTTGAACTTCCCTCCAAACTCTATGATCCTCACGTTCAATCCTTTTTCCATCCTCATCTTTCTTATTCTCCCAGGATTCTTCTTTTGTTGAGGCATGTTCTTCTCGTTCTACATCTAAAGTAAAATAAAACTCCTTACCATTTCCATTCAGATGATCCCCCCCAGAAAAATCACAACGCAAGCGGTGTGGTTGGTCAATACTTAGCTCAAGAAGTTTTATATCTGCTAACCAGTAAAAATATCCAACAACGGTTGTCCACTCTGGCTCACAATGACAATACACAAGATCCTTCCCACAAATATCACAATAAGTGTGTGTCACACAATTGCCATTTAAATGTGGTTCTCCACAAAAATCACAACGAAGTGACTGTAGTGAGGACTCCATAATTTACAGAGATTTCACCTGGCTTTCATAGAATCAAGGGGGTAGTAGTAATAAAGAGATAAAAAATAAATAAATAAAAAACTGAAAAATAAAATTCAATCTAGTAATTAAAGATTCAACTGATAAAAATTGGCAAACCCCAGCAACGGCGCCAAAAACTTGTTACCTTTTCGGCAAGTGTACCTAATCGTTGCAAGCAATATTAAAACGGTAAGACCGAGTGTCGAACTCAGGGATTGCGATTAATTATCAATTTAATTAATTAATTACTAAAATGTTTAAAATAAGGAGTGATAGATAGTAACCGAAAAAGATTAAATGTGAGAATAAAATGCGAGAGTAAAAGTGGTTAGGAATCGAATCCTCTCCCCTACACTATCATGCACTATACCATCAATCAATTCCAATTTAATTACCCAAATAAAAGATTCAATTCAACTATTACAGATTAAGGACAGGCTCTTGCCTCAAAACCCCTTTTATCTAATGGGAAACCCTAATTCCTTAAGTGTATCGCCACTAAACAAAGCATTAAACATAGAGAATTAATGGAATTCATGATAGTAATGTCATATTCCTATAATCATTACACTCATGACCTAAAACCCCAATATCTGGAAAACATAACTCATCTCCCAATGGTGAAAGTAAACCCTAATTCATTACAACAACAATAATTATTGTAAAGCAATAAGAACGAAGGTAAAGGCCAATTTAAAAGGATAACTAAATTGTATGGATCATAACAATGGAATCACATGATAGTTTTGGAGAGATTCATCTCCTCCTAACCATAAGAAAGCTACTCATGTTCAAAGGATTGAAAGAAAAGGTAAAAGAGAAGTTACACAAAGATGAGTACATTGGATCCTTCAATTCCTTGTTCCCAAGTGTAGAGAAGCTCCAATTCTTCTCCTTTTTCACAGCTCTAAACCCCCTTTTCACAACCAAGACCAAAAGTGCCCTTATTTTCTGATTTTTGGGCTTAAATACTGAAATCTGCAGTCCATCGCGAGGTGATGTGATTCTGTCGCGACGCGATGGACAGATTTTTTCCTTGATCGCAAGGCGATAGGGACCAGAAACTTTTCTTCTTTTTTCTGCTGCGATGCTAGGCAGGCTGTCTTGTTCGCTAGCCAACGAAACATCAAATTGAAGATTTTGTCTTACTACAACCATTTGAAAAGAAGGCAACAACTTACAAATCAATCCTAATGACATCAATTGCAATCTAAGCTATTTCCCCATGGAAATTAACTAAAAAACACACAAACACTCGCATTATGACTATAAAACTGAGTAACGGTATACATATGACCATGAGTCAACAACGTCCTAGTAGTTCATCATATGATCAAAACCCTACGATTTATAATGATAATCCTCTAATCTTTAGAAGAAGAAAGCAAAACCCAGCCCCTCAGCTACACCACTTATCTCAGAATAAGAATGTAACATCCCAATTTTTGATACCTTGTTATTAGAATTATGTTTTAATAAAAAGGTATTTTTATTGGTGTGTTAATAAGATCTTTTAGATTATTGTTTTAGTGAAAACTAGGGTTTTTGAGAACAGGAGGCTCGCTAATTGAGTAAGGCTCACTAATTGGAATGTTCTCTCCAGCACCTCCTGACAGAAAGGACATGTGCCATGTCGGGGTGGGGCAGTGAAGGCACCAACTTTTGCTAAGCGAGGAGTAGACTGACAGACTTACAAAGGCATAGAAGAGAGTGTCTAGGAATACCGTCAAGGACTGGTTAACATTTAGGAATATTGTGTGTTTGTGATTGAGATGATTGTCGCAAGTGTTGAGATTTTCAAGTTATGAAACATGTATTTAACAGTAAAATTAGAAGAGAGTGTCATGCATATCACATAGAATAGTTGTCAGAAGGAATCTAGAAGTAATGTGTAAAGAGATGAGTTAACCTAGATTGTGATGTGATGGTTGTACGAGATCATTACCTAAGTATATAAGAAACATGTTAGATAAGAATGAAATTCATATAGATTGCATTTGTTTTGTAAGGACCGCTGTTGTATGTATGGGCATATGAGGTCGACCCCAACCAGTATTCTTAAAGCATAATATATTTTTTATTTGACTAGATACGGTAACACTAAAATTAGGTTACTCAGATCAGTTGGTGAGGTATGACTTATAACATCCAGACTTCGCTGTGACTATCGAATAATGTTCTGAAAACGTTGGAGGCATCAGTTTGTGGCCAGAACTAGAGTCTAGTGTATAGAGATATACATCGAGTCGAAAGTTATAAAGAAAAGAACATAGGATGGACTGCATAACATGTTTACATACTATTTATAGCTCTGATCCCATTTTTTGGATTTATACATGTCTCTTAGCCCCTGTTTTCTATGTATTCTTATATATATATATATATATGTATGTATGTTGGGATTAGACCTACCGGAAGAAGTACGAGAAGATGTCTCGGGAGATTATTGTAGAGTATGTTCCTTTTCCCAAGAGCGATGAGAGGTGGTAAGATCTCCAAATCCTTTACAAGGACCGATAGGGAACTAGCTAGGGAAATTGAAGCTGGATGGAGCAAGACGATCTACATAGGGGGGTTTGAATTGTGTTGACGGCTTTTATTATCTTTTTCTTTGATGATAAAACTATGTTTACCACCAAATTATTTAACTTTGTGTTAAAATAAGTTACTAGAAAATGTAGTTAAACCGTAGTGAACAGAACAATATAAAAAACAGAAAGGATAAGAGAAATATACAAAGTTGGATTATCCTAGTTCACAATAACTGTTGCTACATCTAATCCACATGTTACGAAGTGATTCTGCCTTCTTCACTTGAAGGTATTAATCCATGAAAACCAAGTAATATTTATATGCCTCTCCAAGAAACCAGTGTATTCTTTCTTCACACCTCACCAGGTTTTAGAGTTTTCTTTACCTGCCTCTCTAGGCTAGTCCACTAGAGACCTCTCTAGTCTTTTCAGCATCCTGACAACTACCGTTGGGGAACCATCTATTGTTTCTACGAGCCTCACCAGGCTCAGGAGTATTCTAGCCTCTCCAGGAAACAATGTATTATTTCTTCAAGCCTTATCAGGCTCTAGAAAATTATCGCCTCTCCACGCAACCAAGTGTTTACCTATCTCTCAAGACTGCTTCACAAAAGTGAAATGCCACTACCAGATTACAACAACTTGAGTTTGTATCTGAGTGATAAAAAGTCATTACATAGGATTCTAAACTCTCTAAGAGAGGATATTAAAATTTCAAATCTTAAATGTTCACTCCCTTTTTTACATATTTCATTTTTTTGAACACACCATTTTCTTTTTTCTCTTTTCCATAGATGTTCGATGTGAAAAATCTCAAGATGACTAAGTCATTGGATATTCAATGAATCCGACTTAGTTATTTCTCTCAACCTTACTTTGGTCATTTTTCCAACAGACCGACAACCTCTTTCATTCAAAGGAACTTCTTTAAATAGAGAAGAGATCATTACCGTTGAGAAAAGGGTCAGTGTACAACTAGCAGTTGGAATGGATAAGGTTATATCCCGGTTGTATTGTACTTGAGATAGAGATAGAGATAGAGAGAGAGAGAGAGAGAGATAGAGAGAGAGAGAGAGAGAGAGAGCTACTAGTCGTTTACTACTCTACAGGCTAAGCTTCTTAGAGAATGTTGAGTCATCATATATTTTAGATGATTTGATGATAGCGTCTCTTTAACTAGTCTTGATGATCAGAAGATGATGTGACCTTTAGATTCTTTGATCCTCAAACTCCTTTTGCATTATGCTTTTTTGGTGAATGCATTAAGCGCATAAGCAGATGCTTTCTCCTTATTTCAACAAGGCTTGACAACATACTTCTTGTATAGCGAAGGCTTGTTGAGATATCTTCAAAAAATGTCTTCAAGACCAGATGTTTTTGGCTTCTTCAGCAAAGTCACTCATTGACTTCATGCATCACCTATAGTAGACTTGATGATGAACTCTAACTTGACGCTCTCTGCATAGCAGATCCGAGCAGCAATTTGGTCATCTTTGACTATGCCAGCCCTCCCATTGGGTACGGGGTATTTGATGCACAAGTGGGGAAAGTACACCACGACCATGAGAGCATTGGGAGCTAGTCTTCCCATGATGATATTGTATGATGATGTTGACCCGATCACCATATATTTGAGAATGACTATTGTGGCACTTCCATCCTCCCCAAAAGTGCTTCGGATGTTTAGGTGATTGCAAACTTCCACATGATCGCTTGAGAAGCCGACTAAAGTGCCCGTGTATGGCTTTAGCAACTCGGTCGACAATTCAATCTCTTCAAAACACCCCCAATAGATTACTTTATTTGAGCTTCCTCGATCAATCAGTACTCTGACCACTTTGAAACCGCTGGTGGTGATTGAGATTACCACCAGATCATCTGAGTGGGGTCGATCTCCCCCAAAATCCTCGATATTGAATGCTATCATCGAGTACTCTAGCACAACAAGGTCAACATCTAAGTCTTGAATGGACATAATATAACAGACATACCTTTTCCTTGACATGAATGATGATCCTCCTTACGAGTTCCTCTGTTTGCTTTTTCGTGCTCATCTTTTTCTTCGTATTTCCCTCGACTCCGGTATCTTCCCCTTTTTCATAGGGTTTAGCATATTTCTTGACTTGGCCTCTTTTGGATGAGCTCCTCGATATGCTTCTTCAAAGTTCAGCAGTCGTCAATCGTATGTCCATTCGTTTGATGGTACCTACAATATGCATCTGTATTCCTTCCCATCGTTCCTACGAAAGGGGACGGTTGCTTCAGCATTCCTTTTTTTTTATAGCTTTGTTGAGGATTACCGGGAGCTTAGTGTTGAGAGGACAGCATGTGACCTCTAGACTCGATCGGGAAGGACGGTTCGTCGAATGGTTACCCTTATCACGCCTCCGAGAAGAGTGAGGTTGGTCACGTACCTCTAATCGATCGTTCAGATAGTCATGTTTCTTTTTTTCTTTCTCATCCCTCTCCTTCTTTCCAGCAGCGGTCGCCTCAACATCAATGTGTTTGTCAGCTCGCACCCTTACTTCATTCATGGTTCGTGGCTTCCGTATTGCTAGTGCATCATCGAATCTTCCATTTTTTAGGCCCTTCATGGATGCGGCCACAAAAAGATTCTCCTCTGGTTCCTCCACTAACAAGGTTGCCTTGTTAAACCAATCTAAGAATCCTTTAAGGGGTTCCTCAGGCCGTTGGCGCAGATTAAACAGGTCTGCCAGTTCAACCTGCTTCTTTTTGTTGGCCAAGATATGTTGGACGAATCGGTTAGCCAAATCATAGAAACCGGAGACCGAGTGAGGTGGCAAGAACTTAAACCATTTGAGTGCTAAATCTGGCAATGTGCCGACGAACATCTTGCAACTGATGACATCATTTCCACCACTGATAAACATATGAGTCTGAAATGCATTCACGTGACTTTGACGGTCACTAGTTCCGTCGTACACTCCAATGAGGGGATCTCCTTCAATAATCGTTGAAAGTATTTGAGAGGAATATTGGTGGCCTCCATTACTTGAGTGACACTTCGCATCTCAGCCAGCTATTCCTGCAGCTCTCTTCCCTCGCCTCCATTCCTTGGGTGTGAAAGCATTGTTCTTCATTCCATCGTTCATGTACTATATTTTGGGCCTGTAGAGTTTGTAATACAACGAGCAATTCATCATCTCGTGGAACACCACTATTGGCAGTTGATCCAGTTTCTCCTCTGCGAGTATTCACCATCGTGATTCAATGAAAAGAAGGTCGATATATAGTGGTGTGGTTTAGGATATCATTTCACCAGGCCCTATGGTGGGCGCCATTGTTCTGGTCTATTTAGTCTATGACCGAACACAAATCATAAGATTATGAGTAAAAGTATATGGTATGAATAGTTTGTCCTTCCATTAGCCCCGATGGCAAATTATATAGTAAAAATCCATATTCAATGATAATAATTACAAGAATAGTTATTGCAGCCATTACAAAGGAACAGAGCGCTGAAATGTGGGATCCCATAGTTAATGCCATGTTAACCGTTACGAAGAGGAAAGGAAGTCCGATCAATATATGATAAGCTAGGTTGAGTCGTCCGGCCAAAGGGTAAGTCAAGTGAGTCGCTCGATTCCCAGGTGGAAATGATCCAGCGAATTAGAGAATACCAGCCAGTCTAGTTTGGAACAATAATAGCCTTCTTTTGGAAATATAGAAGTTATAAATTTATGTTAAATTCTTCACCATGAATAATAGATGCACATATAATAACTAGATTAGCAATTGTGGATCAGGCAAGTTTTGATCCTTTCAGTTCTTTGCTGTTCACAAATTCCAGTAACATGTGGAATGATTGAGGCAATGGTGGAAAACAGCCGTTGAGTACAGATCCATGGTTTGGTGGCTTATTCATTTGCTCCATAATTGAATTAAGGTTCCTCTTCGTATTAGCAGCAGAAGTTTTCAATGTCCTGATGAATCGAGCTGTGAGGCTCAGGGTGTTTGAGGGAATCAAGGTAGGTGTGGAGGAGGTCTGCATATCCCATCTCCAATTTGCGGAGGACACATTAGTATTTTGCCCAGCAAAAAAACCAAATGGTTGATTAATTAGAGGAGAATCATGGACTGCTTCCACCTTATCTCTAGTCTAAAGGTCAATTTAGCGAAATCAGGTTTAATCATTCTTTGGAAATCAGAATGTTGGGCTAAGAACATAGCAGACAAATTGGGATGTCAAATAGTTTCACTCCCAACAAGGTACTTGGGTATACCTCTAGAGGCCAACCCAAATAATCTAGCAACCTGGGAGCCGGTCCTAATGAAAATCCAACAGAAGCTGGCCCCTTGGAAAGCAAAACTCCTATCCAGGGCTAGTAGGGTTGTCCTCATTAGGTCGGTTCTCAACAGTCTCCCCCTCTACTACATGAGCCTGTACAAGATCCCCAAAGGTGTAATCAAGAAAATTATCCAACTACAACGCCAATTCTTCTGGCAAGGCAATGGTAAGGGAAGAGGCCTCCTGCTAATTAAGTGGTCCATTATCCAAAAACCAAAAAAATGCGGTGAGCTTGGGATTAGGAACCTGGCAATAAAAAATGCTGCCCTACTATTTAGATGGTGGTGGCGTTTCTCTGAGGAGGGCAACCCCCTCTGGAAGAGAACTATTTGCTCCAACCACAGACTAAATCCAGATGAGGCAATCATCAACCAACAAGGTAAAGGGATCATTGCTAGCACTTGGAGAAATATTGCAGAGGTGGCAACATGGGATGAAAAGATAGAAAAAGTGATCACTGATGGTTGGTGCAAGAGAATGGAAGAAGGGAGAAATACAAAATTCTGGCACGAAACCTGGATTGGGACAATTCCCTTAAGACTCAAGTTCCCGAGACTTTACTCTATATCCCTCCAAAAGGATGAAAATATTGCGAATATGGGGTTTTGGAATGGTCTCCGATGGCAATGGAACCTTGTTTGGAGAAGGAGCCTCTTTCAGTGGGAATTAGAGCTTGTTGAATCCCCCATGGCTGACCTCCAAGAAGTGCATCTGTCAAAGCTCACAAGAGACAAAACTTGGTGGCATTTTAATTTGAGAGGAGGCTACTCAGTAAAATCCTTTGTCAGAGCATGGTGGAGGGAGGAATCTAAAAATGAAAGTAGGAAGGTGATGTGGAAAGGTCTTTCCCCTCCCCGAGCAGAACTGCTTGTGTGGTTCAAGGAAAGCTCAACACTAGGAGCAGACTGAGAAAACTAAACTTGCTAGGTCCAAATGAGGATATCTTCCTGTTCTGCAATGCCAGTGAAGAAACAATCCAACATGTTTTCCTACACTGCATGTATTCATGGCGGGTATGGGCGGGAGTTTTGAATTGGTGGAACATTCAGCTCCATATCGCGGCAAACTGAGAACAATGGTTTGAAGTATGGTGTGGAGCAATTGAAGGAACCTTCCGTAAGAAGTTGTTGACCTCGCTAGTGTATGTGGTCCTTTGGTCCATTTGGCACATGAGAAATAGGGTGGTGTTCGAAAAGGACAAGATAGACTGGGACCAAGAGATCTACCAACTAACACTACAAGAAAAATTGGATTTTTTGGCAGGCAAAATCCGCCGGGAAAGGCAAAAATCCGCCGAAAATGTGGACTTCCAGCGGATTTTTGGCGCCGGTAGCCAGCTCGCAGCAAACGTTTTCCGGCAGATTATCCGCCGGAAATTTCCGGCGGCTTTTGTGGCGCCGAAAAATCCACCGGAAATTTCCGGAGGATAATCCGCCGGAAAAGCCGGAAAAAAAATACGCAAAACATTACCGGCGGATTATCCCCCGGAAAAACCCCTTTTTTTTTAAAAAATATCCGCCGGAAATCCCTTTAATCCGCCGGAAAAACCGTTCTTTTTTTTAAAAACGCCGGAAATTAATTTTTCTTTTATTTAAAAAATTAATATTATTTTATTAAAAACTTTAATTAATTATTTTATTAAAAACTTTAAATATTGATAATAAAATAAAAGTTAATAATTAATTTAATAATTAATTAATTAATTTACTAATTAAACAAATAAAAATTAGGAATGAAAATTAATAATTAATTTAAATAAAACAACAACAAAAATATCCATACAACAAAATAAAATAATTCAAAGCTATTGGGGTGGCTGCTGATCTGACTCATCACCATGATAATAGGTATCATCTGATGCAAGAAAAGCACTAATCGCATCGATATTAAGATCGATGTTTGAGTTGGCAGCTAGGGTGACCGCTGCGGGGGGTGCCGGTATGGCTGGTTTGGCTGGTGGGGTGACTTCTTTGTGTTAACCATGCAAATCGGACACGCCATCTTACCATGTGTCCCCCATCCAGACAACATTCCATAGGCAGGAAAGTCATTAATGGTCCACATCAAAGCCGCCCTCATCACAAAATTTTGTTTGCGTGCTGCATCATAAGTTAAAACACCATTCCACAACCTTTTTCGGTCATCAGTCAAAGGTTGCAAATATATGTCAATACCAGCTGTTGGATTACTTGGCCCAGGAATAATAGAATTTAAAAACATGTATGGTTTAGACATACACATTTCTGGAGGAAGTTGTATGGAGTAACAATAACTGGCCAACATGAATATGGTGTTGCCGAGGCTTGAATATATGGTGTGAAACCATCAGAGCATAAACCAAGCCAAACATTGCGTGGATCACTAGCAAAATCTGGATTAACACGATCAAAATGCTTCCAAGCTTCACCATTAGATGGGTGACGTAATTCACCAGAATTATTTCTATTTTGATGGTGCCACGTCATTTTACCCGCGGTCTCCATTGAAGTAAACATCCTCTGTAGCCTTGGTATAAGCGGCAGATAGAACATTTCTTTTCGTGGAACCGGTTTGCCTCTGCTCATCCCTTTCCTACTGACACGATAGTGTGGCTCTCCACACAAATTGCATTCCGACAACCCTCCATCATTTATGCCAAACTCATTGTTATAATAGAGCATGCAACCAGACACACAACAATCAATTCTTTTAGATTTTAAGCCAAGCTTCGATACCAGTCTTTTAGCTTCATAATAACTTTGCGGCAAAAGCCCTCTAATGGGGGTTGCATCCAACATCATTTTGGTCATATATTCCATGCACAACTCAGCAACATTAAATTGAGACTTAAGACCCAACAACCAAACACACATTGATAATTTTGAGTCTTTAGATCCTTCAAATAATGGTTTATTTGTCTCACTCAAATACATGTAAAACCTTTAAGCTTCCTCATTTGGAACTTCTTCAGCATCATATTCTGGTTCTTCAAAATCCAAATTTACTCCAACAGCGTCAGATATCATTCCCTGATAAACATCTAACAGTTGTATAATTTGGCCTGCAGATGTCGTAGACGTCGCTGGATCACTACTTGATGTGGGAGCTACTACTTCAACCGGAACATTAACCGTAGAAACTGCAGCTACCCCTGGTTTTGTACAAATCAAGTCTAACTTCTTCTTCATTTTTTATAAACCGAAATGAACATTTCAAGCACGGGCATCTAATTCCGCCTTGTCTCGCAAATTCTTCATGACACTTAGCACAAAAAATAAACTCTTCTACTCCTTCTACAAAACGTCGCTTTAAACCGGATCTTCCAGGAAACAATCGACCATACATCCAACTACGATCCATACTTTCAAGATCTATGTACTACACTACGATGTAAATCAAATAAACTATCAAATATTACTTTTTGATATATATTGATATATTAATTACTATCAAATAAATTCGGGTTTTTGGTTTTTAGTCCCCCATGACTTTAATATATCGCTTCATGAATTTTAATAGGGTTTTTATGACATTTTATAAGCGTTATTAAAAGTCACCAAGGACTAAAAGAAAAAATCTAAATTTTACGGTGACCAAAAGTTGGTAAAATTTTTTGAGACACTAAAAACAAAAAATCCATATATATATACTTTATTTTGATATATCAATAAACTATCAATTACTATCAAATAAACTATCAAATAAACTATCAATTACAAAGTAAATGAAATAAACTATCAAATATTACTTTTTGATATATTGATATATTAATTACTTTATTTTTTATAAACTAATATATTATAATATTAATATTAATATATTATAATATTTTATAGACTAATAAAATCAAATAACGTTTTATACCAACTAATGACTTTGATAACTAACCGTAGTGAAGAGATGGCTCTGACTTGAAGCGTATTCCCAACTCAGACAAAGAGGTAAAAAGAGGAAACCAAACTCAAACAATACCTAAACAAACAACACCACAATTAGTAACTAAATCATATTATAAAACAATTCATAAACAAAAACTATTAACTCATGTTACAAACATACCATAGATTGAAGAGATTTGCCAAAGAGAGAAAGATTTAGTAGAGAGAATAAGAGAATTCGTAGGGAGGAAGAGAGGAATTTCAAGAAGAGATTTAGTAGAGAGAAGAAGAAAATTCGTAGGGGTGTGAAGAAGAAGTGTGGAGAAGAGATTTATATAGGAAGATAGGAAGAAGAGAAACGAAACGGTCAAATATTCACAAATACGCCGCAAATGTCATCTACCGGCGGATTTAATATATTTTCGGCAGATCAGGGAGTTTCCGGCGGATTTTAAAGGCTTACCGGCGGATTTTTAAAAATTAAATCTCCCGCATTTTTTGAAAATATCCGCCGGAAATGACGTTTCCGGCGGATTTTAGTCGGGTTGTCATTTTCGGCGGATTTCTATGCATTTTCGGCGGATTTTCAAATTTCAATTTTCGCGCTTCTTTAAAGAATCCGCCGGAAATGACCTTACCGGCGGATTTTGTTTTTTAAAAAAAAAAATTCTTAAACATAAAATCCGCCGGAAATACCTTAAAATCCACCGGAAATGTTGTGGAGGAAAAAGAACTGCCAGAAAATCCAAACGATCCGCCGGCCTAAAATCCGCCGGAAATGTTTCGGCGGATAAAAATCCGCCGGAAAGTCCTGGCCGGAAAAATCAATTATTCTTGTAGTGTAAGGTTAAGGCTGAGTTTTTGGATGAAGGGTTGGGAACCCGACTGTCCGTATAACCCAAGCGAAGTAGTATCAAACCTTGAGGGGGTGGCTTCGTGGAAAAGAGCCCCAAGATCACGTGAATTAACACAGTGGCAGCCCCCACCCGTGAATACATGGAAATGGAATGTAGATGGATCCGCTAAAGGTAAGCCAGGCCCGGCAGGCATAGGTGGGGTGTTGAGCGATGACAAGGGCTGCATCCTTGCAGAATTTGCAGCCTCAGTTGGAGTCAGGGATTCCAACGAAGCGTAGTTCATGGCAATTGTCTTTGCTCTTGAAATTTCAATTGAAAAGGATTGGCTTAAGGAGGGTAGTTTAATAGTAGAATCGGATTCCAAAGTAGCGCTAACCTGGGTAAGAGCCACTTTCCCATGGAATTTACGGTTCTGCTGTAATAAGCTGACAAATCTTCTTTATCTCTTAAAAAAACGTCACATTCATCCATCGAACTAGGGAATCAAACCATTTTGCAGACAACCTCGCGAAGGAAGGGGCTTCCCTAGAGGGGCTTTGGGTGAAATGGTCTAGATGAGTGTGAGGCGATATTTTGGTTGTTCTTGGCCTGAGTGTGCGGGAGTAATTTACCTTGCTTGTAACCCAGAAGGGACTCGTAGTGCCCTCCCTTCTATTAGATAGGTGTTTCCACCTTCTGGGGTATCCGACTTATCTCACAGTCGCCGCTGGGCCAAGCCACCTTCGTACATATTGTGTTAGTTTTGCTAGTTACCGTCTAAGTCGAGGTCCATGCTCACAAGGCTCATCTGACCTTTCCATTTTTGCCCTTGCCATCCTTGTTTGCTTGCTTTTTTTGTTGTTTTTCCTCCCTTGCAGGTGCTCTTCATCTGTTTGCGTCAATGGGGGGAGAAAGCAACTTCTGGTGTGTCATGTGGTGGCTTGAGGCTTGAGCCCAAGTGCATGGTCTATTTTGGTGTCACTATTGCTACAGAGCTTAGTTTTCACCATTTCAGGGAGTAGTGGTTTGATAGTAGGAGAGCGACACCATCTTAGATGTGCATTATGATGTTAGCTATATCATATTTGACGACCTTTGTTTGTTTTATACAATTTTCTGGTTGTGTATTGCTAGACCAAAAAGCTGATGTTGCCTTTCACTGTTCAAATATTGGTCTCGGTGATGGTGCATCACTTGGTTTTGGCCATTTTGTTCTAACAGGTGATTTTGGATCTACATGGTTTGAATATCAACTTGCATCCAAATGTTCCGGCTTGGTGTGTGAACGTCATTGTGCTATGGTGCATTGGTGTCTCGGAAGGCTGAAAATTAAGTTCAGATGTTTTGCGTCTATCAAATTGTGTCGTGACGACGGTCGTGGCTGTTCCAATAATTAAAAATAGCAATTAATTGTGTTGTCTTGAACTATACCTCGAGTAAGCACAAGGTCGCATCAGAAGTGTTGTATCGGGTGTGATTGTAGGTGTACTGCTATTCGGCTTGCATTTGCTATCTTGGTGGCCTTGTCATTATCATATGTTTAGACATGTTGCTGATATACGAGCCAATCAGTTTTGGGGTGCTTCCAAATAGATAGTAGTTGCTTGTAGCTTTTACTTTCCATGTATCTTTTCTAGTTTTTTAGTCCGAGTTAGGATTTTGAGCTTGTTTCGGGTTGTGAGCCGTCTCTCTAGGATTTTGGAGCTTCTCACCCATGTATTTAAAGTGCTTTGAACTCGGTGTATTTTTCTCCTCTTAGCTTCCAGCACATGATTGGGCGCCCTCTCAAACCCTTCATAGAAAATGAGGGGAGTATGTGTTAATGATGCTGAGCTAATTGGCTTCTTCTTTTTAATATTATAAATGAATTATCGAGAAAAAAAATGTAGAACATAATAGAAAAAAAACATCGATTATTAAAGTCAACTTGCATTTTTTCTTGGCATGTGGTTGAGGCGAATGGGTAAGTGGAGCTTTATTCTAAAGTTGTGCCTCTTGGGACAAATTAAACTTGTATCTTTTACAATTAGGTTGTTTTAAGAGGATGATTAGTTTATTTTTGTCGTCTCTATAATTTGATTGATGATAAAAATCTTACTATGAACTCTTCGATGGATTATAAAGTTAACTTTTGATTATTTTTGAGAAAAACTTTCAAAATTAAATAAACTTTTAAAATTTGACAAGTACGTTAGTGGCCCAAAATTTTCTTCGGCTGATTACCTCATTGATTTTAATTAAAATCAATGGTGTTGGAATATTTTTGGGTGGGAATGATGCTGCAACCAAAAAGAAAAAACAAATATAAAAAATCATAAGTTCAAATAAAGTTGAATAACATGTAAAATAAATAACAAGAAGAAGGTAAATTCATCATCGCGCAAGACTCTAAGGCGTGTGTAAATACTAAGCTCTAGGTGCGATTCACCCCCACCAATCACTCTAGTTTGGATGCAATGGATGACCAGCAAATCTCTTTCAAGATTCAATGGAGTTCCTTGACATGATTTGCACACTCACACCAAGCATGTCGTCATAAGTATTTACAGAACAATATTTCTCTAACTTCAATTTGAGCATATGAAAAGAAATAGAATGATGTGGAATATTGAATTTGGCAGAGTTTTGTTTTAGATATATGTGATAGATGTATAAACATGCATTGTGATAGCAAGGACAGTATTGTACTTATATTGTAACAGTAAGGGCAGAATAGTCTCTGCACTGTACTCATATATAAATAACTGTATCAGTGTCATCAAAACAAAATATTCAATGAATAACTACTTTACCTTTGATCTGTTATACCAGTTTCACTCTGTTCAGTTACCTTCTAGCATGGTATCAATCGCATTTTCTGGTCCTGGAGCCTGATTCGCTCTCTCTCTTCCGCTTCGTTGCTTCGTTCATCATCTTCCATCACCATGACTACGCCGGAACCGTCGGTGGTTACGCCAACACCAAGCTCGCCTGCTCAGATTTTCCAATCGAATTCTTCATCCACTCATTTCATCACTGGACCAAAATTGTCCTTGAAATTGGATGACAAGAACTTCCTATTGTGGAATCAACAGGTTTCTGGTGTTGTCGCTACGCACAAGTTGCATCGGTTACTTGTGAACCCTAAAATTCCGCCCAAATTCAATTCTGTTGATGATGAACGCAACAACAAGGTCTCTGAAGATTACGACAGGTGGATCGTTCAAGATCAAGCTCTGTTCACATGGATCCTCTCTACTCTAACCGATTCCGTTCTTCCCCGAGTGTTGCACTGCACACATGCGTTCCAGGTTTGGGATACTATCCACAAACACTTTCTTGCTCATCTGAAGGCGAAGAATCGTCAACTACGTTCTGAGCTCAAAAGCACGAAGAAAGGAACGCGGAGCATTGCTGAGTATTTCGCTAGGGTTCGTGCGATCGCTAGCTCACTCGCTGCGGTAGGTGATGTCGTTTCTGAATCGGATCTGGTTGATGTCATCCTCGACGGTTTACCTGAGGAGTACAATTCGATTGTCCTGATGGCCTTCACCAAACCAGATGCGTTAGATCTTATGGAGCTTGAGTCACTCCTTCTTGTACAAGAAGCGCAACTGGACAAGTTCCGTCAAGAGCTTGCTACTCCGGCGGTCACTGCTAATCTAGCTCACACCTCACCTCGCGGTGGTCACTCTGGACGTTTCTCTGGCCGTGGTCGTGGCCGATATTCTCGTGGCCGTGGTCGAGGCCGTGCTCGTGGAGGTCCTCCTCGACCTACATGTCAAGTTTGTGGCAAGCAGGGACACATTGCCATTGACTGCTGGCATCAATTCGATGAAAGCTACTGTGAAGCTCCTACTCTATCTGCTGGTGTGGAAAACAAATCAGCTACAGAAGCTTCGCACGATGAGAACAATTCCAAAGCAACTGCTAATACTGCTGTCACTTCACCTCAGGTGTACTCTGCTTTCACTAACTATGAGCCTTCTGCCAGTGCTTCTATAGTGGTTCCAGAAGATCTCCAAGGACAAGGTTGGTATATGGATACTTGTGCTTCCATTAGCATTACAGCACACTCCACTTATTTACACCATAGCACCACTTACACTGGACCTGAGAGGGTCACTATGGGCAATGGACACTGTTCCTTAATCCAAGCCATAGGTTCCACCACCTTACACACTACCACTAATTCTAAGTTATCCTTCAAACTTAACACTATCCTTCATGTACCTAATGCTACACGTAATTTAATTGCAGTAGGACAATTCTGTGCTGATAATAATGTCTTTGTTGAGTTTAACTCATCTGTGTGCCTTGTTAAATGTCAGGTTTCTAAGCTTAAATTCTTTAGGCTTAAATATATGTTCAGCCCCTGCAAATATGGCCAAAATCCATTTAAGCCCCTGCAACTTTTTTTTTTAAAATGACCCTTGCAAATATTAAGCATTTGCGGTTAAGCGCCTCGGTCAATTTTCAATCAAAAAAAGCATAAAAAAGCTGACGTGGCTCACCACTGCCACGTGGCACTGACATGTGTCACGTCAGCAACCAATGGGTGGCTGCCACGTGGCGCTCAAATGGCAATGTTTAGTGAAATTGTTACTAAAAAATTGAACATTGTGGGAAATATGGGTGTTGAACTCGTGACTCCTAAGGTAGACACACTGACTGATACCACAGAAACACAATATTTCTTGTGAATATTAAGCCATCTGCTGATATATATATTAACTAAAAACATATTAATTTAAAAAAAAAAGGAAATTAATCTTCCAGATCCGAAACCGGTTCATCATTCCAAATTCACCATTCCACTTCAACCTTCAAACAACAAAACCTGCAAACGAAATTGAAACATTCAACCTTCAAATGCAACCTTCAAGTCTGCAGAAAATCGAATCTGAGAAAACGAAAATGGAAAAAATGGAGAAGAATATCTCGTTTTTATTTTCTTCTTTTTTTCATTAGATGATGATGATAACGAAATTCTGAATCGAATATGAAGTAACGAAATTAAAAACGAATCGAAACCCACATTTGTTTCCATTTTCGAAATCGAAACCTAGAACTGGTGGAAGATGAAGAACGGGTGGAAGATGAAGAATTGGTTCGTTTGCAGATCTAATTCGTTTTTGTTGAATAGTTGTTGGTCTTCATCTTCCTAATCTGCAACCATGAAAAACAAAGAAGAGAAACCAAAACCCATAAACAAATAAATCGTTTGCATTGAGATCTGGAAGATTAATTTCCTTTTTTGATTAATCGTTTGTGTTGAGAACTGGAATGATGAATCGTGTTTCAGATCTGGAAAATTAATTTCCTTTTTTGATTTTTTTTAAAATTATTTAGTTTTGAAGTAATATATCAGCAGATGGTCAAGTATTCACAAGAAATAATGTGGCTTAGTGGTCAGGAGTTCAATATCTATGGTCCACATAATGTTTAATTTTTGGTCCACATAATGTTTAATCCTGGTTCCCTTTTTTCAATCCCAACTTGATTATCAACATTACCAACATATAAAAAAACAAAACAAAGAAAGCACAATCTTCTCAACTTCCAACTAATAATGTTATGTTGCTAGTGTATTGCAACAAAAAGCCTCAAGCTAGTACCTCCTTTTAACAACAGACAAAGGCAAAGGCATTGTTTGTTTGGCCCACAAAACTCACAACTGGGTCCAAGCAAAAGCAACAGGGCTCCTAACTTGGTGCCGTAAATTGCTCCACATAATGCTCCCAAATCCAGATCTAGCAGTACCCTCGGCACCTTTCTTGGACACAAAGGTCACTGTATACCTTAGCCTTTCTCCTACTTTCTTGAACACAAGCCTGGTGGGTTTCACTGTTATCACCACAGTGGATGGCCCGTCGACAGCTACATTGTATACAGAGTTGGCCTCGCCAACGTTCTTCAAGATACGGGTGTATCTCACAACCCTCTTGCCTGCAAACACAATAGAGAAAGAAGGGTAATTCAATTGACCAGGATCAGAGAATTTCCAGGTACAATTGACTCCTTGGCGTTTAACAATGAGTTGAATTTGCTCAGGTTTGTAGTCCAAGGAACACAAGAATGAAATGTAATCCTTTGTTGAAGCATCATAGACAAGACCAGGTGATAATGCTTTCTGTGGGTTCACATGACCAGCACCATGTGCCCATGGAGTTGAAAATGCTCCACCTGCAGCATCACGAAGTGGTGACTTCGAGTTGTCGTGTGTGTATGCCGTTGTCATTAGTGCTGATTTGATCGCACTTGGACTCCAATCTGGATGTGCTGCTTTCAACAATGCAGCTAACCCACTTATGTGTGGACATGACATTGATGTCCCTGCAAGTAATTAATCACACAACAAACCAAAATCAGCAAAAACTCATAAAAACAACACTCATTAATTAATGTCAAGTACTTGCTTCTAAATTGCTGTTTCTGCAATAACAACTGTGCCAACAACATAAGGATTTTTGAGACCTCTCTGCAACTATATTGCTTTGCAACTGCAGTTTGCAATTGCAATTGGTCAAATTTGTCCGCAATGGTCTGCAGCCTAACAATTTTTTAGACCTATGCAACTACTACATTGCATTGCAAGTGCAGTTTGCAATTGCAATTGATCGCATTTATTCGCAATAGCCTAAAGTAACAATTTTTGAGACCTCAATTGGTCACATTTATTCACAATTGCCAGTAGCCCCACAATTTTTAAGGTAACAATTTTCAAAACCTTGGTGAGCGAGAGAAAAAATACCTGACATGATGTTGAATTTTGTTTTGCGAGTGTCTTCTACCAAACCAGAGGGCCCAATAGCTTCAGACCACGCGGCTAAGATATTCACACCAGGCCCAATAACATCAGGCTTTAGAATCTGCTTAGTTATCATATTGGGCCCACGAGAACTAAAAGCTGCCACAACAGGAGACGGTCTAACGTTCAAAACTGTACCACGGAAATCAAGCACAGCCGTTGGATTAGGATCCGATGCAACATACTCTCTAATCTGATCCCCAATAATTGCCCCCACTGCCACAGCCGGTAACAGGTGACTATCCGCCACTAACTCCTCCCCATTCGCCGCAGTATTCGCCAGTATCATCCCAATTCCACCGGCATCCCTCACAACCTTTCCCTTCTCAACACGCGAATTCAAACCCCTATCGCAAACCACCACTTTCCCACGAACAGTTGCCGGCTCAAGTGAACCGGGCATGCAAATACTCGCGGTTTGGTTCGATCCTTTATTATAAACCAAACCAACCGGTTTATTCCCCATTCCTTTTCCACTATAAAGAGAAACCCCAGCGAACCGTTTTTTATTACCAAGCGTAGCGTAAGCCGGAAAATCCCGGTCTAGCGTTCCGGCTCCAACTGTCATAATCCACGGTGCCACGTTGGCAAGCGAAGCTTTATTTGGACCACTGTTTCCGGCGGAGCACGAAACAAAGATCCCTCGTTCCACCGCAGAAAATGCTCCGATCGCGATGGTATCGCGAAAATAAGGAGCAGATCCACCCCCAAGCGAGAGAGAAAGCACATCGACACCGTCCTGAATAGCTTGGTCCATTCCGGCGAGAATATCAGAGGCCAAACAACCGTCGTTCCAGCAAACTTTATATGCCGCGACACGCGCTTGAGGCGCCATGCCTCTCGCAGTGCCACTAGCGTAACCAAGGAGACTAGCATTAACCACGTGAGACCCAGCGGCGGTGCTTGCCGTGTGGGTCCCATGGCCATCTCTATCGCGAGGCGAAACAGGCTCTTTGTTACTGTCACCGAAACTCATAGCCATGTGAAAGCCTTTAGAGAAGCTTCGAGCGCCGATGAGTTTTCTATTACAAAGTGAAGCGTCAAAATCGGCAGCGTTTTCACACTCACCACGCCACCGTGTAGGAATTTCCGGCATCCCAAAGTCGTTGAAACTCTGAGATTCAGGCCAAATTCCAGTATCGAGAACACCAATGATAACATCGTGAGATGCTTGGTCTAAATCTTGTGTTCTATGACCTTCCCATAAGCCAGTTTGAGTTTCGAGTCCAAGGAACTGTGGAGTTCGTGTAGTGTGGAGTTTGTAAACGGTGTCTTCGTAGACGCCTAAAACGTCGTCGGATCCGAGAAGTGTTTGGGCTTGTTCGTCGTTGAGAGTGGCGGCGAAACCGTTATAGGCGGTGGTGTATGAATAGAGAAGAGGGTCGGAAGTGGAATCTGAAGAATCCGTGGAAATAGAAAGGGATTGTAAACTAGCGGAGTACCAGTCATGGTGAGTAGGGTACACGGTAGGCTTATCGTGGTCCTTCATGTGAACTATGTATGTCTTTTTGGCTGAGACGGTTAGACATTGTAAAAGGAGGTGTACGAGAAAGAAGCAGGAGGTGTACACAGAAAAAGAACCCATAATGCGGGTTCAGAAAAGAAGAAAAGAAGGAATGAGAGAAGCAACAGATTTGTATTTTATTTTATGGTTAAAGAAAAGGTGAGGGGAATGGGGAGAAGGAGAAGAAATGGGAGTGGGAATGGGAGTGGATGTGGGAGTGTCAGATGAAATGAGGACATGGCAGATTTATAAGGAAGCTCTCTTGGGGTTGCTTAACGTGTTTTTTCTTTTTTAAAATTGTTTGCTTTAATTACCTTTTTTGCCATCATTTCGTTTCTTCCATAACCATGTGGTCGTCGGTGCCGTTACTTCTTCTGCTTCGCTTTTTGACTTCTCACTCGCCTTAAATATCGCGGGCTTTTATACTCTACTATCCGGTATTTCTTATACGACACAAAAGTTTGCATATTTGAATAATTGAATTTTTTTTACGAACACAAAAGCATCAAAAAAACACTACTTAGCATCGTACTTTATATATTTCGTTTTGAAATGAATTTTTTTCACCAAACCGATCACTGAGGAACAAACTCTGCGTGTTCGAATAGTTAAAAAAAATTGATATTGAGAAATAAACTTTGAGTATTTGAACGGTTAATTTTTTTCAAACACTAAAGTAACTCAAAACGCAATGCTTAGCATCACACTTTATGTATTTTGTCACAAAATTATATTTTTTTTTCACCAAACCGGTCTTTTAGGAACAAATTTTGCATATTTGAATACTTGAATATTTTTCCAAACACTAAAGCATCAAAAAACATACTATGGCGATCACTTAAGCATCAAAAACCGCACTTAGCATCGTAGTTTACATAAATATGTTATGAAATTTTTTCTTCACCAAACGGGTTATTGATGAACAAACTATGCCTATTTGAACAGTTAATTTTTTCCGACTACTTAAGTACCCCAAAATACACTGTTTTGCATTGCTATTTCCTTTCAACAAACTTTGCGTATATGAACAACTAAATTTCTTTTTAGACTCTAACTCAAAACACACCGACTAACATCACACTTTACATAATTTATCACAAAATTAATTTTTATTTGTCACCAATCCAACTATCGAGAAACAAATTACACGTATTTATAGATCCTATTTTTTCCCCTAAATTTTAGTTTACTCTTAAATATTAAAAAAAAGATAAAGAAAAAAATGAGGAAAATGAGAGGGAGGATATAAAAAAATAGAGGGTAGGGGGTGGGGTAGGGGTAGGGGAGGGGGTGGGGGTGGGGGGTAGGAGTGGGAGGGGATGGGAGTCTTGGCGCCAAATGGAGCTCAAGACTCCACAAGATTTATATATAAGATAAGATAAGATAAGATAAGATAAGACGAGAGAAGAAGCTTTTATAAGCACTCTCTTCCCCTCTCTCACGTGTTGGGTTTCGCTCATTTTTAACATTATCAATTTGAAGAGGTGATAGTGATATAAAATTATGTGATTCATATAGTAAAAAATGCTAAATTAGAGAGATTAAATGATTATTAAGTATTAATATTCATGTTTTTCATAAAAATGGTGCTTCTAGAATGATGAAGCAAATCAAATCCCTCACCGGTAAATCATTAAATATGAGCGTAGGATGTAGCATAAAAATTTATCAACTGTTGAGATTTAATACTAGTTGATTCAATCTTAACCACTCATAGCATTTTAAACAATATTCTACTGTCAATTTTAGTGGTTCACCGGTGATAGATTTGATTTGCTCCATCCCCTTAGAAGCACTATAAAAAAATTACTAAAATTAATATTCCTAAAAAAAGTACTAACATTAACAATTAATAAATTAATAAATAAATTACATATAAGAAATGTGTGTCCATGACTAGGGATGGCAATTTCCACCCGAGCGTGGGGATCCCCACGGAGATTACCCCGAATGGGGCCCCGCGGGCGGGGAATTGTTTCCCGTTGGGATGGGGGAGAGCCATTTCGGGGACGGGGACGGGGACCTATCTCCCCGCCCCGCGGGGTCCCCGCCCCGAGCACTTTACATAAATACCCTTACTATAATATATATTATATTATATATGTTTGATTTTTTTGTCTTTTTAAGTATTTATTATTATTGACAAAACTCCACCTATTGGGTCACTGCCTATTTTTGTAGTTTTTTTGGGGTCCCCGTGGGAATCCGCAGGATTCGCAGGGATCTGCGGGGATGGGGGAGTAAAACTCCCCACGGCGGGGAACGGGGACGGGGGAACATTGGCGGGGATGGGGAGCGGGGGGGTACGTCCCGCCCCTGCCCCCCCCCCCCCCCCAATTGCCATTCCTATCCATGAGACTCAAATTTTATGAGCTCATTTTTTTTTCTCAAAAAAAGTGTGTTATGGACACGTTGGACTTGGAAGTGAGAGCCCGATCCACCCATCCATAGACCATCCATGGCAGTGACAGACTGACGGCACAACCAAGTTACCTAACCATCAACTAGCGTTGTGACCCGTGTGTTGCACGGGGTCAAAACTTTAGTGAATTACATAATTATTGTAATACTAAAATTTGTTGGGTAGATTGAAAATTATCACACAAATTAAAGGGAATTAGAAACCATCACAAAATTAAAGACAGAAAACATAGTCGCGATACATGTTATAATATTACAAATAAAAAGTTTAGAAATTCAAGAAAAACAACATTTGTAGAAAAGCACCGACACAACAAAATAACTTGAAGTTTGTATCATAATTATAAGAGAATTGGGTCCATTATTATAGATTAATGTTTAATGCAAAATCATGTTAATGTTACTCGAATGTTGCATAGAATGAAAAGAAGACAGTTAGTGACACAAATGAAATTGGTCCATTAAAATATAGACAACAAATGATAATCAAGTAAGTCATTATCACATTACATAAGATCTCAGGGAACAACACACTACACAACATGTCACTACCAAATCGGTTATTGAGGAAAGAACTTTGATTATTTGAACGGTTAATTTTTTTCCGAACACTTAAGTATCCCAAAACACGCTGCTTAGCATCACACTTTACGTATTTTGTCACGAAATTATATTTTTTTTTTCACCAAATCGATTATTGAGGAACAAACTTTGCATATTTGAATAGTTGAATTTTTTTACGAATATTAAAGTATCAAAAAACACATTACTTAGCATCACACTTTACATATTTTGTTTTGAATTTTTTTCACCAAACTGATTACTGGGAAACAAACTTTGCGAATTCAAACAGTTAAAAAAAAATTCGATATTGAAGAATGAACTTTGAATATTTGAACGGTTAATTTTTTTCGAACACTAAAATATGTCAAAACACGCGGCTTAGCATCACAATTTACGTATTTTGTCACGAAATTATATTTTTTTCACCAAACCAGATCGTTTATTGAGGCACAAACTTTGCATATTTGAATTGTTGAATTTTTTTACGAACACTAAAGCATTAAAAAACACACTACTTAGCATCACATTTTACATATTTTGTTTGGAATTTTTTTTCACCAAACTAATCACTAAGGAACAAACTTTGCGTATTCGAACAGTTAAAAAAAATCGATATTGAGGAATGAACTTTGTGTATTTAAACGGTTAATTTTTTTTAACACTAAAATATCTCAAAACATGCTACTTAGCATCACACTTTACGTATTTTGTCACGAAAATATATTATTTTTCACCAAAACATTTTGGAGGTTTGGCGCCAAAGGGGGGAGGGAGTGGGATGTTGGTGCCAAAATTAGGGAAGGGCCCACTTGGAGGACTCCCTAGGATTTAAATGTAGAGATAATTTTATCAAAAAACGATTCGGGATAGTAAATTTATCAAAAGAAAAACTCATGACAATAATATTAGCCAAAATATTGTCAAAAATAAAATATTAGCCAAAATAACAACCTGTGATTTTGCTGTAAACAAAAGACAACTTAAGATTTTTTTAATAACTTACGAATATTTTTAAGAAAAACTCATGACAATAATATTAGCCAAAATATTGTCAAAAATAAAATATTAGCCAAAATAACAACCTGTGATTTTGCTGTAAACAAAAGACAACTTAAGATTTTTTTAATAACTTACGAATATTTTTGTAATCATTGTCATAATCTTATTAGTATGTTTAATTAAATGTTTTTTTACAATAAATAATCATTATTATGTTTAATTAATCATATGCTACAATGTCCTGAGTTCGAATCCAGATTTGGGCATGCAGCAATGTTCAATTTCTTGAGGGAGAGTTTTGCCATCCATTGTAATCATACTCAGCTCGAGGGATTCATCTCTGCAGTTGCGCGCAGAGGATACCTGATTTATACCAAAAAATCATATGCTACAATCTTATTTTATTATATTATAATAACGTTATTTTGTAAATGTATGTATGTATGATGTGATATAATGGGAAAAATATAATGATACAAGTATAAATATATTAATATGTCCATTTATAGTTATTGAATACTTAATCATTTTATTTCCTCAAAAGCAAATAAAAGAGAAAAGGAACCAACACTGTTGGCCCAAAGGCTTAATCTACCTTGGGATACGGGGGTCGACCCGGTTCTCCTGGGTTCAATTCCAGCAGTGGATAAATTCGGTGTTGGCCACTGCGAAATTTGATCCTAAGCACGAACGGAGTTTAGTCTTTCGTTAAAAGTGTTGGGACACTCCGTGGATAAGCAATGGTCCATACCAAAAATAAAAGAGAAAAGGTGATTGTTCTGTACTGTGCTTCCGATCTTGATGATTGGTTCTTATGCAGTTAGTAGATGTTTTATCCTTGATTTTGTTTCTGTCTTAAGGTCTTGGGATGTTCGATGTTGTTCGATCTTGAGATGTCTGATGTTGTTCGATCTTGAGATGTCCGATGTTTGTTCGATCTTGAGATGTCCGATGTTGTTCGATCTCGAGATGTCCGATGTTGTTCGATCTTGAGATGTCCGATGTTGTTCCTGCAATAACACTCCGACGCTCAAGTCAGTATTTGAGTTAATGAGTATTATTTTGGAAAAAGTGCTTACCTTTTTGTGAGCATTGAATGCTGTATTTATAGATTTTGAGTGGTGTTTGCTTTGGTCGATTTGGGCCGTCCGATCTTGCAGAGTGATCTTGGCCATTGATGAATGGACCCTGTTTCTATGTAATGGGCCTCTGAATAATTGGGCCTTGCAGGATGTGTGAATAGCAGAATTTCTATTTACCATAACAGTGGCCCCCCAAGTCTGGTCGCTTTGAGGAGCGATCTTGACTTGATAAGGTGATGAAGGCTTGCGTTTTTGGCTCTTTGAGTAGAAATTACCTTGCTCTTGAGCTAATGTCGAGCTTGAGTTTTTGGTCGACGTTGGATAAACGTCGATCTTCTGAACGAGGTGGAAAGTTTTTGGAATCAACCGAGCTTCTGAGTGAGGCAGATAGTCTCTTGGAATCAGTGCTGCTTGGGAATCAGTGCAATCTTGGAATCAGTGCCATATTTACTGTTTCTGACCAGGCGTGATCTTACAGTAGCGGCGCATGATGGTGACGCTTTATTTTTAGCGTGCGAACCTAATGGACCTTGATTGGACGTGACGTTTCGACTTCTCGGCCCAAGCCCACTAATTCTGCCTCACTATAAATAAAGGGTCTCACCCCTTCATTTCTTGCTTGGCGTTTATTTGTTTTGGATTGTCGACCTTCGAGAGCTCCCGAGCTTCTTTTTCGAGAAAGACGAGTTTAGAGAGTATTTTTGAAGGACTTTTAAGATCGGTTTCTGGAGATCAACAACTGCATTCTTTTCCGACAAGATCGACTTCGCAGCTTCGTTTCAAGGTTAGTTTCTTTCCTGTTCTTTTTGTTGTGCCTGGACCTCCCCGAGTCCTTTACGATCTCAGAATGGGGGTCGTCAGGTCGGGTTCCGATTTGTTTCGCGAACCGCGTTTCGATCTTAACCCTGACATTTCATCCCCCATTTCTGCAGATCCGTCCTGGCGAGGACAAAACAAACCCGGAGAGACGCTACTCAGTATTGTAAGGTATTTACGAACGTGATGGCTTCTGGTGGCGAAATTCCTGGAGTTCGTAACGATCCTCTTGAAGTTGCCGCTCCTGAAGTGCAAGAGCACTCGGCTTCTGCCCCTATGAGCGATAAGGCGGAAGACAATTTTGAGGGTGAAAGCTCTTCTCCCGTGAGCGATGCTAATGAGCCAAACGAGAGTGCTCCTGAAAATATGGAGGAGGATCGTTTGGTGGATGTGATGACCATTACCTCCGAGTCCGATGAGGAAATTCATTTGGAGGAAACAGAGGGTTTCGAGGTCGACCTCGGGACGAGTTCCGAGCCTGCTGATGGGTCCGATCGAGGTGATGCTGAAAAGCAAGCTGAATCTCGTCCTTCGAGTCAACCAAGCTCTAGTCGAGCTTCTGCTGCTTCTATTGATGGTTACTCGAGCACTGGCTGTGGGGACCTCGACGTTCCGGTGCGAGAGGTTTCTCAATACGATTGGGTATCAAAAAATATTTTGGAAATTGAATCTTTGTACCAGTATGGCTTTAACTTGGAGACGGTCGGCAGGAAAGCTTCTGGGAGGTCGAAGCGAGTTTGGAGGATTGAGGGTATGAAGAAAGGAGAGCATGTGGCTTTGTGGCCCGGAGAGCTTAAATTCACTTTGTACCACATGCTGATTAACGAAATGAATATCCGACCTCCTTTTACCTGGTTCGAGCAGACGGTTTTGGCGAGGTTAGACGTAGCGCCATCCCAGTTGCATCCAAATGCGTGGGCTTTCGTTCGAGCTTATGAATTAATGTGTATTCATTTGGATAGACCGGTCTCACCGTTGCTCTTCTTCCATTTGTTTGAGATTAACCAGAATAGTAGTGAGAATAAGTCAGGTCGTGAGCATGTTAGTCTTCGCTCGAGGCGAGGGGCCAAGGTTTTTAAGGCCTATGCGGATTCGCTGAGGGGAAATTGGAAGGATTTGTATTATTGGGTCGAGCCGGTGACCGATGAAGCGATTGAGAAGGTAGGGAAGCTTAGCGAGGATGGTCAGACTTTGGTGTCCAACAATTTTCCCATTGGCTGGAGTCAAGGCCATTTTGAACGATCTACCCATTCTTTTTCTGTGGGCGAGGATCGACTAACTGCTGACGATCTTCTTACTAAGAGGATCCTGATATTTATTTGAGAGCATTCCGTTTTCAAAACATAAGTATCGGGGTATCCCTGCGGCCAAGATCGTTCAAGCTGGAAAACGGAGACGAGTGCAGTCTGTTTTAGGTAGTTTGTCTTTCTGCAGTCGAGTTTTGTGTATTTTGATTGTAAGTTGTATAACCCAGTTTTCTTTAATTTTCAGATACCATGGCCCCAAGGAAGCTCGCAGTGATGAAAGCATTGGCGATGAAGAGCGTCGATATGCCTGTCGATGTTGAAGAAGAGGTTGTTCCGGTTCCAATGTCTCTCCAACCAGTGATCGCCGCTGAGGTGGCTATTCCTGCTTCTCCGATTAACACCGTTACGCAGGAGGATCTTGCCCATGATCGGATCGATCTTACCTCTGGTTCCCCTCCTCCAGCTGCTCACGACACTGGTGCAGGGCCTTCAGCGAAGAGGGCGCGTATCGATGATGTCAGTGAGCCAAGACCGGAGAAAAGGAGCAAGACTTCGAGGAGGCCAAAACACAAAAATAAGGTCGTTCCTCTGGAGGAAGGTTTCCTGGAGCAGAACTACGCTCAGTGGCGGGAGGATCCTGTTGGAGCGTCAGTTCAGATCTTGGTAAACCTGGGCGAGGTTCATAAGATCGAGAAGGAAAAATATGAGAAGAGGGCTAAGGGTATGTGTTTTAATGTTTGTTTGTTTTTGTTCTTATGGCCTTTCTTTTAGCTTGATTTTTCTTTATCCCGTGGTTGCAGTTTTGTTGGATCTTGAGAAATCGAAAAGGGCGAAGCTCGTGGAAGACATGTCCTCGACATCAAAAGAGTTGGCTCGAACCAAGCAAGAGCTCCAAACTTTGAAAGAAGGGCAGGGGGAAGTCATACGTCGAGCCGAATTTGCAGAGGCTCGAGTGAAGGAGCTTGAAGAGAAGGAGGCTCGTGTGAGGGATCTTGAAGAAAAGGAGAGAGATTTGAAGGAGCAGTTGACCGATGCTAATCAGAGAATTAGAAGTTTGGAGCATTGAATCGTGGTTTTAGAAACCGACCTGACAAAGGCTTCTGAGGCGGGGGCCAGTACTAGCGTCGATCCTGAAGCTCGAATTGCAGAGCTCCAAGCAGCCCTTGATCAGAGTAGAAAAAATGCCAAGGAGGCTGCGAAAGCTGCTAATGAAGCTAGGAAGGAAGCTCGTGAAGCCGCAAACTCTGCGATCGAGCTGTACAGGGAAGGTTTTGAGTGCGCCCTTGAGCAAGTTGCTTTGGTCAGCCCTTCTACCTATTTGGATCGGGCAATTATTGATGCCGATCATGAGGTCGAAGGGGGCAAGATTGTTAAGATCGATGGTCAGACAGAAGAGAAGACCGTCATCTTTTCGACCTCTACTGTTTGATGGTTTTAAGTGTACTCTTTTGGCAGAAGTTCTGGGTATATGCTTGTATCCGTATAGGTTTTGTATAGATCCAGAACTCTTGTATGTATTTCAGGATCGTTTGTTTTGTTGAGGGATCGGCCATATCCGAGATGTTTGTAAGTTTTTGGAACACGTTTCATCAGGTCTTCTTTCTTCAAAAACTCGTTACGAGCTTAATGAAATGCTTTTTAATTTCTGCATGTCATGTTACGTCGTTTCTGTAGAGTTTATTTTTTGGAACTCGTTTATGAGTTTCATGCTTTTTTAATTCGGCATGTCATGTATGAAGTAAGAACGCCGGTAAATGAGGAACTCGATTTACTGGGTTCGAGCCAATAGGACAGTTTACCAGGACTCGGCCCAGATTTAACTCGCCCCGTAGGGGTATCGGCAGTTGTGGCCGATGGTCGTTCTTTAGGACGTTTCGATCCTTGAAGACCTGGTCTCTTTGAGATAGTTTACTGAGACTCGGCTCGGATTTAACTGTTTTCTCAAAGAGTTTGCGACCTTGGGTGGTCCGTCGGGGAGATCATCTAAGATCGGTCCCAGTTGATTCCTTGTAGAGGGAATTTTTAGGCCCGTACAATTTACTTGATGAAATCAAGAATGTGTGGGAACTTGGTGAGAACGTCGATGAGTTTGATGAGCTTTGAAAATACTTTTGAAAAGTTACCTTCTTCTTTATAAATAACTTGTTTTTGTATTTACAGAAGGTCGGAGTACATCCAACTAAAGATAATAACTTTTCAGTTTTGCAGCGTTCCAAGTTCTTTCAATCTTCTTTCTTTGGAGGGTCTCCAATTTAAAAGCTCCCGTACCGGTTTTAGAAAAAATTCGAGAGGGGCCTTCCCAGTTCGGGGCGAGCTTTCCTTCGGAAGCGTTTTTCTGACCGATGTCGGCTCTTTTGAGCACAAGATCACCTGGATTGAAATCTCTGTGAACGACCATGGCGTTGTACCTGGTTGCTACTCTTTGTTTGATGATTGCTTCTCGGAGTGAAGCCCGACCTCAGATTTCATCAATGAGGTCGAGTTCTTCTCTTAAGGCTTGGTCGTTATTGTTTTGAGTTTTAGGATTTGCCGTTCTCCAGCTAAGTTCGCCAATCTCGGCGGGAATGACCGCCTCGCTTCCGTAGGAGAGCCTAAAAGGTGTTTTTCCAGTGGAGCTTTGGGGGGTGGTCCTATATCCCCAGAGGACGTAAGGCAATTCTTCCACCCAGTTTCCTTTAGCATCGTCCAGACGTCGCTTTTGCCCGTTCAGTATTACTTTGTTTGCCGCCTCTGCTTGTCCGTTGGTTTGAGGGTGTGTTGCACCCCGAAAAATCCCGTTTAGGGTTTCTCGATGTACAACATGGGAAAGGTTTGGAGCCGCCACCAATATTTTAGTTTTAAGACCAAAACATTGAAAAAAAAGTCTTTTCAAAGAAAAGGCGGGTGGTCTTTTGAAAACTAGAGATATGGGTTCGGGGGTCGGTTAGGAATGGGGAAGGTATTAGCACCCCATTCCTCCTTTCTACTGAAAGGGAACCTCTAATTAAATTGTGTGGTTTTAATGTTTGATTTGAAGAACACCTAGATTTGCCTATTTTATTCTTATTTGAAGATGGATGGGAAATTAATGGAAAACTTATGTAAAGAGGGGGAAAAAGAGAGTTTTTTAGAAAAGAGCTCGACGGGGGTAACGACCCGCTCCTACGTATCTCCCGGTACAATGGAGAACTCAGAGCTACGTAGTTCTGCCTTGGTTTTTGTTTTTTAACTTTTTAGGTGAGTTTTCGAAATAGGACGAGTACTAGCAAGTGATTAAACTAGCTAAGGCTATGGGTAATCACCGCTAAGTACTCAAAAGGAGTCGCTACCGCTAGTCAAACGAACTAAGGTTCTGGGTGACCGTTGGTAACAACTTGTTTTTATTCTCTTTTTGAAAGCTTTTTTGAAAAGGATTGATTTGTTTGATGACCAAACTAGCAAAGGCTATGGGTGGTCATCGCTTATTGTTCTTTTTGGAGAGAGGACATCGATGTCAATAGCTAGACGAACTACGGTTCTGATTAGCTACTAACAAGAATGGGTTTGAAAACATTTTTTGTTTGTTTTGAAAATGGAGGTTTTTTATTGTTGTGAAAGTAAAGATTTTTTTTTGATGTGCTTGACGAGAACAAGTCTCGCTCCTACGTATCCCAAGTGGGAATCAAAGCAACGTAGTTCTTGGCTTTTTGGTTTTGAAAGTGTTTTTGAGTTTTTGGAAATAATACTCGAGTGTTCACGAATGCCAAACAAGCAACGGCTTCGAGTGGCGTTTATTACTAACTCGAAAGAAAAGAGTCGAAACCGGTAATCAAACAAGCAAAGGCTTCGAGTGATTACAAGTAACAATGTTTTATTATCTTTTTTGAAATCATTTTTGAAAAAGGTGAGCATTGGTGATAATTACGTTGTTTTGGAAATTGGAATTTATTTATTTATTAGTTAAGGTGCGGGAGCTTTCATGATAGCCAAACAAGCAAAGGCTTCGAGTGATGGCTAATGATTTATTTAAGAGAGAAAAAAAAATGCCTTAGGGTTTTTGTTTGGGAAACATTTGACTCTTGATTTGAAACAAGTTGAGAAAAAGAATTTGATTTGGAAAAGGGGTTTTGGAAAGCAAGTAGGACATTTCAATCAACATACCAATCCCTAGCCAATATACAAATCATTTAATTACAATTCATGCAAGCATTACAAATCTAACAGACAAGCAATATGCATAAATATGTAATAGTCAAAACTAATTACAAATCGCCATAAGAAATGGTCATACAAAGGTGAAGCATTAATCAATTGCAAAAGGGTAATTCATTGAATCATTTAAAGATCAACAATAAAAGCACAAGAATTAAGTTCCTTTTGGTAATCTTTGACACTTATTAACAATGCACAAAGGCATAAATGTCTAGTCATTTTACCAAATTTTAATGCTAAGATATGTGCAAGAGTTGAATCCCTTTTAAGTAATCCTCAACATTTAGAATAGTGCTTGTAAACACATGTTGATTCCTCTTACCAATCATCAACAAATTAATGATCTAAATAAGCAACACATTTGCAAAGCTCAAAATGACCAAAATAAATTGTTCACAAGTTATCTTAAACCATTAGCAAGCAAAGAATCATAAATTCACACCTTGTTCATTTGAAGACTTAAAGAGAGTTGAATCACTTGAAGTAATCCTCATCACTTAAAGAATAGTGCCTAAAGCACAAGTGAGAGTCATCTTACACATCATCAACACTTGAAACAAATATGGTAAACCAAATTTGCAAGGACAAATAACATTATAACTCAAAGGTGGTTGAATCCTCTTGAACAATCCTCATCACTCAACAAATAGTGCTCAAAGCACGAGTGAGAGTCCTTTTGTCAATCATCAACAAAAACTTGCAAGCAAACTTCATTAAAACAACTTGAGAAAACATTTTTAAGCACAAAGACAAAGCAAAGAACCAAAAGGCAACAAAAACCCTATTTATTTTAGCAACTTGCGAAACATACATATGGATGGAAAATTATTTTTGCAAGTTCTAACATGGTTCCAAGCATAATAACACAACAATCAAACATCAATGGCTAGATCAAGTATTATTAGGCAAGGATGAACAAGAAAATTATATTACACATATATTTCATACAACTTGCGAACCAAAATAGCCAGAGATTCACAATTTTATTTCACCAAATGCAAAAAAAAAATCACAAGAACAATTCATAATCAACACATAGTCACAAGAACAATTTATTTGGTGGGTGAGATGCCAACTCTCACCCACAACAGCCCCTAATCTACATTTAGATGATGTTATGAGATGCAAATATAAGTTGAAAAAGGATTTTGATGCAAGAAAGTGGATGAAAATGCAAAGGGTTTTAGGTTATACCTTAGTTCCAAGCTAAACAAGAGTAGAAATGAAGATCAAGAGTAACAAATCACCAACACTCCTCAAAATCAACAACAAACACGCAACCTTGAAGGATCAGCCCCTTTGATGATGTAAATGTGGAATCAAAGATGAAAGGAAGAGGATATATGAATATGGAGTGAGTTTGAGGTGAGTTAGTGGATGAAAGTTGAAAAAAAATGGAGGAGAAAGAGTGAGGGGGCTACGGCCTTGGAGAAGGGAGGAGGGGAGCTAGGGTTTTTGAATGGAGAATCAGCCTAAGAGGAGGTGTGGGCTGGTCATATGAAGGTATATATAGTGCTCACTTATCATTAAGGGCTTCTAGGTCATTTTGATTTCCATTGTGCTCTAGGATTGCATCTAAATTTTGAACCAAGGGTCAAGATCAAATGTCACATGGATTAGGGGCAATTAGAAAGCACAAAGTGAGGAGAGAGAGGGCTGAGGGGCGCAGCTTAAGGATGGTGGTGAAGGATAAGCTTAATTACAAAATTGTATTTTTCTATGAAGCTTATTACAAGAGTGCCATTTTAATTCAAATGAAGGGTGAGGATTGCATTTAGCACTTGAATGGAAGGCCATGATTTAAACACAATTTGCAATCAATAAAATAAATCAAAAATGGGGAGAAAAGGGGTGGAATTCGCAGCCAAGGAGAGAGAGTGAGTGGAATTGCAATTTGTACTATTGTACTACACTTGACCTTTCAAAAATTCAAAGGGATATTCCTTATTCCCTTCTAGATAATTCTTCTAAATTCTTGTCATTTTGGGCTATGTCCCATGATTCAATGATTGGGCTCTGAACTTTATGATCTCACCAATCCCAAAATTGATTTATTGACCCCACTCCAAAGGAAATGACCATTTTGCCCTTTTGTTCAAAAAACCGAATTTCATGCCAAAAATACTCCTATGATGCATAAAAAAAATGCACAACTCCACTCACTTGGACTCACATAAATTCCTCAAGAGATGCATAATGGTTTTTACCGAGAAATTATTTATTTTAGTGAAATGACCAAAATGCCCTTTTGGTCTCAAAAACCCTAATTTTGCTCCAAACTTCATTTCCACTCTAACAATGATCCTGAGACCCTTTGGATGACTCTAAAACTTTAGAAATGCATGCATGATGAGAAAATAAGTCTTTTTGGCGAAATTACCAAAATACCCCTTGAACTAGGAAAAACCCTAGAAACCCTAGAAATGCTCTAAAGTGCTCTAAAATGCCATGCAATGCTTTTCTAACCCTAAAATGCATTCTGAAACTTCTAAGATGCAAGCATGATGCTCTTCCTAACCTCTAGGATGAATACCAAGACTTGATTTATTTATTTTTGATTGAAAATTAGGGTTTTTCCCTAAGCCGGACAAAATTAGGGTATGACAGCTGCCCCTCTTTATCTAGATTTTATCGAGGAATATGAATTGGCCGAAACATATTCCGAGGCAAAATAAAGATAAAGAATTCAGAAATTATACCGATTTGTCTGCTTAGGGAAACCCGAATTTTCCTTTTCTTATTTTTGGATGAATCGCCAGCCCTCAGGCGGCGAAAGCAGGAAATAAATTGATGCCAACCCTCAGGCGGCAAAAGCAGGAAATAAATTGGTGCCAACCCTCAGGCGGCAAAAGCAAGAAATAAATCGGTGCCAACCCTCAGGCGGCAAAAGCAAAAAAAAATAAATTGGTGCCAACCCTCAGGCGGCAAAAGCAAGAAATAAATTGGTGCCAACCCTCAGGCGGCAAAAGCAAAAAAATAAATTGGTGCCAACCCTCAGGCGGCAAAAGCAGAAAAATAAATTGGTGCCAACCCTCGGGCGGCAAAAGCAAAAAAATAAATTGGTGCCAACCCTCAGGCGGCAAAAGCAGGAAATAAATTGGTGCCAACCCTCAGGCGGCAAAAGCAAGAAATAAATTGGTGCCAACCCTCAGGCGGCAAAAGCAAAAAAAGAAGGTATCGGCTCACAGTAAGCCGACACCAGAGGCTGCCTAAAGCCTTTTAACGGACCGCGAACGATCCGAGCTTGTCTATGGGCATGGTGGTCTTTACGAGCGACCGGGGGAGGGTACTTTATCAAGTCGCGATCTCGATATTTCCCTAGGACTGCGCCATGTCTTAGGCTGACACAACTATCCTTTTCGTCTGGACCTAACGAGGTCTGAAGGACTTACCTGTAGCTCGAATACAGGGAGAAGTCTGAAGGGATTCACTAATCCTGTTGGTTGATTGGCACCTGGCCTGAAGGGACACTGGGTCCTGAAGGGATTCACTAATCCTGTTGATTGATTGGCACCTGGCCTGAAGGGACACTGGGTCCTGAAGGGATTCACTAATCCTGTTGATTGATTGGCACCTGGCCTGAAGGGACACTGGGTCCTGAAGGGATTCACTAATCCTGTTGATTGATTGGCACCTGGCCTGAAGGGACACTGGGTCCTGAAGGGATTCACTAATCCTGTTGATTGGTTGATTGAGGTACCTGCATACGTCTGCTGATGCAAGGTATGGCGCATGAAGTGTGGATGCATGTTATGCACAGGCCTATCATGCAAGGGCATGTTATGCATGTGCGTGCAATGTGAGTGCATGCGATGTAATGATTTAGTGGAATGATGAATGCAATGGGATGCTATTCTTGATTCTTCATTTCTTTTGTCAGCTTTTTTTTTTTTTTTTTTGATCAGCTTTCTTTTTTCTGATCGTTGTTTTTTTTCTTTTGCTCTTTTTGCTATGTGAGGACGCAAATGCAATACTTTGATGCATGATATGAAATAGTTGATTGGGAAACATAGGCATGCGAATGCAAATGAAATGTTTGGATGCTAATGTTATGATGCATAGTGTAATGATATGAAATGATTGATTGGGAAACACAGGCACTTTGGATGACATGCAATGAAAGCGTGAAATACGAATGTGAATATGATGCGAATGAAATGCTTGGATGCAAATGTTATGACATGGAATGACGCGTTTTTGCTTTTATGATGCAATGCTTTGATGCTTGATGGAATGAGATGGAAGATTTTTGTTTTTATCCGATGCTTCTTTTTTGTTGCCTTTCATGAAATGATGATGTTGGCACGATGTAAACTATAATAAACAAAATGGAACGCCTAAATGCATGAGGATATGAATGATTAAACATTTTTGTGATGATGAGATGCGAGACTTTGAATGCAAGGGATTGAGATGATTATTGACCATTTTGTTGAGAAAAAATGGAATTTGGTTCAAACTCCGGTGTTCTCAAGATTTTATTTACAAACAAACTCACTTGTTTTCTCTTCCTTCCAATGACGACTGAATCTTAAATATCGCAGGACTAACTTGTGTTCTCCCTCTTTGAAGCATTATCTAGTAAGCACGCATAGGGGTGCAAATGTGAATGAGTGAGTCAGTTAACTTGGAATGGACTTTTATGGCAAGTGAAGGAATGACCGACATGGCTATTGCCGAAGCTTATGAGGGACCAAGAGATACAAGACTGCCCCAATTCATGTTTTTGATGAGTGAATAGTTTGCCCCTGTCTTGTGGTGACAACCACTAGGGGCGCAGAAGATGATGAATTGGGAATGCTTCGGCTTTTGAAAGGGAAGGTGGATCCAAAGAGATTTTGTCCCAACCCATAAAGTCTGATGTTGCCCCCAGTCATAACAAGGACAAAGCTGCCCCCAATTAGAATGACAAGGTCTTGTTTAGGATGGTGAGTTGAGAAATTGCCCCGGTGAGGTTTTTTTTTTTTTTTATGGGAATGAATGAGGTGAAGGAAATGGGGATGCACTTGCCCCGCTTTGGAATGACGTTGACAACTGGGGTGACATGGGATGGGCCTTGAACAGACTTTCCCAAGACTAGGGTGTGTGGGTGGTGAAGAGAATGCCCCAACTTTTGGGTCCGAGTGGTATTCTCAGTGCAAATCTTTGGTTCTCTACTGATGTCTTGACTTTTGGTGCGAAAGAATCCTTACCTGGTGATTACTAAACCCTGTTTTAATATCAAGGGGGAATTAATGATCACAGACTTGCCCCAGCATGGAGGACTTGAACCAAAAGTCAAATACGCACTGATGGGGAGAATATGCACCTTATGGGTGGACGGGGCGGGGTTAGACTTGGACGGGAAGCTGTAGTAAGGGAGGAAAACCAACGGACTCAAACAAGAGAATGTACTCATAGCATGCACGCTCATTAGAAGAATGCTTCACAGAGAGTTAGCATCAGTTAAAAATTTGTTTTTTTCTTTGACACACTATTTCAGTCTTTTGTCGTAGAATGGATGGGATGCAGTGCTTTTGAAAGAAATGCAAATGAGCTATTGATTTGAAAAACTGAGTGCCTTGGAACACCTTGATAAACTTTTTCAAAAAGGATGATTGTTTCGCAAGAACGTCTCGCTTCTCATTGCAACTCTTATTTTATGCAATGAATGAATGAACAAATTATGATATGCAAGTATGATGCAAATGCAATGCTTTGATGCAAGATTTTTTGTTGTTCTTTTCCTTTTATGAGATGCAAACATTAAGATGATGCAAATGAAATGTTTGAGTCCAACTGCTATGGTACATGTAGCAATAATATGAAATGGTTGATTGGGAAACATTAGGATTTTGGATGGCACGCGATGAATGCATGAAATGTGAATGCAAATGAGATATTTGGATGCAAATGTTATGATGGTTATTTTCTTTTTCTTTCTCCTATGATGAATGCAAATGCAAATGTCTGAATTTCTCTTTTCTTGTTATTATTTCCTATGTCTGAGGAATGCATGATTTTATGCATGATGAATGTAATGCATGACTGTGTTTGTTTATTGCCCCTTTTTTTTGCTTATATATATATATATATATATATATATATATATATATATATTTGCTGGTTCAGCCAACCCGCGACACTCATGACACGAGATTGAGGAACCTGTTGGACTTGCGGGGCTCATGGGTCGAGTGCATGTTGATTTTGACTTTGCTGGTTTGAAGCAATCGTGGATGTAGTTGCTCTCTCTTGCATGATTGACTGATTTTGAGGATGTGCTTTCTCTCGGGACTCTTAAGAATCTCGTAATCATTGTAATGCTCCATGATTTATGCACATGTTTTACAGTTCAGGACCATCATCATCATAAAACGTTTATTTTGAGCAGAAAAAGCAGAAAATAAAAGAGTGAACAGATGCGAGAAATTTGAACTTTATTAATGCGGAAACCGGTCGCACAAGAAGTTACGCCGATTGTTTATTGCATTTGAAAGTCTAAACTATAAAAAGACACGAAAAAGAGAGAAACTGAATTCTGACTGTCCGTCTCTGTGGAACAGTGCCAAACATCTATGTCCTTGACCTTGATCACTCCTTCATCCAAGCTTGTAGGAGAGTTGTATGCCTTTCTTTACTTTTCATGCCTAAGTTTTCAGACCCTAATTTTTGCCTGGATCGCCCTTTGCGGGTTTTCAATCCACCGGGTCGCTCTGATTTTGCCTAGGTCGCCCTTTGCGGGTTTTCAACCTAGCGAGCTAATTCTTACTTGGCTTGTCTTTCTCTTTTTTCATCTATTTCTTTTAGGCATAATACTTCTTCACTTGATCTGAAATGACTGGATTCCTGAGATCCTCGCCGTCTATGTTTATGAGTATCGGCGCTCCTTTGGAAAAAGCTTTCTTGACTTCATATGGGCCGTCATAAATGGGTATCAACTTCCCACGGAGTCAGTCTGGATAGGTAGGATCTTTTTGAGTACAAGGTCTCTTTCGCCGAATTCTCGAAGACGGACTTTCCTGCCGAAAGCTACCTTCATCTTTTGTTGGTATAACTGGCCATGGCGCAGGGCAGCAATTCTTTTCCCTTTAATGAGATTCAGTTGATCTAGACGAGCTTGGATCCATTTTGCTTCTTCTAACCTGGCCTCCATGGCTACTCGTAGAGAGGGTATTTCAACCTTGATGAGAAGAACTGCTTCTGACCCATACACTAGAGAAGAAAGGGGGTGCCCCTGCATGATTTCATGAATGTGAGTGTGACAAGGGATGAGATAGGTGTAGGGTCAATTTCCCCAGTTGTAGGAGGGGTGAAGAGCGACAGGATTGCCCCACTTGGCATATTATAAACAAATTTATTTGTCCTTGAGCTAAAACTTTGAGAAAACAACAGCAATCAATCATTGATCGGAATGGACCTTTCGGGACTGTGGTGTTTTGTGGAGAAGGGACGACTGAGCTTGTTGGAGTGTTTGGGGTTGATGGGAAGATGGGTCTTATTCAGCGTTGGCTGATGATCGATGGTTTATGATGGTTAACCGGCTTGATGAGGTATTAGGGAGTTTTATTCCTGGCTTGATGATCGCTGTCAAAAGGAGAGTGTTTGCAGTTTATGAGAGGTATAGGAATGATACAGTGTTTGAAGGTTTATTGAGACGAGGATCTCTTGGGTTTTGTGGTAACACGTATCAACTCACTACTTACATTTCTGTTGTATTTTTCTTTTGATTTTGGGATTTTCCCTTTTTGAATTTTTTTTTTTTTTTGAGATTGGGTGAACTGATAAAGGACGATGTACTTTTTTTTTTGGTGATCCTTGTCTAGGGTGACTTTTGGATTTTTGGCTTTTTTTTTTGGCTTACGGTGGGTAGGAGAGGGTTTTGTTTTTCTCTTTGGGATTTTCTTGGCTTAAGGTGGGTAAGAAATGGATTTTCTGGGATTTTAGGTTTTTGAGGGTATGGAGGGATGGTCCAACTTCATTTCAAATCATGATTGCTCGTTTCCTCAAAAATTAACTCTGGGACAATAATTCATTTATTTTCATGCACTTGCCCTTCTTCTTTATTTCCTTTTTGCGCTCTAATTTCCCTTTATTGAAGTACCCATCTTGACCTCTTTCTTGTTCTCAGCGGTCTCCAAGTTGATCACTTCAGTGGATTCCCCGTGATGCTGAATAACTCTTTCTTCTTGTATCATTAACCTTCTGGAGGATTTTCCCGGTCTTCCTCAACATCCCCCTCTGCTTGATTGATAAGGTGATCAAAGTCAAAATATGGACTGTTGGCACTGTTATTTTGAGAGACAATTGCTGTGGATTTGCTTTTTGCCGAGGCGAAAAAGCAGAATGAAAGGCGAGACAAACAAACAAGCAATAATAATGCAAGGAAAAGACACATGAAATGAAAAGGAATTGATTTTTATTGATTGAAATTCAAAAACAACGTTTTTATTAATGATGATGATTCTGAAAATAAAAACATGATTGCCCCTAACAACTTACTCTATGACCTTGGGCAGAGCCACAGAGTTGCATTACAATGATCATATTGAATTAAAAGTCACAGGAAAGGCAGCGGCTTCCCCATTCTTCAACTTCCTCTGGCAGGGCAGCGACGAACCAAACCAGTCTCACTTTCTTCAGCTTCGGATCCATTTTTGATGACAACTATTTGGTCGTATTGTTCCTTTTCCTCATCCCATCCTGTAGGCTGGATGTCTTCCATTCGGATTTGAGCACTCTCGGGAACGTCATACCTGACCAAGTAATCAAACTTTCCACTGGGCTCCCCTAGGGTATCCCAACATCCCTCTTTCACAGGCACCGCTGTTACTTCCTCATTGATTTCTTCTTCACCATCAATGCAGTGACAAACCAGGTTTGCACCAACCTCTTCTGACTTAGGATCATTATTGATGACAGCAATTTGGTCGTATTGTTCCTCTTCCTCATCCCATCCTGTAGGCTGGATGTCTTCCATTCGGATTTGAGCACTCTCGGGAACGTCATATCTGACCAAGTAATCAAACTTTCCACTGGGCTCCCCTAGGGTATCCCAACATCCCTCTTCCACAGGCACCGCTGTTACTTCCTCATTGATTTCTTCTTCACCATCAATGCAGTGACAAACCAGGTTTGCACCAACCTCTTCTGACTTAGGATCATTATTGATGACAGCAATTTGGTCGTATTGTTCCTCTTCCTCATCCCATCCTGTAGGCTGGATGTCTTCCATTCGGATTTGAGCACTCTCGGGAGCGTCATATCTGACCAAGTAATCAAACTTTCCACTGGACTCCCCTAGGGTATCCCAACATCCCTCTTCCACAGGCACCGCTGTTACTTCCTCATTGATTTCTTCTTCATCATCAATATCAGGGGTTCCTATCTGAACCACACACCGATCTATCAGGTCTTGCACTGCATGCTTGAAGGCTCTGCACTCCTCCACAGTGTGACCAACCCCGTTTTCGTGGAAACTGCAGGTAGCACTTGCATTGTGACTTCGGGAGAATGGCGGCTGGCGGGCCTTCATTGGCCGAGTGTTGATCAGGTTCTTGGAAGTCAGGTGATTAAACAATTCAGTACATGTCATCGGTATTGGATCAAAACTGGCTCGTCTCTTGTACTGATAACTTTGAGCCTTGTGACTATCACCGCCTTGCTGGGATGGCACAGGAGCAGAGAATGAAACAGTTTGTGGTGGAGGAGGAATGAAAGAAGTGACACCAACTGGACCCACAACGGTGACACCTTCAGCAGCCGTCCCACTCTTTAAGCTCTGCAATATGACCATCATCTCATGTATCTGGGTCTCCATTGCCTTCAGTCGTTCTTCTAGCAAGTGATATCTGTCTCTACGCTGAGTGCTCTAAAAAAAATGACCTTGTTGATAGTTCCCCGAACTGTGATAATAGCCCCCATACTGAGCGGGGTTTCCCATATGACGGACAGCATTCTGAAGGTTCATGACAACTCCCGGAGTAGGAGTAAGTGAACTTCTTGGCAGCACAATACCAGGACTAGGAGTATGAATTTGTGGTCCCATAACAGATCCATTAGGCATAGTCATGACAGGTTGATCCGACCCCAAAGGAATAGCTTCAGCAACGGACGGCATATGACCCATTAGCATTCCCCAAGGATATACCTGTGCATTCAGATGATCCTGTCCGCTCGCCCCTGGAGAATGGGCGAAGTGACTGACCCCTTGTCCATGAGTAGTTGCAACTTCAGCGGACACCGGAGGAGAAACGGAAGTTATAACCCCTCCAGGATTTACAACAGCGGCGGCCCCAGCAGCGGTCCCACTTCTCAGATTTTGCAGCATATTCATTATCTCGGCCCTCTGAGCTTCCATGGCCTCCACCTTAGCTTTCAGAGCCTGGTTCTCCTGAGCCAGCTGCTCAGGATTAAGGATCTCTATCACCATTTCATCTTGACCCAGACTGCCTTTGTTGGACGCCATCAGTTTCGCTTGCAAACGGGTGAAGTAACGATGTGGATGAACCAGCTTGCCTTTTCTGTTTGTTTAGATTTTATTACATAAGAATCAAGATGAATGTATGAATGGATGTATGAATGTATGTACAATGTTTGCTCGGTGCCGGGAACCACGGGATGTCTTATCTTGTCATAAGCGCATAAACCTTTTTTCTTTTTTGATTTAAGAAGTGAAGTAAACGAGGAATCGAAATAGCAAATCAACCTTCTTCAAAACTGGGAAGCGAGAAGCAAGTGAAGCCCTGCTATTTGATTCCATTCTGATGCACCTATGACAAAACGGTACACTATTTGGTGATCCCCAGCAAGCAAAATGCAAATGAGATGTAATATGAATGCAAGTAAATGAATGCGGTATGATGCAATTATGATATGAATGATGCGTGTGGAAAAAATAAAGGCGACGCATATGGACGGAAGTTCAAAAATTGAGGAGCCACGCTACGTGCCGCCTCACGCACTGGTTTATTTGATGAGGGGAAATATATTATTATTTTTTTTGAAAATGAGGACCGTACGTCATTTCATATGGACCGGTATGAGAAAGGCTACAGCGGTAACTCTTTCTTTCCTTTTTTTTTTTGAAAATGAAGTGGGCCATATGTTACTTCGTACGGACCGGCAAAAGAGGAGGCTACAATGGCAACCCTTTCCTCTTTTCTTTTTTTTTTTGAAAATTTCTTCTTTTATTCTAGTAAAGGCATGCCTAAACCACAATGCAACATGCAATTCGTATGCCCTCGTGTCCTACCAAGGTGGGAATCCTAAGTTCTAGGGCAACTTCAAAGGTTCCTCCCATGTAGCTCTATTCACTCCCTTACAAGGCCACCAGAGCTACAGTCCCTTTCACAAAACTCCCCACAAATGCAGCAAACTGCTAGGTATGAGGCATCATGAAAGAGCACAACTCTGGTTGAAACTTTTGCAAGTAGCCAAACGGACAAAGGTCCTGATGGGCTCTCACTACTCGAATCCACTCTCCTAAATTTGCAGACCTGGGTTATGGTCCCACTCAGAATATGTAATCATATGGTACAAGTGTAGTGTGTGTCAAGGGCATTTTCCCTAACACTACCCCACCTGCAAATGAAAACCAGACCAGTCCAGAAAATAGCAATCAATATCAAGTTGTCTACCCTAGGGTTTCATTCCTAAGATATCTACAAACAAGGATATTACTTACCTTAAGAAGAGGACCCAAGAAGAGGGAACATAATAGAATAGGGGGAAAGATGCATAAACTTACCGAAGAAAGGGAGCGAAGAGGAAGGGATCATGGGGATTAGAAGGATGCATGTGCATAAGCAATAAAAGAAGAGGGGTAGAAGAAGACAAATGCCTATGCTTATAATTATCTATAAAAAAGAAAGGCAAACAAGATATTAATCAACTCACAATACATTGAACCACACGTTTTAGTTAGTTAGGCTTGACCCTCGTCTTTTTTTTTTTTTAAAAAAAAGGTCCCCAGTGGAGTCGCCAGCTGTTGCACCCCGAAAAATCCCGTTTAGGGTTTCTCGATGTACAACATGGGAAAGGTTTGGAGCCGCCACCAATATTTTAGTTTTAAGACCAAAACATTGAAAAAAAGTCTTTTCAAAGAAAAGGCGGGTGGTCTTTTGAAAACTAGAGATATGGGTTCGGGGGTCGGTTAGGAATGGGGAAGGTATTAGCACCCCATTCCTCCTTTCTACTGAAAGGGAACCTCTAATTAAATTGTGTGGTTTTAATGTTTGATTTGAAGAACACCTAGATTTGCCTATTTTATTCTTATTTGAAGATGGATGGGAAATTAATGGAAAACTTATGTAAAGAGGGGGAAAAAGAGAGTTTTTTAGAAAAGAGCTCGACGGGGGTAACGACCCGCTCCTACGTATCTCCCGGTACAATGGAGAACTCAGAGCTACGTAGTTCTGCCTTGGTTTTTGTTTTTTAACTTTTTAGGTGAGTTTTCGAAATAGGACGAGTACTAGCAAGTGATTAAACTAGCTAAGGCTATGGGTAATCACCGCTAAGTACTCAAAAGGAGTCGCTACCGCTAGTCAAACGAACTAAGGTTCTGGGTGACCGTTGGTAACAACTTGTTTTTATTCTCTTTTTGAAAGCTTTTTTGAAAAGGATTGATTTGTTTGATGACCAAACTAGCAAAGGCTATGGGTGGTCATCGCTTATTGTTCTTTTTGGAGAGAGGACATCGATGTCAATAGCTAGACGAACTACGGTTCTGATTAGCTACTAACAAGAATGGGTTTGAAAACATTTTTTGTTTGTTTTGAAAATGGAGGTTTTTTATTGTTGTGAAAGTAAAGATTTTTTTTTTGATGTGCTTGACGAGAACAAGTCTCGCTCCTACGTATCCCAAGTGGGAATCAAAGCTGTGGATACCTTGTGTTGCAGGTAACCTGATATTGCAGGATGTGTTTTGATGATGAAAAAGACAAAGGTAAGATTGACGGTCAAAGTCAATAAAAGTGACTAAACGTCAAAGTCACAATCCAAGACAAGCAAGCCAAGAACTGAAGATTCAAGTTTAAGGGTAGTCCTTAAATATAAGGGTAGTCCTTAGGGTTTGGGTGTGTCTTAGGAAAAAGTGTAAGCTCTTTCAAAAGGTCAGCTCGTATCTCAAAGTCTCACACACTCACAAAGTTTTTTAAGGTGCATGCATATTTACGTAAACATTCTTATCACCTTTTTAAATAACAAAATCGATTTTCCTCATGCATAAACAAATAGCAAAATCGATTTTCAGGCAAATTAGAAAAGATAGAAATCGATTGTCAGGCCATGTCTTATAATACACAAATCGATTTCTGAGCCAAATATTTTTTAAGGGAAGAATCGATTCCCAACCTTTTGCACATAACTGAGAATCGATTCCCACTTGTCTCAGGCAAGCTGAAAATCGATTCCTACATATTTTCACTAAGTATAGAATCGATTCCTAGCCTTCCATGGCACTCAAGAATCGATTTCCCATATTTTACAAACAAAGATAAAATCGATTCCTTACCTAAATAAATCGATTCCTGGATCAAATACCTATTAACAAAGAATCGATTCCTACATTATTTTCAACGTAAAAATGAATTTCTCATAACCTATAAATAGGCAGTGCTTCACGATTCATTTTACACACAACACACATCAACCCATTTGTACGAATCAGAAAAAGCTTTTTGAGAAAACTCTTCACGCTTATACTTTTGCTCGTCACGTACCGTTGGTCTGTCTGAGCTGATCTGTTGCTAAGAGTTAGTTGGGGTTGTATTCTTCAAGTTGTAATATCTGCCTACACTAGAGGTATTTCTGCATTTACAATTGTTTATTATTTAATTGTTGTGTTTTGTTCTAGGGAGTGGGGTATCTCTCTAGGGTAGCTGCATGTACTAGGAAGTGGGGTATCTTTCTAGGGCAGTTGATTGTAACAGGGGTGGGGTATCTCTTGTTATTGTTATAATAGATCTGAGGGCTCTCTATAGGTGGGGTATCCTAGAAGGAGAGTGCCTAAGTCTGTAAAGGTTTTCCAAGGCACCTGTAAGCCTTGTTGTTGTTTTAGTGGAAAATCTCACAAGGGTGTGAGGACTGGACGTAGGTCACTAGGAGGTGACCGAACCAGGATAAATCTCTGCGTGCTTTACTGCTTTCCTGCTTTACTGTTATACCGCTTTACTGCTTTATACTCTAATTCCTTCGCTTCCACTTAACCTGCGCGAAAATTGATCTAAGTCATTGAAAAGGGGAAAAACATTTTCAAAAGATCTGAAAAGTTTTTAAATCTCAATTCACCCCCCTCTTGAGACTGAAGCCACTTGGTAACAAGTGGTATCAGAGCTAGACTCTTGTATAAAGGGCCTAGCAGCTTCAAGAGAAATGGCTTCAGGTTGGTCTACGCAAGAGGGTGCTTCTCTTACCCGTCCTCCGGGATTCAACGGGAAAGATTACGCATATTGGAAAGAAAGAATGAGAATCTTTATTGAAGGGGTAGACTTAGATGTTTGGGATGCTGTGGAAAAAGGACCCTATGTCCCCACACACTTAGTAGATGGTATTCTTACTATTAAGAGTAGAAATGAATGGTCTGATGATGAGAAAAGAAAAGTGCAACATAATTTACGTGCCAAAAATATTATTACTTCTGCTTTAAGTCCTGATGAATTTTTTCGAGTTTCAAACTGTAAATCTGCCCAAGAAATGTGGGATAATCTCCAAGTTACTCATGAGGGTACAAATGAAGTGAAAAGGGCAAGAACAAATACTCTTATCAGAGAGTACGAATTATTTAGAATGAATACAGGTGAAACAATACCAGAAATGCAGAAAAGGTTCACTCACATTGTGAATCAGTTAAGCTTGTTGGGTAAGTCATTTCCTGTAGAGGATCTAATCAACAAAGTTCTGAGATGTCTGAATAGAGAATGGCAGCCCAAGGTTACTGCTATAGCTGAATCAAGAAATTTAGCTACTATGACTCTGGCTACTCTGTTCGGTAAACTTCAAGAGCACGAACTAGAACTCACTCGCCTAGCTGAGTATGAAAATACAGATAAGAAAAAGAAAAGCTTGGCTCTAAAAGCATCTTGTTCTAGTCAATTTGATGATAGTGACAACTCAGATGATGAAATTGATGAAAATGAAGAGAATATGGCTCTTATGGTTCGGAAGTTCAAAAGGTTCATGAAAGGCAACAACTATCCAAAGAAGAACTTCAAATCAAAAAGGTTCTCTAGCAAAGAAAGTACATCCGGTCCTCCTACTTGTTATGAATGCGGGAAACCCGGGCACATGAAAATGGAATGTCCTAATCTACAGAAAAAGGACTCCAAATCTGAAAAGAAGGCATTCAAAAATAACAAAGGAAGAAAAGCCTACATCGCATGGGAAGACAACTGCATGGATTCATCAGATGAATCAGAGGATGAAGAAGCTCAAGTTGCATTAATGGCTGATCATGAAAGCGAGAATGAAAACGAGGTAATTTCTAACCCTGACTCTTTACAAAATGCATATGATGATTTATATGAAGCTTTCACTGAGTTGCATGATGATTCTATGAAATTAGCTAAGGCATTAGATAAATCAAGGAAAACCATTGCTAATCTTCAAGATGAAATTAATGTTTTAACTAAAGAAAAATTAGAACTTAGGAAAGAAAATGATAAACTTGTGTATGTTAAAGAAAATTATGCATGTGACAAATGTATAGAACATGAAAAGAAGATCAATGAACTTGAATGTACAATAGACAAAATGCCCAAATTGCATCTTAGGATTCAGAGAAATAATTTTGTGAAAAGCAATATGCATCATAGACCTAAGTTTTCCACTAAACCTCATATTAGATGTTACTATTGTGATAAACCTGGACATACAGCTTCTGTTTGCAGGGCAAGAGGTAAGCAAACTATGAAAAAGGTATGGGTTCCCAAAAGGACCATACCAAGCACTAACCCACAAGGACCCAAAGAGATTTGGGTACCTAAAACCTTGTTTTGAACCAATGCAGGTATGCTTCAAGGTACGGGGGTCAGATTGGTACCTTGACAGCGGATGCTCAAAGCACATGACTGGAGATATTACAAAGTTCCTAACTCTTACCCCCAGATCAAGCGGTCATGTGACTTATGGTGACAATAACAGAGGAAGAATCCTTGGTGAAGGTAAAGTTGGTAAAGACTTATCTACTGCTATTGATAATGTGCTCTATGTTGAAGGTCTTAAACATAATCTTTTAAGCATTAGCCAACTTTGTGATAGAGGAAATAGAGTAATATTTGACTCAGGTTCATGCATCATTGAGGATAAACAAAGTAAACAAGTTAGAATGATAGGAAACAGAGTAGAAAACATATACATGATGAGTCTAGATAGTGTTTCATCACATAATGCATGTTGCCTCATTAGTAAGGAAGAAAACTCTTGGCTATGGCATCGTAGGACAGCTCATATTCATATGGATCATCTTAACAAGCTAGTGTCTAAAGATCTAGTTAGTGGTTTGCCTAATATCAAGTTTGAAAAAGATAAATTGTGTGATGCATGCCAAAAGGGTAAACAGGTAAAAGTGTCATTTAAATCAAAGAATATTGTGTCTACTAACAAACCTTTGCAGCTGTTACACATGGATCTATTTGGTCCCTCAAGGACAAAAAGTTATGGTGGAAATTACTATGCTCTAGTTATAGTAGATGATTATTCAAGGTATACCTGGACTCTCTTTCTGGCAAACAAGAGCGAAGCTTTTGGAGCATTCAAAAAGCTTGCTCGTAGCATTCAAAATGAGAAAGAACTGAAGATTGTCTCAATTCGATCTGATCACGGTGGAGAATTTGAAAATGAAAAATTCGAATTCCTATGTGAAGAACTTGGTATAAATCACAACTTCTCAGCACCTAGAACTCCTCAACAAAATGGAGTTGTTGAAAGGAAAAATCGATCATTGGAGGAACTTGCCAGAACAATGTTAAATGATCATGACATCCCAAAATATTTTTGGGCGGATGCTGTAAGTACTGCTTGTTATGTTATGAATAGAGTTCTAATTAGGCCTATTTTAAAGAAAACCCCCTATGAACTTTACAAGGGGAGAAAACCAAATATTTCACACCTTCACACTTTTGGTTGCAAATGCTTTGTATTGAATAATGGAAAAGACAACCTAGGAAAATTCGATGCTAAAGCTGATGAAGGAATTTTTCTTGGTTACTCTTTATCTAGCAAGGCCTTTAGAATCTTTAATAAAAGAAATAAGGTAATTGAGGAATCTGTACATGTTACATTTGATGAAACTAACCCCAAAAGGCTGGGAAAGGTTATTGATATTGCAGATGAACCTGAAGAGTTAGAGACAGGTGAGAAGAAGAGAGAAGAAGAAACAAAAACCACCCCTCAAGAGAAGTCAGAAGAAGGATCAAGCAATGAACTTCCCAAGGAATGGAGAATCCCAAGGGATCACTCGCTTGAAAATATCATAGGTGATGTAACAAAAGGGGTAACTACTCGTAACTCTCTTCGAAATGCATGTAATCATATGGCTTTCGTATCTCAAATTGAACCTAGAAATATAGATGAAGCCGTAGCTGATGAACATTGGACTATTGCTATGCAAGAAGAGTTAAATCAGTTTGAAAGAAACGAAGTGTGGGATCTAGTTCCTAGACCTGATAAACACCAGATAATAGGCACAAAATGGGTGTTTAAAAACAAGCTAGACGAATCAGGTATAATAATTAGAAACAAAGCTAGACTAGTTGCTAAAGGTTATAATCAAGAAGAAGGAATAGACTATGATGAAACGTATGCTCCTGTAGCTAGATTAGAAGCTATTCGCATGTTACTTGCTTTTGCATCAATCATGGATTTTAAATTATATCAAATGGATGTTAAGAGCGCTTTCTTAAATGGTTTTATCCAAGAAGAAGTGTATGTTGAACAACCTCCTGGTTTTGAAAATTTCGAAAAACCAGACCATGTTTTTAAACTCAAAAAGGCTCTATATGGTCTAAAGCAAGCTCCCAGAGCTTGGTACGAAAGATTGAGCAAATTTCTACTCAATCATGATTTTCAAAGAGGAAAAGTTGACACTACACTTTTTATAAAAAGGTCAAAAGATGACATCTTACTCGTGCAAATTTATGTGGATGATATTATTTTCGGTGCTACTAATGAATTGCTTTGCAAAGAATTTTCAAGTATTATGCAGAATGAATTTGAAATGTCAATGATGGGAGAACTCAACTTCTTCCTTGGGCTTCAAATAAAACAAACAAACAACGGCATTTTCATATCTCAATCAAAGTACTGCAAAGAACTACTCAAAAGGTTCGAAATGGACAAAGCAAAAGAAATGTCCACACCAATGAGCACCTCATGCTACTTAGACAAAGATGAAGAAGTTAAACCGGTAGAATTAAGCAAATACCGAGGTATGATTGGCTCTCTTCTCTACTTAACTGCTAGTAGACCGGACATCATGTTTAGTGTCTGCATGTGTGCTAGGTATCAAGCAAATCCAAAAGAATCACATTTAGTAGCTGTCAAAAGAATAATGAGATATCTAGTAGGCACTCAAAATGTTGGTCTATGGTACCCAAAAGGTGCCACATGTAGTCTTATTGGTTATTCAGATTCTGACTTTGCAGGATGTAAGTTGGATAGAAAAAGCACTAGTGGAACATGTCACATACTAGGTAGTGCATTAGTCTCATGGCACAGTAAGAAACAAGTCAGTGTCGCACTGTCAACTGCTGAAGCAGAATATGTTGCAGCAGGGAGCTGTTGTGCACAAATCCTCTGGATGAAGCAACAACTTCTTGACTATGGTATAGATCTAGATCATATTCCTATAAAATGCGACAATACCAGCGCTATCAACCTTACAAAGAACCCCGTCCAACACTCTAGGACCAAGCATATAGAGATAAGACATCATTTTATTAGAGATCATGTCCAAAAAGGGGATTGTGTAATCGAATTTGTGGAATCGGCAAAACAGCTAGCTGATATTTTTACAAAACCTTTACAAAAAGAAAACTTTTTCTTCATACGAAGAGAACTTGGAATCATTGATTCCTCTTCATGCTGTTAGATTCGCATCTTTTATTACATGTTGCCCTCTTTGATCATGACAAAAAGGGGGAGAAGAATATAGTTTTTTAATATTTAGAAAAAGGTTTTAATATTCAGCATGCATTTGCACTTACTTGCATATAGTCAATAAAACAGGGGGAGCATCATGATAGGGGGAGTATCATATACATTATCTGTTTGAACTAACCTCCCACCTTGAGATGAGTTAATGTTTTGTCATCATCAAAAAGGGGGAGAATGTGGATACCTTGTGTTGCAGGTAACCTGATATTGCAGGATGTGTTTTGATGATGAAAAAGACAAAGGTAAGATTGACGGTCAAAGTCAATAAAAGTGACTAAACGTCAAAGTCACAATCCAAGACAAGCAAGCCAAGAACTGAAGATTCAAGTTTAAGGGTAGTCCTTAAATATAAGGGTAGTCCTTAGGGTTTGGGTGTGTCTTAGGAAAAAGTGTAAGCTCTTTCAAAAGGTCAGCTCGTATCTCAAAGTCTCACACACTCACAAAGTTTTTTAAGGTGCATGCATATTTACGTAAACATTCTTATCACCTTTTTAAATAACAAAATCGATTTTCCTCATGCATAAACAAATAGCAAAATCGATTTTCAGGCAAATTAGAAAAGATAGAAATCGATTGTCAGGCCATGTCTTATAATACACAAATCGATTTCTGAGCCAAATATTTTTTAAGGGAAGAATCGATTCCCAACCTTTTGCACATAACTGAGAATCGATTCCCACTTGTCTCAGGCAAGCTGAAAATCGATTCCTACATATTTTCACTAAGTATAGAATCGATTCCTAGCCTTCCATGGCACTCAAGAATCGATTTCCCATATTTTACAAACAAAGATAAAATCGATTCCTTACCTAAATAAATCGATTCCTGGATCAAATACCTATTAACAAAGAATCGATTCCTACATTATTTTCAACGTAAAAATGAATTTCTCATAGCCTATAAATAGGCAGTGCTTCACGATTCATTTTACACACAACACACATCAACCCATTTGTATGAATCAGAAAAAGCTTTTTGAGAAAACTCTTCACGCTTATACTTTTGCTCGTCACGTACCGTTGGTCTGTCTGAGCTGATCTGTTGCTAAGAGTTAGTTGGGGTTGTATTCTTCAAGTTGTAATATCTGCCTACACTAGAGGTATTTCTGCATTTACAATTGTTTATTATTTAATTGTTGTGTTTTGTTCTAGGGAGTGGGGTATCTCTCTAGGGTAGCTGCATGTACTAGGAAGTGGGGTATCTTTCTAGGGCAGTTGATTGTAACAGGGGTGGGGTATCTCTTGTTATTGTTATAATAGATCTGAGGGCTCTCTATAGGTGGGGTATCCTAGGAGGAGAGTGCCTAAGTCTGTAAAGGTTTTCCAAGGCACCTGTAAGCCTTGTTGTTGTTTTAGTGGAAAATCTCACAAGGGTGTGAGGACTGGACGTAGGTCACTAGGAGGTGACCGAACCAGGATAAATCTCTGCGTGCTTTACTGCTTTCCTGCTTTACTGTTATACCGCTTTACTGCTTTATACTCTAATTCCTTCGCTTCCACTTAACCTGCGCGAAAATTGATCTAAGTCATTGAAAAGGGGAAAAACATTTTCAAAAGATCTGAAAAGTTTTTAAATCTCAATTCACCCCCCCTCTTGAGACTGAAGCCACTTGGTAACAAAAGCAACGTAGTTCTTGGCTTTTTGGTTTTGAAAGTGTTTTTGAGTTTTTGGAAATAAGACTCGAGTGTTCACGAATGCCAAACAAGCAACGGCTTCGAGTGGCGTTTATTACTAACTCGAAAGAAAAGAGTCGAAACCGGTAATCAAACAAGCAAAGGCTTCGAGTGATTACAAGTAACAATGTTTTATTATCTTTTTTGAAATCATTTTTGAAAAAGGTGAGCATTGGTGATAATTACGTTGTTTTGGAAATTGGAATTTATTTATTTATTAGTTAAGGTGCGGGAGCTTTCATGATAGCCAAACAAGCAAAGGCTTCGAGTGATGGCTAATGATTTATTTAAGAGAGAAAAAAAAATGCCTTAGGGTTTTTGTTTGGGAAACATTTGACTCTTGATTTGAAACAAGTTGAGAAAAAGAATTTGATTTGGAAAAGGGGTTTTGGAAAGCAAGTAGGACATTTCAATCAACATACCAATCCCTAGCCAATATACAAATCATTTAATTACAATTCATGCAAGCATTACAAATCTAACAGACAAGCAATATGCATAAATATGTAATAGTCAAAACTAATTACAAATCGCCATAAGAAATGGTCATACAAAGGTGAAGCATTAATCAATTGCAAAAGGGTAATTCATTGAATCATTTAAAGATCAACAATAAAAGCACAAGAATTAAGTTCCTTTTGGTAATCTTTGACACTTATTAACAATGCACAAAGGCATAAATGTCTAGTCATTTTACCAAATTTTAATGCTAAGATATGTGCAAGAGTTGAATCCCTTTTAAGTAATCCTCAACATTTAGAATAGTGCTTGTAAACACATGTTGATTCCTCTTACCAATCATCAACAAATTAATGATCTAAATAAGCAACACATTTGCAAAGCTCAAAATGACCAAAATAAATTGTTCACAAGTTATCTTAAACCATTAGCAAGCAAAGAATCATAAATTCACACCTTGTTCATTTGAAGACTTAAAGAGAGTTGAATCACTTGAAGTAATCCTCATCACTTAAAGAATAGTGCCTAAAGCACAAGTGAGAGTCATCTTACACATCATCAACATTTGAAACAAATATGGTAAACCAAATTTGCAAGGACAAATAACATTATAACTCAAAGGTGGTTGAATCCTCTTGAACAATCCTCATCACTCAACAAATAGTGCTCAAAGCACGAGTGAGAGTCCTTTTGTCAATCATCAACAAAAACTTGCAAGCAAACTTCATTAAAACAACTTGAGAAAACATTTTTAAGCACAAAGACAAAGCAAAGAACCAAAAGGCAACAAAAACCCTATTTATTTTAGCAACTTGCGAAACATACATATGGATGGAAAATTATTTTTGCAAGTTCTAACATGGTTCCAAGCATAATAACACAACAATCAAACATCAATGGCTAGATCAAGTATTATTAGGCAAGGATGAACAAGAAAATTATATTACACATATATTTCATACAACTTGCGAACCAAAATAGCCAGAGATTCACAATTTTATTTCACCAAATGCAAAAAAAAAATCACAAGAACAATTCATAATCAACACATAGTCACAAGAACAATTTATTTGGTGGGTGAGATGCCAACTCTCACCCACAACAGCCCCTAATCTACATTTAGATGATGTTATGAGATGCAAATATAAGTTGAAAAAGGATTTTGATGCAAGAAAGTGGATGAAAATGCAAAGGGTTTTAGGTTATACCTTAGTTCCAAGCTAAACAAGAGTAGAAATGAAGATCAAGAGTAACAAATCACCAACACTCCTCAAAATCAACAACAAACACGCAACCTTGAAGGATCAGCCCCTTTGATGATGTAAATGTGGAATCAAAGATGAAAGGAAGAGGATATATGAATATGGAGTGAGTTTGAGGTGAGTTAGTGGATGAAAGTTGAAAAAAAATGGAGGAGAAAGAGTGAGGGGGCTACGGCCTTGGAGAAGGGAGGAGGGGAGCTAGGGTTTTTGAATGGAGAATCAGCCTAAGAGGAGGTGTGGGCTGGTCATATGAAGGTATATATAGTGCTCACTTATCATTAAGGGCTTCTAGGTCATTTTGATTTCCATTGTGCTCTAGGATTGCATCTAAATTTTGAACAAGGGTCAAGATCAAATGTCACATGGATTAGGGGCAATTAGAAAGCACAAAGTGAGGAGAGAGAGGGCTGAGGGGCGCAGCTTAAGGATGGTGGTGAAGGATAAGCTTAATTACAAAATTGTATTTTTCTATGAAGCTTATTACAAAAGTTCCATTTTAATTCAAATGAAGGGTGAGGATTGCATTTAGCACTTGAATGGAAGGCCATGATTTAAACACAATTTGCAATCAATAAAATAAATCAAAAATGGGGAGAAAAGGGGTGGAATTCGCAGCCAAGGAGAGAGAGTGAGTGGAATTGCAATTTGTACTATTGTACTACACTTGACCTTTCAAAAATTCAAAGGGATATTCCTTATTCCCTTCTAGATAATTCTTCTAAATTCTTGTCATTTTGGGCTATGTCCCATGATTCAATGATTGGGCTCTGAACTTTATGATCTCACCAATCCCAAAATTGATTTATTGACCCCACTCCAAAGGAAATGACCATTTTGCCCTTTTGTTCAAAAAACCGAATTTCATGCCAAAAATACTCCTATGATGCATAAAAAAAATGCACAACTCCACTCACTTGGACTCACATAAATTCCTCAAGAGATGCATAATGGTTTTTACCGAGAAATTATTTATTTTAGTGAAATGACCAAAATGCCCTTTTGGTCTCAAAAACCCTAATTTTGCTCCAAACTTCATTTCCACTCTAACAATGATCCTGAGACCCTTTGGATGACTCTAAAACTTTAGAAATGCATGCATGATGAGAAAATAAGTCTTTTTGGCGAAATTACCAAAATACCCCTTGAACTAGGAAAAACCCTAGAAACCCTAGAAATGCTCTAAAGTGTTCTAAAATGCCATGCAATGCTTTTCTAACCCTAAAATGCATTCTGAAACTTCTAAGATGCAAGCATGATGCTCTTCCTAACCTCTAGGATGAATACCAAGACTTGATTTATTTATTTTTGATTGCAAATTAGGGTTTTTCCCTAAGCCGGACAAAATTAGGGTATGACAGGGTGTTCTACTGAAGTGAAATGGTGTTTGATTTTTAGCTCGAGCATTAGCTTTCGAAACCCTGTATCTGTGAATTGAGTCCCGTTATCAGTTACTACTACCCCGGGAATCCCGAACCTGCTCATAATATTTTTCTTGAAGAATTTTATGCAGTTTTTTACAGTGATGGTAGCCAAGGGTTCCGCTTCTATCCATTTGCTGAAGTAGTCCACGGCGACGATCAAAAATTTGACTTGTCCTGGTGCTTTTGAGAACGGTCCGAGCAGGTCCATTCCCCACCATGCGAAGGGCCATGTGGAGGATAAGCTCGTGAGATCTGTGGGGGGAGCTATGTGAACGTTGGCGTGAATTTGGCATTTTTTGCATTTCTTCACATGATCGCTAGCGTCGCCTATCATGGTCGGTCAGTAGTATCCGGCTCGAAGAGCTTTTCGGGCTAAAGATCGAGCTCCCATGTGCTGGCCGCAGATTCCTTCATGAATTTCTGATAGGACATAGGCTGCTTCCTCTCCCTCGACGCATTTTATCAACGGGGAAGAGAGGCTTCTTCTGTAAAGCGTTCCATCGACGACTGAAAAAGCCGAGGCCCTTCTCCTAATATATTTAGCATCGTTTTTACCTAGGGGTTCAGCTCCCGTGACGATGTATTCTAAAATTGGAGTGATCCAGCTGTCAGTTCCTTCGAGCATGCAGATGGTCGGGTTGAACAGAGGCTCTGGAGAGACACTGGGATCGTGGAGAGTTTCTTGGATGGTCGTCCTTTGGTTTCCTGGGGTTTTCGTGCTTGCGAGTTTGGCGAGAATGTCAGCTCGTTGATTTTGCGCTCTTGGCACGTGAATTACCTCGCTCGCTTCGAATTTAGCCAATAGCGACCGTACTTGAAGTAAGTATTTTTGCAAGGTCGATTGTTTCGTCTCGTATTGGTTTCTGATCTGGGAGACCACCAAGAGAGAGTCGGTATGTAATTTTATTTGCCGAACTTGGAGGTCGATTGCCAGGCGTAGTCCGGCGATGCAAGCCTCGTATTCTGCTTGGTTGTTCGATGTTGGGAAACCGAACGTTAGGGAAACTTCAATGATGATCCCTGTTGGGCTTTCTAGCATGATTCCAGCGCCACTTCCTTTTGGGTTTGAGGATCCATCGACATATAGGATCCATATATCGGGATCGATGTTAGCAGGGGTCATCTCGGCCATGAAGTCCACCAAAACTTGTGCTTTTAGTGCTGTTCGAGCTTCGTATTTAATTCCGAACTCTGAGAGTTCCACAGCCCATTTAATCATTCTCCCAGCAAGATCGGGTCTATGGAGTATTTGTCTGATGGGGTAGTTAGTTCGGACGACCACCTGGTGAGCGACAAAATAGGCTCGGAAGCGTCGAGCTGCGACGATGAGAGCCAGTGCGATTTTTTCGATCTTCTGATAACGAATCTCAGCTCCGTGCAGAGCCTTGCTTGCGAAGTAAACCGGGCTTTGTCCGGTCTCTAGCTCGCGCACCAGAACGGCAGCTAAAGCTTCCTCCGAGACCGCCAGATATAGGTATAAGGTTTCCCCCTCGTTTGGTCGAGTTAAAATTGGAGGCTCGGAGAGAGATTTCTTGAGTTGTTTCAAAGCTTCATCTTGTTCAGGTGTCCACTCGAAATCTCTTTCTTCTTTTTTGAGGATTTTAAAAGGTGGAAGGGATTTGAATGTCGTATTTGATATGAAACGAGATAGAGCAGCTATCATTCCATTAAGTTTTTGCACTTCCTTCTTGGATGTCGGAGTTCGCATTTCTGTGACGGATCGACATTTATCAGGGTTCGCCTCGATTCCTCTTTCTGTTAAGAAAAAACCCAAGAATTTCCCTGCTCGAACTCCGAATGTGCATTTCTCTGGGTTTAACCTCATTCTATTTTTTCGCACCTCATAAAAAATCGTTCTTAGATCGTTTATATGCTCGTCATCACTTCTGCTTTTGGCGATCATATCGTCGAGGTAGACTTCTACGCTCTTACCGATCTGGTTTTGGAACACTTTGTTCATCATTCTTTGATAAGTTGCTCCAGCATTTTTTAACCCAAATGGCATGACACGGTACGCGAAGTTACCTCGATCGGTGATGAAGGCAGTTTTTGCTTGATCTGGTGGAAACATGGCGATCTGGTTGTACCCGGAGTATGCGTCCATGAAGGATAATAACCGGAAACCGGAAGCGTTGTCGACCAAACGATCGATGCTGGGGACTGAAAAAGCATCCTTTGGACAAGTTTTATTAAGATCGGTGTAGTCGACACACATACGCCATTTTCCGTTACTTTTCTTCACCAGGACCGGGTTTGATAACCAAGTTGTGTATTTAACCTCGGAGATAAAGTTGGCTCTGATGAGGTCGTCTACTGCTATGGCGGCAGCAATAGCTTTCTCTTTGCTTTGAGCCCGCTTTCTTTGGGCGATCCATTTTGCTTCTGGGTTTATTGCGAGTCGATGGCAAGCAACCTCTGGTGGGATCCCAGGCATGTCTTCTGCCGACCAAGCGAAGATGTCTTTGAAATCTTTAAGACATTGGGTTAAATCGATCTTGACCTTTTCTGGAAGGTCGATCCCTATTTTGACATTTTGGGAGGGGTCTGAACCGAGCTGTATTTCGACGAACTTTCCATCAGGCTCTGGTCTTTTGATTTTTCGTTTGAGCTCTTTGGTTAGCCCGTCGACGTCTTTTTCATTTTTGACTTTCGGATCGCAGCCGGTTTCTATGTTAGTGGTCGTGTTAACTTCAGTCGATCTACCTTTTAGTAGTTTCGGAGTCGACAGCTCTTCCGAAGGGGGAACCCCTTCATGCTCTGAAGCTTTTCGTTCGTTTTTCATCCATAGGAAGAAGCACTTGGAAGCCGACTCTAAGTCAGAGTTCAGAGTGATAACTCTGTTGCAGAGAGAGTGGAACTTCATCTTTAAGTGTGTGGTGGATGTAACCGCCCCGAGCCTGCCGAGGGTCGGTCTTCCTATAATACCGTTGTATATGGACTCACAAGGTAAGACGAGGAATTTGGTCTTTTCGAACCATTGGTTCGGTTCCGTAGGTAACCATTAGCTCCAGATGCCCAAGGGGTTTTGTTCGAGATCCGTTAAAGCCGGATAGAGCCGTTCCTCTATAAGGGGTGAGTTCCTCTTTGTCGATCCCCATTTTGTTCAGAAGATCGATAAAGAGGATGTCTGATGAGCTCCATTGGTAGACCAAGATCCTACGTACCTCCTTATCGGCTATGATTGCCGATATTAGGAGAGGTACGTGTTTGTTAGCTTTTCCGTCAATAAGTTTGTTATCGCTAAAAGATAATGGAGGTCGATTGGTCTTGATCGGGGTTGTCGACGTTGAAGCTACGCTTAACAGTTCCTTCCATTTTCTTTTCATTGATTTTCCTGATCCTTCATGATCGAATCCTCCGGTTATCATCATTATGATCGAGCGTCCATTCGATCTTTTATTCAATTCATCGTGGTCTGGATCGATCACTTCTTTTCCTTTTGCCCTAGGGTCTTCATTTCTTTCTCTTCCGATATCGTCAGATCGTCCTCGCTCCCTTTTGACGTAGGAGGATAATTTTCCTCGCTTTATCAAATCTTCTATGTCATCCTCCAGAGCGTTGCAATGGTTTGTGTCATGGCCATTGCTTCTGTGGTATCGGCAGTATTTGTTGGCCTTCTATCCAGGTCGGATGGGTAAGGACCTGGGAGGTTTGACGTCCCTGAATTCGACGTTCCAACATTCCCCTAGTAATTGGGCGTTGGAGACGTTGAGTTCAGTATATACCTGGTGACGATTTTTCTTACCGACGTTCCACGAATTTTTACGAGGATCGATCTCGATGTGGCGTTTCGACGGTTCTGCATGTGACGATGTTTTGTCGAATTTAGAATTTTCTTCTTCATTAATAAAGCACTGGGATAGCTCGAGGAATTCTTGAAGGGTGTTAGGTTCCCAGGTGTTAATGTGCTTTCGGAACGAGCTTCCAGGGAGCAGACCTTGGGCCATGAAGAAGATTCGGAAAGCGTCGTCTAACTGCCGAACCTGAAGAGCTTCGATGTTGAATCGCTCTATATATTCTCTCAGCGGCTCATTTCCCCTCTGGACGATAGATGCTAAAACATTTTTGTTTTTGGGTTTGCTCTTGGAATGGGCAAAGTGCACCGAGAAGTGTTTCGCTAACTGGTCCCACGAGGAAATGGTATTCGATCTTAACGTCCGAAACCATTCGGAAGCCATTTTGTCCAGGGTTAACGGGAATATTCGGCATTTCATTTCCATGGGTACGTTTCGGTACTGCATGGTCATGTCAAATTGGTCGAGATGCCTGTCGGGGTCGCCCGTTCCGTCGTAAGTCTTCAGTCCTCCAGGTGGTTTTTCGAGATACCGTGGGACCCGAAAATTGTCGATTGATTTTGTTGTGGATACCTTGTGTTGCAGGTAACCTGATATTGCAGGATGTGTTTTGATGATGAAAAAGACAAAGGTAAGATTGACGGTCAAAGTCAATAAAAGTGACTAAACGTCAAAGTCACAATCCAAGACAAGCAAGCCAAGAACTGAAGATTCAAGTTTAAGGGTAGTCCTTAAATATAAGGGTAGTCCTTAGGGTTTGGGTGTGTCTTAGGAAAAAGTGTAAGCTCTTTCAAAAGGTCAGCTCGTATCTCAAAGTCTCACACACTCACAAAGTTTTTTAAGGTGCATGCATATTTACGTAAACATTCTTATCACCTTTTTAAATAACAAAATCGATTTTCCTCATGCATAAACAAATAGCAAAATCGATTTTCAGGCAAATTAGAAAAGATAGAAATCGATTGTCAGGCCATGTCTTATAATACACAAATCGATTTCTGAGCCAAATATTTTTTAAGGGAAGAATCGATTCCCAACCTTTTGCACATAACTGAGAATCGATTCCCACTTGTCTCAGGCAAGCTGAAAATCGATTCCTACATATTTTCACTAAGTATAGAATCGATTCCTAGCCTTCCATGGCACTCAAGAATCGATTTCCCATATTTTACAAACAAAGATAAAATCGATTCCTTACCTAAATAAATCGATTCCTGGATCAAATACCTATTAACAAAGAATCGATTCCTACATTATTTTCAACGTAAAAATGAATTTCTCATAGCCTATAAATAGGCAGTGCTTCACGATTCATTTTACACACAACACACATCAACCCATTTGTACGAATCAGAAAAAGCTTTTTGAGAAAACTCTTCACGCTTATACTTTTGCTCGTCACGTACCGTTGGTCTGTCTGAGCTGATCTGTTGCTAAGAGTTAGTTGGGGTTGTATTCTTCAAGTTGTAATATCTGCCTACACTAGAGGTATTTCTGCATTTACAATTGTTTATTATTTAATTGTTGTGTTTTGTTCTAGGGAGTGGGGTATCTCTCTAGGGTAGCTGCATGTACTAGGAAGTGGGGTATCTTTCTAGGGCAGTTGATTGTAACAGGGGTGGGGTATCTCTTGTTATTGTTATAATAGATCTGAGGGCTCTCTATAGGTGGGGTATCCTAGGAGGAGAGTGCCTAAGTCTGTAAAGGTTTTCCAAGGCACCTGTAAGCCTTGTTGTTGTTTTAGTGGAAAATCTCACAAGGGTGTGAGGACTGGACGTAGGTCACTAGGAGGTGACCGAACCAGGATAAATCTCTGCGTGCTTTACTGCTTTCCTGCTTTACTGTTATACCGCTTTACTGCTTTATACTCTAATTCCTTCGCTTCCACTTAACCTGCGCGAAAATTGATCTAAGTCATTGAAAAGGGGAAAAACATTTTCAAAAGATCTGAAAAGTTTTTAAATCTCAATTCACCCCCCCTCTTGAGACTGAAGCCACTTGGTAACAAGTGGTATCAGAGCTAGACTCTTGTATAAAGGGCCTAGCAGCTTCAAGAGAAATGGCTTCAGGTTGGTCTACGCAAGAGGGTGCTTCTCTTACCCGTCCTCCGGGATTCAACGGGAAAGATTACGCATATTGGAAAGAAAGAATGAGAATCTTTATTGAAGGGGTAGACTTAGATGTTTGGGATGCTGTGGAAAAAGGACCCTATGTCCCCACACACTTAGTAGATGGTATTCTTACTATTAAGAGTAGAAATGAATGGTCTGATGATGAGAAAAGAAAAGTGCAACATAATTTACGTGCCAAAAATATTATTACTTCTGCTTTAAGTCCTGATGAATTTTTTCGAGTTTCAAACTGTAAATCTGCCCAAGAAATGTGGGATAATCTCCAAGTTACTCATGAGGGTACAAATGAAGTGAAAAGGGCAAGAACAAATACTCTTATCAGAGAATACGAATTATTTAGAATGAATACAGGTGAAACAATACCAGAAATGCAGAAAAGGTTCACTCACATTGTGAATCAGTTAAGCTTGTTGGGTAAGTCATTTCCTGTAGAGGATCTAATCAACAAAGTTCTGAGATGTCTGAATAGAGAATGGCAGCCCAAGGTTACTGCTATAGCTGAATCAAGAAATTTAGCTACTATGACTCTGGCTACTCTGTTCGGTAAACTTCAAGAGCACGAACTAGAACTCACTCGCCTAGCTGAGTATGAAAATACAGATAAGAAAAAGAAAAGCTTGGCTCTAAAAGCATCTTGTTCTAGTCAATTTGATGATAGTGACAACTCAGATGATGAAATTGATGAAAATGAAGAGAATATGGCTCTTATGGTTCGGAAGTTCAAAAGGTTCATGAAAGGCAACAACTATCCAAAGAAGAACTTCAAATCAAAAAGGTTCTCTAGCAAAGAAAGTACATCCGGTCCTCCTACTTGTTATGAATGCGGGAAACCCGGGCACATGAAAATGGAATGTCCTAATCTACAGAAAAAGGACTCCAAATCTGAAAAGAAGGCATTCAAAAATAACAAAGGAAGAAAAGCCTACATCGCATGGGAAGACAACTGCATGGATTCATCAGATGAATCAGAGGATGAAGAAGCTCAAGTTGCATTAATGGCTGATCATGAAAGCGAGAATGAAAACGAGGTATGCTTCAAGGTACGGGGGTCAGATTGGTACCTTGACAGCGGATGCTCAAAGCACATGACTGGAGATATTACAAAGTTCCTAACTCTTACCCCCAGATCAAGCGGTCATGTGACTTATGGTGACAATAACAGAGGAAGAATCCTTGGTGAAGGTAAAGTTGGTAAAGACTTATCTACTGCTATTGATAATGTGCTCTATGTTGAAGGTCTTAAACATAATCTTTTAAGCATTAGCCAACTTTGTGATAGAGGAAATAGAGTAATATTTGACTCAGGTTCATGCATCATTGAGGATAAACAAAGTAAACAAGTTAGAATGATAGGAAACAGAGTAGAAAACATATACATGATGAGTCTAGATAGTGTTTCATCACATAATGCATGTTGCCTCATTAGTAAGGAAGAAAACTCTTGGCTATGGCATCGTAGGACAGCTCATATTCATATGGATCATCTTAACAAGCTAGTGTCTAAAGATCTAGTTAGTGGTTTGCCTAATATCAAGTTTGAAAAAGATAAATTGTGTGATGCATGCCAAAAGGGTAAACAGGTAAAAGTGTCATTTAAATCAAAGAATATTGTGTCTACTAACAAACCTTTGCAGCTGTTACACATGGATCTATTTGGTCCCTCAAGGACAAAAAGTTATGGTGGAAATTACTATGCTCTAGTTATAGTAGATGATTATTCAAGGTATACCTGGACTCTCTTTCTGGCAAACAAGAGCGAAGCTTTTGGAGCATTCAAAAAGCTTGCTCGTAGCATTCAAAATGAGAAAGAACTGAAGATTGTCTCAATTCGATCTGATCACGGTGGAGAATTTGAAAATGAAAAATTCGAATTCCTATGTGAAGAACTTGGTATAAATCACAACTTCTCAGCACCTAGAACTCCTCAACAAAATGGAGTTGTTGAAAGGAAAAATCGATCATTGGAGGAACTTGCCAGAACAATGTTAAATGATCATGACATCCCAAAATATTTTTGGGCGGATGCTGTAAGTACTGCTTGTTATGTTATGAATAGAGTTCTAATTAGGCCTATTTTAAAGAAAACCCCCTATGAACTTTACAAGGGGAGAAAACCAAATATTTCACACCTTCACACTTTTGGTTGCAAATGCTTTGTATTGAATAATGGAAAAGACAACCTAGGAAAATTCGATGCTAAAGCTGATGAAGGAATTTTTCTTGGTTACTCTTTATCTAGCAAGGCCTTTAGAATCTTTAATAAAAGAAATAAGGTAATTGAGGAATCTGTACATGTTACATTTGATGAAACTAACCCCAAAAGGCTGGGAAAGGTTATTGATATTGCAGATGAACCTGAAGAGTTAGAGACAGGTGAGAAGAAGAGAGAAGAAGAAACAAAAACCACCCCTCAAGAGAAGTCAGAAGAAGGATCAAGCAATGAACTTCCCAAGGAATGGAGAATCCCAAGGGATCACTCGCTTGAAAATATCATAGGTGATGTAACAAAAGGGGTAACTACTCGTAACTCTCTTCGAAATGCATGTAATCATATGGCTTTCGTATCTCAAATTGAACCTAGAAATATAGATGAAGCCGTAGCTGATGAACATTGGACTATTGCTATGCAAGAAGAGTTAAATCAGTTTGAAAGAAACGAAGTGTGGGATCTAGTTCCTAGACCTGATAAACACCAGATAATAGGCACAAAATGGGTGTTTAAAAACAAGCTAGACGAATCAGGTATAATAATTAGAAACAAAGCTAGACTAGTTGCTAAAGGTTATAATCAAGAAGAAGGAATAGACTATGATGAAACGTATGCTCCTGTAGCTAGATTAGAAGCTATTCGCATGTTACTTGCTTTTGCATCAATCATGGATTTTAAATTATATCAAATGGATGTTAAGAGCGCTTTCTTAAATGGTTTTATCCAAGAAGAAGTGTATGTTGAACAACCTCCTGGTTTTGAAAATTTCGAAAAACCAGACCATGTTTTTAAACTCAAAAAGGCTCTATATGGTCTAAAGCAAGCTCCCAGAGCTTGGTACGAAAGATTGAGCAAATTTCTACTCAATCATGATTTTCAAAGAGGAAAAGTTGACACTACACTTTTTATAAAAAGGTCAAAAGATGACATCTTACTCGTGCAAATTTATGTGGATGATATTATTTTCGGTGCTACTAATGAATTGCTTTGCAAAGAATTTTCAAGTATTATGCAGAATGAATTTGAAATGTCAATGATGGGAGAACTCAACTTCTTCCTTGGGCTTCAAATAAAACAAACAAACAACGGCATTTTCATATCTCAATCAAAGTACTGCAAAGAACTACTCAAAAGGTTCGAAATGGACAAAGCAAAAGAAATGTCCACACCAATGAGCACCTCATGCTACTTAGACAAAGATGAAGAAGGTAAACCGGTAGAATTAAGCAAATACCGAGGTATGATTGGCTCTCTTCTCTACTTAACTGCTAGTAGACCGGACATCATGTTTAGTGTTTGCATGTGTGCTAGGTATCAAGCAAATCCAAAAGAATCACATTTAGTAGCTGTCAAAAGAATAATGAGATATCTAGTAGGCACTCAAAATGTTGGTCTATGGTACCCAAAAGGTGCCACATGTAGTCTTATTGGTTATTCAGATTCTGACTTTGCAGGATGTAAGTTGGATAGAAAAAGCACTAGTGGAACATGTCACATACTAGGTAGTGCATTAGTCTCATGGCACAGTAAGAAACAAGTCAGTGTCGCACTGTCAACTGCTGAAGCAGAATATGTTGCAGCAGGGAGCTGTTGTGCACAAATCCTCTGGATGAAGCAACAACTTCTTGACTATGGTATAGATCTAGATCATATTCCTATAAAATGCGACAATACCAGCGCTATCAACCTTACAAAGAACCCCGTCCAACACTCTAGGACCAAGCATATAGAGATAAGACATCATTTTATTAGAGATCATGTCCAAAAAGAGGATTGTGTAATCGAATTTGTGGAATCGGCAAAACAGCTAGCTGATATTTTTACAAAACCTTTACAAAAAGAAAACTTTTTCTTCATACGAAGAGAACTTGGAATCATTGATTCCTCTTCATGCTGTTAGATTCGCATCTTTTATTACATGTTGCCCTCTTTGATCATGACAAAAAGGGGGAGAAGAATATAGTTTTTTAATATTTAGAAAAAGGTTTTAATATTCAGCATGCATTTGCACTTACTTGCATATAGTCAATAAAACAGGGGGAGCATCATGATAGGGGGAGTATCATATACATTATCTGTTTGAACTAACCTCCCACCTTGAGATGAGTTAATGTTTTGTCATCATCAAAAAGGGGGAGAATGTGGATACCTTGTGTTGCAGGTAACCTGATATTGCAGGATGTGTTTTGATGATGAAAAAGACAAAGGTAAGATTGACGGTCAAAGTCAATAAAAGTGACTAAACGTCAAAGTCACAATCCAAGACAAGCAAGCCAAGAACTGAAGATTCAAGTTTAAGGGTAGTCCTTAAATATAAGGGTAGTCCTTAGGGTTTGGGTGTGTCTTAGGAAAAAGTGTAAGCTCTTTCAAAAGGTCAGCTCGTATCTCAAAGTCTCACACACTCACAAAGTTTTTTAAGGTGCATGCATATTTACGTAAACATTCTTATCACCTTTTTAAATAACAAAATCGATTTTCCTCATGCATAAACAAATAGCAAAATCGATTTTCAGGCAAATTAGAAAAGATAGAAATCGATTGTCAGGCCATGTCTTATAATACACAAATCGATTTCTGAGCCAAATATTTTTTAAGGGAAGAATCGATTCCCAACCTTTTGCACATAACTGAGAATCGATTCCCACTTGTCTCAGGCAAGCTGAAAATCGATTCCTACATATTTTCACTAAGTATAGAATCGATTCCTAGCCTTCCATGGCACTCAAGAATCGATTTCCCATATTTTACAAACAAAGATAAAATCGATTCCTTACCTAAATAAATCGATTCCTGGATCAAATACCTATTAACAAAGAATCGATTCCTACATTATTTTCAACGTAAAAATGAATTTCTCATAGCCTATAAATAGGCAGTGCTTCACGATTCATTTTACACACAACACACATCAACCCATTTGTACGAATCAGAAAAAGCTTTTTGAGAAAACTCTTCACGCTTATACTTTTGCTCGTCACGTACCGTTGGTCTGTCTGAGCTGATCTGTTGCTAAGAGTTAGTTGGGGTTGTATTCTTCAAGTTGTAATATCTGCCTACACTAGAGGTATTTCTGCATTTACAATTGTTTATTATTTAATTGTTGTGTTTTGTTCTAGGGAGTGGGGTATCTCTCTAGGGTAGCTGCATGTACTAGGAAGTGGGGTATCTTTCTAGGGCAGTTGATTGTAACAGGGGTGGGGTATCTCTTGTTATTGTTATAATAGATCTGAGGGCTCTCTATAGGTGGGGTATCCTAGGAGGAGAGTGCCTAAGTCTGTAAAGGTTTTCCAAGGCACCTGTAAGCCTTGTTGTTGTTTTAGTGGAAAATCTCACAAGGGTGTGAGGACTGGACGTAGGTCACTAGGAGGTGACCGAACCAGGATAAATCTCTGCGTGCTTTACTGCTTTCCTGCTTTACTGTTATACCGCTTTACTGCTTTATACTCTAATTCCTTCGCTTCCACTTAACCTGCGCGAAAATTGATCTAAGTCATTGAAAAGGGGAAAAACATTTTCAAAAGATCTGAAAAGTTTTTAAATCTCAATTCACCCCCCTCTTGAGACTGAAGCCACTTGGTAACATTTGTGAACGGACCTTTTCGCCCAGGTTGATTCGCCCGTGATTGTGGTTGGTGTCTGTGATGAGGATCGGGATGTCCGTATCGTCGTGGTTGATTGTTTTGAAACGGCGAGCCTTCAAGATCGTCGAAACGGCGAGCCAGAGGAGAACGGGAACCATTCCCTCGGTGACGGCGTAGAGGAGAATGAGGATCATCAAGATCGTCATATTGTCGAGCTGATGGAGAACGAGAATCATTCCCTTGGTGATGGCATAGGGAAGGATGAGGATCGTCGAGATCATTATATTGTCGAGCCGGAGGAGAACGGGAACCATTTCCTCGTTGATGGCGTGCGGGAGAACGATGATTGAGCTTTCTCCTAGGGGGTGATCGATGAAAGAGTCTTCTGCGAGTTGGGTGTCGTTCCTCCAGGGAGCCCTGCCCGGATGATTGCTGGTCCGGAGCGTTCCGACCTTGGAGTCTTGCTACTTCGGCTTCGAGGTTAGCGAAACGGTTGCTTCTTTCTTCGTTTACGGCTTCCTGCCGAGCCAATAGCTGAACGAGCTGTTGAACCGCGTTCGTCAAAGCTGGAAGCAATTGAGGAGGAGATGGTAGGCTCGCTTCATCTGTGCCCGAATGTACTCGGGACGGTCCCGTGTTGGGGTATCGGCTTCGAGTTTGCGACGAATTTGTGAGTTCCTGGACGTGGCCTTCAGGGGTTTGCTGAGGACCGAGCTCAGGTTCGGCCATGAGACCAGCCGGTATTGAACGACGCGTTGGGGCCATTAATAAGATCAAGGAGATGGTGAGAAAAATAGGGTATTGATTCTCCCACTATGGTCGCCAATGTTCTGTACTGTGCTTCCGATCTTGATGATTGGTTCTTATGCAGTTAGTAGATGTTTTATCCTTGATTCTGTTTCTGTCTTAAGGTCTTGGGATGTTCGATGTTGTTCGATCTTGAGATGTCCGATGCTGTTCGATCTTGAGATGTCCGATGTTTGTTCGATCTTGAGATGTCCGATGTTGTTCGATCTCGAGATGTCCGATGTTGTTCGATCTTGAGATGTCCGATGTTGTTCCTGTAATAACACTCCGACGCTCAAGTCAGTATTTGAGTTAATGAGTATTGTTTTGGAAAAAGTGCTTACCTTTTAGTGAGCATTGAATGCTGTATTTATAGATTTTGAGTGGTGTTTGCTTTGGTCGATTTGGGCCGTCCGATCTTGCAGAGTGATCTTGGCCATTGATGAATGGACCCTGTTTCTGTGTAATGGGCCTCTGAATAATTGGGCCTTGCAGGAGGTGTGAATAGCAGAATTTCTATTTACCATAACAGTGATTAAGGGGTATCTGGCAAGTCTTCCAAATCACTAGGAGGGTTAACCGGCTAGTTACTCTTAAAGCACCTAAGCGCCCATGCTTAGCTATAAAATCAGTTGTACTATTGCCTTCTCTGAGAACATGCTAAACCTTGAAGGAAAAGAAGGTATCTATCAGTGAAGTGATGTGCGGCAGTAGAGATGTGCATGCATGGTAGTAGTGTTGGCCACGCTTTGAAGCATCTGAGTAATCTCCATACAATCAGTCTTGCACACAACCATAGTGATGTTATTATTTAACACTATACTAGGCCGTGATATATTCCAAAGATTTGATCACCAAACAAAGGGTCTCATTTTATCATTGAGGAAAAGCCAGCAACCCTTCCCATTACTATTTCTAAGGACACCGTCAACACCTATGTCGCCAGTCCCATTGCAGCTACTATCTATATTGAGCTTGACAACACCCATAGGTGGGGGTTCCCATTTGACCAAAGATCTCAGAATATGGTGATCATCCGGGCTTACGATAGAAGCAGCCATACCGTCCTTCATGCCATTGATTTATTGCACCACATCACTAACTTTCTGTCGACCATCCCCAAGCACATGGTCATTACGTAACGAGTATGAGTTTAGATACTAAACAAATGTTTAGTATTTTTTAGTAAATGGGTATATAAGTAATTTGCTTATTAATTAAAAAAAGATTAATCAATATCAGGAGATAATGTTACCGAAAAATTTGGGATTACTTCCAAAAATCGTGCATTCATCAATTCAACCCATTAAATGCCTAAAATCATGGAATTCAATTTTTTCAAATTAAAAAACCGCCAAAAATATTTTCATCATGGAATTCAATTTTTTCAAATTAAAAAACCGCCAAAAAACATCGATTTTCATCCAAACCCTGACAGCACCGCAACAAAAAAATCAAAAACCACCACATAAGTACGAAACATTGGTTAGTTTCGTCTTACCACAGAATTACATAACTTTGGTTAGTCGACTACTAGCCATAGAATTAAAAGAATTGGTTAGTTGGCTCTAACCACCTAGTTACAGAACTTTGGTTATTCATACAAAATAGGCAATTGGTCGTTATACATGTTACTAAAAAATGTGGCAACAAAATGTAACACTAACCACATAATTAGTTTCATCTAACCATGGAATTACATAACTTCGGTTAGTTGACTACTAGCCATAGAATTAAACAATTTTGGTTAGTTGGCTCTAACCACCTAATTACAGAACTTTGGTTATTCATACAAAATATGCAATTGGTCGTTATACACGTTACTAAAAAATGTGGCGATAAAATGTAACACTAACCACATAATTACAAAGCATTGGTTAGTTTCATCTAACCACATAATTACATAACTTCGGTTAGTTGACTACTAGCCGCAGAATTACAGAACTTCGGTTAGTGAGCTTTAACCACCTAATTACAGAACTTTGGTTATTCATAAATAGAGCCTATCTCCTTGGCGTGCTTCAATGGCGTGGTTCAACGATGTGGGTCGCGACCTATTTCTTTGCGTGAGTGCGATTTTGCGACTTCCTTTGTGTGACGCAATCGCGTGCGATCTTGCATTGTTACTACGATCTTGGGCGTGACTGTGATTCAATGACATGATTCTTGCCTGCGTTTTAGTCCCATGTTCATCAACTGCATAATGAGACATCAATGGCGTAAAGGAAGAGCGTGCTTCAATGGCGTGGATCAACTGTGTCCGTTTTTGCAACAACGGTGTGCGTCCTATTTCTTTGCGTGAGTGCATTTTGCGACTTCCTTTGCGTGATGTAATGACGTGCGAAGAAGAGTGTGGAATAGATAATAAGAACTTGAAGAAGAAGAACGTGGAAGAAAAAATCAAGAATGTGAAAAAGATAGAAGAATGACGTAAAAGAAAGAGGAAATGTAGAAGAGAAAATCGTGGAAGAGAAATTAGTGGAAAAAAAATCTGGTTTGTTATTGTATTTGTCCCTAAAAAATTGGCCCATTTAATGGCTAATTAAATTAAATTATTTAATGTAATTAATACAAACAAAAGAGGCTGTGACACAATTACCCTTATTCATTATTAGTCATTAGATTGAATTTCATTGAAATTATGTGGATCCAATGGCTTGAGTTTATTTAGTATAATTTACTAAGCTATTGGCTTAATATCACAAGCCGTACCATATATAACTTCCAAAGCCACCGCAAAGAGATAGCCATAAGAGGAGCTTAACTGTTAGTAGCAAACCCCTAAAACCAAGCTTAAACCAAGCTTGCACATTGTTATACCTATCAAACTATTAAGGCAAAGCCATAGTTTGGACTTTAGAAGTCACGTGCAGCTTCCAAACCCAATTCCAATTCTTATTCTCATTAAACACTCTATTTTTGGCAAGGAGTCAGCTGTAGGCATTAGAACAAGAGTACACGCCAGAATTAGAAGCATCCCAAACCGACATCTTAAGGAGACTAACATTGAAGGTCGTAGGAGGGGGGTCTTGATTAACTTGTAGTTTAAGCGCATCAGCGACCATAGTGCCCCCATCGTGTTCCACTTCCAAAAACCGACATTTCCTTAAGTTTATTTAAATAGGCTCTGATTGGTAACTCGAAGAGGGTTGGCATAAGAACCCCGAGGCCTGACCCACTTCAAAGATCCGAGTTGCAGAACTGCTCAAAGGAGTGTTCTTAGCATTAAAACTCGAAAAGGATTGACATAATAACCTTGAGTCCCCAAGTTTGGACTCGAAACCAAAAGCCTGAGCACACCATTCTCGACAACAAACACTACAAGAATAAGGCTTGTTTCCTGCGAACGTTTCCGACTAAAAACATTCTGTCGCAAATTGCGACGGATTTGCGACCAAAATCACCGTCGCAACTGTTAAAATAAAAAGGCGGAAAAATTAACGTTGAAGATTCCGACGGAATCAGAGTCGTCGTAAATTTCCTACGGAATTGTTGGTCGCAAACGCCTTAAAATCCGTCGCAAACCAACAATCCAAAATTAAAGGGTAACCTCATTCTCGTTCTCTCCCTCAGAATCACAATCAAAGTACTCTCCTCACTCTCATTCTTTCCCTCGGTCTCTCCTCCCACACCCTAACAAAACGCCACTCTCCTCCCTCGCCCTCTACCCTCCTCCTCCCTCCGCCGCCGCTCACTCTCGTTCTCTCCCTCAGAATCACAGTACTCTCCTCACTCTCATTCTTTCCCTCGGTCTCTCCTCCCACACCCTAACAAAACTCCACTCTCCTCCTTCCGCCGCCGCCGCTCAATCTCGTTCTCTCCCTCAGAATCACAGTACTCTCCTCGCTCGCGCTCGCACCATTTCTCCTCCATTTCTCCGGCAACCATTTCTCCTCCATTTCTCCTCTGTTTCTCCTCCGTTTCTCTTCTGTTTCTCCGGCGCTTCTACACCTCTTCTCCACCATAGGTAATTTCTGTAATTTGTCCCTAGTTTCAGTTGCTTTCAAAAACCCTAAATGTCCCAATTTTTTTTTGAAACGAAACCCTAATTTCTGGGTTTTTGATTCAAATGCTTTCAGAGACCAATTAAATCAATTAAGTCTTACTAGAGATTCCGAAGCTGGAATTCGATGACTCGCTAGGGTTTCAACTCAGTTTCTTCCACTGATGGTTCAAGAATTGTGAAAATTCCTTCAAATAACTATGAATTACGGTATTCTTATTTAGAACTGATGTTTTTGTATTCACACACCATTTGGAACTGATGTTAATGATCATTTTTTTGGGGTTTTTGATGGTCATGGTGAATTTGGAGCTCAATGTTCTCAATTTGTGAAACAAAGGTTGTGTGAGAATCTTTTGAGGAATCCTAGGTTTAAGGTTGATGCTGTTGAGGCTTGTCATTCAGCTTTTTAACGACGAATTCGCAGTTACATGGTGATGTTTTGGATGATAGTATGAGTGGGACGACGGCGATTACGGTTTTGGTTAGAGGGAAGACGGTTTACGTGGCGAATTGTGGCGATTCGAGGGCAGTTATAGCGGAAAAGAGAGGAGTGAATGGTGGTGAGGTTGTGGCAGTTGATTTGTCTATTGATCAGACACCATTTAGGGTTGATGAGTTAGAAAGAGTGAAACTTTGTGGCGCAAGGGTTCTTACATTGGATCAAATTGAAGCGTTGAAGAATCCTGAAGTTCAATGTTGGGGTAGTGATGAAGAAGGTGATGATGGTGATCCTCCTAGGTTGTGGGTCCCAAATGGGATGTATCCTGGTACTGCTTTCACAAGGAGTATTGGTGATTCTATTGCTGAGACTATTGGTGTTGTTGCTAATCCTTAGATTGTTGTCTTTGAACTCACACATAATAACCCCTTTTTTGTCATTGCTAGTGATGGGGTTTTTGAGTTTCTTTCTAGCCAAACTGTGGTTGATATGGTAGGTATAACTTTTATCATTGAATTTATTATGATGCATGAGAAAAAAATATTGCCTTTTACTTTTTTTATGATTGAAATTTGCTTTTAGGTTTGCTATAAAAGTAAGTTGTTGGCTAGGTTGTTAAAATGATTACATTTCAGTAGCATACAGGAACTGGCATCATTGATATTAGTTACTGTATCTCTCATATTTAGTACTGTGATTTCAGAATGAGGAATTTTCTGTTACATTTAGGAGAGAGAGAGAGAAGCACTTATGACTTATGCAGCAAGTGACTTTTAGGGAAAGAAGATTGTCCATAAAAGGTGTGGAGAGAGAAATTTAGTGCAAACTGCAAAATAATTCTGGAATAATAGAATACACAGCATAAGGAGCACAGTGCTAAAACACCTTAGTATCCCTCCTACTCTCAAAAACCCTGAATTAATTAAACTGTTTTATATTGTTTGATTCAGTTCTCTTTACTCCTCTCATGTCTCTTATATATGCAACTTATTCAGTTATTATGAATGCTTCTTGCTCCGGGTTTATAGCTTGTATCTTTTGGGATTTTGTGCAATGTCCATTTGACTCTGCTTATTTTCCATTTGTTCTACTGCTTAATGGCACAATCACTTTTTCAACTGCAGATTACAACAATTGCTGCTGCAGTTTACTTAGAACGGCAGGACGGCCACCTGTGCTTCCATCCAATCAACTTTCTTACACGGAGAACTTCCTATACATGCTTGATTCTTTGTATGTCTTGTGTTATTTTTAGGTGAGATTGATTATTTGGAATAAGCCTGCAAACTTTTTTTCTTAACTTTTTTTTCATTGCTTAATGATGTTTTGCTTTTTGTACTCGAATAAAAATCATTTTTCCCCAAGAAAACTATAACTTGATCCTAGAATGTGGTGAAGTCGAAATTCAATTGCACTGGATTGATCTTCCTGGTTCAAAGGGTTTATGATATTATATTTTGGCTTTTTTATAAGCAACTTTATTCATATAAGCTGATTTATGCCTTCAATTACCTGAACTTATGTCTATTCTAGTTTGTATCCAGTTTGTAATGCATTTAGTGCAGTTGAGAATGTTCTTTATTCATGATTTAGAAATTTATTCTCTTGTTTTTTTTCCTTCACATGTTGCTGAACAGATTTTTCTAGATATCCTATGTGAAATCTGAGGTGTACTTTGTAAGATAATGTAAAGAATAATGTTTGCATAATTCCATGGCATTACTGCACTATTAGTTTGTAGATTGTCCAATGTTACCAAATTTATACTCTTCTTAATTTTCAAGCACTTGCACTTAATACTGTCAATATTACTACAAAGAGATGAAGGTGCCAAGTCAGAACAGACTACTCAAAAAGAGAAGGAAATTATATCTACTATCACTTCTATCTTTACGAGTATCAAGCTTTCTGAAGACATGGTTGACACATCAAAGGCAAAGGTTGGGGATAATTTGTTTTTATTTGTAAGTAGTTAATTGTTGCAAGTGGTAAGAGATCATAATCTTACATCTGTGGTAAATGAATTTCCAGAATTCTCATGCAATATGTGACCTTGGGTTGGCAATAACTAAAAAATTAGTTCAGAAGGATGTTAATTTGCAAGAATTGTCCCATTTGGTGTCTCTACCTACAATGCTATACAAAGCATATGAGAAGAAGGAAGGAGATGAGACTAAGGTACGATCCTTTGTTTTTGTCCTTCTAGTATGCTGAGTAACCTTGTTCATATTGATTTAAAAAAAAACCTTGTTCATATTGTAGAAAATGCTTTCCAAAAGTTTCTAATTCGTCTAACTTTTATTGAATTGAGATTGATTCATAGTAATGGTAATGCTGGCATCATATTACCGTAATATGCTAGTTTTATATTGGCTTAATTGTGCTTTTGGTCCTCTAGGTATCATGATTGTTCATTTTGGTCCTCAAGGTTCCAATTGCGCGAATTGGGTCTCCGAGGTATGTGTGGTATTCATTAACATTACTGATAAGTATTTTCATTTTTGGTTGAAGATCAAAGAGTTAATGCGCCGTATTGATTTATTGTTTTTATATACTTGCAGGTTTATGCGCCGTATTGATTTAATGTTTTTATATACTTGCAGGTTGTATATATGTTTATATGCATGATCTGTGTGTATATATGTTTAAATGATCTTGATCTGTTTGTATTCTGTTTGTTGTATATATGTTTATATGCATGATCTGTGTGTATATATGTTTAAATGATCTTGATCTGGGTTACCTCGCCAGTTTCTGTAGGAAACTGAAAGTTCTTAATCTCTGTGGATGTGTTGGAGCTGCAACTGATACTGCATTACAAGTATGATTATCGTATAAAATAGTTGTCATTCATAATCATATATAAAATTGAGATGGCTTTGAGTTATAATTTAATGACTAAATGAACAACAGGCTATTGGACACTGCTGGAATCAGTTGCAGTCCTTGAACCTTGGTTGGTGTGATCAAGTTGGTGATGTTGGTGTGATGAGCTTAGCTTATGGGTGTCCTGATCTCAGAACAGCTGACCTGTGTGGCTGGAAATTAACTGAAAACCGTTTATGAAGGACTAGATAGTATTTTCTTTTGGCTAGATTTTCTTTTGACTAGATAGTAGTTTATCATTTTATCTTTTATTGAGCCATAAGGCTCTTCATTTAATAACATTCTAGTGTTCTTGTCATGCTTCACATTAATAGAAAATACCAAAATAATGCAGAGCTCAAAATGAATTACGAGTTTGTACTTCCTTGTAAAGAGCATGGTTTGCTCCTTTTATTGACGAGTGATGTTGACCATAGGTTGATATGAATAGTTATTGTGCTCCGGTTAGTGTAGCAGGAGAATATTTGGAAACTGCATATCCATCCGTTAATTCTTACTAGTTTGGAAAGAATGACTAGTGAAATTCATTTGTTTTAGAAAACTACATTTCTTTCATGTAAATGGATTGAATATTATCAGTTGGAAGTTGGAAATATTATCAGTTGGAAGTTGAATCGTATTTGTTATTATATTTGGTTAACTTTGAAGGAATGGCTTCACTTTGAAGGCAACAAATTTCCTTTTTCACGTCTTATAACCCTTAGCTTATTTGCAGAATTGGAGCAGCAATCTTGTCTGTGGTTTCTATTTGGCTGGCTACGTCTTCACCTAAAATATGGAACACTTGCACCGCGTGAGATGTCTGATTTCTTTGTACTATGCTGATGCAAGTGTAAGTGGAATTGATTACTTCCTGATAATCATTTTTGCTATATATAGGAAACATGGAAATCATGATGCACAACATACATTAATAACATTATGATTAAGAATATCTCTATTCCACTTAAATAACATGCATACATATTTTTTGGATATGTGATCAGTAGCTTTAATGTAGTTATGGCATTGAATTAACGTGACTTGTTCATCAAAAAATTTTGGAAATCAAATGTGACCATGAGGTTGTCATAAGCTCTTAATGTGATGTTAGTGGTTTATGGTTTGGTTGTGACTTTTCATTTTCAATGTTGTAATGTTTTACTATTTTGTTGGATTAAATAAAAAAGGTTGGAGTGGGCATCCAGTGAAGAAACTGGTGGTTGATTCAGCAAGGAAGAATTTCCTTCAGCCATAAGGAAATTGCCTCTGAGTTGAATGCTAACACAACCTGTAGAGTTCAAGTGGTGGCAACTGATAGTTCGTAACATTACTGTAAATTTTGTTGTAAGTTGATTGTATACTTTTTGTATAGCTCTTAGTTGCGGTTGTGTTGATTGTATAGTTTTTGTATAGCTCTTACTTGTTGTAAGTTGCTCCCCTTCCAACTGATAGTTTTTGTATAGCTCTTAGTTGTAAATTTTGTTGTAAGTTGATTGTATAGTTCAAGTTGATTGTATAGTTTTTGTATACTCTTGAAGTTAGAAGACATAATTACACTGATTTCTGTTTATGGAAATATAACAATTTTTTTGATTTAAAGTTACATTCACTACTGTAAAAATAGATTTTATAGCACTTTTTTTTTTAATAAAAAAAAATATTTCCGACGAATTTGCGACGAAAATGTGTTAGAGTTTGCGACGACTTTGCCACGGATATTTGCGACGGGTTTCCGACGACTTTGCGACGGAGACATTTGCGACGAAAAAATCCGTCGGAAACGATTTGCGACGAGCGATTTTGCGACGACTTTTTGTCCGTCGGAAACGAATTTGCGACGAAAAACGCTGCATTTGCGACGAAAATTGCCGTCGGAAATCGTCGATTTTCTTGTAGTGAAAAGCCCGACACACCATACTCAACACCAAAAGCCCTAGCACACCATAGTATGCAACAAAAGCCTGATCACACCATACTCGACAACAAAAGCTCGAGCACAATATACTTAGGACCAAAAGCCCAAGCACACCATACTCGGCAACAAAAGTCCAAGTACATGATATTTGGCACCAAAAGCCCAAACACACCATATTCGACACCAAAAGCCCGAGCACACCATACTCCGCACCAAAAGCCCGAGCACCATACTCCGCACCTTCAATAGTCCCTTATTTGGGCTCAGAAAATTCAGAAAGCCCGAGCACCTGTACTCGGTAACTTCGAACATTCTCAATTTGCCACGAGCTCGTGAACAACAGCTTGAAACAACGCATAAAGCCTGAGCCCGTTACTCGGCACCTACGAACACTCTCGACTCCAAACAAGCTCAACAGCAGCAACTCGTAACAACTCACAAAGCCTGAGCCCGTTACTCGACACCTCCGAATGCTCTCAACTGAAAACGAGCTTGGGGGCTCAAACTCGAAATAATTAGCAAAGCCTGACACTCGGAAACTTCGAGCTTTCTCAGCTCAAAATGAGCTTGGGGGCTCCAATTCAAAGTAATTCACAAAGCCTAAACACAATAATTGCCACTTTCGAATGCTTTTGACTCAAAAGAGCACCTACAAACAGCGATTTCCACTTGCACAGTAAGCCTCAATTTTGTCTCCTGATGACCTCCACGCAATCACATGTAGACCTCATCTTGGTCTTGAATAGGCGTAAATTTAGTCACCTGTTGACCTTCACTCGATCATCGGTAGACCTCAACTCGGTCCCTGATGACCTCCACTCAGTCACAGGTAGACCCCGTCTTGGTGTTAAGAAGACCTCAATTTAGTCACCTGATGACCTTCACTTGGTCACAAGTACACCTCACCTTGGTCCTCAGCAAACCTCGGCCCAGTCATCATGATGACCTCCACTCGGTCACAGGTACGTAGACCTTGATGTAGTCACCTGATGACCTTTAGTCGGTCACAATAGACGTCACCTTGGTCCACAGTAGATATTGGCTCGGTCACCATGATGACCTACACTCGGTCACATGGTTGACCTCTACTCAGTCACTTGATGACCTTCACTCGGTCACAGGTAGTCCTTGAGACGACCCTCGTCTTCATCATAGTAACCCTTTACATTTAATTCCTAATTCTAAAAAGTGAATAAGATTAAAAATTAAAACATATATAACCCAACATGCATCACATTGATAAAAACATTATTTTAAGAGTTTTACAACATATGCGGCAACACTAAAGCCACTCAAATTTATCAGAGTAATACAAAACAGCGGAACATAAAACATAAAACAAGGTCAGCCAAATAATAAACTAGCGAGACTCGATTGACTGACACACTGGCTAAACAAAACTCAGGTTCTCTCAATGAGACACCTGACTGCCCCATCATATCGCATCAACACCCTCAATGCCTTCAACGTCCATCGTGGAAGGAAGAGTGTCTCCTTCTGCTGCAAGTGGCTCCTCGGCTGGATCTAAGTATTTCAATAAATATACAAAATAAAAACACGTGTAGCTAAGATACAAGTACAAGTCAAAAAATGGGAAGACAGAGTAAAGTTCAATTTAAACATATCACAAGTACAACAATTCAAATTATTCCTTATCTTCTATTGTAGCGACCGAAGAATCCGGAGGAGGGATCCTTCGTTGCTTTTGAACAATGGAGCCGCCATCAATATTTATTTTTAGGAAAACATTGAAAAAACCTTTGTTTTTGGGTTCGGGGGTCGATTAAGTGCGGGGAAGGTACTAGCACCCCGCAACATCCTAAAAAGGTTACCTTTTAATTTAATGTGTAGAAAAAGTTAGTTTTAAAAGAAAATACTTTGTTTACCCATTTTTGATTGTTTGCGAAGAAGAAAAAAAAGAAAGGAAGACTTAATAAGAATTTTAGTTTTTTTGCGCTCGACGGGAGTGGGCCCCCGCTCCTACGTATCTCCGGGTGCGATGGAGAAATCAAAGCTACGTAGTTCTTGGGTAGAAAATATTTGTGTGTTGGTATTTTTTATTTTTTTGAAAAGTTTGGGAAAACTAGAGACCGTTCATGGTGACCAAACAGATAAATCCAGAGTGGTCGTCATTAATGGCTTATTCGGAAAAGAAGGTATTTATAGCGTTCAAACAAGCGAGGCCCAGAGTGACCGCTATAGACAACCTATTTTTTTGCGCGAATTCGATTTTTCGAAAGAAAGGAAAAAAAACAAACGGTTCGGAAGCATCACGTTGTGGATAAAAGCGGAGTAGGTGATAAAAGGGGGGTGCAAATAATAGAGGAGTGGTATTAAAAGGGAGGTGTGAATAGCGTGACCAAATCGTTTTTTTTTGGTGAACTAGGTTGTGTTTGAAAAGATGGGCTTGTAAAAAAAAGGATGGGTTTGCTGTTTTAAGAGAACGCGGGGTGCAAATAGCGTTTTGGTGCTTTTTTTTTTTAAAAAAGTTGCCGGGGGTGTAAATAGCGTTTTGGCGCTTTAAAAAAATGGTTGCCGTGGGTGCAAATAGCGTTTTGACGCTAAAAACGATTGATTGGTTTATTACCCTTTTTTACTATTCTACCCTAGAACGCGTGATTCTTGAAACGTTTTTTTCCTAAAAAAACCTAGACTAAACAAGTGGTATGAAGAAAAATTCTTTTGTTTTTTTTGTCCTAGTTACTATTTAATAAAAGGGTACCTTGTTTGTTGTTTATTTGGAAGAATGGTCATTTGTTATATTTTTTTTTTTTTAAAAAAAAGGGGGTAGTGGCATTAGTAACCATTTCTTTTAAGAAAATATTTTTTTTTTTTTTAAAAGGTTTATTTTTAATCCGAAAATAAAAAAAAGGAATACATTTTTTTTATCACTTTTTTTTTAATCCGAAAAATTAGTAATTGTTTATTAAAAAAAAAACAACACATTTTTTTTTTCACTTTTTTAAATCCGAAAATTAGAATAATTTATTAAAAAAAAACACAACATTTTTTTCTTTTCTTTTTTAATCCGAAAATTAGTAACATTTTTTTTATAAAAACAGCAATAAAAAAAGTTTTTTTAGAGCAACATTTTAACAAAAGAAAAGCAACATTTTAACATGAAAAAACAGCAACATAAAATTTTTACAGCAACATTTTAAACATAAAAAAAAACAGTAACTATATCTTCATAAAAAAAACAGCAACTAAAAATACAAAAAAAATAGTAACAATAGAATCTAAATTACATTACAGCAACTACAAAACTAAAAAAGGCAACAAATTCGAAATTACAGCAACTTTAAAAAAATAAAACAGCAATAATTAATTAAAATATTACATTGCAATACCTTAAACAAAATCCGGAAATGTTGAAGAGGAAGTTTTCTTCTTCGGATTTCTCCAATACAACGAATCTAAACTAAAGAAAAAATTAAATTTCGGAAGGAGAAGGAAAGAAAAAAAAAGAAATTACAGTGAACAAGCCCCACTTTTTTTCTAAAAATCTACCCCCTTTTTTTTTGCCTACGAAAACTTCTTCTTCTTCCCTTTTTTGAGAACCCCCTTTTTTTCGAAAAAATGCTTTCCTCCTCCTCTAAAACCGTGGCCTTCAAAGTCATGGCCTCCCCCCTATTTATACAAAGAAAAAAAAGCTCTTTTTTCTTCCTTCTTCGTTTTCTCTGACTTCAACCATGCCTTGTACAGTATTTTTTTTTGACTTGAGAAGGGTTTGATATGATGGAGGGGTGAAGGTTTGGAGGTAGTTGGTGAAGGGGAATGATGGTTTGTGTGTGAGAAGAGGAAATGGGGCGTGAGAGGAGGAGAGCCATGTGAGGGAGATGAGTGTGTGAGTGTGGGTGTGTAGGAGGGGGATTGGAGAAGTGATGAGTGAATGTGAGAGAAGAAAAAAAGAAAGGGAAAGAGTGAGGAGAAGAGAGAGTGTCGTGAGTGTGAGAGAGGAAAGAGAAAGGGAAAGAGTGAAGTGTGTGAAGTGATTGAAGTGGAAGAGGTTTGGTGAAGGGAAAAAAAAAATAAAAAGTGGGTGTGAGAGAGGGGGGGGGGCGTAGGTTTGAGGGAGGAAAGAGAAAGGGAAAGAGTGAGGTTGAGTGTATTGGGAAGGGAAAAATGGGGAAGTGGGAAGTGTGGGGAAGTGGTATTGAGAGAAAAGAGGAGAGGTGGAGTGTGGAAGGGAGAAAGGTGGGGTTTGACCATGGGATAATAGGGGGTGGGGTCGAATATGGAGGGGTTTTGGGGGATGAATGTGGATGGATTTTTGGGTTAAGGGGGGATTGAATGTGGATGGCTTTTAGGGTAAAAGGGGGAAGTCGAATTAGGGTTAGGAGGAGGGGAATTAGGGTTTTGTGATGAGTTGGGTTATGGGTTATGGGTTGTGGGTTAGTGGGTTAGTGGGTTTTTTTTTTGTTGGGTTGGGTCATGCGAATTGGGCTAGCCATTTTTGCTGGGTTGGGTTTCCATGACAGCACCTTATTTTTAATAGACCCCTCCCCACTTCCTTCTTGGCTTATTTTTATTTCTTCACTTCTAAATAAAATATTTTTGGTAATTAAAACCCATAGCAATAAAAACAAGAAAATAATACATGACATAAAAAAGATTATTATTTTATTTATTATTATTTTTTTTTATAAAAAAAAAAAAAAACTCTCAATTATGATCGAACAAAATTAGGGTATTACAGCTGCCCCTCTTTATTTATATTTTGCTAGGAAATCGGAGGGGTTCCGAGTTTCTCGAGGAAAATAGAAATAAAGATAACCAGACGCTAATTTTGTCCAGACTGAGACTTTTGGTTTTTTTTTTTGAAAATTATGAAAACTGGGTTGACTTGGAGAGAAAGTAAATAAGGATTGTTGGGGATCTGAAGGAGCACTGAGGCTCTGATGGTCTAATTCAGAATCAATGCTTGACGCATCGACTTGAGTTCGACTGAGGGACCGTCGGGGTCTGAAGGGCATGCCTAAGCCTGAGGGACCGATGGGTCCGAAGGAGTGCAACTAGCTTATGGTACTAGTAATACGGTCTGTTTGTGGGGTGGCCTTTTTTCTAGCGGCCGCGAAGGACATACACTGAGTCTTAGGCTGACACAGCTAGTCTGAAGGACCTGGGGTCGGGCGATCCGTCGCGCTCAGTGTCGACTTAGTGATCTGGTGGTATGGTTCGAAGTCGTTGCTTGGACGTGTTAATTCGAATTGACCTGAAGGACCTGGGGTCGGATGATCCGTCGTGCTCAGTGTCGACGTAGTGATCTGAAGGTAGAGTTCGAAGTCATTGCTTGGACTTGTTGATTCGAACTGAACTGAAGGACCTGGGGTCGGTTGATCGGTCGGTTGATCGATAACGCGACATGCGATCTGGATTGAAGGACCGTTGTTGGTCTGAATGATCTCTGCTAGACTTGGTGCTAACATTGTGATTTGGTTTGATGTAGGATCGATGCTCGTCGCGTCGACTTTTAAAAACTGGAAAGATCGACACTTGAAGTTGAAAAACAGCAGATGTTATGCATATGACATGCATGTAATGTATGCATGTGTGATGATTGGTTTTGAGTGGAATGATGAATGAAATGTAATGGATGACTTTTGTTTTTTTCCTTTTTTTTTTGCTTTTGTTTCTTTTCTTTTTTTTTGACTATTTTTGCTCTTTTGCTCTTGCTCTTTTGCTCTTTCTTGTCTCTTTCGCTTTGCTCTTTTGCTCTTGCTCTTTTGCTCTTGCTCTTTTGCTCTTGCTCTTTTGCTCTTTCTTGCCCCTTCTTGTTGATCAACTCGCAGGACTTTCGACGTAAGATACGGGAGTTGCCCAAAGTAGTGCTATTGAAGTGCGGCCTATTGTTATCATTCGCCTTTTTGAAGTGATCTTGCATGTATTTATCTTTTTTGCAATTTTATTTATGAGAGATCGCCTCGTTTATGTGACCTTTAGAAATTTCGTAATAATCTGTAATGCTTGTAGTCATGCACATGTTTCACAATTCAATATCAACTACCATAAAATGTCATTTCAAAACAAGGGAAAATAAAGAAGAAGGGAAAGTGTTTGACATTAAGACTGGAGCCGAGTGTGCGAAAGGGACACTGGCTTGAGAGCATATTAAGAATTCGAAAGAAATGAAAAGGCAAAAATACTAAGCAGATCTTTGGGTAGTTAGTGTCCTTGAGGTAACAATGTTGGCCGCCCATATTCATGACCTTGATCAACTCACCATCCGGCTTTTGTTGATTGCCTAAACATTTATTTAGTCCAACTTCCTGACCCTAACTTTTGCCTGGATTGCCCCTTCGGGTTTTCAATCCACCGGGTTGCTCTAATTTTTGCCTAGGTTGCCCTTTCGGGTTTTCAGCCTAGCGAGCTCGTTTTTCTTGGCTCATTTTTTTTTATCTTTATATGCATTTTTAGGCATAGTATTTGACCGTATCAGAATTCATCGGGAGTGGGACGTCTTCGCCCTCTATTTTCATGGGGGTTAGGGCCCCTCCAGAGAATGATTTCTTTACTGCATAAGGTCCTTCATAGCTCAGGGTCCATCTTCCACGGGGATCCTTTTGGATGGGTACGATTTTCTTGGGCACCAAGTCTCCTTGAAATTGTCGGGGACGAACCCTTTTCTGTTAATCTCCCTTTGCTCCTTTCTGATATGACACAAACCAACCATCCTTTTGCTTGATAAGGTTTAATGGAAGTGCTGCTTCCATCGCACGGGGTTGCCCCTGTTGAAGTGTGAAACAAGGTCTGATCTCCATGTAAGGTAAAAAGGAGCATTTGAAGGTTACTATCATCTCTGATATTCTTTTGTTTGTCGCTGCAACTGCCTCATTCATTTTTGGGTGGTACGGGGAGGGGTTATGATGTTCGACTTGGGGTCTCCACACAAACTTTTCCCCACTGTTCGCGATGATCTTACTTGGAAGGTTGTAACGACATACCAAATTCATTAATAATCACTGATTTTCTTACACCGGTGGGTATCTTGTGTCAGACAAGGTGATGCGAGCGAATTTTCTTGATTCGCTGCCCTTTTGGTGTGATGTTCATTCTAACATCTTTTTGCCTTCTCTCGTTCCCAAGTTAATCATCTCACTTGATTCCACGAGAAGCTGGACCACTTCATCCTCCTGCTTCATTATTCTCATTACCTCTGGAGGAGTTTTCCCAGTTATCTTCTACATCTTCCTTAGTTTGGGCTGATAGAAGTTATGATATGAGTCAACGATGTTGTTATTTCCAAGGACAAATTATTTAGATCTGCATTAGTAGAAATTAAAAAAGATGGGAGAAGAAGCGAATCGAGCGAATGAGCGAAGAAGTTTATGGGAAAATTCAAAATGCTATTTTATTAATATTGATATTGAAAAGAAACATGTGTGCCCTTATTGAAATGTCCTAAGGCCTTGGGCAGAGCCATAGGATTGCATTACAAGAAAATTACTTTGAACTAAAAATCACAAGAAAATCGACGGTCCCCCAATTCATAAGTGCTTCAGATGCAGGATAACGGCGCACAAGGATGATGATGTCCTCTCTAGTATTTCGAACGCCTTCAATAGCATTGACAAATGACTCTTCATGCCCCTAGAAGGGGTTATTGCCTTCATTGAAGTTCAACCATTTGGATTCGATCAGATCCTGAATCACATGTCTCAACGCCTTGCAGTTTTCCACTGAATGTCCAATTGCGCCTGTGTGATAATCGCATGTGGCATTTGGGTCGTAGCCCCTCGGGAACGGAGGTTCAATAGGTCTCATCAGGCGGGGGGAGATTAAGTTGTGACTGATGAGGTGGTTGAACATGTCTGAGTAGGATACGGGAATTGGATCAAACGGTACATGTTTCCTTTCTGGATAGTTTGGTGGCCCATGGATTCTACTGGTTTGGGTAGAGAAGTGCAGGGCTTGGGGACGGTTTTTGGAAGCGTAAGAGGCTTTCCCTGGTCCTGCTATGGAATTGGTTTCTCCTTCATCGTTTTCGGTTGAACCGTGAGTAATTTTCCCGTTTCTCATTCCGCTTTCTAACCTTTCCCCTATGGTGACCATGTCTGAGAAGTTAGAGGATACACTCCCAATCAACCTGTCATAGAAGGGTGACTGCAAAGTGTCCCTGAACATGGATACCATCTCCTTTTCCAGTAAAGGTGGTGCCACCTGCGCTGCTAGTCCTCTCCAACGTTGGGCGTAATCCCTGAATGATTCATGGTTTCTTTTCACCATATTCTGCAACTGTGCTCTATCGGGAGCTATGTCGATGTTGTATTTATATTGCTTGAGGAAAGCATCGGCCAGATCTTTCCAACAACGAATGTGGTTGCGTTCCAACTGCATGTACCATCTTGAGACTGCCCCAGCTAGACTGTCCTGGAAGTAGTGAATGAGCAGTTTATCATCATGTGCAAAGGCAGCCATTTTTCTACAATACATGGTCAGATGGCTAGCAGGACAGGTTACACCCATGTATTTATCAAAATCTGGCACCCTGAATTTGGGAGGAATGACCACATTAGGGACGAGACACAAGTCATAAGCGCCGGTTGCCCCAATATTGGATCCTTCAACTGCTCTCAACCTTTCCTCAAGCATTTGTAGTTTGTCTTTGGCTTGAGGGTTCTCCATAGAGTGATTGTGAGGGATCTCACTCATACCATAGTAAGGATGAATTATCGGAACTATGGCTGGGTTCACATTTGGGGTATGTGAATGAGTGGGATTCCTGAGGTTGGAACCCTGAGCTTGAGCGTCAACTATCGGCGGTGGAAGGCAGCCAAGTGGGAGGCCTTGTGGTGCGACGATGGGGTTCGGGTTTTGAACTTGTGGTGCCCCCGAATTACCATCGTGACCCGTAAGCTGTTGTTGGCCAGCGACTCCTGAGAGACCGTCTTCTGGATTAGCATCGACTGTCGGAGGTGTGTAACCTTGTGGAAGTACGTAAGGAGGCCATATGTAACCCTGGTCATTAGGCCCAGTATGGTGCACTGTATGCGGGATCCCGAGTCCATTGGGAGGAGGAGGGTTGGTAACTTGATTTTCCGTATTCCCAGCGGAGACATCTTCACTTGTGTCTTTGCCCCTCAAAGCTTGTAAAACCTTTAAGATTTCAACCATCTGTTCTTTCATCCCATCTATTTCTGCCCTAAGCTCTTGATTGCCTAGGTTCTGATGTGGATTGCCTTGATCTGGGTTATCTTGAGGCGGATTGTCCTGATTTTCTTCCATGTTTCTAGCCTGAGAACGAGTCCAATAGCGATGTTGACGCACCAGTTTGTCCCTTACTCTGTTGACGGGATACATGATATGAGTATATGAATGAATGAGTAATGCATGGACAAGTGAATGAATGAGAACATGTATGTGTATGCTTAATGAAATGAATGCATGTAAGGACTTTTATTTATTTTTTTTTTGAAATAATGATTTTGTATGATGGATGAAAGAAGAATGATGTTACACGTGTTTAAAAATAAAAGAAGTTTTTTTTTTTTTTTGGTGATTCAACTTTGAGAAAGCAATAACTATATGTAAAAAAGAAAGGAGAAGGAAACGAATGGGTTTGATGATTTGATATTTTTTTTTTTTAAAAAAAATCTGCGATGATGCAGCAGGTAGGTGAATTGCCCTTGTGTCCTAAACAGGTTAGGTCTTATATATAGGTCACGGTCTAGGGCTACTTGTGTGATCAATCTCTCAGGTAGCTCTAATCACTTCCTCACAAAGGTCTCCAGAGCTGATATCTCCTTCGTGATATGACCCACAACGATAGCGAGCTACCTGGTGTGGGATACCACGAAAGAGCGTACTCTGGTTGAGACTTTCATGCGAGTCAGACAGATAAAATCCAGAATGGCTGACACTAATCGTCTCCACTCGTCTTAGGTTTTTTTTTCAAACCCGGGTATAGGGCCCCGCTCAAGAGTGTGTGCAATAAACAAGTGTAAGTGATGTGTGTGATATAAGCAACCTAAACTACCCAAGCTGCAAAAGAAATACAGATAATAGTACATAGGTCTTCTACCCTAAGGTTCAATAAAGCAAATAAACAGATAAATGAAATAGACATGCTAATAGAAGGACTAAGGATAAACAAAACACTAGACTAAAAATAATCTACACATTTAACTAAAATAGGCTTGACCCTCTTAAATAGTCCCCAGTGGAGTCGCCAGCTGTAGCGACCGAAGAATCCGGAGGAGGGATCCTTCGTTGCTTTTGAACAATGGAGCCGCCATCAATATTTATTTTTAGGAAAACATTGAAAAAACCTTTGTTTTTGGGTTCGGGGGTCGATTAAGTGCGGGGAAGGTACTAGCACCCCGCAACATCCTAAAAAGGTTACCTTTTAATTTAATGTGTAGAAAAAGTTAGTTTTAAAAGAAAATACTTTGTTTACCCATTTTTGATTGTTTGCGAAGAAGAAAAAAAAGAAAGGAAGACTTAATAAGAATTTTAGTTTTTTGCGCTCGACGGGAGTGGGCCCCCGCTCCTACGTATCTCCGGGTGCGATGGAGAAATCAAAGCTACGTAGTTCTTGGGTAGAAAATATTTGTGTGTTGGTATTTTTTTTTTCACTTTTTTAAATCCGAAAATTAGAATAATTTATTAAAAAAAAACACAACATTTTTTTCTTTTCTTTTTTAATCCGAAAATTAGTAACATTTTTTTTATAAAAACAGCAATAAAAAAAGTTTTTTTAGAGCAACATTTTAACAAAAGAAAAGCAACATTTTAACATGAAAAAACAGCAACATAAAATTTTTACAGCAACATTTTAAACATAAAAAAAAACAGTAACTATATCTACATAAAAAAAACAGCAACTAAAAATACAAAAAAAATAGTAACAATAGAATCTAAATTACATTACAGCAACTACAAAACTAAAAAAGGCAACAAATTCGAAATTACAGCAACTTTAAAAAAATAAAACAGCAATAATTAATTAAAATATTACATTGCAATACCTTAAACAAAATCCGGAAATGTTGAAGAGGAAGTTTTCTTCTTCGGATTTCTCCAATACAACGAATCTAAACTAAAGAAAAAATTAAATTTCGGAAGGAGAAGGAAAGAAAAAAAAAAGAAATTACAGTGAACAAGCCTCACTTTTTTTCTAAAAATCTACCCCCTTTTTTTTTGCCTACGAAAACTTCTTCTTCTTCCCTTTTTTGAGAACCCCCTTTTTTTCGAAAAAATGCTTTCCTCCTCCTCTAAAACCGTGGCCTTCAAAGTCATGGCCTCCCCCCTATTTATACAAAGAAAAAAAAGCTCTTTTTTCTTCCTTCTTCGTTTTCTCTGACTTCAACCATGCCTTGTACAGTATTTTTTTTTTGACTTGAGAAGGGTTTGATATGATGGAGGGGTGAAGGTTTGGAGGTAGTTGGTGAAGGGGAATGATGGTTTGTGTGTGAGAAGAGGAAATGGGGCGTGAGAGGAGGAGAGCCATGTGAGGGAGATGAGTGTGTGAGTGTGGGTGTGTAGGAGGGGGATTGGAGAAGTGATGAGTGAATGTGAGAGAAGAAAAAAAGAAAGGGAAAGAGTGAGGAGAAGAGAGAGTGCCGTGAGTGTGAGAGAGGAAAGAGAAAGGGAAAGAGTGAAGTGTGTGAAGTGATTGAAGTGGAAGAGGTTTGGTGAAGGGAAAAAAAAAATAAAAAGTGGGTGTGAGAGAGGGGGGGGGGCGTAGGTTTGAGGGAGGAAAGAGAAAGGGAAAGAGTGAGGTTGAGTGTATTGGGAAGGGAAAAATGGGGAAGTGGGAAGTGTGGGGAAGTGGTATTGAGAGAAAAGAGGAGAGGTGGAGTGTGGAAGGGAGAAAGGTGGGGTTTGACCATGGGATAATAGGGGGTGGGGTCGAATATGGAGGGGTTTTGGGGGATGAATGTGGATGGATTTTTGGGTTAAGGGGGGATTGAATGTGGATGGCTTTTAGGGTAAAAGGGGGAAGTCGAATTAGGGTTAGGAGGAGGGGAATTAGGGTTTTGTGATGAGTTGGGTTATGGGTTATGGGTTGTGGGTTAGTGGGTTAGTGGGTTTTTTTTTGTTGGGTTGGGTCATGCGAATTGGGCTAGCCATTTTTGCTGGGTTGGGTTTCCATGACAGCACCTTATTTTTAATAGACCCCTCCCCACTTCCTTCTTGGCTTATTTTTATTTCTTCACTTCTAAATAAAATATTTTTGGTGATTAAAACCCATAGCAATAAAAACAAGAAAATAATACATGACATAAAAAAGATTATTATTTTATTTATTATTATTTTTTTTTATAAAAAAAAAAACTCTCAATTATGATCAGACAAAATTAGGGTATTACATCTATCATTTATTAATATCTTATTTTCCAGACTCTCTCTATGAGTATGTATCAATACTATATGCTGACTGTGGCCATATCCTGATTGCCACAAGCGTCCCTACTGTACTTTGCAGACGCCCACCCGGCTGTCACAATAGAGTCCGAGTGTTTATAAGTCGTTCCCTGCCAAAAACTGATCAGAGTAATCTAAACCTAACAGTACCCCATCCGGCCGATATAGATATGTCCTACTAAGGACCAGGCCCGGTACTTTACCTCGTGTGTCCCATACCACACGGCTGTGGACATACAACACATATGCAGTCTATATGATTTTATTTAATTACATCTTAATCTATATGTCTTACTTATCTTGTTGATAAGTACCTCGTACTATCTTTTACACTACGGTCAAGTATTCATTTCACTTTATATCTCTATGACTCTTAGTTCAATTTCCACACCTAGGTTCATTATGAAATATTAACTTCATTTATCTTATTTCTATTCTAAAATAAAACCATAACTATATCAATAACACATTTCAACAATTCAACAAATAATCACTAATAACACATAAACATTTTATAACATTTAAGATAATCAAAGCGAACCAAAAGCAACACAACAAATTAATCAATCACACAATCAAATAATACTATAGAAATATCTTATGTGTTAACCGGTCCTCGACGGCCTAAACTTCACTTAATCTTAACTCTGAAGAGTAGTCAAATGATCTTTAGGTATCACTGACTATTTAACTCTAGTAGAGCTTGTGTCACTCTACATATATTTAAATTAAAACTTTACGCTAACCGTCCCGACGAATACGGTATCTTGCCCCCACCTGAATTATATCACGAACGTACACTTGCTCCGACAACACCGAAACGTACTCGAACAAAGCAACGAAACTACGAACACAAGATGGTTGTTTGTGGTTGAAGGTTTCAAGGAATATGAGAATGAAGTGTTTTGGTTATGGAATGATGAATGAATCAAAGAACTTGGCTTGCTATTTATAGTAAATTCTTGACCTTGCTTACATCATGCTAAGCATGAGGTGTAAAATTCACTTTTTGTGTTGTCAAGATTTTAGAAGTGCTTTGAGTGAGTCATTAAAGAAACACTTAGGTGGCCTAATTCAATTAATCCAACACAAAAGTGGTGAAACATGAGGTGTGTTTTTTCTACTTTCATGGTGGTATGAATCTAAGGTATTAAGAGTGAGTCATCAAGTAGCCTTTCATGTGGTCAAATCTTACTAAACGAACACATAAACTTTGTAAACATGAGGTGCACAATTTTGTTTTCTCTTCCTTTTCCTTGTCAAGACATATACTTATGCATATATATATATATATATATATATATATATATATATATATATATATATATATATATATGGATATCAACCAAATATATATAAATATAAATTATCAATATATATTTAATGTAAATTTACCAAAGAGAAATATTCATCTTAATAATAACACTACAAAAAAATTGGTTATTAGCGACAGAAATTTCCCTCGCAAAATGACCAAAATCTGTCGCTAATGACTGTTAGCGAGGGAATTAGCGAGGGACCTGTTGCGTCGCTAAATTGCTCCTCGCTAATGGGATTAGCGAGGGAATCTGAGTCCGTCGCTATTAGCGACGGACCATTCCGTCGCTAATTCCCTCACTAATGGCAGCCACGTGGGAAAATTCTGACAGCCACGCGTCCACGTTCCCTCGCTAATGCCTAGCCACGCGTCCACGTTCCCTCGCTAATGCCTAGCCACACGTCCAATTTCCCTCGCTAACGCCTAGCCACGCGTCCAATTTCCCTCGCTAATACCCATCTGATTGTATTTTTTTTGATTAATCTGCTTTTATACCTGTTTATTTTATTAATAAATAATAAAATCTAAAATACATAAAACAGTTTAAAATTAAAATTCTTCAATAAATAAAAATTACGAGAATAAAATTTGAATCCACAACACTTAATCTGAAATGTTATAACAAAAACGTTAATCAACAACACTAAAAGCTGCCACCATCAGACTCCTCAGCTTGCTCCTCATCTTGCTCATCATCTTCCTCATCATCTTCCTCCTCATCTTGCTGCTGATTTTGCTGCATATTCTTAAAATACTTTAACATCATCGCCTGCCTACGGCTCACCTTCTTAAAGTTTTCCTGCATCTTTTTCATCGCCTCAGAAGAGGTCCTGACCTCCTGTCGAGTATCGTGCAGCTCCTGTCGAGTAGACTGCAGCTCCTGTCGAGTAGACTACAGCTCCTGCTCCATCTGCCTCATATGCTCTGTATCTGCAGGAGTAGAAGCTGGTCGACTGCGTCTTCTGCTGCTCCTGGCCTCAGACTGGCCCATAAGTGGAGCCAAGGGCCCCGTACCATACAGGCGACCCTTAGACCAACCAACTGTCTTCTCCCAATGTTGATTTGCCAGATCTATCATCTCAGGAGTAAGTTGGCCAAGTGCTTCAGGGTCCCAGCTCCCCTGAGTTAGCTGAGTCATGAACTCATTTACTTGCTCCTGTTTTGAATAACCACAAATTAGCACTCCATTATGACAAAGCAACATTATATAATACAAATCAATTTGTATATTTACCTGAGTCATCTTGGAGCGCTCATCAACATACTCGCCAGTGTCTTTCCTCACATGGGTGGCTCTATGCAGCTCAGGAGCAGTAATAGGGCGTCCTGCCTTTTTACTCTGCAAAATGAAACACATTTTCAAAAATTGCTAACTAATTAAATAATGTAAAAAAACACACACAGATTTGTAAAATAATTTACCAATCTAGCAGCATGCTGAGCCTGGTTGATGGACCCGCCGCAGTGAAGCGAGCCACCTTTTTCTGAGTTTCTATTGTTTTTGACGCTTGTAGCATTTTTCTTGAAAGTCTCGGTAGCCCAATGGCTCTTGAAGGCATTCCAAATATCATCACCCATGAAGTCAGGCTTTTTATCTTTACAGCGGAGCTTATAAAGCAAATCTGAAATCTGAGCCCCCATCCTTTTGAAAAAAAGTCTCCGCACATTGTCATCTTCTTCTATGTCCCAAGTTACCTTGGTCTGTATTAAGTAAAATGAAAATATCTATTAGTAATTATATTAAACGTTATTAAACATAAAATTTAAACAAACAATATAATTAATGACAAAATAATTGACACTTACCCTAAAGAAGTCAAGCAGATCCTTCCTGTCATCTTCTTCGACTTTGCTCCACTTTTTATGGAACTTTTGAAAATATTTTTTCCGGATGACATAGGTGATGCTTGATGAAGCTACCTTTGCAGGAAGAAGCCTGCATAATGAAAGATATATTGAACAATCAAATATATATAAGTTGTTGCATAATTAACTTTAAAAAAACCAACAATATAATACTTACGTGTTACCACGGCTATAAATGACTTTGAGTCTAATACCATTAATAACAACCACCTCCACTCTCTCGTCATCGGTGGATGAATCACCTTCAACATTACCACCACCAACATCATGCCGAATATCATCCTGGGGCTCTGGTGTAGGCATAGATAACTCAGCTGATGGGCCCATATGTCCAGCTGATGGGCCCATATGTCCAGATGATGAGCCTATATGGCCAGCTGGTGTGCCATACCCAGCTAGTGTGCCATACCCAGCTGCTGTGCCATACCCATCTGGTGGGCCATACCCAGCTGGTGGGCCATACCCTGCATACGCATCTGCTGGGCCCATATAATGCCCATGTGATGGTAAATGATACCATCCGGGGCCAGATGGAGGCGGAGGTTGTGGGGCGGTAGCTGGTGGGCCCACATACATATGACCCCCATATTCCCAATATTAAGTTCCACCTCACGATTACGCCTCCTCCTAGGAGGTTCATCGGTCATAGTCTTCTTCCCTTTATTAAGCTGGGTATGTGATACTAACAACATTAATTATATATATTTATAAATAATTTAAATAAAGTAAATTAACAAGAAAAATATTGATATATTAATGATTCTAATAAATTTAAAGACAACATAAGGAATCAACATAAGTAGACAATATATATAAGATTAATCAAATACAATATTCTCTTCTTCATCTTCATTCTGTTCTTCATCTTCATCAACTTCTTCAACTAGGAGTCGATCATCACATAATGAGTCAATCAGTTCAAATTCAATTACCTCATCTACTCCTGAAATTTCATCCACCTGATAAGGAACCTCATCCTTCGCATCAATGGCTTCAATGCGACCCCGTGGTTTTGTCTTAATTGCAACACACCATCCTCTCTGAGTTGATGGATATGGAACATAATACACCTGCCTCACATTTTCTGCCATGATAAACGGATCATAAAGTTTATACCTTCCATTCATTCAAATGTCCACAGTATTACATTTTGGATTCAATTTCATTCCTCTAACCGATGGATCAAACCATCTACAAAAAAAACAAAACTATTCTCTTTTCATAGTCTAACGGTGGGTATTCAAGTTCATATATGTGTTCGATCACACCGTAGTAGTCATTTTCACCTCCTCCTGTTTCACCTTTAACATATACGCCACTATTAATTGTCTTTTTCCTCTCACTCCATGATTGGGTGTCAAATTTGTAACCGTTAACTAGGTACGTGTGCCACTCGGTCACCTCAAGAAAAGGACCATCGGCTAAGTTCCTCAAGTGTCGGATTTGGGGAGTTGGTTCTGCTTCATAAACCTAAGTAAACAACATATGGAAAAATAAGTCATGTCTCATATCTACTTTAAAGAATTATTCAGCGCCTTGGGGATTTGGTTACTTACTCTAGTCTTAAACTAGGATGGAAAACTTTCATGTATACGAATAGAAGATTCTTCAGCGCCTATACCCTCAATTCGTAAGAATGCACTGAAAAAGAATTATTATTACTCTTTAGATTGAAAGTTGATCAAAATCTGATTTAACATCATACAGTATAGATTAACAACTGAATTGGAGCATACTTACTCAAGATATGGTTTAACTTCAGTGCAATTGATCAAGACATGAACATGTGCTGATTTATGCTCTTTATCTGATAAGTAGTTGGTTGACTTCTTTCCCGAAGGAGGACCAGGTTTGATAAACACGGATAAAGTGAGCGGGTGTCTTTCTTCTTCAATCTCCATTTCATTTCTATTATTTGTTGACAACATAAAGTTCTTGAAATAATGTGAACAAAAATAAATTGTTTCACGGTGTAGATAAGCTGTGCAGATCGATCCTTCAACTCTAGCTTTATTCTTCACCGATCGTTTATAATCACCCATTAATCTATTCGTTGAACGAAAAATACTTCATTAAACTAATAATCATACTAATTAAGATAATTTTAATAAAATGTTGAAATAGATAATTACCTCTCAAATGGATACATCCACCTATAATGAACTGGTTCACCAAGCCTTGCTTCATACGCAAGGTGAACCGGTAGATGCTCCATGGAATCAAAGAAACCGGGAGGAAATATTCTCTCCAACTTACAAATAATGAAAGGAATATTCTGCTCCATCTTAATAAGATCATCCCTTCTCAATGTTGAAGATCACATATTTTTAAAATAGTGACTCACTTCAATAAGTGGTTCCAAAACACACTTTGGTAATGAATTAAAAGCAATTGGAAGCAAACACTCCATGAATACATGACAATCATGACTTTTCATCGCATACATCTTCCTGGTGTTCACATCGGCACATCTTGCAAGGTTAGAAGAATAACCATCTGGCATCCTCAATTCTTTCAACCATCGACAAACATCTTTCGCTTCATCTGGTGTTAGGCAGTATTTGGCTTTGGGTTTTAACATCTTCCCATTAGGCATTTCCACCAAATTCAAATCAGATCGATGTTTGCTACAATAAAGAGCAGAATCCAATCTAGCCTTATTATTGTCTTTGGTTTTATCTTTCACATTCATCACAGTGAAAAATATGTTGTCAAAGAAATTATTCTCGATGTGCATAACATCAAGATTGTGCCTCAACAAATTATCTTTCCAATATGGGATATTCCAAAATATGCTTTTTTTTGTCCAATTGTGCACCTGTCCATAACCATCCAGCCGGGTGAGCTCCCCTACCTCTGTGGCTTGTGGCAAATCCATAACTCTGCTCCAAATCTCACCTGATGTCAACAAAGGCGGTGGTCCATCTGTTTCAACTGCCCCTTTCTTGAAGGCCTTCTTGTTCTTTCTAAATTTATGATCATGCGGTAAGAATCTGCGATGCGAGTCAAACCAA